>CM076673.1:170560733-171160733 GCA_038501925.1 Xenopus petersii
GCTGAGTTGGTACTAATGACATTTCTACTTCTGCTTTAATCCATGGTTGCACGGGTGACATAGTTCAGCATGATCTGATCAAGTCCATTGTGGTTAGGAGCTAGCTACAGCTAGAGAACATAGCACAGCCATCAGCATGTGTTGGGGGTGGGGGGTACGGAATGCATTTTAGGACATCCTGCTGCTAAATACCTGTCTTGGCTGCACTGTGCAAGTATTAAGATGCTTTAACCACTCATCTTCAGTTGTGCAGAGCTGGCAAAGGCAGTAAAGCTTTCATAGGAAAACGCTGCCTGATGTTTTTATTGGTAAATACCTGTGATGTCCTATTCTGGTATGGCTGCAGGCAACTTGCGAAGTAGCTCACCTGCTGTTTACCTTTTAAACACAAACGTTTATAGGCTTCTTTAAACACTTTGTACTGGGTAGGTTTACAGGCAGCCTATTAGTCTTGGTTATTTTGCTTTTACTTGAAAGTAACTGTGGTTTGTACAGCCAGTGAGTTTGTTACTGATTTACCTCTGAAGTTCAAGAGATTCCTTGTCCGCACTTTTGTAGCTTGCTAGGGAGTGCATATATTCATGGTGCACTTTATCTTCATGAATTATTTAACCAAGGACTACAGTGGAGTTTAGTAACATACGGTAAAGTTGCGTATTTCTGCCAGTCCAGATTGAGAGGAAAATATATAGATTGGTAAGGGTTAATGAGTTGGTGCACGTTGGTTATGTGGTGGTAAAATTCACTTACCTTTTCTTCTCATTTGACTCCAGTGTTGCAAAAATTTTGTAGAATTGTATATAAAGGAAAAAAGAGAATATTGCAGTGGCAGTGCAGTGTTCACCTATAGTTTGATCAATATGAGCCTAATGGATGGAAAACATTGAAAAAAAAGTTTTGCCTGTTCTTATATTTTTTACTGGTGATAAGCATAAATGGTAAATGCTTTTGCCTGTTAATGGATGGATTGTTAAAATTGAGTTAATGAGCTCTGTATAAATTGCCCCCCCTCCCTGAGCTGCAGTCAGGTTTGTAGAAAAATATTGCTATATTTGTTTTATTACCTACTCCTCAAAACGTGACACAATAAACAAAATATATTCTACACAGGCCACATTCATTGAGCTCATGTTGCAAAAGCTATATTCTGCATATTAGAGATTAGAAATAAATAACGCAAATTTCCATAAAACACTATTTTTTTCCTCCTCATCTTAGTGTATCAAGATTCCAAAGCCAGATTGCCTTGGTGATGTGCACAACTTTAATTTCTATCGGTCAAATGTTGGCAAAGACAACCCTCAGGGCAGTTTTGACTGCATCCAGCAAACTGTCTCCAGGTAAGGACTTTATTCTTTTTTTTTTTTTTGTATTTATTTATATTTAAGGCTTTTTTTATTTGGAAGTACTTAAAGCTTTATTAGCCCCTAAGTCTAAATAACCCACCCAATGAAAATACAAGTCTACACCTGCCAATTTGGTTACATGGTTCTGTCCATGAACTCTCTGCAAACTATGTAAAGTTTTTCATTGCGTTCTCCTAGTTGGACTGCCTTGCTAGCAACCTGTATATGAATGTGGCTTTTAATTTAGGACAGGTGACCTAATAACAATTTTGATAGAATAAGTGGGATTTGGCTTGCACTATATACTGCTCTAGTAATTCATTTTATTTTAATTTTATTTTTATAAATCTAGTTCGGGGTTGTCCAAATTGAACTGCCTAGGATGCATACAAGATAAAATAACAGTATGTGCCACAAATGACTCCTACCAGCTGACAAGAGATCGCATGACCCAGGCAGAAGAAGAAACACGGAGCCGTAGTACTAAAGTCATAAAACCAGGGGGACCATTTGTAGGTATGGATAGAATTAACAGTCTCTTTTCAGTAGTAGAAAGCAGCAATTTAATAGCAAAGGTATCGCTAAAAATGTTCGACTTCTTCAGATACAGGTTTGGGACCTGTTATCCAGAATGCTCGGGCCTGGGATTTTCCGGATAACCGATCTTTCCATAATTTGTATCATACCTCAAAGGGATACTGTCATGGGAAAACATGTTTTTTCCAAAACGCATGAGTTAATAGTGCTGCTCCAGCAGAATTCTGCAAAGAAATCCATTTCTCAAGAGCAAACAGATTTTTTTTTTTTTTTAAATTCAATTTTGAAATCTGACATGGGGCTAGACATATTGTCAGTCCCCCACCTGCCCCAGTCATGTGACTTGTGCCTGCACTTTAGCATGGTAGGCAGGCTGTTATTTCTCCTACTTAATTAACTGATGCGTTTTGAAAAAAACATGTTTTCCCATGACAGTATCCCTTTAAGTCTACTAGAAAATCATTTAAACATTAAGTAAACCCAATATCATTTCATATTTAAATATAGATCCATGTTTATTTTTAATTGTATTGGTTTTCAGACAGCCCTCAACATATCTATTTCCATTAGACAAACCCACCTGTAACTTGTATTTACTATTTCTTTCTTTTGCCAAACTACTACATAGATATGTCTCGGCTTGTGCTTTTAGCCTTGCTGAACAATTCATTAATAGTAAAATGTATTTATAAAGTGCCATCATATTCCACAGTGCTGTACAACGGACCATTGCACTACTTCAAATGGCTCATGGTAAAACCATGTTTTATCTTTGTACTTAATGATGTGATGGATAAGATGCTAAGGCTTTGAGGCAATTTACATAAAACTAGCAAAGCCATATTAACTAGTGATGTGTGGGTCGGCTTTTCCCGCCCAAGCCGACTTCTGGGTCTCTTTTATAGATCTGCGATGCCCCGCCGATGACGTCACAAAAGTCGGGGGTGAGAGGTGCGCGTCTATAAAAACTAAACCCGGAAGCCGGCATTTGGAAGGTCCTTTCTGCGACCCAGAATGGAGCGTGCAAGGTCAGCCCAAACCTGCCCGACCAGTGGGTATCCGGTCGGCCCGCACATCACTAATATTAACCTACTTTAAAGTTGACAGAATTAGGTACTTTCCAAATATTTCCAATATTTTTTGGGGGCAACCTTACTATTGGTGACATTCTTGGCCTTGCAATCAAAAGTAGGCAGTTTTCTGTAGCGGTGCTTTGAAAAATCAGTATTGTGCTCCTGGGGTTTTTTAGTTCTGCACGGCAGGATTCTCAATATAACTCTACTTATTTGATTTTTCCGCTTTCAGGTGACATTGTGCAGAAAATAAAATTTATTACTGATGTTTATTGGGCATTTTAGTATTTAAAATCCTGTATCTTGTTACACAAGTGGAATTATATCCACTCCTGTGTAAACAAAATTGTCCTACTTGAAACCACACACAACATTTAAAAATCTGTTATCCCTAAACACACATTAGGTGTAAAATTTGGTTGGCAGTGAAAGGGTTAATCAACATAGCGCTGCATTGACGCAGGCATTGTGTCACAGGCAGTAAATACTCTCCTGCAGGGGTCGGAGCTCCCCAAAATGCGTTTTGATCATGAAGACCGGAAACTGCTGATCCACCATAATCATGGGAAATGTCAGAAGACATTTTTCCTCAATTTCACCACTGTAAAGTATAAAACACTATATTAAGGGGAATAGCTTCATTCTTACTGGTAAAAAAAACTGTTATTGTCCTGTGCTTTATATGTGGTAAAGACTATTTCCTACAGGCAACAAAGCAGCATCTCTTCTTGCCCTAAGAAACGCTTGTTTTCCTACCTACCACAGTTATGTCATTCTTTTTCCATTCCATAGTTTGAAAATGTTTTTTTTTTTTCCTTGAAATCTTTTTAAAATGACAGCAAAGGAGAGGCAGTAATCTGTAATCTGGGAATGATTGTGAAAATGAAAATTTAAAATAAGCATCATATGGAAATAAGAAACTTTCTAAATACAATCTACTAACAATTCTGTACCGTTTCTGAAATAATCAAATTTATATTCACTATTCCTGTCTCTTTATTTTCTCTTCATTCAGGAGTTGGGTGTCAGATGAATGATCCAATATCTTAAAGTAGGGCTCCCTTTGCCTAAAAGATGTAATAGAGCTTACTCTACTAAAATCACCAGAAATCCTGTCTCTCTACATGCAGAATTTGTTCAAAAGGCAGTTATTTTGTTTATACTGGAATCAGTTATTTGAGCGAGCTCTAATACATCTGCTAGGAAAAGGAGCCTCCCTAAAAAATATATTGGATCATTCATCTGACACCCGACTGCTGCATGAAGACGGAATGAAGAGAAACAGATGCGGATAGAGGAATATTAAGTATAAACTTTATTTCTGAAATAATGCAGCATTTTTAATTGTGTTTAGAAAGTTTCTTCGGTATGAGGAAGCTTATGTTAAATTTTCATTTTTGCGATAGTTCCCCTTTAAGGTTTGGAATTCTTGAATGTTCATTTCCTTTCTGTCTAAGCAAACACTGCTCATTTTGTTGATAAATCTTTCTTTAGCTCACCCCCGTGTATGGGGCAGCTCTGATACTGGACCTGACATGTATACTGCTATGTTATACTTGTGCACATAGCAAGGGAATACAAATTAATTTGGTGTTCTTGGTAGGGATGCACCGAATCCACTATTTTGGATTCGGCCGAACCCCCCGAATCCTTTGTGAAAGATTCTGCCGAATACCGATCCGAATCTTAATTTGCACATGCAAATTAGGGGTGGGAAGGGGAAAAACATCTTAGATGTCCTTGTTTTGTGACAAAAAATCACGCGATTTCCCTCCCCACCCCTAATTTGCATATGCAAATTCGGGTTCAGCTGGGAAGAGGGATTCGGCCGAATCCTGCTGAAAAAGGCAGAATCCTGGATTCGGTGCATCCCTAGTTATTGGCTGTCTGTTAAAAGGGTGGTTCACCTTTAAGTGAACCTTTAGTGTGTTATAGAATGGCCAATTCTAAGCAACTTTTTTAATTGGCCTTTATTATTTGTTTTATAGTTTTTGAATTACTTGCCTTCTTCTGACTCTTTCCAGATTTTAAATGGGAGTCACTGACCCCATCTAAAAAAACAATATCGGGCTGATCCGATCGTGGGCCCTAGGGCCCAACGATCGGATCCTAGCAAACGGCGGTCGGATGTCAGGACTGCATCAACGAACAGATGCGGCCGCGATCCGACGGGATTTGTAGTCCCATCCGATCGAGATCTGGCCGACTTTTGGCCAGATCTCGATCGGGGAAGCCCGTCGGGGGCCCCGATACACGGGCCAATAAGCTGCCGACTCAGTCTGTTGGCAGCTTTTATTGGCCTGTGTATGGCCACCTTTAGGATTGGGTTTGTGCATTGTAATCCCAAGGGGCCCCTGCTGTTATTAAAGGGATACTGTCATGGGGGAAAAACATTTTTCAAAATGAATCCGTTAATAGTGCTGCTCCAGCAGAATTCTGCACGGAAATCCATTTCTCAAAAGAGCAAACTGATTTTTTTATATTCAGTTTTGAAATCTGACATGGGGCTAGACATATTGTCAATTTCCCAGCTGCCCCAAGTCATGTGACTTGTGCTCTGATAAACTTCAATCACTCTTTACTGCTGTACTGCAAGTTGGAGTGATATCACCCCTCCCTCCCCCCCCAGCAGCCAAACAAAAGAACAATGGGAAGGTAACCAGATAACAGCTGCCTAACACAAGATAACAGCTGCCTGGTAGATCTAAGAACAGCACTCAATAGTAAAAACCCATGTCCCACTGAGACACATTCAGTTACATTGAGAAGGAAAAACAGCAGCCTGCCAGAAAACATTTCTCTCCTAAAGTGCAGGCACATGACCTGGGGCAGCTGGGAAATTGACAAAATGTCTAGCCCCATGTCAGATTTCAAAATTGAATATAAAAAATCTGTTTGCACTTTTGAGAAATGGATTTCAGTGCAGAATTCTGCTGGAGTAGCAATATTAACTGATGCGTTTTGAAAAAAACATGTTTTCTGATGACAGGATCCCTTTAAACACACTTTCTGTGTCATGGACCTTTAAGCAGTAAGTGGCAACAGTACTGTGTTCAGAGGAATCTAAACTGTCAGGCTTCAGTTTCCGAGTGCATGATGTAAATGCTGTGTGTGTTCCAGGCTGCTCAGCTGCAGGTTTGTTTTGCCCCCTAACTGTTTAATCTTTTTTGACCCTAAGCACCTAATCGGCTCTGATTGCAGGTAAAACTGCTTCTCGTGCGTAGCTTTTAAAAACAGCCAATATATTTGTGTCTGTTACAACTTGTTCTTTAATACAGGAACAACTTGTTTTTCCACATTGCCGAAGCTGTAAAGGTAATTGCACGTGTTTTATTGAGCAGTAGGCCATGCTTTTGGATACATTAATATTGCAGCTTACAAAAGTATCTTGTAGCAATATATTTGTTGAATCATAAGCTGTCTTAGTTCTGTTTGATTTGCAAACATCTGGTGGCCTTTTTACACCATGATACTATAGCTCAGGAGTGTCCAGCCTGAGTGCCACATGCGGGCCACGATGGATATGAGTGCAGCCCAGCTTGAACTTCCGTCAATCCTAGAAACATCACATTGCAATGTCACGCACAGAGAGCCTATGTATGCGGGCGCTAATTGTGTGCATTTGTGGTTTAAATTTTACACGGGGTGTGTGGCTTCCTTGAGCAGGAAAAGCAGTTAACAAGTGAGCGTTCGGTTACTTACAAAGGCAGGTAAGCATTCTTCAGCGGCATTGCCGCTATGCTAGGGATATATGCAGCGCCTACATTTCTAAGCAATTTTTTCAAAAATGAACACTCTAAGGGGCAGAATTATCAAAGGTCGAAGTGAAAATTTGAAGTAAAAAAAATTAGAATTTTGAGCTATTTTTGTGTACTTTGACTATCGAAAAGGCCAAAATTAGATTAAAATTTGATAATCTGCTTGAATATCGAAATTTATCATGTACTTTGTCTTTAAAACGTCAGCTTTGACCATTCGCCATATTAAACCTACTTATGGGGGACTTCCTAGAACCTATTTGGAGGACTTGGAAAAAAAAAAAATCTGTTTTTTGGGGCATATACTTTGATTCGATCGAATGTGCTAAAACTTAGATTCAAATGCAGCCTATTTACCCGAAGTTTTAAAATTAGACCAAAAATGATCTGATGAGCACCTTGAGAATTGCAAATACTACCATTGAACCCTAATACATTAGTTTCTCAAACACAATGTCAAAAATCTCACTAGGTTTAGGATAGTCTTTTCTTTTACTATTACAATAAAATAAATCAAAAGCTAGCGTTCGTGTTTGTGTGTATTTCCAGTGTGGCCCCAGAAAAAATTATTCTTCCAATGTGGCCCAGGGAAGCCAAAAGGTTGGACACCCCTGCTATAGCTGTTCTTCCACTTTGTGTTCTCCTATAAACTTAAAGGAACAGTAACACCAAAAAAGTGACAAAGGATCAGTAACATCAGTGTTTTTTTTTTTTTTTTTTTTTTTATTAAAAAATTCGTTGGTGTAGAACGGAAAAAAGTCATTAAACTTTTAAATCGCTAAGTCTTTATTAAGAAATAACTTGCCGAAACTCCTGCTTGTGCTCCTCTTCAGAAAAGGCGACATCACCACGATCCATCATGCTGCACTCAATGTCTCCTCCCTTGCTATCTCCTATAAGGAAGGCAGGGAGGAGCACAGCAGCACTGATTCGAAAGGTTTTTGAACCAATGGAAGCAACTGGGAGACCAGTAGAAAACTATGGCTGTTATATGGAACCTGTTTTGCCCCCTTTATATGCATGAATTTTACAATTTAAAGGGATACTGTCATGGGAAAACATGTTTTTTCCCAAAATGCATCTGTTAATAGTGCTGCTCCAGCAGAATTCTGCACTGAAATCCATTTTTCAAAAGAGCAAACAGATTTTTTTTTTTTTTTTTTTATATTCAATTTTGAAATCTAGATATATTTTCAGTTGCTTCCACAGTCTGTATATCTAGGCTGGTATAAAGTCACACTTGATTGCACATCGAATAACTTTGTGCATAATTGTTCACGTGCACACAATTAATTTACATGTTTTAAATGTTTTTAGGAGTACTTTTATTTTAAGATGGTGAATCTAAATCCTGATTGATTAGTACTAATTTCCCATGATAAAGACTGGCTAAGACTATCAGCTTTGGCATCCATGTTATATACTGACCGCAAAGCAGACCTACACCTGGGTATATGTCTATATCCCAATTGTCATTTTGTTTAATTTACTTTTACTGTTTTTCAGGTAAGAGAGTCCAGATTCGCAAACCAGCAAATAATATTCTAGATACAGCACCAGAACGAAAGAGATCAACACCCATTAACCCTGCAAGCACTATAAGAAAATCCAATCAAAGCAGCATAATTGCACAGCGGCCCTATAGAGAGAGGGTGATTCATCTGCTGGCACTGAAGCCTTATAAAAAACCAGAGATACTGGCTCGATTACATAAAGATGGAGTTAATCAAAAAGACAAGAACTCTCTTGGAGTTATTCTGCAACAGGTGAGCTCTTAACATGCAAATGGTTAACTATTTCCAAATTAGTAAATTCTTCCCAGGGTTATGTTTAGGTACTTTGTCCCTTATGAGTAGAGGTTCTAAACCCTACAAAACTTTCCACTTGCATCAACACACATCACACTGGCTTAGGAAAAACTAAAACGTTTTTTTCTTTTTTCGGGGATGCTTCTTTGCTATTAGCTGCTTGAAGGCATGATTCTAGTCTCTTGATATATTGCAAGTGCAATCATGGCTACAGATAAGCAATGCTTTCTAGGAAGAGCAACCTTTGCCTGTATATTTCATTAAACAACTGTAGCACTATAAAATTGTTCATAAAGGGGTTGTTCACCTTTGAGTTAACTGTTAATAAGATGTAGAGTGATATTCTGAGACAATTTGCAGTTGGTTTTATTTTTTTTTGTGTTTTTTGTTATTTGGCTTTTTATTAAACAGCTCTTTATTTAAGCGATCTGGTTGCTAGGGTACAAATTTCCCAAGCAACCATGTACTGATTTGAAAAAGAGGCCTGAATAGAAAGATGAGTAATAAAAAGTAACAATACATTCGCAGCTTTACAGAGCATTTGTTTTTAGATGGGGTTAGTTGACCTCCATTTAAAAGTTGCAAAGAGTCAGAAGAAAAGGGCAAATAGTTTTAAAACGCTAAAAGATAAAAAATGAAGACCAATTAAAAAGTTGCTGTTTAACAAATTAAAAGTTAACTGAAAGGTGAACACCCCCTTAACCATTATTAAGAATAGGGCATGTCTCCTCCTGGGGAACTGTGGCAGTCAGAATGCCTGTGCATGCTGGTTGTACTTTTTGTTCATGTTTCGTTGGTAGATGCTGCTGTAGTTAGGGGTGTAAAGTGAGCATTCTTAGGCAAAACGACCCTACCTGTCACTCCAGTCTTTACCATTTAGAATTCTGGCACAAGGTCAAATCCTTCCAGCTACAAATGGTGACTGGAGGTTTTCTTAGCTAGCGTGCAGAGAACATTTCCCCTTTACCAATGCACTGGCCCAGTGATTCACATATTAGCTCCCACATGGATGGCCAACTCACTAAGTGAGAGGATATGTCCTTCTCACTCATACAAATTATATCTAACTGGTGTGGTCACTGTCATACTGAACATGGCTACATTTGGAGGCTAGGTTTTATTGCTGATCTTTCTATACAACTCCCATGTCTAGTCTGTAATTCAAACTACTGCCTTGATCCCTAGGATAAATGAATAAAAACAAAAAAGTTCAGCTGCTAAGATCAAGTACATTTTTGACAACGTATTTTTCTACAGCCTCGTACTTTAAATACATTTTTTTTAAAATTGTCTGATATGCTAGGTTTAGTAAAATATCCTTAGTCAGCATACATTAGCATCCTATGTATTTCCAGGGTTTATTTTCTAATTAATATTTCATGGAAGTTAAAAGTCCTTTTGTACTCATGGTCTGCAGTGCTTTTTGTTTTTGTTTGGAAGCCTTGTTTTACAGTTATCAGAAGCCTACCAGTAATGCTCAAGGCATTCCGACTGTGCTGCATTGCTTTCTAGATGTCAGCAAGGATTCTTCTATACTGCTAGCTAATCATACCCAACTAGCATACTGAAGTCTATTCTTAGCTACAGCAAGCTGATCATTTTTCTCTTAGAATATTCAGGCAGAGCCTTATTGGGCAGTGCTACACTTTGAATGGAGAACAAGCCTTAAGCCAACTGTGAGTGGTTTGAAAACATACACACACTGCACATCTCTTTATCTGCTGGAGTCAAGCCTTCCAATATTATGCCCTCTATTAAGCTTCATTGTGACATTCCTATCCGATACACAAGGCTTTTTTTAAACTCAGGGCAAAATAAGGCCTACAGAAATAACTGCTACATTGTAATCTGAAGAATTATCTAAAAATGATGTATGTGTTCTAAATTGGCATATATATGTACAGTATATACAGTTAGGCCCATAAATCTTTTGGACAGACAACTTTTTTCTAATTTTGGTTCTGTACATTACCACAATAAATTTTAAATGAAACAACTCGGATGAAGTTGAACCGCACTTTCAGTTTTAATTCAGTGAGTTGAACAAAAAGATTGCAGAAAAAAATGCACAACACAACCACTTCATTTCAAGGGCTCAAAAGTAATTGGACAAATTAAAAAACTGAAAACAAAATGTTAATTTCTAATGCTTGGTGGAAAACCCTTTGCTGGCAATGACAGCCTAAAATCTCGAACTCATGGACATCACCAGATTCTGCATACTGCAGCGGCTTTCAGTTGTTTGTGGGTCTTTCTGTCCGAAGTTGTCTTCAGCATGTGAAATGCAGCTCAATTGGGTTCAGATCAGATGATTGACTTGGCCATTCAAGAATATTCCACTTCAAAATTCATTCGGCTGCTTCTGTCCTGTGTCACATCATGGATAAACACTAGTGTCCCAGTGCCACTGGCAGCCATGCACGCCCAAGCCATCACACTGCTTCCGCCATGTTTTATAGAGATGTGGTATGCTTTGGATCATGAGCTGTTCCACGCCTTCTCCATACTTTTTTCTTGCAATCATTCTGGTAGAGGTTGATTTTGTTTTCATCTGTCCAGAGAATGTGTTTTTCCAGAGCTGTGCTGGCTTTTTTAGATGTTTTAAGCAACATCCAATCTAGCCTTTCTATTCTTGATGCTTATGAGTTGCTTGCACCTTGCAGTGCAACCTCTGTATTTACTTTCATGCAGTCTTCTCTTTGTGGTAGACTTGTATATCGATAAGCCTACCTCCTGGAGGGGTTTCTTTTCACCATGGAAATGATTCTGCGATCATCCACCACTGTTGTCTTCCGTGGACGTCCAGTTTTTTTTGCGTTGCTGAGTTCACTCCTTTCTTTCTTTCTTTCTTTCTTTCTTTCTTTCTTTCTTTCTTTCTTTCTTTCTTTCTTTCTTTCTTTCTTTCTTTCTTTCTTTCTTTCTTTCTTTCGCCTGCATGGAGAGCTCCTTCAACCGCATGTTGTCTGTTCACAGCAAAATCTTCCACATACAAACACGCCCCCTAAAATCAACTCCAGGACTTCTATCTGCTTCATTGATAATGAAATAATGAAAGGAATTTCCCACACCTGCCCATGAAATAGCATTTGAGTCAATGGCCCAATTACTTTTGAGCCCCTGAAATGAAGTGATTGTGTTAAAAAAAGGCTTTAGTTCCCACATTTTTATGCAATCTTTTTGTTCAACCCACTGAATTAAAACTTAGTTGTTTCATCTAAAAGTTATTGACGGCTCACACAATATTCTACTCACAGGATTTTTTTTTATTTTTAGGAGATATTGGTTCAATTTCTTATTGAGGAATAATTTCCCTGGCAATGTTGCTAGGTTTTAAGGGAATGTAAACAGATGTCCCTTGATACAACTTTCCCGTATATTGGCTGTGTTTTGAGTTTTTTTGCGGTTTCTTTGTTTTTTTTTTTTTTTTTTTTTTGGTGCCATGGACGAGCACAGCACATAATGCAAAAGTACATAGTTTTTTTGTTTTTTAAAGTTTGGTTCATGGTTTTTTATTTATTTTTTTTAGGTTGCCAATTTGAATCCCAAGGACAATTCCTATACTCTAAAGGATTTTGTGTTCAAAGAAATACAGCGAGATTGGCCTGGGTATCTGGAAGTAGATAAACATTTATTAGATCAAGTGCTCTCTAGGTATGTTTTAGTTTTTTCGCTTAAGAACCAGACTTATTATGGCACTGATTGATATATTTGAGGCGAGGCGCCAGTGTAATATAACCTTGCTATTTTACATCCAGACACAGAAAGTTAATATCACATATTTATAAGGTGCCAACACATTCCACAGCGCTGTACAATGAATGGGTGTGTACATTAAATGTATAGATTTACATACAAAGCTGCCAATAATCCTACAAGGAAAGAGGGCCCTGCCCAAAACAATCTATTTTGTGTCCATATACACATCCTATGTGTTGGTTTATCAAAACAAATTAAATACTATAAATCATAATTCACCTTCATGGTTAGTATGTTAGCATCCTGTTATTAGTAACCTTTTTAATTAGATATTTTTTTGGGAATTCTCACTGACCCAGTTAGCCAAAAACTATTGCTCTGTGAGGCTACAGTTTTTTTTTTTTTTTTTTTTTTTTCAATTCTCCCTACCCTATTGGTAAACTGGAAACTAGCAAAGGTGAACTACCCCTTTAAGCAGACTGAAGTTTCCATTTAACTATGAGAGTCCCATTTCCGTATAGTACAGCTGGTTTCATGGCTGTTGACCCTGAGTTTTCCCAGAGTGTCTTTCAAACACTATTCAAGTTAATTAAGTTACATATTCCATGGTGAATGTTGTTCCAAGTGTCTCAACTTCCCTGCCTTATCATCCCACAAGTAGCTGTGTATTTGGGAATGTCTTGCTTTAGCCTGGGCCATGAAACGGCTTTGATCTCAAAGAAAACCCTACTTAGTTCTTTTTGTTCTGCTGTTAAGCTTAGGAGGTCACATGACAAAGATCATGCAGTATAGTTGGAATACAAAATACCCTTCATGAAAATTTGATGTGGGTATGGGCAGATTTCTAGTTACGATTAATTCAAGGGATTTCTCAGCCAGCGCTCTCATTGTTCTGTCTAGTGGAGATATTTGAAATAGTTGTCTTCCAAAGGATACATTATCTAAAATGTAAATTTGTAATGGTTCCAATATGAACATTTAACTATACACACCAATATTGGCGTTTTTTTTTTTTTTGTCATCTTTCTTTTGACATTACATTATTACATTTTTGATTTGCCTTTTGTGCAGAAAATGTAACCAGTCTCAAAGTAATTCCACCAGCACCAGTCAACCAGATTCACCTCCAGTGGCAACATCATCATCATCATCATCTCCCTCCCAGGTATTTAAAGACTGAAAAATAGTAAAATATAAATGAAGAGCTATGTGTACATGAATTGGAGGCGAAATCATTAAACTTTCATTGCACGTTGTGTGGGTTCCAATTGTCCACTTAAATGAAAGTATATCTCCTTGTTTAACAAGTGGGTAAATGAATGTGGCTTGTGCTGAGCATACTTTTTGCTAGATGTTTTAATAACAAAAAATAGCTTTTTTTGTTATTTTTGAACTGAGCAAGTCAAAGAAGTACAATTTAAGCTACTCCATGTTGGTCCTTGCATTGTAAATGATTAGCTTTATCTTTGAACAGATAATCCTGCACGGTGGAGCAGAACTGTCACAACGGGACAAAGGGGAAGGGAGGAGGGTTGTATATATTGTCTTGTCTACCTTGCTAGGAATAAAACATGACGTAGTTTGTGTCCCTTTTTTGCCCCT
This sequence comes from Xenopus petersii, assembly GCA_038501925.1. Lineage (NCBI taxonomy): Eukaryota > Metazoa > Chordata > Amphibia > Anura > Pipidae > Xenopus > Xenopus petersii. The sequence goes on from CM076673.1 coordinate 170,574,554, forward strand.
TTTTTAACTCAAGAAAGAACAAAAAACATTGTTTTTGTGAATTAAAAAAACAAACTATGCTCAGCAGAATGCTGAAAAAGGAGTTGATTCATCCTTTATTTAGCACTGAGCTAGGACACCATAGGAACACTGAAATTTCTTTCAACCAGTATGTTAAATTATTTGTAAGTTTCTCTCATTTGACATATATATATTTTTATAAACAATCCAATGATTGGAAACTCTTGTTTTCCTTTAGAAACGACCCCTGGATACAGAATTTATTGACCCTTTGATGAATAAAAAGCCACGGATCTCTCATCTTACAAACCGAGTTCAACCAACAACGAATGGTCATCTGAGTTCGGCCAATGAAAAATCCGCACACCCTCCTCCACCTGCAGCTGCCGCACCATCCCTTCTACCCCTTCCTACTGCACGCCTTCCAGTTTCTAACCCACAGAATATAAACTCTAACTCCAACTCTCCAAGTACTCCAGAGGGGCGGGGTACTCAGGATTTGCCAGTGGACAGCTTTAGTCAGAACAGTGGCACCTATGAGGACCAGCAAGAAAAATATACCTCTAGGACTACTCTGGAAAATTCAGTAGCCACTCAGATAAAATTGAGTGTTTCAGAACCAACAGACGATAAAAGTAGCACATTGCACAAAAAGACTAAGAAGGCCAAAAAACATAAGGACAAAGAGCGTAAAAAACAGGACTCTGAATCTGCAGAGGAAACCAAAGCGGTGCACCTTAAAAAAGAACAAATTGTGAAAATAGAAGAAAGGTCGTCCTCTGAGAGGAAAAAAGGTATTGCATGCTTACCCGCCTTTTTTTTTATTTATTTTTGCGTAAAGCTATGCTGGATAGTTAGCAAATCTTTTTGTACAAAAAATAGTTTAATATTGTAAATGCTTCGGATATCCTTGCTCAGCCATTTTTCAGTGGCATGTCGCTATGTTGTAGGTGTTTCACCTTAGCAACTTTATTCATAATTAGTGATGAGTCAATTGGCGTTTTTACACAACAAATTTTTATGCGAGCGACAATTCTTCTTGAGTCAAATGCATTAGTCAATAGGCGTTTTTCTTGTGGCTGGTTTTTCGCAGCAAATTTTCCAAAATTTGCACATGGCGAAATTCGGAATTTCGATGCAAATCCATAGCTGTCGAATAAATTTGCTCATCACTATTCATAATGCAATACAAAAGAATGGGTTGTTTCAGGATGGGGTTCTGAATTAGTAGTATGTAAAGAAAAGTTTTTATAGGCTGCTACGACAGCGAGATGTTTTGGCAAATTTGTGGATAACTTCTTTATATGACAAGTAACTCGGAGAAACTGCTTTCCCAAGTTACCTGAAACAATATCTATTCCTAGTTTTTATCATTCTGGAAGTAATCCAAGTCCTCCTAAATATTCAGGTTTGTCTCTTCCTGGAGAGCAATTCATAATTGGCTTTCTAATATTAACTATATTTATCGTTTTTATTAGTTATTTATAGTTTTTTTGTTTGTTTTTTTAATCAACTGTGTTATTTGTATTTGTGGCCCTAAACGGTACAGAACCATGGAATTAACCATTTTTTAGCCATGAACTAGCCTTGTTTTTCCCTTCATCACAGTCGTGGAAGGAGAGGGAATTGACTCAGATTCTGTAATCTTCTTAACCATAAGGCAGCGATAAGAGAAAACTGACTCCTTGTGCCAATGGAACATAGGGCTTAATTTGCCCCGTGTCTTCATGCTACTAATGCAATACTTAAGGCACCCAAATCAATTATGTACACCATACAATTGCCTGATAAACACTGCAGTTGGTGTTTGCTATGCAGTAGTAGCCTGAAAATATTGCTGAGCCTATGTGGGGGTCAAAGGATGGCCACCCTGACCTATATGGATTGAAATTTAAAGGTATACTGTCATGGGAAAAGTTAGTGCTGCTCCAGCAGAATTCTGCACTAAAATCCATTTCTCAAGAGTAAACCAATTTTTTTTTAATTAATTTTGAAATCTGACATGGGGATAGACTTATTGTCCATTTCCCAGCTGTCCCCAGTCATGTGACGTGTGCTCTGAAAAAATTCAGTCACTCTTTACTGCAAGTCACTCTTTACTGCAAGTTGGAGTGACACACACACACACCAAACTAACAGAACAATGGGAAGGTAACCAGATAACAGCTCCCTGGTAACATCACTCAATAGTAAAAATCCATGTCCCACTGCGACACATTCAGTTAGATTGAGTAGGAGAAACAGTCTGCCAGGAAGCAGTTCCATCCTAAAGTGCTGGCTCTTTCTGAAAGCACATGGCCATGCAAAATGATCTGAGATGGCTGTCTACACCCAAATATTGTAATTTTAAAAAATACACTTGCTGGTTCATGAATGACATTTTATATTGTAGAGTGAATTATTTGCAGTGTCATTTAGAAATAAAAACTACTCCATAAAAATCGTGACAGAATCTCTTTAAATGAGGTGGATCCTTCTCATCAGTTTCACCAATCAGGCAAAGAAGCACTCGGTTGCTGAGGGTAACAACTTGAATAGCACCCCTTCTTAGCTTGGTGATTGTACACAGGGCACATTCTCTTGTGGTAATTTTTTTGCCATTAAATGGGAATCTTTCACAAAATTCAATGTATTGCCATGCAATTCCCATTCCCTGCAATTAAAAGTGATTGAGTGCTTTGTCACCGGAGGGCAGCGCCCCATGTGTCCTCACCCTGAAGCGCTGTACAGCTGGATTTTCAAATGCAGACCTTTGATGCAATATTTACATGGTTCTATTCCTTCCCATGGGCTTCAAGGAGAACTAAACCCTGCCAAAAGACCCCCATAAGTTTCCAGGCATTGCCCCCCTCCCCCACGATCTGCATTAGTTTAAAAAAAAATCTGACCCTTAAAGGAACAGTAACGTCAAAAAATAAGTGTTTTAAAGTAATGCAAATATAATGCAGTGTTGCCCTGCACTGGTAAAACTGCTGTGTTTGCTTAAGAAACACTACTACTGTTTATATAAATAAGCTGCTGTGTAGCAATGGGGGCAGCCAGCCATTCAAAGGAGAAAAGGCTCAGGTCACACAGCAGATAGCAAATAAGCTCTGTCTGTCTAATGGTGTTATCTGTTATCTATTAGTTATCCTGTGCCATATAGCCGTTTTTCAATTTCCGCCATTGCTCCACAGCAGCTTGTTTATGTGAGCTATAGTAGTGTTTCAGAAGCAAACACGTCAGTTTTACCAGTGCAGGGCAACACTACATGATATTTTCATTACTTTAAAACACTTTCATTTTTTGATATGTTACTGTTCCTTTAAATAGAGAAAAGGATGAACTCCTGGTCGCCATCTTCTGGCTCTTCATATGGTCTTTGGGTCTCTTCACCGATATGAAGCCTGCCAGAGCATGCACGTTTGAGCCAAGTCAGGAATCTGCTTCAACTGTGCATGCGCAAATCGGCATTGAGTTCTGAAGACAATATGAAGAGCCAGAAGATGGCAACCGGGAGCTCCACTGAGCTTCTCTGCATTCAGATTTTTTTTAAAGGTTTTTTTTATTTTTTTCAAACTAATCACTGAGAGGAGGGCAATGCCTGAAAGTTTAGGGTGTGGGGGTTTAGTTCTCCTTTAAAAGGCTTTTTTTTTTTATGGCAATCAATTTTAATTTGACACCCGAATGGGAAAACATTGAAAGGCACTGCTTTAAGGCTACTGTCAGGTGAAATAAGCATTTCCATCGAGATGGCATATTTATCACACTGATACATCTGCAACATTGTTTTTAGGGTATACAAAACACACTTCTAAATCTGGGGTCTCCAACCTATTTAACCTGTGATCCACATTCAAATTTAAAGTCAAGGAACAACACAAGCATTAAAAAAAAAAGCTCCAGGGGGTGCCAAATAAGGCTGTGATTGGCTATTTAGTAGAGCCAATGTGGACTGTTCAGCCTACAGGAGTCTGTTTGGCAGTTGTTGAGGTTTTTACATAACCAAAACTTGCCTCCAAGCCAGGAATTCAAAAATAAGCACTTGTTTTGAGGCCCCTGAGAGCAGCATCCAAAGGGTTGCTTGTTGCTCACAAGCCACTAGTTGGGCATCACTGTTGTACTTAATTTTTAATTCAATGTACTAACCCTGTGCATTATGTGGGACTCACTAGTAACCAATTCCACTGCAAACTTGTATTTGATTTATACATTTGATTTATATTTGACTAAGTTTTAGTTGCTGCTCTGTGAAGTATAAGAGGTTGCGATTGGAAGCAACCAGACTGCTGTATTTAAAGCTAAATGTGATATAGCAGATTGGCGTTGCAATGTTAATTATACCTGAAACCAGTATTGCAGGGTTAAACATGATTGTTTTGTGGTAAATGACCAACTTTTAGGTGGGAACGCCCATTTTTATTAAATCTGAAGGCATGCGATGTATCGTCTTAGCTTCTCATCACTAGTGTAAATAATAGCATAGGAATAAACAAAATGTTTAGTCCCACAAAAAGGTAAGTGGACTGTTTATTATGAATTGTAACTACTCCAGTAAAAAAATCTTTCAGTACTTACAGCAATGTAACCTCTCTTTCTGAATCTGAATCAAAATTGCATATCAGCGAAGACACAACTGGGCCTGTTGAACCCCTACTTTTTCTTTATGCCTGTAATATGATTAGGAATAACCCGAAGTTCTGAAGCGAGTGTATATTTTGTAACCCATGTATCTTTCTACAGGATTGAAAGACACTTGCACTGCATCAGATCCATCATCAACTACAGAATTACCAGATTACATGGTGTAAGTTGATGTTTGTTAGGCAGAGAGGTTTTTTTTTTTTTTTGTGGTCGTATTTGTTACTAAATGTGATGAAGCTTTAAAAGCTCTATTACGGATATTGGGGTATAGATTGGTTACTAAAAGGAGGAATTTTAGTGGATGGGGGTGGAGATGTTTGCATAAAAAGCTATTGTACATTTCCTGGAGGAAAATCCTCCCAAGTCATTGGCAAGCAATATAAATAAGTGGTGATATTGGTTTCTCCTCCAACAAAGCAAGATCTACATGTACCATTACACAAAGTTAAATGGAAGCCATTATGCTGCTACACAGACTACCGCCCAGAAGTCTATATTATTTGTAAAGTACGGTTTAAAGGAGAATTCAACCCTAAAGTAAAAAAACGCTACCCTACATAGACCCCCCCCCCCTGCTCCCCACAAGCCTAGCTGCTACCCTGGGCAAATGCCTCTAAGTCTTTACTTAACCCTCGGTGCAGATTCTGTACAGCGGAGTTTACGGCAGCCATCTTCTGGCTCTTTGGTAATCTTCAGAATGAGAGCGCGCAATTTCCGTGACTTTCTGTACATGCACAGTTGTCGTGAAATGGGAATCAAGTGCCATATGGGCGCAGTTGGAGCAATTTTCTGTTTCACGACAACTGCACATGCACCGATATGGCACTTCCCAAAGATATTCGAAGAAAAGAAGATGGCTGTCGTGAGCTCCGCTGGACAGAATCTGCACAGAGGGGGTAAGTGAAGACTAGGGGGCATTTGCCTCGGGTAGCAGCTAAGATGAGGGAGGTCTATGTAGGGTAGGGTTTTTTTCACTCTACATTTGATTTCTCTTTTAATAGCTGTTACTGATTGTGTATCCCTTCTTTCAAACCATTTTTAATATTTGACCTCGACTTAATTGTGTATTCAAAGTAATATTCCTTTCAAGCGACTAAATTGACAAATCTCTTCTGCAGCAAATACACTGTCATCGTGTCTAGTGAGCAAAGACAGAGTTACAAAGATGACTTCAATTCAGAATATGATGAATATAGAAGCTTGCATGCCAGAGTTGAAAATGTGACTAGGAAATTTATGCAACTCGACACACAAAGGAAGAGTCTGTCTCCTGGTTCTAAAGAATATAAGGTATGTGCTCCTGTGTTTTACGCGAAGGGCAACTGAAGCCAGATCTTTTGCTGCTCGAAGGGTACAAGCTGCAGTTCAAGTTAGTTATAAACCCCCGTTCATTCGGTTATTTATCAGTTGCATGATCGTGTTGCTTTTCTAATTTTCTGTATGAAAAGGAAACTTCGGGCAACTTCGGAAACTAAGTGCTCTCTGTGCCTGCCCCCAGGCGATTTACATTTTATCCGGCGGATCAGTGAGAAGAGGCGATTTGTCGCCTGGCAACTAGTCTCCCTGAATCTGCCTGTGTGGCCAGACCCTAAGTTTCCCTAAAAAAAAAATAGCTTTCACCCGGGGCCATTTTCCCTCTTGACACCATCAGGTTGGGATTTAAGGGGGGTTAGGATTTAAAAATAGGAGCAGATGGTTAGAGCAGAGTTTCTATGGGAACCAGCAATGCCATACCTTTATTAGCTGTTAAGACTGGAGGGTCTGTCTATTAATCTGAGTTGAGAAGAACTGAGCATGCTCATGAGCCAACTGCCAAAGGAAATTCCTGAGAGAGGGGCCAGAGTAGGTTGGAGAAGGAATCCTACGTGATTAAGGGGATGCTGCAACCTTACTATTAACCTTGGAACAATCAGAGTGGCAACTAATTACATATTTCAAAGAGGCTCTTAAGTCATTAAATTTTTGCTTGGGGCGTTAACATGTCCTTTAAGTATAGCATTAGGCCAAAAAAATGACCTACCTGATCTAGTTTAACTTTTTCACGAGTCAACAAAAGCTTCCAACCGTCTCATTTAGTTGCCCTTCTCTTCATTGCCTCTATTTAAAGCTGGTTCTGTGTTTACTTTGCAGACAGTACATGAAGAAGTCCTTCAGGAATATCGAAAGATAAAAGAGGTCAGTATTGAAAGCTGAACAATTTTTTGTGTGTGCAGGCATGCATGCTGGTTTCACGATGAAACAATGTTAATACTTTCTCTTCCTTTACAGATGAGCCCTAACTATTCTGAAGAGAAGTACAGATGTGAATATCTGCACAGCAAGCTCGCTCACATTAAAAGACTCATAGGAGAGTTTGACCAACAACGGGCTGAGTCTTGGCACTAAAGCTCGGCTTAATCAAGATGTGAATAAATAACATTATTTATTGAAATTCCAAATGTGTTACGCTAGAATTAAGAAACTTTTCAGAAGTTTCAGTATTAGTAGACTTTTTTTTTTTTTCTTTTCCAGTCCCCCTGCTTATTTAAAAGCTGCTTTTTCATCCTTGTTCTTTGGACTTGCATTTATCTGTGGCTACCAATGTAGCTACTGACTTTTGCAGTGCCTACCATTGATGATAAACTGCTCATTTGAAATAATGCAGCGAATAATGTGCTTTTTGGATAAACGTCTGTCTCTTAAAGGAGAACTAAAGCCTAACTACAGAAGTAGGCTAGAAATGTTATACGTTATGTTTTTGGCTTCTCTACCAGTCAAAGGCAACCACAGCCCTTTAGCAGTAAAGATCTATGCCTCCAAAGATGATCCAGTAGCTCCCCATCTTCTTTTCTGCTGCTTCACTGCACTTGTCCTGTGCTGCTGTCACTTAACTGAGCTTAGGGACCAATGCACAATATACAGTACACATAGAAGATAAATGTCACAACATAAGGCTGATTAATAATTAATACAAATAATTACTACATGGCAGCACAGAAACCAGTGCAATTCGCATCAGACTTCAATAATCGGCCTTGTAGCATCAGCTGATATTACAGACCAACCTCATCTTCTGCTTGATAATTTGCTACAACCCCTAAGCTTTGCTTCTCAACAGCTGAAACTTACCAAGATGGTGACCCCCTGTGACAAGTTTGAAGTCCTGGATCATTGCTGCTATTGACAAGCTGAAACTTCAGGCTGGTGCAATAAGTTCAGTATATAAAATGTGGCATTTTTAGCCAGTCATCTTTAGGGTTTAGTTCTCCTTTAATGCAAATCTTTTGCCCAGGAACGGTAGAAGGTTTAACAAATAAATTTGCACAAAATGTATCTTAAAAAGAAAAAAAAAGGGATTGGAATGTTCAGGTACAGAGAGTGTACAGATTACCTAAATACCATCCGTCTTTACCTTGAACTTTGCAGATTGTACCCCCCCTCCACTGCAATGGATGCCTTAAGGTGTTTGCTTGTCTTTACTCGGGTAGCAAAATGGCTACTCTGCTTCCCCTATTTCTTAACCAATGGGAAGCACACTATGGCCTATGAGCGTCTGAGTGTGTGCTTGGATGCGTGCCTGGGTGGAGTGGGTGTGAGCATAACATGACAAAATCACTGCTGCTATTTAATAGGCCTAACGCTCAGGTTCAACAGCTGGCAAGTGTTATTGTAGTTTTTTTTTTTTTTTTTCCTATGAATTTACTACTTTTGGGGAAAAACTGAAGCATTTCCATTTCAAAAGTGTCAGCGATGTTGGTAGACTGAGGGAACTGACACTTTGATAATCCTCCTCATTTCCAAGGGGGATGCTACTCGTGAAGGTGTTTAACCAATAGAATTTTTCGGACAAAGTAAGGTAAGAATTGTAACCCTACAGGTGACCTATTTATATACTGATATAGAGTATTTTTTTGAAAAAATAAGATATGCAAAGAAGCTATTTACCTACATGTATATTTAATTTTCTTTTCCTCCTGGGAGCCAGGGGCTAGACTAAATTACAAATCTATTTAACGTTACAAATACTGTGATCATTCGAGAGCACAAACTTGCATATCATGCAATGTAACCGTTTACATTGGAACTTATTTTATTTTTCTTTCCATGTGGGAACAGATGTATATGATTCATTATCTTGACATTCTTGAAAATCGGATATTTTTGTCCTTCAGTAAGCAATGCCAATGAAAAAGGGAAGCATTATGTTTACAGATGTGATTATTGGAATGTTTGCCAAAATATTTGGTATCTCTAATAAACTTTGCCTCCAGCATTGAAAGTTGAATCTTTTTTTTTTTTTTTTTTTTTTTTTTTTTTTGTAAACCAGAATTGTCACAGGGGTTCAGCTATGGCCTTTGAAAGGATCTGCTTTCTGGTTGCCTAACATCAAAGCTGGTGTTACACATTGCAAAGATATTTAAAGGGGAACGGTCACAAGGAGTAACATCGGTTACTGTATAGATAGTACCGTTCTAAATTAACCTTAAAGCTGATGACACACGGGGCTGATTCTCTGTATAAACAGACTGGGAAGCAGCCAATCTGCTGGTATCCACACTCTCCTGTGTCTGCACTCAGGCCAATGCAGGTGGACAAACATCCCAGAGTGACACTTGCCTTACATTAATCATTTATGCAAGGGTTTTCTTTAACTAATTCTCAGAATTTCTTCCTACCCACCCACCTACCAGACAGCCTGTACTTGCTGCTTCGTGCATTTCTTTCCCTTTTGTGTCTAGTTCTAGTATTATTGGATCTGTCACCTTGAAAGTGAAAAAATTAGACAAGGTGGGCAGCGAACCCAAGAGCTTGCGATCAACCCCCATGTCATAAGGGAGATCATGGTAAGCGCCTGGCTTTTTTAAGACCTTATTTCAGGTTATCAGTGTTAAGAAGACTTCAAAAAAAAAATATCCAGGACTGGATTATTAGCTCCCTCATGTCATGCAGTTGGTTAACAGCTGATAGTGGGTGTGGCTTTATTAGACAAATCCAAGACGTGTATACAGCTTTGCCATTAGGTGGTTTCTGTCCATATAGTAGGTTATTTTCTTTGACCGATCTCCTTTAAATCTGCACCTTTTGTTCTTTTTCAAGGGAAACTATGGCAAAAATGAAAATTTAATACAAGCTTCGTCACAATGAAGTAAGAAACTTTTTAAATACAATCAATTAACAATTCACCTTAGTTTCTGAAGTTTATCTTCACTATTCCTCTCAGAATATTCATTTCCTAGCAGATGAATTAGAGCTCACTCAAATAACGGATTCCAGTACAAACAAAATCTAACAAAATAACTGCCTTCTGCACAAATTCTGCATGTAGAGAGACATGATGTCTGATGATTTTAATCTGCTAATGAGCTTTAATTCATGTTCTAGGCAAAATGAGCCCCCCTATAAGATATATTTGATCTGTCATCTGATACCCAACTCCTGCATGAAGAGAGAATAAAGAGAATCAAGTTTATCTAAACTATTCCTCTCTCGGCATCTGTTTATTTCAGAAACCGGTACAGAATATTTAATGGATTATATTTAGAACGTTTCTGATTTCAGTATGATGAAGCTTCTATTAAATTTTTATTTTCGTGATAGTTCCATAATGCAGAGGGGCAATCAGCAGTCCTCTAGATGGGCCATGGCTTTCTGGGATTTGTAATTAAAACAATATCTGTGTGCTGGTTGCCCATTCTTATGCATATGGCTGTTCATTAAAGACTGTTCAATAATGGTGCAGTTAAGACATGGCACCTGCTGTACGTGTACAGGCATTATCACTAACTGTATGTAGCAGGCACAGCTTCTGGGTTACAGGACTAATCTATTGGTACTGGAGATTTTTTTTTTTCTGGGGATATGGCTTTAAAGAGCTGTGTTCAGTGTATCAGCCTTAGTGGTTTATACTTGCCCTTTAATTTGGGCAATTGAGCTTTACCAACAAATGTAATAGTGAATTTTTTTCTACAGTATTGCTTGTGGAAGCTACACAGCAATCCGTTGTGGCTCTCCACCATCAGAACCACAATTCTCAGCTTCCGTAGCCAATACCAATCTATGAAACCCCCATTCAATCAATATGGAGAGGTCTCTAATGCGGTTCTGCTTTTCTTTAACATGGCATTCATTCTGCCAGAAGTCTTAAAAATAGTCCTGTAACCAAATCCATATGTTTTATGCAATGTTCTGTTCTGAAGGTATGTTCTACTTGAGTTCCTCTGTGCATGTGGCACACACCTATGTATTTCATATGTGATAAATAAATATTTTACACGTTCCGTGTCTGACAGTAACCGAAATCCAGAATTCAGTTGATTTCTTTCACACTAACAGCGTTTTCCTCTGCTATTGAAATGTTAACTGTTCAACGTCCGAGGGAAAACTAGCTTCAATTGGATTGGCTCCTCGGAGCTTCTATTTATAGGTTTATGTAATGTTGTAACATGTCAGAACAAATTAAAACCATCTTTAAAAGGCAAACTGTTTTTTTTTTTTTTTCTTCTTTGTGTTTCTCAACCACAATGCATCTTGTACGGTCCACTTCTGTGGGGGCTCCAGGTGCCGTCCCTTGCCCGTGCAAGTAATATTGCCTCGTTGGGAAGCGACTAAATGTCATCTTCACTCACATGCCTGCCATTTGTCATACTAAATTCACTTGGGTGGCAACATACTTAATCACAGGTGTGGAGCTTTGCATCATAGTTTCACATTGGTTTTTATAATTAGGCTCATCCTCACATACTATGTAGCAAGTATTGTAGGGATTGGTTGCAAACAGATCTTATTTAATATTCAGTGTTTTGCTGAATTTTTGAATTGTTCACTGGGTGATTTCATAGCAAGAGTAAAAATGAGTTCTGCCCTGTATGTGAAATAGTCATTACTAGGGATCACTGTGCAGGTAGATATTAATAAATGTAGCTACACATGAGCTGGCTGAGGTGGGATATGCGGTTTCTTTACCAGCAGTGCAAGCAAAATGTGACACAGCTGTTAACTTTAGTAGTTCCCACAATGCCCTGCACACTTATGTTTTATTTCTTGGCATGTCCAAATGCAAGGCTTTTTGGAAATTGGAGCGTCCTGGCTGGTGGAGAGCTGACTACATAGTTGCAATTAGGGATGCACCGAATTCAGGATTCAGCCGAATCCTTCTGCCCAGCCGAACCGAATCCAACTCCTAATTTGCATATGCAAATTAGGGGTGGGTAGAGAAATCACGACTTGTAAAAAATGTTCTTCCCACCCCTAATTTGCATAAGCAAATTAGGATTTGGTTTGGTGATCGGCCTAATATTTTGCGAAGGATTCGGTTGTTTGGCCAAATCCAAAATAGTTGTTGCGGTGCATCCCTAGTTGCAATGAAGTAAGTAAGCTTACATGCACAAAAGCGCTTATCGACGGGGACACAGCTGTAGAGAGGGGACTGGAAAATGGGTAGGTGACAGAGAAAGTACGTGCCTGGTGCCCCCCAGCTTTGTGCCCTAGTCATGTGCCTACTCCCAGTTCCAGCCCTGGTGCTGAATGCTGCCAACTCCTCTGCTGAGTCTGGGAAAGTAGGCTGCAGGAAGAGCAACAGATGGGCAGAACTAGTAGGTAGGGATGGGCGAATTTGACCCGTTTCGTTTCGCCAAAAATTAGCCGCCGGTGAAATGTCGCAGACGCCCATTAAAGTCTATGGGCGTCAAAAAAATTTGTCGCGTGTCTTTTTTTTTTTTTTGGATGCACATCTCCATACAAGTCTATGGGCGTCATTTTTTCGGCGAAACGAGGCGAAAAAATACTAGTAGGGTTTTTGCAGGAATTTTCAATAAATCAGCTTGAAACACTAACTTTTTTTCAAGCACAACCCTATATTTAAATGAAAACAGTGTAATGGGCACTTTCTTGTTATTTACACATTATGTATCTTTAACCATTTCATGTAGTTAAATGTTCTACCCATAGTTTCCCTTTAGGCTTTACATTATATCTTTTTTTTTTTTTTTTTTTTTGCAGATCTGTTTTTGTGTGTTGCTGTTCGTGAATGCCGAATGTTAGGGTTTTGTTTGGAGCAGAAATGCATGTGCTGACTTACATAAAACTCACATATTGTCTCCTCGCTGTATTTTAGGCAGTTTGCTGTAGCTTTTGTCTCCCTGCAGGTTGGAGTGAAAGGGAATTGCTGCCTGTGTATAAAAGCTGGCCCATCTTTAAACGGGCAGGAGTATTCAAACATGATGCAGTAACTGGTCCCACGGAGCAAGAGATCCTACAGATTTTATATTAAACTGCTCCCGATACACCACAATGTGTAAAAAAGTGTATGGTGTGTATGGCAGGCATAGGGCAGCATATACTTGTGTAGTATTGCATTGCTCAATAGAACAAACTGTGGGACAAGTGTGTCGCCAGGACACACTGCACTTAGTTACATAGGCAGAATCTTAAACGAGAAAAAAAGTTTATTGCCGAAAGTTTAGCCACAATAGTGCAAACTACAATGCAATATTTATTCTGCAGAATGCTTTACCATAACCGAGTAAACCTCTCTAGCCTGGTGTGACATCACTTCCTGTCTGAGTCTCTCCCTGCTCGCTCATAGCTCTGGGCTCAGATTACAGGAGGGAGGGGGAGAGGAGCAAACTGAGCATGCTCAAGCCCTAGTCCTGGATGTTTATGCTGAGAACAGGAAGTCTGATACAGAAGCCCATGAGTACACAATAGAAGGAAAGAAATGCTGTGTTTCTTTTGACAGAGGACTCCGAGCAGCATTACTTTGAGGGTTTACTGGTGTATTTATATAGACCTTTCTAATGCCTTTCCTTCTCCTTGTCTACATGAATGGCGTTGTGTGCACATGGGTAGTGGCAAAAGCAATTCCATGGAAAAAAAAAAACTATGAAACAGGACACAATTCCCAAAGGTGTGTGGTTGAATAGTAAAAGGTGCTTAGGTAACCAATACCCAGGTACTCACTATATTCCACATGGTATCAGCACTCCTCTGTAGAGAGTATTAGAATAAAACAGCTGATAGAAGTGTACGTTACTGTAATGTAAATAATGTTCCCAGTGTCCATCAGTATGTGCAGAATGCACCAACTCACCAGTATGGATTACAGAATAAACACAAGAGGAAACATTTTCTGTTGTTTTTCTGGTGCCGGTGTCTGTCTAAATATATATCTGAAAACCATGGTCCAAGAATGGGCATTTGCCCAAAGCATTTTGCAGCAGCTGCTTTTAAACATGAAGTAAATAATGGGGCACTTGTCATGTCAGGGGCATGTTTGATTTAATCTTAGGCAGTGAGTGTGCATCATAACACACGTGAGCTTTCTAGACGGACTTTGTTTTTGTTTAAAGGAACAGTTCAGTGTAAAAATGAACACTGGGTATATAGATAGGCTGTGCAAAATAAAAAATGTTTCTAATATAGTCAGCCAAAAATGTAATGTATAAAGCCTGGAGTGACTGGATGTCTAACATAACAGAACACTACCTCCTGCTTTTCAGCTCTCTAACTCTGAGTTAAGGTGGCCATAGACGCAAAGATCCGCTCTTTTGGCAACATCGCCAAACGAGCGGATCTTTCCCCGATATGCCATTAAAATGCATGGCTATATTGGGGGTAATCTGATAGTTTGGCCGTATGGCCGAACAACCAGATTACGATGTGCCATGGGCTCCGGCGGGATCGGTCTGTTCAAAATCAAACCTGACCAAACGACCGATCTCCGCCTGACGAAAGATGTCGGCACACGCCACACACATTCCGAAAATCGTACGAATCCTCGATTCATACGATAGGATCTATGTGTCTATGGCCACCTTAGTCACGACTTTAAGGGGGGCCGCATAGGACATAACTGTTCAGTGAGTTTGCAATTGATCCTCAGAATGCAGCTCAGAAAAGCAAGTGTATTACCCATATGCCTGGTAACTAATCCGTGGAAAGCAAGAGAGCTGAAAAGCAGGAAGTAGTGTTCTGGCTATTATGTTACACATCCAGTCACTCCAGCCTTTATACATTACATTTTTGGATAACTAACTATATAGAAACATGTTTTATTTTTATACTGAACTGTTCCTTTACAGCGGTTGTTAACCTTTGAATTAACTGATGTAGAGAGGGATATTCTGAGATAATTTGCAGTTGGTTTTCATTTGGTTTTGTGTTTTTTTTAGTTATTTAGCTTTTTATTCAGCAGCTTTCCAGTTTGCAATTTCAGAAATCATGTTGCTAGGGTCAAAATTACCCTAGCAACCATGCATTGGTTTGAAAAAGATATAAAAAAAAATTTATTAGAAAGCGCAAAACCCAAATAAAGCAATACGGGGCTGTAATAGCTTACTGCCCTGGTGGTGCGGCGGGGTCGCCCGCCTCGTTGCTCCTCTTCAATACGCGCTGGTGACTAGGGCGCTTGGCGCGCCTCGTCTGTATTTAAAGGCGCATGTGCACTGGCGCGAAAATAAATGTATTTAAAGAAACATTTTTGTTTTTTCAGTGCCCGTTATAGGTTCCGGGTGCTTTCTGAGTATATCCTAGCCTGATTCTGATACCTGTTGTGACCCCTGCCTGGTTTTTGACGATCCTAACTTCTGAATCCTGACCCTGCCTGTTAACCGACTCTGCTATATCTGTATGCCTTTCTGATTGATCTCCTGCTTTGACCCTTGCCTGCCTGACTCCGCTTGTACTCTGCCTGCCCCGACCCGGCCTGATCTAAATACGCTTTCTGTCTACGCCTTGTACCATGACCGACTGCCCAAAAGACTTTGCTTTACCGTCGTGCCCCTTTGCGCGTTCAGAACCCCTCACATGGCACCTCTTTTAATAAGACCTGGTGGCATCCGATTAGCCGAAGGCTCCTCCCGAGGTGAAAGGAGTCTATTAAAGGCGAAAGCAAGAGCCAAAAATAGGGTGCTTAGCATTGGTTCTGAATTTAGGGTGCCAACCGTGACAGGGGCTTCCAATTAAAGTCCCCAATATCGTAATGGTCAAAAATAATGAAGAGGATTGCACACTCAAAGATCAAAAAGATCAAAGTTTTATTACACCAAAAAGTCACAAAAATAAATAATTAGCCCTACGCGTTTTTACCACCATGTGGTCTTCATCAGGGGTAAAATACAATAAGCAAGAAAAGTTCCCGCATAACCTGGCATTGTTCCGGACCCCCATAGAGAACCAATTCCATTTCTTTATATCAAAGACCACATGGTAAAAATATTGTGCAGTTGGTTCGCTAGACTTACGCGTTTCTTGCCTAGATACTCGGCACTTCCTCAGAGTCTGCATCTAATTTATATACTTAAAATACAATAAGAAAAGGCAGAGGGATTGTATTGTAATATCTGTGTGGGTTTTATACCTTCAACTTCTGAGTTATATTTCTCCGGGGCATGATCATTCCATGGTGTGTGATGTCATTTCCGCTTCCTGTGTAGCGTGACAAAAAAGCTAAAATCTTGAAAAGTAGAGGAAGAATGAAGTGTTGAAAAGTGCGTGATGTAAAGACAAGCGGTTTTCTTTGTGATTCCCTGTGTTCCGTTTTAAAGCAAAAGGGCATGCAGGAAGGAACACATCTAATTAATTTAAAGGGGCCTGTACTGACACAGGTGCATGTAAGCCCTGAATGCAGGTGGAGTGCAGCATGTTGGGTTTTTTTTTCCATTTATAAGAGCTGTGTACATTAATTTCTGCCCTCCCCTATGGCTGAGCACTTTAAATAGGAATGCAGGGGAGAGCAATTAAACCTGCTCATCTGTACGAGCCCTTAGCCCGCACCTTTGGTGGGGGAAAATATTTAAGGGTAACAGGTTCCCTTTAAATTTGAAACAGCGCCACCTGCTGCTCATTGTTGATTGAAAAAACCATCTGGCTTGATAAAGGGCCCTGTGCGGCCCGAAACGTTGCCTATATGTACCTGACAAGGTGAATGACAAAAGCCAGTATTGAATTAGGGCAGTAACTACAATGCGAGTAAAGGTTGCCAAAATCAAACTGATAAGAAGAATATTAAAGGGGTTTATTCCCCTTACAAACACTTTTTTTTTTCAATTCGGTTGTTTTAAATATATATATTTAAATACCTTTTTGTTCCATTTGTTTTCCATCTTTTATTTTTTGCCATTATTGAAGTTTAATGTTTGTGTCTCTGGTGTTTCAGTCGGCAGCCCCCCCCCCCCCCCCCAGTCCTACTGGAGCTGCTTCAGAAAGATATAAGAAGGTCAAAATTGTAACTTTAAACTTCAATATTAGAAAAACAGTGACACATAGAAAATAGAAAGTAATTGGAAAAAAGTCTTTACTTCTGGTGAACTAGCTAAAGCAACTGAACCAAAAAAAGTGTAGGTAGGTGCAGTGGCGTAACTAGATGTTACTGGGCCCCACAACAAATTCATTTTAGGGCCCCAAACACATCCAGCAGTTGTCCTGTTCTACCAATAGATATTGAATTTGTTCATTATTTGGGCCTCATGGGGCCCCTATACCTCCTGGGCAGGGTCTGCTTCCGCTGTAGTAATGCCCCTGGGTAGGTGAATAACCCCTTTAATTTTAGTGCTGATTCTCAGCCAACAATCATTAGTACCAGGCTGGGGACGTTCTGCATTCTGTCAGCACAAATACTGGGTGACTTGTGTCTGACGCACGCACACTCATCTATAAATATAATAACTTCCTATCCATATAATTACAACACACCCAAATGCCTGCACCTGTCTATCAGCACCATAAAATGTATTTCCTGCAAGAGAGGATTGCACAAGGAGGGGAGCCTTCCTCAGTGTTTTATTGCAAGTGCTGAAGGTAATATGTAAGCGAGAATGCTCATCCCATTTATTGGAGCAAACATCTGCCCAAAGCAGCATTGGTGGCCTTACTGCTAAAGTGCCAATGTGTGTTAATATTCCCCTGCCTTATATTGGTCCTGCTGTTGTATTGTAAATAGAAACAGAGGGCAGACTGGTGCCAGTGATTCCCTTAGTCACATAGTAGTGCTACATACAGAGCGTACTAGTACTCTGCACTCTTGTGCCCACATTACAATGGCACCATAAGCTTACAATGTAGATGTGCTTAGGAGAACAGGAGAAAAGCAAAGAGTTAATAAACACACATTTCTGGGGTGAGGGAGAGTGATAATGAAGGACATAGTTAGTACTTCAGAGAGATCTGGGGCCCATGAGAATCCCTTGGACACTTAACCATGGGCCTCCAGTTGGGCACCACTGCTGCAAGAATAGTGTCAGACTGAAGTGCCAGGGCCCAATAGACAGTTTTTCCATCTCTCTTCCCTCACTTTCTTTATTCCCTTTAGGGTAGTGGTAAACGCCTTCTTCGGGCGATCTAATCTCAGCAAATGCTATCCCGCCGGCAAGAATATAAATCGCCAGCGGGATGGCATACATTTCCGAATTCGCCTGAAATTGCCTCATGATCCCTATACCATCGCGCCAGTGATTTATATTCTTGCCAGCGGGAAGGCATTTCGGGGAAATTAAACGCCCGAAGAAGAGAAGATTTGTCGATGGGCGACTAATCTTCCCATCT
This sequence comes from Xenopus petersii, assembly GCA_038501925.1. Lineage (NCBI taxonomy): Eukaryota > Metazoa > Chordata > Amphibia > Anura > Pipidae > Xenopus > Xenopus petersii. Next base: position 170,592,695 of record CM076673.1, read on the forward strand.
GCCACCACTATCACGAACAGTACTATGATCTATCATTCCCACCATGTTGTCTTTGTTCCCATATAGAAATGCGGAATGACCGTGGTATAGGCCTGTATATGGGACTCTGATTAGACACAATCGTTGGTATATTTTGGGAACCCTGCCCATTTAATTCCTGATTGGCACTTTCAGCCTATGACTAGGTGTCCCCTGGTGACACAAAAGGCATTACGCTGTTGCTGTTTAAACATAATATAAAATAAAAATGTAATTTTTTTTTTTAACTACAATTTTGAATCCTTCATTCCATATTATGGTTGGAATTGGTTTATTCCTGTCACTTCCAGTAAACAAGGTTAAATCGCTGCTTTAGCAGGAAGGTCCACTGACACGTGGCCCCAGAGTTTTCTTGGTATCTGATTGGCCAGTCAGGCACCTTGTAAGAGATATTGTAGGCAGGGCCATATCCACTATAGACACCTGTAAATAAAAATAGCACAAAATAAAAATCCCCCCAGTCTGCTGCCAGATACATTGTGCTAAACCTGACAGGAAAAGGGGTCCAGTAGTCTTATAGCCTAAAACTCTCATCTTAAATATTCTAAAGACACCGAGGGTTTTGTGTGCTGAATTTAGAATTCCGTTATCACAAATGTGTTCAAAATATGGGGCATATCTATCAAAAATCCCACAACTCTTCTCGCAATCACTTTTTTTCCTATGATTTTGTGCCAGTTCAGAATGTCAAAGGGGTTATTTACAATCACAGAAATTCACAGCAACAAAGCACAGAAAAAGTCACAAGTTGCATTTATTTTGGAGCCATTTAATAAAGGCCAAATGGCAATCTTGCAGAAACATATCTCAATATACGCTTCCCATTCACTGCTATGACATCTCAACTGACTTTTGGACGTTAGTTTCAGATTTATTTTTTCATGAATGGGACTGCATTAATCCACAGGCCAAAAATTTGCCTTAAAGGAACAGTGTAAAAATAAAAACTGGGCAAATAGATGTACAAAATAAAAAATGTTTCTAATATAGTTAGTTAGCCAAATATGTAATGTATAAAGGCTGGAGTGACTGGATGTCTAACATAATAGCCAGAACAGTACTTCCTGCTTTTCAGCTCTCTTGAAGGGGAGCCACATGGTACATTTCTGTTCAGTGAGTTTGCAATTGATCCTCAGCATTCAGCTCAGATTCAAAAGCAACAGATATGACCCATGTGCCCCCCCTCAATTTCAGAAAGCAAGCAAAATGTTTCAATTTATGGGCTCGTACAGACAATAGGTTTTGTCTGCGCTCAGTTTTAATGCGGCCCAAAGTCTTTCATCTTTCACACTACCTCCATCTACTGGATTTATTAAGGTATATCAGGTACAACATTGAACTGGAGATTCACGGCACTCATTTCAAGTGAAATTTGTATTCCTGTCCTGGGAATGAACATGTTTACTATTATTACCATATACTTATGTGCGATTGGCAGGTCTGAGATGCCGGATTTTCGGATTCTGGCGTTTTCCATCTTCGGCGTATAATAAATCCAGGAAAATTAAAGGTTTTTTTTCACTAAAAATCCAGATTCTATAGTAAAAAAACAAAATTTTTTGGGTTTTTGGCATTCGGACTTTAATAAATAACCCCCATAGAATTGGTGGCACTGGGGTTTTTATTAAAATCTGAAACTTTGTCACTATTTTCTGAAAACCACTTAGACCAAATCCACACGGACTTTCCCTCCCTACTTTTCAATACATTTTCACAAAAAATTCTTGTCCGGGAAAAGACTTGATAAAATCGTGAAAAAATCCAAATCGTACAATTTTTTCTGATTTGCTGCCCCAAACATGAGACTTTTTCAATTCACAAAAATCACAAAATCTTCGGATTATTGAAGGAAACCCAGTGCAGATCAGGTTATCTTCCAGTTGTCAACGGGACATCTGCCATTGACTTCTACATGAATCCCAAGATGGAGAGCTGCTCCAGATCTATAACACCGGTGTCAGGTGCCATCAGGTATTGTGTCCAATGCTGCCCAAAACCCAAAAAACTGTATATAGCAAAACAAAAAACCCGTGGCACAACTGATACGATTGATTCCGTGATCAGTGTTTATTCAGCTCACATACAAAGCGACAAGGTTTTGGGCTTGACAAAGGGCCCAGTAGAGGCCCGAAACGTTGCCACTTTGTCTGTGATCTGAATAAACATTGATCACGGAATCAATCGCATCAGTTGTGCCACAGGTTTTTTGTTTTGCTAAATTGACTTCTACATGAACTCAGCAGGTCTGAGTTGCAGTACTTTTGAACTTTTAACACCATTGGGGTATAATTAATCTTGAAAATCCCCTTTAAAAAATGACCAGAAAAAAATTGGACTTTAATAAATGACCCCTATGTTATGGGCTTCTGTACCAGACAAGAGAACCACAGTAATTTAGCAGGGAAGATCTATGTCTCAGAAGATGCCACAGTAGCTCCCCATCTTCTTTTCTGCTGATTCACTGCACATGCTCTGTGCTGCTGTCACTTACTGAGCTTAGGGACCCACTCAAAATATACAGTACAGTACAGAATAGAAATGTCACAATATACAGTACAGTACAGAATAGAAATGTCACAATATAAGGCTGATTAGTAATTAATACAGATAATTACAACATGACGGCACAGAAACCGGTGCAATTAGCATCAGAATTTAATAATAAGCTTATATTACAGGCTAACCTCATTTACTTCTTGATAATTTGCAACAATCCCTAAGCAACAGCTGCTCAGAGCCCACTGAGCATGTGAGTGTCACAGACACTTTCCAAGATGGTGACCCCCTGTGACAAGTTTGAAGTCCTGGATCATTATTGCTATTGACAAGCTGAAACTTTAGGCTGGTGCAATAAGTTCAGTACATAAATTATAATAAATAATAAATTATTCATTGTTAGGGTTTAATTCTCCTTTAAAGGAGAAGGAAAGTCGTTAACCACTTGGGGTGCCAAATGTTAGACACACCCAAGTGATTGTATTTACTTACCTGAAACCCCGGGCCAGTGCTCCTATCAGCAGAAAACTGCACCGGCCTCAGGTTATTCCTCAGGAAAAGCCGAACCTTAACTAAAAATTTGGCTTTTTCATTCTGCTGCGCATGCGTTTGCCCGGGAAGAGACGCGTATTTGTGGAGAGGCCACCAAGGCCCGTACCTAAGGCAGCAGGATTTAGGGGGCGGCATGCTGCCCAACCACACCCACATTGGTTCAGAAACACTGGGGATGCACAGGAGATAAGATCGTTTTTAAACTTTTTCATGTGTCACTCCCCATTGCTCTGGTCCCGATTATGAAAATTTGAGCAAATAAAAGGGAAGGAATCGGGGTGACGAAAGTCAGAATTTTTTTTAGGTGATTAGCTTTATTAGCATTATAATTACTTGCCACAAACTAGCAGCCTTTTCTATTGCAAAAGGTGTTTAGCTTCTTCCTCTTCACTAACTTGAGGGTGCATACCCCACAATCACTTTGCTTTGCTTTACAGTCTGTGCAAAGCTCAATCCATAAGGATTTAGCCCCTTCATTTTTCATCATCATTTTCCTTTAAACTGGTATGAGATCCGTTATCCAGAAATCTGTTATCTAGAAAGCTCCAACTTACAGGAAGGCCATCTCCCATATACTCACATTTTATTCACATTTTATTCAAAAATTCAGATTTTTAAAATTTCAAATGTTCTTTTTCTCTGTAATAATAAAACAGTATCTTGTACTTGACCCAAACTCAGGGGCATGTTTACTAACATTGGAGATAAATATCTGGAGAGATTTCTGGAGATGTTGCCCATAGCAACCAATCAGATCTTTGCCTTTGTTTTCTAACTTGGCTGTTTAAATCAAATTCACTAAGCGCTGAACGCTAGCGTCAATTCGCTAGCGTTTGGCATTTTCGGTACTTCGCAAATTCACTAACGAACGCTGGCATAAATTCACTAGTGTTACTTCGCACACTTACGCCAGGCGAATTTTCGATAGCGATGTAACTACGCAAATTCACTAACTTGCGCAGTGTACTGAACGATACCTTTTACGCTAGACTTCCTTCGCCACCTCAGACCTGGTGAAGCGCAATAGAGTAGATACGGATTGTTTCCAAAAAAGTCAAATTTTTTTCTAAGTCCCAAAAAACGCTGGCGTGTTTTCTACATAATGGGTGATAGGCTGAAAAAGATCGAAAATTTTTTTGGGGCTCCCCTCCTTCCCCCCCTACATTTCCTGACTCATGGCAACTTACCTAGACATGTGTAGGGCAAAATAAAATTTATATTTGCTGATTTGAAGGTTTTCTAGGCATTTGTAGTGCAGATACGTGTTCCTCCATTGAAATTTGAATTTCGCGCCGTATGCAAATTAACCATCACTAGCGAAACTTCACTTCGCTTGGCGAATTAACGCTAGCGCAACTTCGCAAACTAACGCTACCCCTGTGCACAACTTCAGATTTTAGTGAATTTGCGGAGCGCTGGCGAAAATATTCCTGGCGAAGTGCGGCGAAGTGCGGCGAAGTACGGCGAAGTTGCGCCTGGCGCAACTTCACATCTTAGTGAATTTGCCCCATAGAATGAAGATCCAAATTATGTAAAGGTCCCTTATACAGAACACTCCAGATTCCAGGCATGCTGCAAAACAGGTCCTATACCTGTACTGGGTTATAAATCCTACTCAACAAACAACCGCCTTCTTTTCTGTTGCCCCTATCCCTCCAAAACAAAGTATAGTCTCCAGTGGCATTACCATCTATACAGCATAGTCGTAGGGGGAGGGGTCTGCTGTATTGTAGTCCCACCTCTCTGGCCCTTCTCCTATGTTAAATATATATAGTGGTGCTCTGTGTGTTCTGGGAGCTGCAACCTGAGTGGGTGTGCCGGGAAAGGAAAGGATTGTTCTCACTAGGCATCCTTAGAAGATTTTTTTGCAGGGGAGCCCCAACATGACCATGTGACTCATTTAGCCATCTTTCAGCATGTTTTGGGCAAATATCTCTTATAGCTAAATACGTTTACTATTCAGTGCCGAGTTCTATGCTTTATGTATAAATCAGATTGTTGCTTAGTTTCAGAAAGTAGGCCTGAAAAATGCACAATTAACAACCAAGTACCAATATTTGTGCAATAAGTTGTGTGCTGAAATGTTTGCCAAACATTTGAATAATATGCTATGTTGTCATAATATGTTAGTAACCAAGGGTGTGGGCATACCTCCCAACATTTTGGAAGTAAAAAAAGGGACAAAAAAATGTTTTCCGCACGTAGCGAAGCAATTTTTTTGACCACACCCCTTTCTGTGGCCACACCCCCTAATTACCATGTTTGTTTTACAAAATTTGGCAGGTTATGAAAGTTTGAAAATATTTCTCTAAACTGTGTTTTTGTGTCTCAAAATTGTTACAAAGTATCTTATTTGCACCTGTTAGCTGTTCTGGGCTCTGCTAAAAGCCAATTAAGTGAGAAACTTTGTTTCTTTTTCTGGCTGTTCAGTGCAGAGAAAAGAGGGACTTTCCAGTACAAATGAGGGACTGCGGGTTGAGCTGTCAAAAGAGGGACTGTCCCTCCGAAAAAGGGACAGTTGGGAGGTATGGGTGTGGGGCCTGAACTCCACTATGTGGCTGTCTTTGATATTATTACCTTACACAGCTTGGTCAAGGGATTGCATGGTGACTTTTCTCCAGAGGGGCTGCTGTAAGATACAATAGACAGTCACTTTAAGGGGGTTGCTGGGAGGCTCTTTGGGCCTCTGTGTATTTAAAATACCAGGTCCTATATTAAATCCCAGTCCGGACTTGCCTGGCGACAGAGGAATGGAGCTCCGCTCCTCACTTGGAGGAATATAGAATCTACATCCAGTGTTGTTTTGGTACTTTAATCCACAGACCCAGGAGTCTACAGTCTGTAGCAATAAAAGGGCTAAAGAGAGGTGATACTCTATATTTGGAATTTGTGTCCCATCTCCTTCAATTCATAAAGTGTGACTATAGTATCTCTATTTCTCTGTGTGTCACTGGCCTATGTTGCACAATCATCATGGCACAACTGTCAGTTCAATGTATCTTGGTCCAGTTTATTTAAACATGGTTGTTGTGAAGCCAACTGGACTTTCAAAAAGAGAGGCCCTTCCCTGCAAATCCACTTACAGGCCCTACTAAGATAGAAGGCCATTAGATCAGGCATTGCTTGGGCCACACATTGTTTACAGGCCATACACAGAGTTGCTGGCCTTTGTGTTTGCGCTGTCTTCACCCCACAACATACATTTTTCCATTCAGTGGTTGCTGCTCGCACTGGCGCTAACTGGAATCCTTTAACCCCTGTGCAGCTATGCAGTAAAATACATATGAATATAGGAAAATATAATTTGTGTGAGTAAACTAAACTGTATGTAGTCAAAAACATTGATGCTCCGTTGTGCCACAAACTCCATCTGCACATAAGTATTCCACAAAGGCCCCAAATGAAATGAATGGCAGACAATGCAATCTGAACAAGGGCCTTTAATCAAAATCCGAATTTTAAATTAAAAAAATATTATTTGAATCCTTCGTTGGCAGAAATTCTATTTTGATTTTGCATCCGGGAGAGAACGACAGGCACCCGGGGGAGGAATGCTGAAAGGTGTTTTTTAACAGGATTAACAGACTTTGTGCGAATATTCTACAAGGGGCAGTTCCAACAGGACGTGGCATAGATGCTTTTTAACTGTGAGTACCACAGGATCCAGAATAGTTGTCAAACAGGCATGGGTTGGTTCAGGCAGCGATACAGCAAGGTCAAAAACAGGCAAAAGTCAGGAACAGAAAATCAGACAAGAATCACACCCAGGAACTATCAGGAAATAGAGCTACATTGGGCAATGAATCAGAGGTTTTATAGCCAGATTTATGGCTTATACAGATCACCAGTGGCCAGATTGATAGCAGGTGAAACAAGCCATGCCTACTTGTAAATTGCTAAGCATAGCCATAGGAGTGAACAACGACGGACTGGGAATGGACCTGGCCGTAAAGTCCTACCCGTAGCAAAACACAACCCCCCCCACCCAAACACCCGCCGTGCGATCACCTTTTTCCGGCATGTCCGTAGACGGGGAGGTAAAGAGAGCAAGTGCAGGGAGCGGGTCGGAGCCCAAGAGAGACCAGGTTTTTTCCCAGTGTCCCACCAGCCCAGTCTGACAATGGGAGTGAACCAGGGCCTTAGCTGTTTACTCACATAGAGTGGTGGTAATGCTGACAGCACAACAACAGCAGGTCCCTATTCAACTCTGTATATATATTATAATACTGTATATTGATTTCATTTTTCACACACTTTATTCAGTCTCCTAATCTCTTAGTCTTGCTAATAAACAATCTAAAGCTTTACCATGGACACGACTCAGCAAAGCAGCTGCTAATATTTGCTGTGCTTGTGTGAATGCATACTCCTTATACAAACATATGTTTTATGATACAATAAGATATGCTGCCTTCAAAATCTTCAAATCTGGCAGTCTGTGTACAGACCACTGAGAAAGTTCATCATATGGACTGATTGCACTTATTACTCTTAGCCCAGGCATGTATAAGAGATTGATTGGTGATTCAAAGGGTAAAGGCAACCCACTATGTTTAGAGATTCTGTTACTATCACCGTAATGCTACAATATTTTGCTTTATGGCACCAGAATCTGTCACGTCTGCCTGCATCTGAGTGGACGTAATTTTGTGGTTGCAAGCAGTGCAGCAGAAGAGGAGCAGCAGCAGCAGAGGAATCTCAACATGTGTATTCTCTGCAGGCTGAGATCCATATTGCCTGGCCTTAGCCTAAAAGTTGTAAAATTAATTTTAATGTACCTATACCACACTTCCATAAAAAACTGCACTGCTACTTTAAAGGGGTGGTTCACCTTTGCAGTAACTTTTAGTATGTTATAGAATGGCTAATTCTATTGGTCTTCATTTTTTCTTTTGTATAGTTTTTGATAGGGATGCACTGAATCCACTATTTAGGATTCAGATTTGGTTCGGCCAGGCAGAAGGATTCGGACGAAGGTGCTTCAGTAGGTTCATGGGATAAGGTGGGATTCAGCTGCCGCTCTCATACAGAGATCAGATGATCCAGGGTTTCCGGGCGTTATCGCTAAGTCACACGTCAGGCTGTTTAAATGCTTTTCAGTCTCCTATTCATATTTTCAAATCAATGCTTGGTTGCCAGCGTCATTTGGACCCTAGCAACGAGATTGCTGAAATTGCAACCTGGAGAGCTGCTGAATAAAAAGCTAAATAACTCAAAAACCTTAAATAATAAAAAATGAAAACCAATTGCATATAGTCTCAGAATAGCATTCTCTACATCATACTTAAAGTGAATTGAAAGGTGAACAACCCCTTTAAAGAAAAAATCTTTACCTGTGCAGGCTACAAATAAATAGTATATGAGGATTCCTGATTCCTGAGCACTGAACCAGCTTTCAACTCTTCCCCCCCCATTTCCAGCCCCCTTTTCAATTTGTAGATTTATCTGCCATATTAAAAAAAAATAATTTGGTGGATGAAATGAACAGTCTATAGATGGGCACTAAGAGAGCCTAAAAGGGGAATGGAATTTAGTGTGATTTGTACTGTATATGCTCTTTATCTATAATGTCCACCAGCGTCCTGACTGCCTGCATCTGGTTAACAAACACAATTTTACACTAACACACTATTTTGGAGGGTTGCACAGATCTCACTGTGGAGCTATTTTTCCACTTATAGAAAATATAAATAGGCTCTTCTGCTATTTTGAGGATAGTCCTGTATATGCTACTACTTTTTTGGGGAGGTTTAACACCAGAGCACGTGTAACACTAACACTATTTTTTAAAATGTTTTTTTATTAAATGTTATTTGTGTAATGCGACTGTGAAAGAGATGTGGGAGTTTAGGGAGAAGCGGTGAGTGCAGGGGGAATGCCCCTTAGGGCCCTTACACATGTAAGAGCCCTTAGTACTCACACACTTGAGAAATGAAGTTCTTTTCAATCAAAGTGGTGTAAAAAATGGTAACAGCACCTACAAGTTAGAAGGATTGGTGACCTGACCCATTCTTTGTTAAAAAGACCGGTATCATTTTGGAAATGGAAGAAGGCAGAAAGAATTTGACTAATGCATGCCTATACAATTCAAGTGAATAATATTTATAAGTGGCTACACTATAGTTAGTAAATATTACTGGAGTAAATCAACAGGGCCGGATATACATAGTGGCCACCGCTAGGCCGGCTGTTGTTTGTCACCCCCGTTGCCTCCTTTTTATTCGCTCAAATTTTCATCATTGGGACTGGAGCTATGGGGATTGGCTCACAGTAAATTAAAAAAACGATCATACTTCCTGCACATCCCCAGTGTTTCTGAACCAATGTGGGTGTGGTTGGGCAGCATGCCGCCCCCTAAGATCCTGCCGCCCTAGACCGGGCCTTGGTGGCCTTTGTTGCTTTTGTGAATAGAAAGAATCATTATGGGCAAGCAGTATGACCCCATAAACACACACCAGACTGAACAATGCAACACTAGCATGCTGCCCCTTCATTTTCAGCAGCAGCTCATTGGTCCAATAATGCAGTGATGGGATATGAAAAAGTTAAGTTCTTTGCAGAACTTCTCATGGAGGTAACCTATGCCCAAGGAGGGACATTGCCACTGGGTAATGTGTATTATACGAATTCCCTAGTTTCCCTTAGGATAGTTCCTCCACTATAGTAGGGTCTTAAGCAAGAAGAAGCCTCAGTTAAGACGCAGCCTCAAAGGCAAGGCCTTAGTGTAAAGGTGGCCATAAACGGGCCGATAAAAGCTGCCGACAGACTGAGTCAGCAGCTTATTGGCCCATGTATGGGGTCCTCCGACAGGCTTCCCCGATCGATATATGGTCGACCAGATGACAATCGGACAGGACTAAAAATCCCGTTGGATCTGTTCGTTGATGCGGTCCCGCAATCTTTACCCATCGTTATGGTATGATTGGATCAGCCCGATATCGCCCACCTCAAGGTGACATTGCCAAGCGAGCAGATCTCTCCATGTATTGCCACCTTAAGATGAGAACAGCCTAGCTCTTGTTATAGCAGACCCAAGGAGTGTGAGCTAGACAGGAACTGAAGGTTTGTGCTCTCAACAAATCTTCTCCCCAAGCAACAACACACCATTGTAGGAACCAAAGTGGAAAGAACCCAGGCTCATCCTGAGGTTTGCACTTCACCACCATTTGGGTTTCAGTGTGAGAGTAACTGATCTACCTGTCATGAAGTTTCTTGTGAGCTACTTATGTGCAAAAGAGGAACCCCACTATTCTTTCTTTGATGTTAAAGGAACAGTAAAGCCAAAAAGTGAAATTGTTTTAAAGAAATGAAAATATAGTGTAACTATAGTGTTTCCCTGCACTGGTAAAACTGCTGTGTTTGCTTCAGAAACACTACTATTGTTTATATAAATACATACCTCCCAAAATTTTGGAGATAGAAAGAAGGATGCTTTGACCACGTCCATTTTATGACCACACCTCGTAATTACCATGTTCATTTTACAAAATTTGGCAGGTTATGAAAATCTGAACACATTTCTGTGGTTTTTATGTGTTATTACAGTTCTGCTAATGAAGGTGAATTGCCCTTTAAGCTGCAAATCAGTTTCCCCAAGAAACAAAAAGTATCTATTCTGGGCTCTCTGCCAAAAGCCAATTAAGTTAGAAACTGTATCTTTTTCTGGCTTTTCAGTGCAGGAGATCAAAGAGAAAGTCGGCCATTAAAGTAACAAACCTGGGACTGTGGGTTGAGCTGTCAAAATCAGGACTGTCCCGCTTAAAACGGAACAGCTGGGAGGTATGTAAATAAGCTGCTGTGTAGCCATGGGGGCAGCCATTCAAAGGAGAAAAGACTCAGGTTACACAGCAGATAAGCTCTATAGAACATCATGATGTTATCAGTTATCCACTAATTAACCTGTGCCATATAGCCTTTTTTTGCAATTTCTGCAATTGCTACACAGCAGCTTGTTTATATGAACTATAGTAGGGTTTCTGAAACAAACACACCAGTTTTACCAGTGCAGGTCAACACTACATGATATTTTCATCACTTTAAAACACTTTCATTTTTTTGGTGTTACTGTTCCTTTAAATAAAGCTTAGACATGTGGATAAGATCTGCTGGCACCCTAATAACCCTAATATTTCTACTGACGTAGCACTTGAGAGTTACAGATCAGCACAAACACTTTTTCCGGCAGCTCAGCTGGGAAGGAGAATCTTTTGTAAGAAACAGCTGTGGCGAAAAGAAATCTTTCCCGGGTGTTACAGCAGTTGCAATCTATAATATTGTATGTATGCACGGGCTGCGGTTATGGCTGATTTACTTGGATAAATAAAACCATTGTGTGAGTGCAGCCATTATTGTAAAATGTGCAATGTCATGCAAACATCATGCATAAAACAAATTCCCCTCCCATGTGAGGATCTGGCTTTTACTAGAAAAACTCTCTGCCTTTTTCTTATCGCTCCCTATGTGGCTCCTCCTCTGTTGGGTTCAGTTACATAAGCCCAGCGGCACTAGCCTGTGTCTCATTCACTCTGTACAGTTAGTGAGAGCTGCAGAGTTAGTGTGAGAGCTGCAGAGTTAGTGTGAGAGCTGCAGAGTTAGTGTGAGAGCGGCAGAGTTAGTGTGAGAGTGGCACAGTTAGTGCAAGAGTGGCACAAGTTAGTGCGAGAGTTGCACAGTTAGTGTGAGAGTTGCACAGTTAGTGTGAGAGTTGCACAGTTAGTGTGAGAGTTGCACAGTTAGTGTGAGAGCTGCACAGTTAGTGTGAGAGTTGCACAGTTAGTGTGAGAGCTGCAGAATTAGTTTGAGAGCTGCAGAGTTAGTGCGAGAGCTGCAGAGTTAGTGTGAGAGCTGCAGAGTTAGTGTGAGAGCTGCAGAGTTTGTGTGAGAGTTGCACAGTTAGTGTGAGAGCTGCACAGTTAGTGTGAGAGTTGCACAGTTAGTGTGAGAGCGGTACAGTTAGTGTGAGAGCTGCACAGTTAGTGTGAGAGCGGCACAAGCCTGGGGAAAACATGGCTCAGAACTTTGTGAAGAGCAAACTGAAAACCTCCAAGGTGACCATGTTCGAGAAGCCCACGTGTCCCTTCTGCGTTAGGGCCAAGGGGATTTTAAAGAAATACAAGTTTAAGGATGGACACCTGGAAATCATTGATATCTCCAAGTTGGATTTCATGTCCAGCCTCCAACAGTATTTTATGGAGACAACAGGAGAGCGTACGGTGAGTGGAGGTGCTTCAGTAGGTTCATGGGATAAGGTGGGATTCAGCTGGCGCTCACATACAGAGATCAGATGATCCAGGGTTCCGGGCGTTATTGCTGAGTCACACCTCAGGCTGTTTAAATGCTTTTCAGTTTGTATAGTAAGGAATAGGAAGATAATGTGTGAAAAATGAATAGATGTGTTATATATAGAAAGAGTATAGATGTAAAAGAGTCAGGAGTGAATTCCGACACATTTCCAACCATTTCCTTGGTGATCCAACCCTACCATAAACCTACTTTTACTCCTTAGTTGTAAATATAAATGCTGCTCAAAAGAGTATCTGCCTGGCTGTTCATTTTCTCAGCACTGCTGGTTCCGACTCCTAAAACAATGCATGCAGAATCCAGCTGAGCTGGAGGAGAAATTACTTTTACAGTGTTACAACACTGGGAGAACTGAATACAGCTTTTACAATTGTTTTTTTCAAATAACTTACAATTTTACAATCTATGTATTACAGCTGCTTAGAATTCTGTTTTCAAAAAAGCAGTGTTCGGGTAGAGATTCCCTTTGTTAAAAGGCACTTCCTACCGAGCCTTATATATATATATATATATATATATATATATATATATATATATATATATATATATATATATATATATATATATATATATATATATATATATATATATTGATACATGGCAGTTGCATATTTGCCGACCACACTCTTGATTGATGTGAATTGCATTCTGTAGGGTTATCAGTATCCATGTGTGTGTTAAATTCCTATCAGCAGGGGATCCTGATGATCAGTGTTTTAAGGTTTAATCCCTTTGGGCAGGGCCTTTTTACCTTTTGTATCAGTTATAAATTGAATATGTAAAGTATACACCCATTTATATGTTGGCATTTTATAAATGCATGTAAATAATAATTAAGGTGGGACTCCTCCAAAATTTTAATGAGATCTTACCACCAAAGTGACATTTTTATGCACGTTGTATCTCATGCAAAAGATCTGCTCGGAACTGAATATAGTTTTGTTGGCATTCGCTTTTATAATCAGCAGCCCCTTCCCTGTCTGAAAACATGCAGGATTGGACTCATAATAAAACATACACAAGTTCATTTTAGTGGCAAGTCACTCGCAGACAAATAGCTGTATATATATATATATACAGTGTACTATCTCATAGATGTTGCCTTACAGGGACTGTGTTTGCTGAGAAGGGGCTGTGTATTTGTTCCAAACACATGAGTTTGTGCAGTATCTTGTTATACTTCACTCAACATCCCATTAATACTTGAAATTGTATCCTTTATTATAAGAAAAGGCACCCAGATGCAGTGACCCCATAACAACCAATTGGATGTTTACTTTTAAACAGGTGACATGTAAATACTACCTGCTGATTCAGGGTCGGACTGGGCCACACCCAGAACCATGATGCAGAGACTTCTTCCTGCCGGCAAAAATATTTCGCACATGGGTTCTCGCGCATGCACACACACGCGGCGCTGCGTGGAGGGGGGCCCCTAGGACAGCAGTCCCAGTGGGTCCTGGGCCCCCCCCAGTCTGACATGTTGAATGAAGATATAAATAAATGTTCTAGCATGAATCAAAAATCATCTAATACATGCTTCCCCTTTAGGTGCCCCGTATTTACATTGAAGAAAAATGCATAGGTGGATGTTCTGACTTGGTCCCTCTGGAGAACAGTGGAGAGCTGGAAAAAGCGCTGCAGTCTATTGGGGCATTGCGTGATTAAACTAGTAAGTGGCATATGGAGAACTGTGGTACAAGGGTACGAATTAAAGGCTAGAGGAATTAAGGGGCAGGGTTTATTCCTGATTTGCTCTCATTACTGTTTCATTCTGTAGCTATGTATGAGTATGGTGTGTATTTATAAACAAATAATGGGGGTCAGCCTGGTTTTCTTTATAGACTACTTTACAGCAACAGTAACACCAAAAATGAAAATGCATAACTTGACCATCCATCATAAGTGCTGTTTTCAGCGCAGTTTTGTGTTTAGCCTCCAGGGCTAGAACTTGGGGGTAGGAAGAAAAGGCACGTGACTAGGGGAACCTTTAATCTTCTTTCATATAGAAATAATCCTGTCATCGGAAAACATGTTTTTTTCAAAATACATCAGTTAATAGTGCTACTCCAGCAGAATTCTGCACTGAAATCCATTTCTCAAAAGAGCAAACAGATTTTTTTTCATTCAATTTTGAAATCTGATATACGGCTAGACATATTGTCAATTTCCCAGCTGCCCCTGGTCATGTGACTTGTGCCTGCACTTTAGGAGAGAAATGCTTTCTGGCAGGCTGCTGTTTTTTCTTCTCAATGTAACTGAATGTGTCTCAGTGGGACATGGGTTTTTACTATTAAATGTTGTTCTTAGATCTACCAGACAGCTGTTATCTTGTGTTAGGGAGCTGTTATCTAGTTACCTTCCCATTGTTCTTTTGTTCGGCTGCTGGGGGGGGGAAGGGAGGGGGTGATATCACTCCAACTTGCAGTACAGCAGTAAAGAGTGATTGAAGTTTATCAGAGCACAAGTCACATGACTTGGGCAGCTGGGAAATTGACAAAATGTCTAGCCCCATGTCAGATTTCAAAATTGAATATAAAAAAATCTGTTTGCTCTTTTGAGAAATGGATTTCAGTGCAAAATTCTGCTGGAGTAGCACTATTAACTGATTCATTTTGAAAAAAATATTTTTTCCCATGACAGTATCCCTTTAATGAAAGAAAATGTCCTCACCCTGTAAGAAAGAACTGTCTTGTTAGATTGCTGGAGGTGCTCTAGTTGTTGTCTTTTTCCAGACCTCTTAACATTTTCCCGCGTTCCTAAATACAACCTTTGTGTTGAATCTTTCATTATGTGTCATTAAGGAAATGCTTTAAATAGCAGTGGTTCAGCAGTGTAGCAAGGCAATGCAGCGATCTCACGAAGCCAGTTTTTGCAGTCTTGCCTAGAGGGAATATTTAGCAAAGGGACAATGCACCACAGAAGCTGCCAAAACAAAACTCCGTAAACGTATTTGTTATGAAACAGAGTTACGCAGAGTCATTGTTGATTGGCTGCTATTGGTTACTACTCTTCAGAAAATCACGCCACTTGTATGAATTTCCTCTCTCATTGTGTGTTCTTTAGATTCATTGATTGAGTTCTCTCACTCTGCCTCATTTTATTGTGTGTGTGTGTGTGTGTGTGTGTGTGGGCATCAAGCTGAGCTTATAAAGAACACTTATGTGCAGATTTATCAAATTTTGAAGTTATGTGAATTATTTTTAACTTGAATAAATTCGAATCTACTCAAACTCGAATGAGAGGTCTGATATTCTTTCGAATACAAATGACCCCGAAAATTCAAATCGAGTTTTTCTCTGAAAAAAAACTCGAATGTCAGGAAGGCAATTAAAATCTTCAAATGGTTCAACGGACCTCTGACAATATTCATATATTTCATATTCAAATTCGAGATGGTGATTTAAAATTTGAATTTGTGAGTTTTGACCAAAAAAAAAAATGTCAAAATTGAACTGAATTCAAATTTACCATTCAAACCTTAATAAATCTGCCCCTTAGAAGCCATGAGTGATGCTTGACTAAAATCCAGAAAAATAGGCTGAAAAGTCAGTACAAGGTCTCTCAGGGATAAGTACTCAGTTGCCAGGCCCCAAGAAGATAACTATGCACAGCTCACTGCTTTACAGTATCCTTATAAGCACAGATCAAGTGTACTAGAGTGATGCCCACACAATCACAAAGTAAACATGGAAGCACGTTCGTACATGTACAGTATATATGTAACTTTATTTGGTAAGCTCTATAAAGGAGCCACAGCACCGTACAATGCATAAACTTACATTATATAAAAGACACAATAAATACAATAAACATACACAGCGCTCAAAGGAGAACTAATCCATAAAAATTAATATGGTTAAAAATTCCATATTTTATATACTGAACTTATTGCACCAGCCTAAAGCTGGCCATAGACGCAAAGATCCGATCGTACGAATCTTTGATTCGTACGATTTTCGGATCATGTGTGGAGAGTCCCGACATTTATCTTGCCATGCCAATCGGTCGTTCAGTCGATCAGACAGGTTAAAAGATTTCTGTTGGCTGACGATCAAATCTCTGCATGTATTGCCGATCGTATGATCTTCAGTGGGAGACTGTCAGCTTTGTCGGACATAACTTTCCTACGATTGCTGTGGGGCAGAACATCGGCTGATCTGGTCTATACTGATTTGTTTGATCTGAATGGTTAGTGGCAGGTCGGGAGATGAGGATGTAAGATCGTTAGTCCGATTTTGCAGGGAAATCTTTGTGTCTATGGCCAGCTTAAAGTTTCAGCTTGTCAATAGCAGCAATGATCCAGGACTTCAAACTTGTCACAGGGGGTCACCATCTTGGAAAGTGTCTGTGACACTCACATGCTCAGTGGGCTCTGAGCAGCTTTTGAGAAGCTAAGCTTAGGGGTTGTCTCAAATTATCAAGCAGAAAATGAGGTTGGCCTGAAATATAAGATGATGCTACAGGGCTAATTATTAAATTCTGATGCTAATTGCACCGGTTTCTGTGCTGCCATGTAGTAATTATCTGTATTAATTACTAATCAGCCTTATATTGTGACATTTCTATTCTATGTGTATCTGTATATTGTGAGTGGGTCCCTAAGCTCAGTAAGTGACAGCAGCACAGACCATGTGCAGTGAAGCAGCAGAAGAGAAGATGGGGAGCTACTGGGCCTTCTTTGGAGACACAAATCTTTACTGCTAAAGGGCTGTGGTTGCCTTGAGCTGGCACAGAAGCCCAACATATAATGTACAGCATTTTTAGCTACTTCTTTAGTTAAGCTTTAGTTCTCCTTTAAGGGCTATGTGGTAAGAGACATGGTTGGAAAAAGCTTTCTGCCCCATAGGGCTTACAGCAACAATGAATAAGTCTCAAGTGCAAGTGCAAACTCAACAGATGGGAAGCACAATGGCTAGGAATCTACTGGGGCTCATTTCAAGGCTACATAGAAAGGGGATTTGTGGGAGCACTGTGTGGTTACACAAAATACACAAGTCCAATGGAAGTGCAAGTGATCTGGCCAAGTTAACAAATGAGAGGAGTTTGATCATGACAATGCACATTCCCTGGTTCACGGATTCACTAGTAATAGTAGTAATGCAAGTGTGTATTTTTTCGAAAACCTTTTTTTTAGTTACAAAGTTATACAATTTTTAAGCCACCCTATGATATCAAGGAAACCCCATATGGTGGTCCCTAACTATTTAGCTCCCAGTGCTGGGCCAAGTCGATCAGGCGCCCTAGACAACCTCGTCGACTACGGCGCTCCCAATCATTCGCACATGCGCAGAAGAGGACGAGTGACTGCGCATTCGCGGAAGTGCCGATCCTGTATGAGTGCGCATGCGCAAAAGTGCCTGTGCCATGCAAATGCGCATGCTCGAAGAGCGCACGATTGTCATTCAGCAGGAACTGCAGCCACAGATGGGTCCAAACTAGGGGAAAGCGTCAAAAGAGATACATGCCTGGCGCCCCTCTGCCTTCGCGACCTAGGCATGTGTCTTTTCTGTCTACCCCTAATTCCGGCCCTCTTAGCTCCAGTCCGTGTAAGTAGGCTGGCACCTCCCTGCATGGTAGCATTTCTTGTTAGTTAGGGCCACCACATGGGGTTAACCTTGACGTGGCTTGTCAATTTTATGATCAAATACAACCCCCTGTTTTTTAAAGTATATGCATTTGCACACTAAATTACTAGCGAAGCAGGAAACGTGCATTGATCAAACCTCTCTCTTTTGTGTATTTCTCCTTACAAGGCAACAACTTGAGGGGTTACAGCAGGCTGCAAGTCCCTTGTTCATCCCTATCCTAAAATGCTATAATATGAGCCTTGTTACATGCTCCCAACCCTTATATGCTATAGGTTTCTTACACACCAGCATAAGATGCAGCAGAGTGGAAGAATGTCTTCCTTAGAGGACTGGGACAAGCCACCCATTTTGTCATTACCTCAACATGATAATAATTTCATTCACTTCTCATTTATTTCAGATTTTGTTGAAAAAAAATGTCTCTTCATGAAGGCGGTACAGCCAGAGAAGAATGCTGCAGTTCATGCGCCAATTGCCGAGCTGTTGCTACTTTTTGCATTTATAACACAATACGATTTCTATTTGTTCTTATTGCTATTTTCATTGTTTTTTTATGCTTGTTACACTACCCAATAAAATTATGCTAGACAGCAATATTAACCTAATGTAAGACTTACTGAGTTTTTGGAACCAAGACACTGCTAGGCCACTCTTACAGCACTCCACTCAGTACTCACTCAGTAGACAGAGAGGCAAATAATGAAGGGAGGTATGAGAGCAGTTGATAGCAGCTGTTACTTCATGACTTGCAATGAAGAATAAACACGGTCAGACAGGCCAAGGTCAGGCAGGAATCAGAGTAACGGAAAACGACTCGTGACATAGGAGAGGGAAAACAAACCATCACTGGATTCCGGTTGATCCATTATTTTCCACTATGGTTGCGGGAAGCATCCAAAACACACCAAAGTTGCACATGCAGATCACCGGATCACAGAAGAAATGGTCTCTCTATGTGAGTGTCTTGGTAAAACAAAAACTTTTCTTGAACAATTAAAAGGTCAAACCATGAAAATCAAATCAATCCAAGCAAGGTAGCCATGGGGCAACTTTAGAAGCAGAGTTATAGTTAAAGGGATCTGTGTTTAGCCTCCAGGGCTGGAACTTGGGGGTAGGCAGAAAAGGCACGTGACTAGGGGAACCTTTAACCTTCTTTCATATAGAAATAATCCTGTCATCGGAAAACATGTTTTTTTCAAAATACATCAGTTAATAGTGCTACTCCAGCAGAATTCTGCACTGAAATCCATTTCTCAAAAGAGCAAACAGATTTTTTTTATATTCAATTTTTAAATCTGACATGGGGCTAGACATTTTGTCAATTTCCCAGCTTTCCCTGGTCATGTGACTTGTGCCTGCACTTTGGGAGAGAAATGCTTTCTGGCAGGCTGCTGTTTTTTCCTTCTCAATGTAACTGAATGTGTCTCAGTGAGACATGGGTTTTTACTATTGAGTGTTGTTCTTAGATTTACCAGGCAGCTGTAATCTTGTGTTAGGGAGCTGCTATCTGGTTACCTTCCCATTGTTCTTTTGTTTGGCTGCTGGGGGGGGGGGGGAAATGGGAGGGGGGTGATATCACTCCAACTTGCAGTACAGCAGTAAAGAGTGATTGAAGTTTATCAGAGCACAAGTCACATGACTGAGGGCAGCTGGGAAATGGACAAAATGTCTAGCCCCCAGATTTCAAAATTGAATATAAAAAAATCTGTTTGCTCTTTTGAGAAATGGATTTCAGTGCAGAATTCTGCTGGAGCAGCACTATTAACTGATTCATTTAAAAAAAAAAATTTCCCCATGACAGTATCCCTTTAATCCCAAATCAACTACCTAAACAGATATAGAATAGCAATATAAAGCACATGTGATGCCATCCACCTGCATCCAGAATGGCCTTAAATTGCATCTTGCATAACTAATTTGCATCATGACACAAGTTTGACACTGGGAAGCTAGGGTAGACGGGGCAGTGGGGCTAGTAAGGGGTCATGGGGGAGAAGTGAGGGGGGCATACATTTTACCAGCTAAGGAGGTCCCTCTGTTACAAGGAAAACAGAATAATACTAACTTAACGTATAATTCTTCACTATGTAATACAAATTTCAAAAGTAAAAGTAGTAACCTCCGCTGTATGCTGGCAAATGCAAGGAGTTTGTCAGGTAAAATGGGAGACCTGGAATTAATTGCATGCTCTAAAAATTATGATATAATTGGTATCACTGAGACCTGGTGGGATGAAACATGTGACTGATTGTGAATTTAAATGGTTACACCCTTTTTAGGAGGGACAGAGGGATTAAAAAGGGTGGAGGAGTGTGTTTGTATGTAAAGCCTGAATTAAAGCCATGCGCTAAAGAAATAACAATAGCTGGCACTGGTGAGGGTATAGAATCACTCTGGGTAGAGATTTTGACTGGGCAAAAGGTAACAAAAAGAATTATCATTGGTGTATGCTATAAACCACCTCGTATAAGTGTCGAGTATGAAGCCCAGCTACTCTTGCAGATACAAGCGGCTTCACAGCTGGGTCAGGTTGTTGCTATGGGTGACTTCAATTATCCAGACATTGACTGGGGTAATGGGGTTGCCAAGACAGAAAAAGCTAGTAGGTTTGTAAATATGCTGAATGACAACTTTTTATTCCAGCTCGTTCAAGAACCTACTAGGAATAACTCTCTTTTGGACCTTGTAATAACTAACAATACTGAACTCATCTCTAACATTTGTGTGGGTGAGAATTTAGGGAATAGTGATCATAACATGGTCTCCTTTGAGATTCTGTTGCAGAAGCAATTCTATAAGGGAGTAACTAAAACACAAAATTTCAGACGTGCAAACTTTGACAGTATAAGGGCATCTCTGCAACATATTAAGTGGGAAATGTTTTTCACAGGGTTAAACACAGAACAAAAATGGGAAGTCTTTAAAATGCTGCTTAATAAATATACATGTCCATATATTCCCCTTGTAAGCAAGGAACGGCATTGCAAAGCAAAACCTTTTTGGTTCAATAGAAGCGTTGGTGTTGAGGTGGGTAAGAAAAGACGTGCTTTTAAGGCTTTCAAGTTAGCTGGTACAGCCGAAACATTTATAAGGTACAAGGAGGCAAATAAATCATGCAAGGAGGCTATAAGGCAAGCTAAAATTGCTATAGAAAAGAATATTGCAGCTAGCAGTAAAAAAAAAAAACAAAATTATTTTTTAAATATGTTAATAGTAAAAAAATGAAGCAGGAAGGGGTGGGTCCCTTACTATCAGAGGGGGGTCAGCTGGTTGATGAAAACAAAATAAAAGCGTAGATTCTGAACTCATATTTTTCATCTGTCTACACAAATGAGGAACCAGTAAGTGAAGGTTTCCTTCTTAACAGTCCCAATTCTAGTAATACAACTAATGATGCATGGTTCACACATGAAGAAATTCAAAAGAGACTAGAACATGTTAAGATTAACAAAGGTCCAGGGCCAGATGGTATTCATCCCAGGGTAATTAGCGAGCTTAGCTCTGTGATTGTCAAACCTCTTTACTTAATTTTTCAGGATTCATTGAGATCTGGCATAGTGCTGAGAGACTGGCGAATTGCTAATGTGGTGCCTCTATTCAAAAAAGGATCCCGTTCTCAGCCTCAAAACTATAGGCCAGTTAGTCTGACGTCAGTGGTAGGAAAGCTTTTTGAAGGGTTAATAAAGGATAAGATACTGGACTTCATAGCAAATCATAATACTATGAGTTTGTGCCAGCATGGTTTTATGCGTAATAGATCTTGCCAGACTAACTTAATTTCTTTTTATGAGAATGTAAGTAGACACCTCGATTCTGGGATGGCAGTGGATGTGATTTACTTAGACTTTGCTAAAGCATTTGATACAGTGCCACACAAAAGGTTACTAGTTAAATTAAGGAATGTTGGCCTGGAACATAGTATTTGTACCTGGATAGAGAACTGGCTAAAAGATAGACTACAAAGAGTGGTGGTAAATGGAACATTTTCTAATTGGACCAGTGTTGTTAGTGGAGTACCGCAGGGCTCTGTACTAGGTCCCTTGCTTTTCAACTTGTTTATTAATGACCTGGAGGTGGGCATTGAAAGTACTGTTTCTATTTTTGCAGATGATACTAAATTGTGCAGAACTATAGGTTCCATGCAGAATGTTGCCACTTTGCAGAGTGATTTGTCTAAATTGGAAAACTGGGCAGCAAACTGGAAAATGAGGTTCAATGTTGATAAATGCAAGGTTATGCACTTTGGCAAAAATAATATAAATGCAAGTTATACACTAAATGGCAGTGTGTTGGGAGTTTCCTTAAATGAGAAGGATCTAGGGGTCTTTGTAGATAACACGTTGTCTAATTCTGGGCAGTGTCATTCTGTGGCTACTAAAGCAAATAAAGTTCTGTCTTGCATAAAAAAGGGCATTAACTCAAGGGATGAAAACATAATTATGCCTCTTTATAGGTCCCTAGTGAGGCCTCATCTGGAGTATGCAGTGCAGTTTTGGACTCCAGTCCTTAAGAGGGATATAAATGAGCTGGAGAGAGTGCAGAGACTAAGTGCAACTAAACTGGTTAGAGGGACGGAAGACTTAAATTATGAGTGTAGACTGTCAAGGTTGGGGTTGTTTTCTCTGGAAAAAAGGCGCTTGCAAGGGGACATGATTACACTTTACAAGTACATTAGAGGACATTATAGACAAATGGCAGGGGACCTTTTTACCCATAAAGTAGATCACCGTACCAGAGACCACCCCTTTAGACTAGAAGAAAAGAACTTTCATTTGAAGCAACGTAGTGGGTTCTTCACAGTCAGGACAGTGAGATTGTGGAATGCACTGCCGGGTGATGTTGTGATGGCTGATTCAGTTAATACCTTTAAGAATGGCTTGGATGATTTTTTGGACAGACATAATATCAAAGGCTATTGTGATACTAAGATCTATAGTTAGTATAGGTATGGGTAGATTGAATTTAATTAAAAGTAGGGATGGGTATGTATGGATGCTGGGTTTTCATTTGGAGGGGTTGAACTTGATGGACTTTGTCTTTTTTCAACCCAATTTAACTATGTAACTATGTAACTATGTAACTGTACATGCAACATCACTATTAATATTGTGCAGAACTGAGTGGGATCGAAGAGGAGCCTGACACCTAGGCTGATAAAGTGCCCACAATATCATAATAGAGGACTGTAGAAACCCATTGGAAGAGGACCACATCCACAGTCCCTTGCCTGCCTAAAAGATATCCAGTCGATTTTTGGCTAGTTGAGCAGGAAATGCAGACTCAGGAGGGGGTTGGCAGCATATTCAGTATTTGCTTGGTTATGGGCAGCTTAAGATTGCTAACAGAGTGATTACCTGATGAAATAAATATAGATAAAGTTTGCGATGTACACAACATCAGATTATTGAAAAACTAACAAATTGCATTATTTGAAGGAAAACTATGAATTTT
Organism: Xenopus petersii; assembly: GCA_038501925.1. Lineage (NCBI taxonomy): Eukaryota > Metazoa > Chordata > Amphibia > Anura > Pipidae > Xenopus > Xenopus petersii. Next base: position 170,616,124 of record CM076673.1, read on the forward strand.
TGTCGCATTATTAGAATTTATAACAAGTTATAATAAACCAAACACTTGCTAAATGTGACCCTTAATTGCCCCAGGTACACTAACCCAGAGCAACAAATAAGATGTTTTATTTTAAAATGTCATCAGTAAATGCTATGGGTTACTGCCCCTGGGCAAACCTAGGCCATTTGTGAAATGTGTATTCTCACATTTGCGTTATATAATATTACTGTAAGGAGGACCAATCAAGTTTAGCATTTACAGTCATAAAGGGGGGGACAACAACCTCCCAGTGATTTCACAAGTGAGTGTGAGTGAAGCACATCAACCCCCAAAACCACCTTTCTCCAGCTGATGACACAATGTAACCAATCAAATCTCATCTCCCTGTGCCAGATGGTTCAGAATGTTCACATTTGTAGTACGATTTTCAATGAAGACCCTCTTAGCTAATAATTAGATTATGGGGAGACCCCACATTCTGAGTATCACTGCTCTGGGCTGTTTCAAGACAGGTCAAATTTGTACTCTACAGTGTGTGCCTTTATACATGCAGTACTCAAGTACAATAGAAGATGTTGCAGCATTTGGTAAAAGATTAATCTCCTTGTTTCTCTATAAATCGTGCTTTTACCCCTGCGGTAAAGAAGAGATTTCCTCAACCCAATCCCTTCAGTGAGCCCTGTCCCTAAGTATGTCCTCATGTACACTTTATAGAACCGGAGTAGATGAAAGATTCATGAAGCCAAACGCACACAGTTTTTCACGTTTATTTACATTATTAAAGTTGCTTTTATACATTAATATAAAGTTTTACAACTCTTTGTTTATAGATTCATTTCAGTAATAAAACCATCAGAATGTGAGGACATTGAATATTTACAGTAATGCTGACATTAGCCAGTTAAAGAGAATACACTGAAAATAAGTTCTGCGTGTATAGTATTCATTACATTAACACCCTGCCTGCCTTGGGACAGCATGGATCACAATACCTCTGTATGGACTGCAGCATTTCCCAGGCACATGGAACGTAAAGGACAAGTAAACCCCTTCCACAAAAATGTAATCAGTCACTCTGTTTGTTTAACAGTAAGGCTGCAGCATCCCCTAAATCACATAGAAATCCTTCTACTCCTCTAACCCACTTTGTCCCCTCCCTCATTGACTGTTGACTTATGGTCATGCTCAGTTCTTCTAAGCTCAGATTACTAAACACACCCTCCAGTCTAACAGCCAATGAGATAGCATTGCTGGTTCCCATAGAAACTCTAGCTGTCTGAACCTATTTTTTTTCTCCACTTCTCCTGAGCACGTAGTAATCATTCCAGTGCTCAACCCCAGCAGAACTTTTTATCAAAGTATGTTGTGCCTGTGTAAACCTGAATTCTGCATTGCATGAACTTTACAGAATATATGTCCTGTTTGCACATGTCAGTGTTACTGATCATGTGTCAGAGGGAAAATGCCCACTGGTTGAAAGTGCTATTTGTTTTAGGAAAATGTGATAGCGCTGGAAAATGTAGGGGGTATATGCAATACAAATGATGTGGCTTGGGTGGGAAAGATATGCCTAAATCATATACACGGCAGGAAAATATATTCTTTACATGTCCTTGAAGATACCCATGCCATGCCTCTGTGCCTCCATCCATCATACTTGGTATTTGTTTTGTTATGTTAAATTCAATACTGCATTCTAGATCCCTAGTGCATTCATAATACCTTAATATAGTATAAATATATATTATATACACAGGGGTTGAGTCAAATCCCTTTGTTACATCAAGACACATCTGTACTTTTGTGAGTGGATTTATCGCCTGTATTCTACAAGCTGCTCCAGGTAAATGCTGGAGGGCGAACGATGCATCTCTATGAAATCCTGTTCCTCTGCTAGAAAATAAATTCATACATTTACATCTAGGAATGGGCCAACTACAGTGTAATTATAAAGGTGCCAAGTAATGCCATGCTTTGTTGTATTGGGGCTTTCACTGGGTACTTACACCTATATATAATAAGAGGCACTTAGTTAACCCATAGCAACCAATAAGACGTTTGCGTTTAAACATGTGACCAGCTGTTTGATTGTTTGCTATGGGTTACTGCTCTTGGGCAAACCTAGTGCCTTTTATTACATAACCCCATACATGTTTTATATAAATCAGGCAGCTTCTGTTGGCAGTTACTAACAAATGCCCCAATGCAGTTGCCTATACCATCCAATCAGCAACCATGTGTATATACAAATACACTGAAGGCGGCCATACATGCACCAACATTTCATACAATATTCAAAGCATGCCTGGTGGGAGACAATGCAACGAATATCGGCAAAAGCCTTTGGTCGCCTTGTCTATCAGACAGGATGAAATCATTTTTATTGGGAGCCTTTGATGGAGCCTGAACATCTGCAAAAAGTTTATGCTGAATCTTCATCAGATAATCAAGCAGCTCTTAACTTTGTACAGAAAACAATCTTTCCCAAAACCAATGGTCACTGGAAAGATTGTAATTGTTAAATGTGTTTCCACCTTTAGCGATGTCTGTTGTGCTTGCTTATTACACATGAATCTGCCACACAAATTCTTTCTATTTCACAAGCTTTAAAGGGGATGTGAAGGCAAAAAATTTAAATACCATTATACCTTTCTTTAAAGGAGAAGGAAACCCCCTGGGCGCAAAACCCCTCCCCTGTGTTGCCCCCCCTCCCTCCTCCCCCCTGGCCTACCTGTCCCCCTGGGCAAATGCAACTAACTTGTTAGTCACCCCCTCTGCGCAGGTCCTGTCCACGGAGTTCACAGTCGCCATCTTCTTCCAAGCGGTCTTCTTCCTGCTTTGACCGGCGTCTTCTGGTGCATGCGCAGTAGGAACAGTTACCGGTACGGATCTACTGCGCATGCGCCGAATGTCACAAAGTGAAACCGAAAAACTTCGTGACATTCGGCGCATGCGCAGTAGATCCACATATTGGCAATCCACCACTAGGTGTCATCAGTATATGTGAAAAAGTCCATATATTGAGTCATTTCAAATGCAAATCCAAAAAAAAAAAAAAGTATAAAAAAAATTGCTTACTTAGTTTACAGAACTGCCATGTGCACAATATCACCATCTGAGGATAAAAAAAAAATCTCTTTTACTATGTTGCAGCATACAGTAGGTTTCAATTTTTATGAAACAAACATTCACAATTGGTACAAGATTTCAACTTTAATATTCCTCCTATTTAAACAAGGGAAAATTTACTTTAAGTCAAAAAAATAACTGAGAACCTGTTGTCCATTCAGCCCTTTCGATGCCACACAATTTAGCTCTTGTATCCAGAACGGTTCTCTTTTTAATAAAAAAAGAATGGCAATGCATTTATCGAGCATAAGAGAGGCATTGGATCCAGTAAGAGCAGAAAAGAATAAATATATATATACTGTATATGTATATATATATATATATATATTGGGATGTTGAAGGAGATAAGTTTAACTCGCATAAGAAACAACGTATACTAGAGGGCTCCCACTTAAATTTCCCTACTATTACTACAGTAGAAATCTGTGCACTGTTTGGAATAGAACTTAACAGTAACCAATAGCATGATAAACAGCAAGAAAGTCAAGTTTAGTAGAGCCATATGGCAATGAAATCATAACGCGTCTCCAATGCTAAATGGGGTCTGAGGGGATGCATCGCTAGTGCACACCAGAAAAGACAAATTTCTGCTTTAAAAACTGAAAATTCAGCTCTTAAAGGCAACAATAGCAACCTTGTCCATGGAAATTTCTCAGCCCTGTATTTGGTTAACAAGTGATGTATATATATAGACACATAAACACACTAATATACCCTAGCAGACACTGTGTACTCCGAACAGAGGTGAAACCATTTATCAAGCAGTAAATGCACAGGGTTAAATGAGAGACCTGTTTATGATTCCTTTGCTGTGTGCCCAGTTCATTGTGTCCAGGTTTCCCAAAAACATGTAAACCCTACTCTCCTGTGTATATTAAACACAGACTCGCAGGCTTCCTTTCTGCATTTGTCATGTTTATTTGTATAGTGGAGGCCATGTATCAGATGATGAGTTTGCATAGCACCATTGTACTGCATCATTGGTTAAGAGACTACATTATTTGGGATTACAAATGGCACATTAGTTCTGGGTTTTTGGGGAAGAGAGTTTTTATTTGAAGTGATGTATGACCCCAATTTTATTACACAGTCTGGTAGGGAGATTCAGTACACAGATCAATACTGCTGAACAATTGTCTCTCTCCCTCAGATCTATATGTTAAATTGCTAGCTTTAAAGGACAAGGAAATAAATGCTGTATTTTGTATACTAAACATAAACATGAACTTACTGCACCACAAAGCCTAATCAAACACATGATTTATGCTTTCTAAGTTGGCTACAATGGGCTGTCATCTTGTAACTGTGTTAAACATCTTTGCCTGACCCTGCACATGCTCAGTGTGGCCTGGGCTGCTTAGGGATCGTCATAAACAAAGCTGCTTGAGTTCTGCATGGCTGGTAAGTAAGACGGGGGCTCCCCCTGCTGTTCATAAGTATAATTGTTTCCCTGCTCAGCAGTTAGGGACCGTCTGACAATTCCTATCCACAGCAGTAAATGAAGGGAGAATTTCACTGCATACAGTCAGGTTTCGTATAAAAAGGTACAGATTTTTTAATTAAAGTATATTGGAGATAGGGTTCTTTTTCATTAAAGAAAGTAAAAATGGGATTTTATTTTTTTGCCTTTCCTTGTCCTTTAATTTAAAGAACCAGATTATGGCTATAGACGTTAACAGAATTCTCTAGTAATTGTAATTGTGCTGAATTTTTCTGCATTCAGATTGTACAAAAGGAGTATATTGTATTAGTCTCTATGAATACACATCCCCCTAATACCAACATACTCTTTCCTTTCCGGATGGACCAAAGTTTAGGTGTGGGCATCACATAAAGGTAATGCAAGATGTATAGTACCAATGCATTTATGTACTCCGCTCTGTATTGTTGTTTTTTTGCCCTTTGGTGCAGCTGAGGCTCCAGAATATTGCCAGAGACAGCATATATTTTCTATTTAAAATGCACTTACTCTCGTTTTGTATGGCTTTCTGGCCCAGGTCATGGATATGTATTATTTAGACCTTCATTAAAAATAATAAACCTGAGGTAGATATGTGCAGTTAACAGACATCTCATCTGAAGGAGCAGATACTATATAAAGTAATCAGAACACTTGAAGAAAGCACTGTGAATAAATAAGCAGCATGTCAAATCAAATTAATGATTTTTGTTTTTAGTGTTACTGGTTCTTAAACGAGAAATTCCTCTTTAAACTAAAGGGGCTGTTCACCTTCCCAACACTTTTTTTTTAGTTCAGTTGTTTTCAGATTGTTTACCATAAACAAAGGCCTTTTTTCAGTTGCTTTCCATCTTTTATTTTTTTTAACTTTTTCCCAAAATGTAAGTTTAATGTTCGTGTCTCTAGTGCTTCAGTCTGGCAGCTCAGTGATTCAGGATTAGAGATGGCGCGAACTGTTCGCCGGCGAACTTGTTCGCGCGAACATCGGGTGTTCGCGCTCGCCGGAAGTTCGCGAACGTCGCGCGACGTTCGCCATTTTGGGTTCGCCATTGTTGGCGCTTTTTTTTGCCCTCTCACCCCAGACCAGCAGGTACATGGCAGCCAATCAGGAAGCTCTCCCCTGGACCACTCCCCTTCCCTATAAAAACCGAAGCCCTGCAGCGTTTTTTCACTCTGCCTGTGTGTGCTGAAGAGATAGTGTAGGGAGAGAGCTGCTGCCTGTTAGTGATTTCAGGGACAGTTGAAAGTTTGCTGGCTAGTAATCGTTTTGATACTGCTCTGTTATTGGAGGGACAGAAGTCTGCAGGGGTTTGAGGGACATTTAAGCTTAGGTAGCTTTGCTGGCTAGTAATCTACCTTCTACTGCAGTGCTCTGTATGTAGCTGCAGTGGGCAGCTGTCCTGCTTCTGATCTCATCTGCTGACTGCTGCAATAACAGTAGTCCTTGTAAGGACTGCTTTTATTTATTTTTTTGTTCCAATACAGAGCAGTATCAAGCAGATTACTAGCCAGCAAACTTACTATCATCTGTCCCTGAAATCACTAACAGCTCTCCCCCTACACTATCTCTTCCAAGCACACACAGGCAGATTTTTCAGATACATTTTTGCCCTTGATCCCCCTCTGGCATGCCACTGTCCAGGTCGTTGCACCCTTTAAACAACTTTAAAATCATTTTTCTGGCCAGAAATGTCTTTTTTAGATGTTAAAGTTCGCCTTCCCATTGAAGTCTATGGGGTTCGCGAACCGTTCGCGAACCGCTCGCATTTTTGCGCAAGTTCGCGAATATGTTCGCAAACTTTTTTTCCGACGTTCGCTACATCCCTATTCAGGATCATTCCAAACTGTTACAATTTGCTACTTTTAGTTGGTACCATGAGTTGATCCATTTCTCAGCAGCATCTGTGGAATATTAGCAACTATTGTAACAATTCTAAACAGTTGCCTTTAATGAAACTCAGGGATTCTGCTCAACAGAGACAGAGATAAGAAATGTATCAACTAAATGTATCAATTTAAGCAGTTGAAGAGTTTGTGACTCCCCCCCTCCCAGAGTTTATGACTCCCCCCCCAGAGCTGCTTTAGGAGGTGAAAAATGATACTTTAGACTTCAATATTAGAAAAACGGTCACAAATAGAAAGTAGAAAGTAATTGGAAAAAGCCCTAACAACCAAAAAAAACAAAGACAATTTCATTTTAATTTTTTTTTTTTATTGCTTCAAGACTCTCTGTTGTTATATTGAATTCTGACTTCCAGACTGCTGCCTGCTTCCTAGGGCAAATAAGCCTTTATATACAGGTAAAAATTGACATTCCAACCCTGGTAGCTGCCCAGCAAAAAGAAGATAATTAAGAAACCACATAATAAAAATATAATAATAAGTCATAATTGCAGATATTGCTGTGTCCCGAAACGGGAGAAATTCGCCCATCACTGGTACTCAGTGATATTATTATTATTTGATGCCATCGCCTTCTTAACATATTATCTGCCTTTTATGACTTCTCCAGGAAAACCGGTCAGTTGGTGGAGAAAGCGGTGTATCAGAGTAGCTGCAGTGACACCGTAGCCTTTGTTGCCCGCCGGTATCCCTTGAGGCATCTGCATACCAAAACTGATGATCAGTTAGTTGAGATAAGATAGTGTTCTTAGATTGTCATTGTTCCTAATGTTTTCCTAGTAAAAATATAATTTAGTAGTGTCAGTCTAATGTGTCATTCTAGGCAGCTTGTACATACAGTATTACCTCCTGCCAGCTTCCAGCTATTCACTGCACTACTGTCAGTTATCATATGTCTGTGCATTCTTTGCTTAAAGGGATACTGTCATGGGAAAAAAAAAATTCCAAAATGAATCAGTTAATAGTGCTGCTCCAGCAGAATTCTGCACTGAAATCCATTTCTCAAAAGAGCAAACAGATTTTTTTTATATTCAATTTTGAAATCTGACATGGGGCTAGACATTTTGCCAATTTCCCAGCTGCCCCAGGTCATGTGACTTGTGCCTGCACTTTAGGAGAGAAATGCTTTCTGGCAGGCTGCTGTTTTTCCTTCTCAATGTAACTGAATGTGTCTCAGTGAGACATGGGTTTTTACTATTGAGTGATGTTCTTAGATCTACCAGGTAGCTGTTATCGAGCTGTTATCTGGTTACCTTCCCATTGTTCTTTTGTTTGGCTGCTGGGGGGGGGAGGGAGGGGGGTGATATCACTCCAACTTGCAGTACAGCAGTAAAGAGTGATTGAAGTTTATCAGAGCACAAGTCATATGACTTGGGGCAGCTGGGAAATTGACAATATGTCTAGCCCCATGTCAGATTTCAAAATTGAATATAAAAAAATATGTTTGCTCTTTTGAGAACTGGATTTCAGTGCAGCATTCTGCTGGAGCAGCACTATTAACTGATTCGTTTTGTATAATTTTTTTTTCCCATGACAGTATCCTTTTAACAAAAACTATTGGCACAGATTGATGTTTAGGGCCTGCAGACTGGGCTTGAATGGGCCCACATTAACCTATACAACAATTGCTTGCAAGGGCTTCTTAGGCATTAGTCAAATGGAAATTTGTGATTTGTGTTGCCAGGCACTAACAAGGGCTTAAATGCAATCTCACCATGTTTCATTGCCCTCAGGGGCGATCCTGGCCCCTCCGCCACCTGAGGCAGCAGCAGTTGCTGCTGCCCCCCCTCCCCCTAAAATTTGTTCTTAAAGTACCAGGAGCAGCATTTTTGCCGCCCCTGGTACCTAGTGGGTCGCTGCCGCCTGAGGCGACAGCCTCAACTCACCTCATTGGCGAAGCACCCCAGATTGCCCTTAAAGAGATTGTACCAAATCAATTAAGCCTCTAACAACAGCTTTTTTTTGATTACCAGCTTTTATATTATTAATATTATATTTTTATATGTGCCCTTGTCTTGGACATTTACAACTAATGACTGTTGCTTCTTTTGGGTTCTACAGGTGCTGTTAGAAAATGCCAAAGCCCATGGAAACACCAGAATAATAGATCTGCACAAGCAACTGACCAACACATCATCATTTGTTGTGTTTTTATGTCGTCTAGAATCAAGAGAGGCTTGGCTATGAATCTACAGATGTTCTTATGAATTAAAAGGAACAGTAAAGGAAAATAAAAGTTGCACCCAGAATAATGCATTCAGTCTGTGCAAATAGAGTCATTATTTTAAAAACAACTTTTTGTGAGTAGTTCAGTCTAGAATTTTCAATTCTTCAAACCACAGAAAATTTAGAGTGAGTTGTCTAACCTGCGCTTTTAAAGCCATCCCCATTGGAGAGATACAAGTATAGACATACAAGCCATGTAATGGATTAGTGCTTAGAATGTGATTGATACCTTAGATATCCTTTAAGTCTACAATCTTGCGTCGTAATTGCTTGATGTCTCTATGGACTTTCTTGGTTTCCAGGGTCACCTTTGTCTCTTGTATTTGTTGAAGAGAATTTAGAGATTCTTGAATCGACTGAAATCCTAATTTGGACAATAAGAATTAGCTGTTAGATATTACAGTTATTGACAGTAAAGGAGCCATAATAAACAATAAACAGCATGAATTACCTTTCATGTCATATAGCCCCATCTGTCATTAGCCTTAGAGCTTACTCTGAAAATAACTGACTAATTGTATTCAAGTAGAAGAATGAGTGCTGCCATAATTTGTTCCTTGGCAAAGACATTCTCCATACAATACATTGTGCTATTCGCTCCAATGATATACAGTAAACCATTTCAGGTACGGTTTATATATACATATTGGGTTAGCAACCTGCCAACAATGTAAAATTCTCAGGGCTATATCACCATATGTTAACCGTTGCATTTCTTTAAAGGAATAGTTCAGTGTGAAAATAAAAACTGGGTAAATAGATAGGCTGTGCAAAATAAAAAATGTTTCTAATATAGTTAGTTAGCCAAAAATGTAATGTATGAGGGCTGGAGTGAACAGATGTCTAATAAAACAGCCAGAATCCAACTTCCTACTTTTCAGCTCTATAACTCTGAGCTAGTCAGCGACTTGAAGGGGGGCCACATGGTACATTTCTGTTCAGTGAGTTTGTAATTGATCCTCAGCATTCAGCTCAGATTCAAAGGCAACAGATATGACCCATGTGCCCCCCCCTCAAGTCTCTGATTGGTTACTGCCTGGTAGCCAGGGTAACCAGTCAGTGTAAACAAAGAGAGCTGAAAAGCAGTTCTGACTGATATGTTACACATAAAATCACTCCAGGCTTTATACATTACATTTTTGGCTAACTAACTATATTAGAAACATTTTTTATTTTGCACAGCCTATTTATTTATCCAGTTTTTATTTTCACACTGAACTATTCCTTTAAAGGCAGAGGGCATTAATTATCAGTGCTCTAGGTTGTATGTCTGGATGACAGGCCAGCCCCCAGGCCACCCCTTGTGAATACAGGGCTGCCAAACAACAGACATCGCTGTATTGATGAAGAAAGTGCAAAGGCCTTCCCCTAGGGTTTTACATTTAGGTGCAAAGTGAAAAAAAATGTTTTAGCACTATGTACTCTGCACTTTATAACTTAGCAGATCCATCTGTGGATAGTCCTTCCTATAGAAAGCACACCTTAGTGTATGCAAGGTTTCTAGACCATACTGCATATAAGCTAACTTGTCTGCTTTGATTTAAACATTCACGCAACATATTTGCAGCTGAAATCATGAAATAACAGGAACAGTATGCAGGAAAGCTGTACCTTATATTCTACAAATAACAGCTAACAAATAACTTTAGCATCTGAATGTTCGGCTAACGTCTCTGCAAAACGAAGCAGTACGGCAGCCGCCCTGTAAAAATGCTGTTGTCCAAAGAATATTTTGTGCAACCGATGTGCTTTGTTTACATGCCAGTCTACAGTTGTTAGAGAACGTAATGTTTGAGAAAGTGATTTACATTAAATTTAAAATGATTCTATGTTTTATAACTGGCCTACCTGCTCTGTATTCACTCTTTATATTTTCCAACTCATCCCAGATTTCCACTTCAATTTTATCAATTCTTGTGTTGATTTTGTCCTCGGCATGTTTCAGTTTGCTCAGCTTAGTCTCAATCCTTTGCATCTCAATTGTATTGTCCACTTTTATTGTAAGGTGATGGAGATTGTCCTGTAGCTTCTTCTCTGATACATCCTGTGTAGCAAATTCTAATTAAACATTGAAACAAAACATTGCCAGAGGAGGGGTACCTAAAGGGATTCTGTCATGAATTTTATGGTGTAGTTTTTATTTATAAATTACACTGTTTATACTGCAAATAATTCACTCTACCATATAAAATTTCATTCCTAACCCAACAAGTGTATTTTTAAGTTGTAATATTGGTGTGTAGGCAGCCATATCAAGTCATTTTGCCTGGTCATGTGCTTTCAGAAAGAGCCAGCACTTCAGAATGGAACTGGTTTCTGGCAGGCTATTGTTTCACCTACTCAATGTAACTGAAGGAGTCGCAGTGGGACATGGATTTTTACTATTGAGTGCTGTTCTTATATATACTATATGTCTTATATGTACTTTATGTATATGCTATCTGGTTATCTTCCCATTGTTCTGCTGATTGGCTACTGGGAGGTGGAAGGGAGGAGGGTGATATCACTCCAACTTGCATTGCAGCAGTAAAGAGTGACTGAAGTTTATCAGGGCACAAGTCAAATGACTGGGTCACCTGGGAAACTGGTACTACGTCTAACCCCATGTCAGATTTCAAAATTAAGTATAAAAATATCAGCTCTATTTCAGTGCAGAGTTCTGCTGGAGCAGCACTATTAATTGATGCATTTTGAAGAAAACATGTTTTCCCATGACAGAATCCCTTTAATTTGTGATATTTGCTGAACCATGTATATGGATTTCCTGCTTGCACTTCAAATATACAATGAAGGTGAGTAAAGTAATGGTAAAGATGCACCAGTCAATGTAGTGTCCAGGGATAATGGAAAGTAAAGCTGCAGCAGATGATGTTGCAAACTTGGTAAATAAGGGATTAAATTGCATTTATATGAAGAGAATTATTGGCCTTCCCATGCAAACCACTTTCATTCATTTCAATTCATGCTTGCTAAGGTAATGGTCATTCCAGTGAATTCTGGGTTTAGAATTTCAGCACAGTGTGTAGAATTAATGGGCTTGGAGAAGAGTACATCTATATATATATATATATATATCCATCTATATTGCTGGGGATATAATAATTAGAGGGCAGATATAGCCAAGAGTTACATACAGTCACATAAATATGGCATAATTCCCAGAAATAATCATATATTTTTCTTTGTGGCAACATTTTCTTTATCCCAACACTATTTCTGCAAAGATCTGAGCCTCTGAGTCTGCTCCTGGGTATCATTAAGATGTTAATGACTAAAGCAGATGATTCCACATCTAGGGGCAGATTTACTAAATTCGAGTGAAGGATTCGAATTAAAAAAACTTCGAATTTCGAAGTGTTTTTTGGGCTACTTCTACCATTGAATGGGCTACTTCGACCTTCGACTACGACTATCGAAGGATTCGAACTAAAAATCGTTCGACTATTCGACCATTCGATAGTCGAAGTACTGTCTCTTTAAAAAAAACTTCGACCCCCTAGTTCGGCAGATAAAAGCTATCGAAGTCAATGTTAGCCTATGGGGAAGGTCCCCATAGGCTTGCCTAAGTTTTTTTCATCGAAGGATATTCCTTCGATCGTTGGATTAAAATCCTTCGAATCGTTCGATTCGAAGGATTTAATCATTCGATCGAATGAATAATCCTTCGAACGATCGATCGAATTTTCTGCGCTAAATCCTTCGACTTCGATATTCGAAGTCGAAGGATTTAAATTCCTAGTCGAATATCGAGGGTTAATTAACCCTCGATATTCGACCCATAGTAAATCTGCCCCCTACAGTACGTGATGGAGAAGGGACTGGATTGCACATGAGATGATCTGGGAGTTCTGTCAGTAGTTCCATTGTTGCCAGTCCCTAGTGATTTACCATTTTCTGCTGAATGGCACTGAGGAGCTGCTCCAAGTTGTAAGCCTGTTCTTGGGATGTTTTTTGTATCTGGGATTCTGTCCATCTGCGATGATTTTGGATTTGTCCTTGTATATCATTTAGCAACCCGCCGAGCCTAAGAAAAAATAACATTATTTTATTTTTTCTGTACTGTCCAATTTGGGGTACTATCAACCAAAAGAACCAATGCTAAAAAGTACTGTGACTCAATCTGTTTGTTCAATGGGGCTTATTCAAGGAACAAAATTAGGGTAAAATCATCTTGTTTCTTTCCCCACAAAGCAGTGCATTTTCCCAAAGTCTTAGCATAACTGTTAGCACATCATAAGTAGCATCCATCCATATGAATGTAAATTAGCACTTACAGTAATACAAGAGGGGCTATCAGGGGGAGGCATGTTTATTTTCTATACGCAGCCTCTCTTGGGTGCAAGTGCTTTTTAAAGTGAGTACTAGGGTGTGCCCATCTGCACTCTGGGGGATTTTGTGCTGTGTAAATGTGTTCCTTTTTGCATTTTATGGTCTTTCAAACTATGATTAATTCCTTCAGCTCAGGTAAGTGTCCAGTGATCTATTCTGGGTTCATTGCAGTGTATTTATTCATGCACAGTGGATCGGTGGCTGCCATTTCTGATTTGCACCAAGGGGATCCTGACTTTGGTTTCATCCTTGGATTTATCTGGAATGCTGGTTTCCTCCCACACTCCAAAAACATACAGGCAGGTTATTTGGCTCCTAGATAACTCTGATGTGTTGAATCAATATGATAGAGAATATAAACTGTAAACTGCACTAGGACTTAAATAATCAACAATCTCTGTAAAATGCTCTGTGTATAAATAAAGGATCATGAATGATGTCTATAAAATATCCCAGAAATCCATAGAGATGAGTTCTTTGCAAATTACATCACTTCTGCCATACCCCCAGTTTGTTTTTCATTCCAGGAGGCCCAGCAAAGCTGCCAGGACCCAAGTGAATTGGACTTTTTGGATTTTTTTAAAAAAAATATTCCTTGCCTTAGTAACATACTAACTTAGGTTGAAGGAAAAAAAAGAAAAATATCGATCAAGTTCAATCTTTTATGTCTGAATGAAACCTGCCTAACTGCGAAAAACACCCATGCCAAATTCTAGAATTTATTAATCTGCGGTGAAACACAGAAATTCACCGCAAATTCGCGCCTGGTGAATAAATTGTGGGCTGGAGAATTTTTGCACGTGTTCAGTCTTAGGGACACAAGTAGTACAAGACGGGGGTCCCAGGTGCACATCCGGCATCAGGGCCCAGGCTTCATTAGTTACGCCACTTGCTCCCAGTTTCCAATAGCAGTTAGCATGTCTTTAAAGGAGAACTAAACCCTATAAATAAATATGGCTTAAAATTTCATATTTTATATGCTGCCCTTATTGCATTAGCCTAAGTGTCAGCTTCTCAGTAGCAACAATGATCCAGGACTTCAAACTTGTCACAGGGGGTCACCATCTTGGAAAGTGTCTGTGACACTCACATGCTCAGTGGGCTCTGAGCAGCTGTTGAGAAGCTAAGCTTAGGGGTCGTCACAAATTATCAAGCAGAAAAGGAGGGTTGTCTGTAATATAAGCTGATGCTACAGGACAGATAAGTTGCACTGGTTTCTGTGCTGCCATGAAGTCATTATCTGTATTAATTATTAATCAGCCTTATATTGTGACATTTATATTCTATGTGTACTGTATATTGTGAGTGGGTCCCTAAGCTCAGTAAGTGACAGCAGCACAGAGCATGTGCAGTGAATCAGCAGAAAAGAAGATGGGGAGCTACTGGGGCATCTTTGGAGACACAGATCTTTACTGCTAAAGGGCTATGGTTGCCTTGGGCTGGTACAAAGGCCAAAACCATAATGTACAACATTTCTAGCCTACTACATTTATCCAAAAACCACATTATTTGCTGCATTATTTCATCCATTTGCAAAAGTCAGTAGCTACATGATCTCCACAGATGAAAGATCAAGAAGGATAAGAAAGCAGCTTTTAAATAAGCAGGGGAACAGGGGGAAGATGGGGAGCTACTGGGGCATCTTTTGAGACACAGATCTTCACTGCTAAAGTTGTGGTTGCCATGGGCTGGTACAAAGGACAAAAGCATAATGTAAAACATTTCTAGCTACTTCTTTAGTTAGGCTTCAGTTCTCCTTTAAAAGCTTTGTTAGCACTGATATATTCTGATGTAGACTTTAGCAATAGGATTTAGCATTCAGCTATACTGGTACATTTAAATGGTCATTGTTTGACCTTGCAATGTTTGAAATTAATAGGCAAACTCAGCATAAACTCTTTTTTTAAAAAAAATTTAATACAAGAGAAGACTGCAGATCTCAAACAGACAAACTGCTTCAATGCTCTAATTCTGTATTGATTCCGTGTCTTGCTCCATGCCAACCTACTCATTAGACTGAGGCAATTTTTCTGGACTGTGCTGCATTGAAGTAATTAAAACACGTACTTGAAATCTAGAAGCTGGATCTCGTGATGTTGTACCCCCTGTGCGGATTTTACTCGGTTGCTTTGCTCAGAAATGGAAGCCTCCATCTTTCCTAATAGTTGCATTACCTAATAAAAATTCAGCAGGGAATAGTGAGTTGAGCCTGATCATCAGCTTTCACATTAACCACGCACCACTTACTTCAAGCGCTCAGCAGAGAAAACACACATATTTGTGGCCAGAAATTGTACAATAGCGGGTAGAGATTTTACAAACAGATAAGGTAAATACACAGTGTTAGTGACATAAAAAGGGGCAGAGTCTTCCATGGATATAGCTGAGAAATTCCATTTATTATACCAACAAACAGGGATGCCCAGCCCTCCTTACTTACTCACTCCTTAGCTGGCGAGTTACTGTTCCCAGAATCCTCAGATAAACCAGATCTAAATGTATCAGTACAGTATAATGCTGCTTATCAGTTCTGCATTAAATGAATGCAACTTTACAGTTGCTCATGATTAAAGCTGAAAAGGTTTGTGGTGGGTGAGTAAATGGCTTTTGTTTTAACATACATTTTTCGGACTGTTATACATGAGGACTTATTCAAACTAGTGTGAAATATTATCAAATAGAGATAATTAGGTCTGTTTCCAAAGCATGGGAAGAATCATGGCTTAGGTTTCTCTGTACCAGTGGCAGCAGAATGCCATCACTGGCAATTTTAAGAGCAGAATTTGTGCTTTTTTTTACCTTGAATGTTGTTGTTTTTTTAGTGCAATTGCAATGGCTGCACTAGCAATCCCTACTAGCAATTGCCTGTGTCCAAGTGCAGAAGAGGTAAGCATTGGGTCTACTGCCCCAAGAGTCCAAGTCCATATGAGGTGCTCCTCATTTATAGCTGACTTTTAACGCCATCAATACAGTAATACCATGCTCATGCTCAAACAAAATGATGTCATGAAAATGGGAGTAATGGGTTTATTGGGGGTATAGGGACTGGCCAGCAAAATGAGAAATCTACACAGGTGGTTCTAGATCGAGAACATCTAGAGCATGCTACTCCCAATACAACGTGTGTAAATATAAATATATACTGTAACGGCAATTTCATGTATAATACCCAGATGTCATAGCATGAAAACACAAAGGCAATTCCATGTATAAATACCCCTAGAACTCATAGCAGGATGGCACAGTGCCAATTTCATGTATAATACCCCAAGAACTCATCGCAGGATGGCACAATGGCAATTTCATGTACAATACCACCAGAACTCGCAACCGGCTGGCACAGTGACAATTCCATGAATAAAATCCCCAGAACTCATAGCAGGCTAGTACAGTGGCAATTCCATGTACAAACACCCAAGAACTCAGAGCAGGATGGCACAGTGACAATTCCATGTATAAAGCCCCCCAGAATACATAGCAAGAAGGCACAGTTACAAATCCATGTGTTATGCCCCCAGAACTCATAGCAGGATGGCACAGTGGCAATTCCATTTTTTGAAATTTAAAAATCAGAATGGCTATTTAAGGAAAGAAAAGGGTTAATTGTGTCACAATGGGAAAAACAGAGGCCAAAACCCTGCAACAGTTTTGATAAGGGAATATTGGGGGAAGGGAGGAGACAGAGTAAATAAAGTAATGAACACCATTAGGAAGAAGAAGTCAAGGGGGGTTTCTATGCTTACTGGCATTCCTCTGCACTGATTGTACTGAAGTACAGTATAGAGCAACTCCGGCACATGGAATCCCTCCCCCTCACTATCAGGACCCAGTCTTTGTGCCTGAGGGATGGCAATTTCAAATTTCTGTGCACTGCAGCTCTCCCTTCTGTTCGGCTCTGACTTCAGGCTCCTCGTTATGTCATTAACTTGCCGCCAGCTAGCTCTATCAACGGCTCCACAGGGATTTTTTCAAGTTTTTTCAGCAGATGTGGACATTTCACAGGGCAATTTCTTACGGGGACCAAGGTCCTGAAACGGGGCCTGTCCCTGTGGGACGGGGACAGATGATAAGCATACGGACCAGAAACTCAGAGATAATCAGAGCCTTGAGAGAGCTCCCGATGGGGACTGAAACATTACATTGGTTGCTCATGCTGTGTTAAACACACTTATTTTGATTTTGTGCAACTTATCTCAGTGTTACTGGTCTTTTTTTACAGTATGTGGACAATATACTGTGCATCAGAGACACATGTTACAATCATGTGCCACCCATGGTTATTTATACATACAAATATACACTCTAGATTTGGGGCATTGTGTTCTGATTGCTTGTGAAAGCTGTGTGCCCACTGGTGTGTGAAGCCATATATTCAGTGTTCCTACCCACTGAATGACTCAATAGACAGAGGAGTGCAGTTAACACACTAATTCATTTTTCTTCTAACACCATTTAGGGAGATTGTACTTACTATGGAACAGATATTTCCTATTACACCTTGTTGCAGAACAGCAATTATTTTGACCACAGAGATTCTTCAAAAATATCAGTGATCTTATTTAAGCAGGGCCAATGTAAGGGCTTCAAGCATTATAGGAAGACTGGGACCCAAACCTGGGGGCGGTGGTGGGGAAATGATATGATGCAGGAATGTACAACTTGCAACCATACAGCTATTGTTATAGGGACGGCAGGAGGGCCACAGGTCGGACAACACTGACTGTACACATTGTAATACCTCCTATCCTCAAACAGTAGAAACCCCATTTTGACATTTTCAGCGGACTAGAATTTTTTTTTTGTAAATCTGGGAAAATATAAAATTAAGGAAATATATGAAGCACTGTGACGTCAACAAAATTAATCAAAAACAATGAATAATTTCATATATACCCATTTAAACTGTGCCCAGTGATGTTATAAGATATTATTGGAGCTAAATGATGTTCTGTGTACTACTACTATACCCTGCCTTAATGTACAAGGTACAAGGCCACACTACGCCAGGCGTATTTTCGCGAATTCACTAAAATCCGAAGTTGCACTGAGGGGAAGCATAAGGTTGCGAAGTTGCGCTAGCGTTAATTTGCCAAGCAAAGTTACGCTAGCGATGCTTAATTTGCATATGGCGCCAAATTGAAGTTACAATGGAGGGATATGTAGCAGCACTACACAAGCCTGGGAAACTTTAAAACAGCAAATAAAATGTTTATTTTGCCCTACACATGTGCCCACTGTATAGTTAAGGTGCCATGAGCTAGGAAATGTAGGGGGGAAGGAGGGTAGCCCCAAAAAAATTTTCGATCTTTTTCAGCCTATCACCCATAAAAAAAGAAAAAACGCCAGCGTTTTTTGGGACTTAGAAACATTTTTAACTTTTTTTGAAGCAATCCCTATCTACTCTATTGCACTTCGCCTGGTCTGAGGAGGCGAATGAAGTTTGGCGTAAAAGGTAGCATTCAGAATAATTCGCGCGTCAGGGAATTTGCATGGTTATGTCCATTGCGCAAATTCGCCAGGCGTAAGGGTGTGACGTAACACTAGCGAATTTACGCCAGCATCCGTTAGTGAATCGGCAAATTAACGAAAAATGCGATACGCTGGCGAATTCACGCTAGCGTTAGCCGCTTCGTCGTTTAGTGAATTTGCCCCAAGGATTTTAGGAGCCACCTTGGCGTTCAATGACTTTTAATATTTAATATCCTATTAATTTATAATAGGGTTAAGTTTTTCTCTTTACTATAAATATAAATTCAGATGACAGCATGGACTCGCGTGTGGTTTTGTTGTGTCGTGCAGGCCTCATCCATATGGGTATTATTAAAGCCTAGTTATTTACTGAGAATGGATCCATTCAATTACAGACAGGCAGCAAGGGGTGAAGGGACACAGTTCACTATGGGGGGGACTGGTTACGATTGGCATCTTTTTTTCCTCTGCTCTGCGTATACGAATGAGTGGGCACAATTATTGTGAAAGGATTGATACACAAGGTTATTTTTTTGCAAACGTATGTCTGTCTATTCTTGGCATATGGAATAAGTGAGAGAGCTATGCTTTATCCTCCCTGCCTTTATATCTCAGTGAATCATCCTCCTACTTGGGAACACTCCATATTAGTGCATTGCCTGCCTGTATTCAAGTGTGCAATAATGTGGAATTTCATGCGTTGTCCTCTCTCATTCAATTTATATGAGCAAATTTCAAAATAGAAAATACTGTCAGGGTTGAATTTAGAGAAGGGCAGAGAGAGTATTTGTCCTGGGCTCTGAGCTCCTGAAGGGCCAATTGGCTAGGACATACTAAAACTAATTTAGCTGATGGCAAAACAATTGCGTATAACTGATTTGTGGCTGCTTATATCATCTCTATGGAACACCACAGTAAATGAGTTAAAGAAATCCATATACAATATATGGCCATGTAGATGGCTTCCTGTCGTATATTTAATTTCAGAACTAAGGGAAGTAATGACAAGCTTTCTGGAAACAGAGGTATTTCCATGCTTCATGCTACACACATAGCACTGCCTTAAATGAAAACTATACCCCCAAAATGAACACTTGAGCAACAGGTAGTTTATATTAAAAGAAGTGGCTTATTAAAGAATCTCATCAAACTGGTATATATGTTTAAGTAAATATTGCCCTTTTCCATCTTTTGCCTCGAACCACCATTTCATGATGGTCTCTGTGCTGCCTCAGAAATCACCTGACCAGAAATACTACAACACTAACTGTAACAGGAAGAAGAGTGGAAGCAAAAGACACAACTCTGTCTGTTAATTGGCTCATGTGACCTAAGAAGTATAGTTTATTTGGTTTGTTTGTGTGCACAGTGAATCGTACGATCCCAGGGGGCGGCCCTTGTTTTTTAAAATGGCAATTTTCTATTTATGATTACCCAATAGCACATACTACTAGAAAAGTATATTATTATGAAAATGGTTTATTTACATGAAGCAGGGTTTTACACCTGAGCTGTTTTATGCAATATCTTTTTATAGAGACCTACATTGTTTGAGGTGTATAGTTTTCCTTTAATACCAAAAAACTATTGGAATTAATAAAAATGTTAAACTTTTTTTATACAGGGCCTGCAGGATACAGGAAAAAAAACCTTGGCTTTTGCAGGCCTTGCTAACCCAGACCCACTCCTCATCCGAGGCTAAAGGCAGCTCTGGCCTTCCCAGATCACTGCCACAAATGAAGAATTCAAGGTATGTATGACACATCGGCTCATGGAACACCTCAATGACTTAAGTGGGGGGCCTAGCAGGTGTGTGGGGCCCCCTGAGGTTGCAGCCCCAGTCCGAACTGCCTTCCCCTTGCCCTCCGCTGGCTAAATGGAAAATCGCCTGCTTCAATGCACACGCATCACTTGGTTTTCCGAAGTCGCCCGAAGTTGCCTCACAAGGCAATGAAGCACCGCGTATGAATTGCCGTAGGCGATTTTCATTTTAGCCGGCAGAGGGCAAGAGGAAGGCAGTTTGGGGAGATTGTCGCCCTATAGAAAATGTGATTTGTCGCTGGGGCGACTAATCTCCCCGAATCTGCTCATGTGGCCTGACCCTTAGGCAGGGAACATTTACTAATGTACTGTAGCAAACTGGGGAATAATTTGTGATAACAGAATGTAATGCTGTTTCCCAGGTCACCTAGATGAACATGAAGTGGCTCATGTTTGTTTGATATTCCTTGGCTGACAACTTGATGGGATTTTGTCATATTTCCCTTCTGCTCTCCATTGGCTTGTCAGCAATGAAATGTTGGTGAATGAAAATGGACAGATGTCCATTGCGGGGAGTGTGTTCATTTCCCTTGTCAGCTTTGTGATAATGTAGTCTGTAATAATTATTGCTAAGCTGTGCTGTCCTCTTTTTATGCTAATGTGCACAATCAGCACTTTAGTGATGGCAATTAATGTGTATATTTATATTTATTTTGGTTCATTAAGTTTTTCTTGTTTTGTTATTGTGCATAAGAAAAGCCTAGGTGGGAGGAAGCAATGAGATCATGCATAAAGGTAAAGTTACACCAGGGGGGTGCTTGGAGATGAGTGCTCAAGGATGCCCAGTTTCATAATCTACTAAAGAAAGGGTTACTACTAGTACCCCGATAAGTCCAGGATCCTTTATTAACCCTTCGAAAAGCTTTTCTACCACTGATGTCAGATTACCGGCCTATAGTTTTGAGGCTGAGAATGGGATCCCTTTTTGAATTAGCTGCACCACAATTCGCCAGTCTCTCTGCACCATGCTCAATGAATCCTGAAAAAATAAGTAAAGTGGTTTGGCAATGACAGAGCTAAGCTCTCTAAGTACCCTTGGATGAATACCATCTGGCCACAGATCTTTGTTTATCTTAACTTGTTCTAGTCTCTTTTTAATTTCCTCATGTGTGAGCCATGCATCAATAGTTGTATTACTACTGGGACTATGAAGAAGGAAACCGTCATTAACTGGTTCCTCATTTGTGTAGACAGACAAAAAATAACAGTTCTGAATCTCTGCTTTTTAGTTGTTCTCATCAACAAGCTGACCTCCCTCTTATATTAAGGGTCTCACCCCTTCCTGCTTCAATTTTTTCTATTTACATATTTACACTGTAAAATATTATTTTGGATTCTTTGTGCTGCCTGCTGCAATACCCTATTCCATATCGGAATTTTTTGCATGATGTATTGGCCTCCTTGTACCTAATAAAAGTTTTTGTTGTCCCAGCTAACTTGACAGCATTAAAAGCATGTTTTTTCTTACCCACCTCAACACCAACAACTGCTATTAAATCACATTGGTTTTGTTTTGCAACAATGTTCCTTGCTTAAGAGGGGAATATACTGACATGTATATTTATAAGAGTTCCAGCGCACGGGCAGATTCTGGGAGATTTAGTCGCCAGACAAAAAATACGTCTGGCAATAGGGTCTGGTTTGTCCGGCTAGAGAACCATGATCTGATTGACTAGCAAATTGGTGCTTGCGCCTGTTAGTGAATTGGCGATGTCCCTGCGGGTAGCAATGCTTGCAAATTGTCGCTAGCGTTAGCCACTTCGTTCTTTAGGTGTCACTACAACAGGATAATACAGATTAACGCTTTATACATATAAAGTGCAACTTGTTGATGTAGGAGGTTCAGCAGTCATCTTGGAGTATGTTACACTGACTTAATACAGATTCCTTACAGCAATGGCTCCTCTGTTATTGTGAGTAGCTTAAACCTCACAGAAAGCATCAGAAACACTACAATTATAAACTGATTCAAAATATATTCACTAATAAGTTTGCCAGGCTGAAAACTCACCTACCAGCCAATCTATAGGATTTGAGAATCATGTCCAGGCTGAGATTCAAAATAGGTCCTGGCATTTCAAATACACAGAGGCTCAAACAGCCTTCCACCAGCCCAATAAATAGTGACTGTCTGTGGCAATTTACAGCAGCCCATCTGGCATTTGCCATAATCCACAGATTGCCAGTCTTTGCCTGTTGATGAATATACACTTTAAGTTTTAGATTTGAGCTGGTACATTAATGTCTTTAGCTGCTGGCCCATACCCACTGCACATACCTGCCTTCTTTTCTGACCTCCCACGGCCAATGTGCATGAAGCAGATATGCACTTAGGGGGAAAGAGGGGGGAATTTGCAGCTGGGGAAGGAGGCCTTTGGGGGATAAGGGGCCCTGATGTGGGTCCCATTGGGGCACGACCCCCTGTCTGATGCTGGTCTTTGGGTGCTATTGTTCTATTGATGTAGGCAGCTCCCTTAATCAACACACACCTTAAAATCTGCCTCCTTCATATGTGTTTCCAGTGAAGCGTTTATGCTGCGAATCTCTTTCTCCTGTGCCTGAAGTTCATGCTTGGTAGTGGTCAATTCCCCAGAGAGTTTTGCAATGCTAGCATCACATCTGCAATGATATCAATGACAGAAAAATAATCCTTAGCAAAACGATTTTATAAAGTTTCTGCTGTACTCCTGTTTGAGTGGATTTATTTTGACAGACTGAAATAAGTATAAATGGTGTATATTAGGGAGAGATGGTGCCTTTCAGATGTTGTTGAAGCACAACTAGAAGCTAGGAGATTTAGTGCAAGAAGGAAATATCAATATCCCACATCTAAAAACTAAAGTCCACTCTGCTTACATTGCATTCATTCTATACATACTTAACACAAGGCAATAAAAATAAAAAAGCTGGTGATATTGCACACATCAAAACAAAAACGATCTCCACAAAAGA
Source organism: Xenopus petersii (assembly GCA_038501925.1). NCBI lineage: Eukaryota > Metazoa > Chordata > Amphibia > Anura > Pipidae > Xenopus > Xenopus petersii. Next base: position 170,639,393 of record CM076673.1, read on the forward strand.
TAACACTTTTTATTAATTCCCTTTTACAACCACAATAAATGTCAGTGTAAGAGAATCTATCAGCCCGCCTCTTTATCAAATTACTGCTGTACTCCAGTAAATCACAAGGCTCACTTGGTGCTCCTCAGTAGAAATAATAAAGAAAATCTTGGTGCATGGCCATTCAAGTAGAAGATCTCACTGGTTTAAATGTGGGGTCTGACCTACAGCTCAAGGTGGAGGTATAAAACCAAAGAGAAAACTGCAGACATTTACAGATCCCACAGACAAGTGAAGTAAATGAAGTTCTGACTTTATTTTAGGCTTGTAGATTATACAAAGCCTTACTCGTATCATGTATTTGGGCACTTAATCATAGACTACAGTGCACAAGTGCCCATGTGCACAAAACGTGTGAGGCTTTGTTTAATCTATTTGTCTAAAATAAAGTGTGCTGCTCCTTTACTTCACTTGTCTGTTGGATCTATGAGTGCATGATGTTTTCTCCTCAACATCAGTAGCCTTGTAGTGTTAAGCTGGCCATAGATGCAAAGATCTGATCGTACGAATTTGTACGATTTTCGAACCGTGTGTGGAGAGTCCCGACATTTTTCGTCCGGCGGAGATCAGTTGTTTGGTCAATCAGACAGGTTAAAAGATTTCTGTCGGCTGCCGATAATATCTCTGCGTGTATTGTCGATTGTACGATTTTCAGTGGGAGACTGTCACCAGCTTTGTCAGACATAACCTTCGTACGATTGCTGTCAGGGGCAGAACATTGGCTGATCTGTTCTTTAACTACTTTATTTGATCGGAATAGTTAGTGGCAGGTAGGGAGATGGGGAAGTCCGATCGTACGACGATTCGTATGATCGGATCTTTGCGTCTATGGCCAGCATTAGACTCAAGTCTTTCTTGAAACCAAACTCCATATCTGCCAGTACAACCATTTCAAAGATCTTTTCTTCTAACTTCAATGGATGTCCTTGTGTTCTCTAAAAGTTCTACAGATCTACGGATGAACGTCATTTTTTAATTGCTGAGTTAGTGCTCTCCTTTTGACTTCATATATTTCACAAGTATCTATTTTAAGGATTGGATACCAAAACTAGATTGGACATTGCCAGTGCTTTGTAACAGGGCAATACTATGCTGGCACTTGTTCTGATGCCGACTGGTATAACTTGCCACAGCTAAGTTCATTATTTACAAGTGCTCCTAGCTTTGTCTCCATCTATCCCACTCTTGGGTCATATGCCATCAGGAACTAGAAGCTGCTACTAATATGAATGTGAAATGATCAGAATGCTCAAGTAAGGTCTTGTAACTGCTGTAACCTATGGCATAAACAGATGGATCTGGCCTTCTCCCTTAGGTACAAAGCACAGGCCAAGTGCAAAGTGATCAGTCTTAAAACCAGTTTGGCGACCCTCTCCTCTACTGCAGCCTAGCATTGTTGCAGGTGATGCCCTAACCCACTTGCTTTTGCCAGTACATGGCACACTGGAAAATAGAGTGTGTTCAGGATTCCAAAATGACTGGCAGATATTAGGGATGCACCGAATCCAGGATTCGGTTCAGGATTCGGCCTTTTTCAGCAGGATTTAGCTGAACTGAATCCAAATTTGCATATGCAAATTAGGGACAGGGAGGGAATTGCGTGACTTTTTGTCGCAAAACAAGGAAGAAAAAAATGTTTTCCCCTTCCTACACCTAATTTGCATATGCGAATGAGGATTCGGTATTCGGCCGAATCCAAAATAGTAGATTCGGTGCATCCCTAACAGATATAAAAAAAAGGGGGGGGGGGGGGTTGACAGCATTAAAAAGGTAAATTTCAAATAAATATTAAAAATTGTAATATTAAAAATGATTCTGTTAATGCTGACCTGGCCACTCGACCTCGTAGATCACCAATGCCGTAGAGATGTCTCTTGTCCAAATCCTGAACAGCAAAACTTGTTCCTGTGCTCACTTGATCTCTGTCTCGGATCTGATTCTCCAAGGTCTGCAACAGTCCAAAGAAATCTTCTTTAACTTCTCACATGTTAGAAATGGGTATTATATATAAGTTTCTCAATATTCTGCAGCAGTACAGATCTAGATAAATGTGTGTGTTTTACACTTTAAACGTCTTCACCAGGTACAATGACTGTGATAATGCTCAGAATCAGAATGTAGTCATGGTACTTGGCTGAGACGTATACTGTCCCTTTGTGAAACTGCACAGAATAAAAAAAATCTATTGTGCATGAAAAGTAAATGGAAATGCTAAAAATGTAACTATAATAGGGTCAGATTATGCATTTTGTTAAATCAAGCTATTTTTTTTAATGTTACACTACTGAGCTATTCTCTCAATGATCGCTGTTGCTTTGTCCTAATATTCTCATTATTGCTTCCCCGCTGTCACACAAGAATTTATATAGGCAATTGCTTGCTTTACAAAGGGTATAATTATTGCTCTCTGTGCCAAAACAAGGAGACAGAATAAGACAGGATATCATGTAACGTGAACCAAAGCCTTTTAATATATCATGGGCATAAATTCAAAAAGCACTTTAACAGGATGCATTAATATGAATTCCCACTTTGAAATTACAGGTATGGGAGCTGTTATCCAGAATGCTTGGGACCTGTGACTTTCCGGATAATGGATCTTTCAGTGATTTGGATCTTCATACCTTACGTTTACTAGAAAATAATGTAACTATTAAATAAACCCAATAGTTTGGTTTTGCTTTCAATAAGGATTCCTTATATTTTAGTTTGGGTCATGTACAAGGTACTGTTTTAACTTTACAAAGAATTTTCAAAATGTTGATTATTTGGATGAAATGAAGTCTATGGGAGACAGCCTTTGCATAATTTGGAGCCTTCTGTCTAGCAGGTTTCCGGACAACGGATCCCATACCCGTACTGGCCTTTTTGTTAAATGAAACAGAAAATGAATAGTACAAATTACTGGGAGGGAGACACCTTAAAAGAATTCCAGCTTGGGTTTATCTTTATCCTGATCATGTACAAGATACTATTTTGTTATTATAGAGGTAAAAAGGAAATACCATACATTTTAATTCGGATTATTGGGAAAACATGGGAGACAGCCTTTCCGTAATTCTACAGAAAACCCCTGTTACTCCTAGCATTACAAATCCCCGATTGCTCTCAGTGACATTAATTTCAGTGTAAGTCATGGTTATTACCTCAATATTTTTACTGAGCTGTTTGACTATCTGGGTAATTGTCTGCATGTGATTTTCTAGCAGCTTTTGGGCCACTGTATCCCTATGGCTTCCATGGATCCCCCGCAAAGATGAAACATTGTCTTTTATCTTGAAGGCCTGATCTAGCAAGATGCTGGTGGTCTTCTCCTGGTTAGATAACCTGCCTTCTAGTGCATCCACCCGATTCATGTGTATGGCTGGTAGGAAAGATTGTCCTCTGTAATAAATAATCATTTATTAGCTACTGAACAGGAAGATATACCAGGTCTAGGTTTAATGAGAAATAATTACTATTCCCAAACTCCTGGTGACATTCAGAGGCGGCATTCAGTGTCTTGCTATGCATTTAATTAGCACCTCTAATTTATGAGCAGAGAGTTACTAAAACACTGTTAGCATTATAAATAACACGTTGCACTATTGTAGAAAAAACAGCTGTTGTATATATGAATGTAAATATTTGTCACATTATCTGAAAGCTTTATCGTAACTTACAATAATAATATATTATAATGCATTTAGCATCTTTTTTTTTTGCAGTGAGGCCACGTTATTACAAGTTATGCCACAGGGCCATGGGATAAAATATTTGTTCTTGGCCAGTAAAGCAGCTGCCTATAGGTTTCTAATAGTGATGTGCGTGTCCGCGATGGTTGGACGCGTCAACTTCTGCACAAGATTTGCAGGTTGTGGACATATTCGGGCTGAACTCTTCCTTCCCAGCCCACAACTTACTGTAGTCCGCATGTACCTCCAGCAGCTTCTATTTCTAGGTGCAATTGCTCTGCAAGCAATATATGGAGCGGGTCTTGAAATAGAAGAGGCTTGAGAGGTGGTTGACTTTCCTAGTCGTCACACAGCTATCTAGTTATAAAATAGACTCTGAATACATACAGGGGCAGATTTATCAAGGGTCGAATTTTGAAGTGGTAAATACTTTGAAATTCGACCATCGAATGGCTTTACTTCGACTTCGAATGTCGAAGTCAAAGCTTTTTTACATTGAATTTGCCCATTTGCGGTCAAAGTGAAATTGGTCGATCGAACGATTAAATCCTTCGATTCGAGCGTTTTTATCGTACGATCGTGCGATTTTACTTAGACTTCAAAAAACGTAGAAAAATGCTGTAGAAGTTCCCCATAGGGTAACATAGCACTTCGGCAGGTTTAAGTTGGTGAATTATTGAAGTCAAAGTTTTTTTTAAAGAGACTGTACTTCGATCATCTAATGGTCGAATAGTTGAACGATTTTACTTCGAGTCGTAGTAGCTTATTCAATGGTCGAAGTATCCAAAAAATTACTTTGAATTTCAAATTTTTTTACTTTGAAAATTCCCTCTAATTCATTTTGACCCATGATAAATCTGCCCCTATATAGCAAGCCGATTGAACATGAAAAGAATGAGCTGTTTACTTCCCCTTCAAACCCTGATCAGATAATTGTTGAGGCCTCATTGCTGGCAACGGTAAACACTCTAAACATTACTCATAATCGCTCTTAAGCTGGCCATAGACGCAAAGATCTGATCGTACGAATCGAGGATTCGTATGATTTTCGGACCGTGTGTGGAGAGTCCCGACATTTTTGTCCGGCGGAGATCGGTCGTTTGGTCAATCGGACAGGTTAGAAAATTTCTGTCGGCTGCCGATAATATCTCTGCGTGTATTGCCGATAGTACGATTTTCAGTGGGAGACTGTCACTAGCTTTGGTTGGACATAGATATCGTACGATTGCTGTCAGGGGCAGAACATTGCTGATCTGTTCTTTAACTAATCTGACTGGTAAGACTTTGATCTGAATGGTTAGTGGCGGGTCGGGAGATGGGAAAGTCCAATCGTACGATGATTCGTACGATCAGATCTTTGCATCTATGGCCAGCTTAAAGCTACAGCTAAGGAATCTAGAAAAAGCTTCAGAGTAACCACAAACAGTTTTGTAATTAGCTTCTTATGTGCAATGATTGCAAAAGACATAACACAGCTATTAAGAAGGCTCCCAGGAACAATATGTCCAAGTAAAATGGATTTCCTTCAACCTACACAGCTTCTTCCAACAACTTTCTGACTTGCAGGGTTATATGTAGTTCCCTTGTTTAACACTAACACTGAACTTAAAGGACACCAATCATGACCAAAATCATTTACTAAGTTAATACACTATGTGAAAGTTCAAGAAATCCGATTTTTAAAACAGAATTGTTTGTATAATGTAAATGATCAGCTCACTGTACCTTCTGCAAGATCTCCCCTGCAGTTCTAGCTGAGGCAGCCATCTTGGATTTCACTGGCTCCTCCTACCTATATCTTCCCAGCCAACTATAGCGCTGAAATCTCGCACATGCTCAGCTGAAATTCCTTGTTGCTTATCAACCCTTCTAAGCTATTTTCAAATCAGCAAAACCTGTGTGTTAGCTGCTGTTCAGTAGTGCTGCCACCTGCTGGAAGTTAGTGTGTGCCCTTCATTTGCATAATGACATCACCAGCAGGGGACAAGATAGGGAGATATCCTGATACTTCTAGTGGAGGAGTTTACTTAAACAAGGCATTCTGGGTAGAATACTCTAAGCAGTGTTACAATCTGAGCATGCTTCTGAAATTTGCATATTAGAGTCTCTGTTATAGTCTCAGTATGGCCTCCCTCAGTGAAAGAACCTATTTGACAAAGTAAGGGATTTTTTTAAAACCTGCAGTTTTTTCAAAAAACTATATATGAAGTTTAATTAAACGTGTTTAGCTTGTACTGGTCAGATTGTTAATATGTGTTTGATTTTGGCTGTGATAGGTGCCCTTTAATCTTTATCTTATTTCCTATATTTATATTTCTCGGGAATGTGTCAATTGGGTCTTTCCACCCTGGTACAATGTACAATCTAAAGTCTGCATCGAGGCTAATCAGTTTTCTAAGGAGCCTAAAAATGAATATGGCTAGAAATGATGTATTTTATATGCTGAATTTAATGTAGTGGCCTAGAGGTTTAGCAGCCCTAAAAATGTAGTTATTCAAGATTTTATAGTTATCCACAAGAGCTCCCCATGATTTTGTTATGACATTTGTTGGATATTGTGTTTAAAATATTTTATTTGATTTTCATATTAAATTTGTTGGATATTATTGATACTGCACATTGTGCTCGAGGATTCTGCGGTTATGTGAGGTTACATCTACCATAAAAGCCGAGGCTACAGAGCTGATCATGTAGCTGATTCTGATTAGTGATGGGCAAATTTGTTTCGTTTTGTCGCGAAATTTGCGAATTTACCTCAGAATTCGCGAAACAGGAGGAAAATTTGTGAACTGTGAATTTTGATGCTGGCATCAATTCGCGGGCATCAGATTTGACGCCCGCGACAATTCCGACGCCGGCGTCATTTAACGTGCATTAAAGTCAATGGGCGTCTGTTTAATTGTCGCCGGCATCTGACTTGTCGCCGATGTCAGAATTGCCGCCGGCATCAAAAAACTTTCACTTTGTCGCCGAATTTGAGCAGCAATTTTGCAAATGTATTCGTCGGCATTGAAACGAGGAAATTCGGCACGAATTTGCGTCTGGCGAATAGATTTGCCCATCACTCATAATGATAGAGAATGCATTGATTACTATGTTTCGATGTAATGAGATAGGTGAGCATTTCAGCCTTGTTGAACTTTAGTTCTCTTGGTACCTACCACAGCCTAAACAAGTATTACAATTTAAAGGGGTGGTTCACCTTTAACTTAAATTTTAGTATGTTATAGAATGGCCAATTCTAAGCAACTTTTCAATTGGTCTTCATTATTTATTCTTTATAGTTTTTGAATTATTTGCCTAGTTCTTCTGACTCTTTCCAGCTTTCAAATTGGGGTCACTGACCCCTTCTAAAAACAAATGCTACACATTTGTTGTTATTGCTACTTTTAAATATGCTTCTTTCTATTCAGGTCCTCGCCTATTCATATTCCAGTCTCTTATTCAAATCAGGGCATGGTTGCTAGGGCAGTTTATACCCTAGCAACCAGATTGTCAACACTGCAAACTGGAGAGCTGCTGAATAAAAAGCTAAATAACTTAAAAATCACAGATAATAAAACAAGAAAACCAATTGCAAATTGTCTCAGAATATCACTTTCTACATCATACTAAAAGTTAACTCAAAGGTGAACAACCCAGAGACCAGGACACAGAGATTAACAGAGGTTGACTATTTAAGCTCTAGGCAATGTCTTAGTTTAAGTCCAATGTAACCCATGTTCTACCTTTGAGAGAGACAAATAGCCACATTAAATTGTTGATGAATACAGGGTGTGAATGGTAATTGGACTTTGCCTTTAGACCCATGTTAGATCTAGTTAAAACAAAGAATTTTACCAAGTAGGATCCTGGTGAATGTAACTTGACATGATGAAAGAATTATACAGTTTTATAAACCACCTAAGTAGAGCATTTTGGACTGTTTCATATCATTTTACTCTGTGTATTTGTTGGACGGCATCATTGCTTTTCCATCCGGATTAAGAGCCCTTGTGCATAGCAAGCCTTACACTAATCAAATAAGAGAGGAATCTGCTCACTTCAGATACATCTCTCTAGGGTGCATCCAACGGGCAACATACAGAATGCTGGGGCGATTTTTCATTAGGGCAGCACAACACAAACTCATTATTAGTGCAACACGTACCTATCACCATAGGAAAGCAACTGTACAGAATTCTCTCTTGACATTTTGCTCAGTAGAGATGTCGCGAACTGTTCGCCGGCGAACTTGTTCGCGCGAACATCGGGTGTTCGCGCTCGCCGGAAGTTCGCGAACGTCGCGCGACGTTCGCCATTTTGGGTTTGCCATTGTTGGCGCTTTTTTTTGCCCTCTCACCCCAGACCAGCAGGTACATGGCAGCCAATCAGGAAGCTCTCCCTTGGACCACTCCCCTTCCCTATAAAAACCGAAGCCCTGCAGCTTTTTTTCACTCTGCCTGTGTGTGCTGAAGAGATAGTGTAGGGAGAGAGCTGCTGCCTGTTAGTGATTTCAGGGACAGTTGAAAGTTTGCTGGCTAGTAATCGTTTTGATACTGCTCTGTTATTGGAGGGACAGAAGTCTGCAGGGGTTTGAGGGACATTTAAGCTTAGGTAGCTTTGCTGGCTAGTAATCTACCTTCTACTGCAGTGCTCTGTATGTAGCTGCAGTGGGCAGCTGTCCTGCTTCTGATCTCATCTGCTGACTGCTGCAATAGCAATAGTCCTTGTAAGGACTGCTTTTATTTATTTTTTTGTTGTTTTACTACTACTACTACTACTACTACTACTACTACTACTACTACTACTATAAGAGCCCAGTGCTATTAGTCTAGCAGTGTTGGGGAGTGGGACTGGTGTGCTAATCTGCTGCTCCTAGTAGTTCAGCAGCACCAACTTTAATTTTTTTTGTTTAATATTCATTCTTTTTTTATTTAACTTTTTTTTTATTTTACTACCGCTGTAGTAGTGTATAAGTTGACCTTTTAGGCATTATTTGCCCTGTAGGCATTTTTTGCCCAGTGTGTTATTCAACCAACTGCTATCTAGCTGTGTGCCCGTGTTCACATTCTGTCTAAATATCCATAATATTACCGTCTCCAGAAAAAACACCGGAGTGACTTTTTTCAAGCAGCCATAATAAATTTTACGTAATCCGTATCCATCGCTGTAGTAGTGTATAAGTTGACCTTTTAGGCATTATTTGCCCTGTAGGCATTTTTTGCCCAGTGTGTTGACCTTGTAGACATTGTTTGCCCAGTTTTTTTGGACGCAGCCACTGAAGCACAGTTGCCAGAAAAAATATGCCATATAAATGCTGAAAATATAAATTTTTTTGGTTGCAGCCACTGAAGCACAGAGGCCAGAAAAATTATGCCATATAAATGCTGAAAATAGTCATTTTTCGCCATACGTTGACCTTGTAGACATTGTTTGCCCAGTTTTTTTGGACGCAGCCACTGAAGCACAGTTGCCAGAAAAAATATGCCATATAAATGCTGAAAAAATAAATTTTTTTGGTTGCAGCCACTGAAGCACAGAGGCCAGAAAAATTATGCCATATAAATGCTGAAAATATAAATTTTTTTGGTTGCAGCCACTGAAGCACAGAGGCCAGAAAAATTATGCCATATAAATGCAGAAAATATGCATTTTTTTGGTTGCAGCCACTGAAGCACAGAGGCCAGAAAAATTATGCCATATAAATGCAGAAAATATGCATTTTTTTGGTTGCAGCCACTGAAGCACAGAGGCCAGAAAAATTATGCCATATAAATGCAGAAAATATGCATTTTTTTGGTTGCAGCCACTGAAGCACAGAGGCCAGAAAAATTATGCCATATAAATGCAGAAAATATGCATGTTTTTGGTTGCAGCCACTGAAGCACAGAGGCCAGAAAAATTATGCCATATAAATGCAGAAAATATGCATTTTTTTGGTTGCAGCCACTGAAGCACAGAGGCCAGAAAAATTATGCCATATAAATGCAGAAAATATGCATTTTTTTGGTTGCAGCCACTGAAGCACAGAGGCCAGAAAAATTATGCCATATAAATGCAGAAAATATGCATTTTTTTGGACGCAGCCACTGAAGCACAGTTGCCAGAAAAAATATGCCATATAAATGCTGAAAATAGTCATTTTTCGCCATACGTTGACCTTGTAGACATTGTTTGCCCAGTTTTTTTGGTTGCAGCCACTGAAGCACAGAGGCCAGAAAAAATTAAACCAGTAGGGTTTGCACCCTAGTTTGTAACGGTGGCGGAGGGAGGAGGACGCTAAAGGACAGCTGTGTGTGGAGTCATGAGGCTTGAAGAGAAGGACAGCTGCATAGAAGTCAGAACAAGTCTTCCGGCGTGCAGTAACCCTCCGAGATCCACCCCTCATTCATTTTAATAAAGGTCAGGTAATCGACACTTTTGTGACCTAGGCGAGTTCTCTTCTCAGTTACAATCCCTCCTGCTGCACTGAAGGTCCTTTCTGAGAGCACACTTGAGGCTGGGCAAGACAAGAGGTTCATGGCAAATTGTGACAGCTCTGGCCACAGATCAAGCCTGCGCACCCAGTAGTCCAGGGGTTCATCGCTCCTCAGAGTGTCGATATCTGCAGTTAATGCCAGGTAGTCCGCTACCTGCCGGTCGAGGCGTTCTTTGAGGGTGGATCCAGAAGGGTTGTGGCGCTGCCTTGGACAGAAAAACATTTGCATGTCTGACGTTACAGACCGGCCAAAGGGCTTTGTCCTTGCAGGTGTGCTCGTGGCAGGATTACTGGCACCTCTGCCCCTGGAATGTTGATGAGTTCCTGAAGTGACATCACCCTTAAAAGCATTGTACAACATGTTTTGCAGGCTGGTTTGTAAATGCCGCATCTTTTCGGACTTGTGGTATGTTGGTAACATTTCTGACACTTTATGCTTGTACCGAGGGTCTAGTAGCGTTGCGACCCAGTACAGGTCCTTCTCCTTAAGCCTCTTGATACGGGGGTCCTTCAACAGGCATGCCAGCATGAAAGACCCCATTCTCACAAGGTTGGATGCAGAGCTATCCATCTCCGCTTCCTCATTATCAAGGACTGCATCATCCACGGTCTCCTCCCCCCAGCCACGTACAAGACCAGGGGTCCCCAAAAGGTCACCACTAGCCCCCTGGGAAGCCTGCTCCTGTTGGTCCTCCTCCTCCTCCTCCTCCACAAAGCCACCTTCCTCCTCTGACTCCACTTCTGGCACCTCTCCCTGCGTTGCAGCAGGTGCCTGGGTTCGTTCTGGTGATTGCGACCATAAATCGTGCGCTTCCAGCTCCTCGTCACGCTGGTCTACAGCCTCATCTGTCACTCGTCGCACGGCACGCTCCAGGAAGAAAGCGAAGGGTATTAGGTCGCTGATGGTGCCTTCGGTGCGACTGACCATATTTGTCACCTCTTCAAAAGGTCGCATGAGCCTGCAGGCATCGCGCATAAGCACCCAGTAACGGGGGAAAAAAATCCCCAGCTCTGCAGATCCAGTCCTACCACCCAGTTCAAAAAGGTACTCGTTGACGGCCCTTTGTTGTTGCAGCAGACGTTCCAACATAAGGAGCGTTGAATTCCAGCGAGTCTGGCTGTCAGAAATCAAACGCCTGACTGGCATGTTGTAGCGCTGCTGAATGTCAGCAAGGCGTGCCATGGCTGTGTAGGAACGTCTGAAATGGGCCGACACCTTTCTGGACTGGGTGAGAACGTCCTGGAATCCTGGGTACTTGGAGACAAAACGTTGGACTATTAAATTTAACACATGTGCCATGCAGGGCACATGTGTTAAATTTCCCAGTCTCAACGCTGCCAACAGATTGCTTCCATTGTCACACACCACTTTTCCGATCTGCAGTTGGTGTGGGGTCAGCCACCGATCGGCCTGTGACTGCAGAGATGACAGGAGTACAGATCCGGTATGGTTTTTGCTTTCCAGGCACGTCATCCCCAAGACAGCGTGACAACGGCGTACCTGGCACGTCGAATAGCCTAGGGGGAGCTGGGGGTGCACAGGTGTGGAGGAGGAGAAGGAGGACCCAGCAGCAGAGTAAGAAGAAGAAGAGGAAGAAGACGAGGTAGAGAGCGATGGAGGAGTAGAGGTGGTGGCAGAAGCGCGTGCAATCCGTGGCGGTGACACCAACTCCACTGTTGTTGTTGTTGAGCTACCCATTCCCTGCTTCCCATTCCCAGCCATTACCAAGTTCACCCAGTGGGCAGTGTAGGTGACATACCTGCCCTGACCATGCTTGGAGGACCATGCGTCAGTAGTCATATGGACCTTTGGCCCAACACTAAGTGACAGAGATGCGGTAACTTGGCTCTGCACATGTTGGTACAGGTGTGGTATTCCCTTTTTAGAAAAAAAATTGCGGCTGGGTACCTTCCACTGCGGTGTCCCAATTGCTACAAATTTGCGGAAGGCCTCAGAGTCCACCAGCTGGTATGGTAAAAGCTGGCGGGCTAAGAGTGCAGACAAGCCAGCTGTCAGACGCCGGGCAAGGGGGTGACAGTCAGACATTGGCTTCTTACGCTCAAACATGGCCTTCACAGAAACTTGGCTGGTGGCAGATGACTGGGAATGGGAACAGGTGGTCAAGGTGGAAGGCGGAGTGGAGGGTGGTTCAGATGGGTCAAGGAGAGCAGAGGTAGAGCAGTAAGATGCTGGACCAGAAGGAGTGTGACTTTTAGTTTGCCTGTTGCCTTTGAGGTGTTGCTCCCAAAGTGCTTTGTGCTTGCCGCTCATGTGCCTTCGCATAGAAGTTGTACCTATGTGGCTGTTGGGCTTACCAAGGCTCAGTTTCTGACTGCACTCATTGCAAATTACAATGCTTTTGTCAGAGGCACACACATTAAAAAAATGCCACACTGCTGACTTTTTGGAAGTCTGCGATCTGGCGGTAACAGTAGAAGTTGGCGGCATTGGCGGCAATGGCGGGTGCGTTGGCCGGCTGAACACAGGTGCCGATACATGTTGTTGCCCTACTGATCCCTGCGGGCTGGCCTCCCTGCTTCTTCTAAGTCTTATTCTCCTACTGCCTCTCTGACTCTCCGTCTCTCCATCTGAACTACCCTCCTCTTGCTCTCTTCTACTAGGCACCCACAAAACATCAATCTCCTCATCATCATTCTCCTCAGATGCATCAATTTCTTCTGACACATCACAGAAGGAAGCAGCAGCGGGGACCTCCTCCTCCTCCTCATCACTCATCATTATGTCCATCTCTGTCGTGTTCTCTGCCAGAATTAAATCTGGTGTAACGTCCTCATCTCCTTCATCTTCTTCTGCCAATAATGGTTGCGCATTACTCAGTTCAAGAAACTCATGGGAAAATAACTCCTCTGACTCCAGTGAAGATGGGGCACCGGTGGTGGAGGAAGTGTTACGTGGGGTGGCCATAGCAGTGGAGGATGAGGAGGATGTTGTGGTAAAGTTAGAAACGGTAGAGGATGGGGTGTGCTGTGTAAGCCAGTCAACTACCTCTTCAGCATTTTGGGAGTTCAGGGTCATTGGCTTTTTAAAACTGGGCAATTTGCTAGGGCCACAGGATTGCATAGCAGCACGGCCCCTAGCACGGCCTCTGCGTGGCGGCCTGCCTTTGCCTGGCATTATTTTTAAAAAAACAACAACAACAAAAACTCAGTTGGTTTTTCTGGAAACGATAATACACACAGCTAGATGGCAGTTTGAAGAAAACAGTGTGCAAATAATGCCTACAAGATCAACGTATACACTACTACAGCGGTGGATACGGATTACGTAAAATATATGAATGCTGCTTGAAAAAAAGTAACTCAAGTGGTTTTTCTAGAGACGATAATATTATCAATATTTAGACAAAATGTGAACAAGCTCACACAGCTAGATGGCGGTTTGAAGAAAACACTGTGCAAATAATGCCTACAAGGTCAACGTATACACAGCGGTGGATACGGATTACGTAAAATATAAGAATGCTGCTTGAAAAAAAGTCACTCCGGTGTTTTTTCTGGAGACGGTAATATTATGGATATTTAGACAGAATGTGAACACGGTCACACAGCTAGATAGCAGTTGGTTGAATAACACACTGGGCAAAAAATGCCTACAGGGCAAATAATGCCTACAAGGTCAACGTATACACAGCGGTGGATACGGATTACGTAAAATATAAGAATGCTGCTTGAAAAAAAGTCACTCCGGTGTTTTTTCTGGAGACGGTAATATTATGGATATTTAGACAGAATGTGAACACGGGCACACAGCTAGATAGCAGTTGGTTGAATAACGTATGGCGAAAAATGACTATTTTCAGCATTTATATGGCATATTTTTTCTGGCAACTGTGCTTCAGTGGCTGCGTCCAAAAAAACTGGGCAAACAATGCCTACAAGGTCAACGTATGGCAGTTGTTTAAAGAGAACAGTAGATTACTAGCCAGCAAAGCTACCTAAGCTAAAATGTCCCTCAAATCCCTGCAGACTTCTGTCCCTCCAATACAGAGCAGTATCACGCAGATTACTAGCCAGCAAACTTACTATCATCTGTCCCTGAAATCACTAACAGCTCTCCCCCTACACTATCTCTTCCAAGCACACACAGGCAGATTTTTCAGATACATTTTTGCCCTTGATCCCCCTCTGGCATGCCACTGTCCAGGTCGTTGCACCCTTTAAACAACTTTAAAATCATTTTTCTGGCCAGAAATGTCTTTTGTAGATGTTAAAGTTCGCCTTCCCATTGAAGTCTATGGGGTTCGCGAACCGTTCGCGAACCGCTCGCAATTTTGCGCAAGTTCGCGAATATGTTCGCGAACTTTTTTTCCGACGTTCGCTACATCCCTATTGCTCAGTGCTTTAGTTATATCTGAAAAGAAAACACAGTAAATAAATAAAAGAGAAATAAAAGAAAAACATGCAGTATGGCTTTAGCAGTTTCAGGTAAGTTCTGAGTTCTTTTTAATAATATCAGGAAGTATGATTCATAATAGCCCCCCCTCCCACTAAATTCAGCTGTGTTTAGTGCTGTAATCTATAAATGCCAATCCAGTTTGGGTGACCAATGATAGCAATACCTTCATTTAATATTAACTAAAGAGACGCAAAATTGATCAGGTAAAAATATAGGAAGTCAGAACAGTCAATGCATGAGGAAATTTGTAACACTCTGGGCCCTGCTGTCTAAAAACTACAATTCCCAACAGTTCTGTGTTCTGGTTGCTCAGGGCCCTCTGCACAATGAAACATTGATCCACAACTTATATTCATTTAATGCTATTTTGGACTCCCACTGGCTGCTCCCAGTAAAGCACAACTTTCAGTGTACTCTTGCTTTCTGTTAGGAAAGATTTAATAGTTTCACCACACACACAAAGATTTGCAAACAAGCAGTTCTTAAATAAACAACCATCTAGTGGCTGGTCCCTAGTGGTACAGATGTTACATAAAATAATTCCTTCCAGATCTTAAACATACACTGATTTGTTAGCTACAGTCTGGTGCATCAGGTATATTCATGGTGCCTATAGTAGCATTTGGGATAATACCCTTAATAGCCTCTGGGAAGGGAATGTGGCTGTGGGATAGCAGGTATAGTAGGGAGAGATGGTGCCTATAGTAGCAGTGAGGATAATAGTCTTTGGGAAGGGACTGTGACTGTGGGATAGCAGGTATAGTAGGGAGAGATGGTGCCTGTAGTAGCAGTTTGATAATAGTCTTTGGAAAGGGAGTGTGACTGTGGGATAGCAGGTACAGTAGGGTGAGAAGAAGCCTATAGTAACAGTGGGATAATAGTCTCTGGGAAGGGACTGTGGCTGTGGGATAGCAGGTATAGTAGGGAGAGATGGTCCCTATAGTAGCAGTGGGATAATAGTCTTTGGGAAGGGACTGTTGCTATGAGATAGCAGGTATAGTAGGGAGAGATGGTGCCTATAGTAGCATTGGGGATAATAGTCTCTGGGAAGGGACTGTGGCTGTGGGATAGCAGGTATAGTAGAGAGAGATGGTGCCTATAGTAGCAGTGGGGATAATAGTCTCTGGGAAGGGAGTATGACTGTGGGATAGCAGGGATAGTAGGGAGAGATGGTGCCTATAGTAGCAGTGGGGATAATAGTCTTTTGGAAGGGACTGTGACTGTGGGATAGCAGGTATAGTAGGGTGAGAAGGAGCCTATAGTAACAGTGGATAATAGTCTCTGGGAAGGGACTGTGGCTGTGTGATAGCAGGTATAGTAGGGAGAGATGGTGCCTATAGTAGCAGCAGGGATAATAGCCAATGGGAAAGCAGTGTAAATGGGTTAGCAGGTATAATAGTGTGGAAAGGTGGCCATAGATGTAACAATTACAATCTTTCCTGGAAAAGATACTTCCAAGAAAGATTGTTTGTAGAGCTGAATTGTCAGATGAACAGGTAGAAACAATAGAATTCTACCTCTGTCTAATAGTTCGGCACTATCAATGGCCGATGTTCAGGTGCCTTCAAAGGTGCCCATTCCAAATTTTCCGCCCAGCCCAATCGACGAGCCAACCAATATCCAAGTCTTCTGCCAATGTTAGTCTGCTCGTCTCCCACCATACCCACACGGTGTATCGTACGACAATTCGTCTCTGGAAAGGGAGTGTGGTATTATAATAGTTATGGGTATGAGACCCAACAGGAAACAAAGTTTTCAAATTACTTTGTGTTGTTTTTTAATTAAGAGGTAGAAAAATACTTGGAAACTTACACTTACATTTCCTCCAAAGTGTATTTTGCCCTGAACCTTGTTCCCACCAGAGACCCCTGTATGTGTAGTCCTACAAATGTCTACTATAGGAGCAACCAGTGAGACTGGAGATGAAGCAAAGTAATTTAACATTTCAAATACCATCTAAAATTTGCACCAGATCTCAAACGAGCTTAATATTTTCTTACCTTCATCCAATGAGTGCAGCTTGTCCCCAGCTCTGATTTACCCTCTGGCCACAGCACAACCTCATACCCTAGAAACATGGCTCACAGGTAAACAAAGTGACCAAACATGATAATCTCTTGCACAAGCTCCGCTTAGAACTTGACTCCTGGCCAGAGATTGAATGGAAGATAAAGGACACGGTCTGGGCAATGCGACCCACACGCTGATTGTGGCTGAGTATAATAAAATGATCCATCCAAACTTAAAGCTTCCCTGTCTCTGTGCTCCGCTTGCTTACATTTGTTTGTCCCATAGTCATATAACCCTCCTCATGGCATCACATTCATACCCTTCCTTGCCTACTACCCGCTTTGTTTTTATTGCCGTCTCTAGGCTACAGGAATGCTAAAGGCAGAACTTATTTGGTTTCCCATTCAGAAGTTGCCTGCCACTAGTTAATAATGTATTCCTTATTTGTTGTGCAGCCTGTCAGACTTGTCGTTGTGTAAGGTGCCTATAGTCACACTCACTACATATTCTTCTTTTCTCCTGCAGTTGGTTTATATCAGTTTTAAGTATCTCTGGTATTTCTGAGACATATTCTACTTATCATGAGGGGTAAAGTCATATTATTGCTCTTACACGATGCAGCTCACAAGATTTACCAGGCTCATCGAATGCCTATCCTGCAAAGTTTATATTCTAATTTGTGCTGCTTAGAGAAAAAGGTTATGAATCTCCTGAGCTGGCCTATTTATTAATCAGAGACATACTTAAATCATTGTGTAGCGCCTGCTGCTTGCTAAATGATGGGAGCTGTAATTTAACTTTGCAGTTTTTTGTTATTACTTCTAGATTTAAAGTACCAGTAACAAATTTCACATTTTTCTTTACTGATATTGAAAAATGCCTTGATGTTAAGGGTGGCAAAACACTTTTATTCTTATTGAAAATGTGGATGTGGTCGGAGGTCTGTGAATGACACCCCTCTTATATCACTATGCATGGACACATCAGCCAGGGATAATTTTAAAATCAGGAAAATGGTATCTAGTGACTGGAGTCCAGGAGCAGCGTTAAAACTGCCTAACTCGCGTAAAAATCAAGGTAGTTGACCGGTATGGATTGGGCCCTCTCCTGTTAAGTTGAACTGAAAGCACTGCTTGGTTGCTATGGTTGGGAGACACTAGCAACCTCACTTGAATGGAACAGTAACTCCAAAAAATGAACATGTTTTAAAGTAATTAAATATAATGTACTGTTGCCCTGCGCTGGTAAAATGGGTGTGTTTGCTTCAGAAACTCTACTATAGTATATATAATTAAACTTCTGTGTCGCCATTCAAAGGAGAAAAGACTCAGGTTACATGGCAGATAGTCAATAAAGTATATCTGAAAGGGTAAGGGCACACGCGGCACTTCGTATTCCAAAGTTGCCTGAAGTTTCCTCGTGAGGCAACTTCGGGCGACTACGGAAAACAAAGTGCCGCGTGTGCCATGCCGCAGGCGATTTTTCATTATAGCCGGCGGATGACAGGGAGAAGCCGTTAAGGGAAATTAGTCGCCCCAAAGAAGAGGCGACTAAATCTCTCCGAATCACCAGGTGTCCAGGTGTGCCCTTACCCTTATGTTGTTCACTTGTTTGTTAGCAGTAAACAAAATTTGCACCTAAGGGTAGTGGCAGATGGGAGATTAGTCGCCCAGTGACAAATCTCCACTACCGCTAGCGACTAATCTCCCCTCACTGCCTTCCCACATCAAGAAGTGTAGGATTTGATTCCTGGCCTGTGAAATCCGCTGCATCTGCCTGTAAATAACACAATTGCATGGGCTTTGATGCATCAGTCACAACTCCCCTGCTTACAGTATACTGAAATTGTGGGGATATTATACTGGGTTTTGGTTAAAAACATGGCAAATTGCCTTTGATGTTGCCATTGCATTTGTAAATGACCCCTTTGATATTTGTTGCTGCTTTAGACTTACATTTATGGAATTCTAGTTCTACTGTACCTATTATATTAGAGACCTGGTAGAGAAGAATTAAGAATGGGCAATCATTATTTTATATTTTCATTAAGTAACATTCATCTTTCATTTTCTCGGGCAGCTGTGAAATGCTGCTGGAGCAGACACAGAGCCCTCGTGGTGGTTACTAGTGCTGCCAGGCAGGGAGAATGGGGCGAGGCCAGACCATAAGAGCAGTCAGGACCATTGATCCCTGTGTTTCTGCCTGGGTCCAGGGGAGAGGAACTGCAGTTATCCTGCTCCATCCAATAACCCTGCTGCACACAGGCAATAATGCAGAAGGTTCTGACTATTGATGTCAGAGGAGCTTGATTTGACTTCTATCTGTGGCTCAAATGGATTATGAATTTTTCAGAAACATTGGCACTCAGATGGCACTATTGACTATTAATATTGAATCCAGTTCACATGAATCCTTTTACACCTCTGCCTGTGCCGGGATTAAACAATCCTCCACCAAAACCATGGGGGCTTCAATTAGGAATCAAGAGGAAGGAAAAGCCAACAGGAATACCCCAGTCAAAAAAGTTCATGATTATATATCAAGATGATTGTAAATGGAATCCATTCTAAATCGAAATGAGTGCCAACAGTACAGAAACAATAGGTCATCGGATCAGTCATTTTGGGGGGTCTCCTCCATTCCATCATTCATTGTGCTTATGTAGCAGAGGGATCTCTGGAAAGTTCAGCAATGCTATCATAGCAGGCCAGCGCACTGCTTGTATCTGCTAACTTTAGATGCACTAGCTCCCACAGTTAGCATTGTGTCTGCTTAAAACCTATCATTTGAATGTTTGTGGCAGGGAAATACAGTTGCAGCTTTTGCAACCTTGCCTGCATACACAAACCCTCCTGGGTTTCTAGGTACATTGCATGCACACACAGACCCCCCCGGAGTCTCTAGTCCCCAACCTTTATTTTTTTAACTTGTGAGCCACCTTCAAATTTTAAAAAAAAAGTTGGGGAGCAACAAAAGCATTAAAAAAGTAAGCACCTGTTTTGAGGCCATTGGGAGCAACATCCAAGGGGTTGGTGAGCACATGATGCCTACATGCCACTGGTTGGGAACCACTGCTCTAGATACTTGGTCTGAACTCAGAGACCCTCAGGAACCTCTAGATACTTTATAAACATGTCAGCCAGAAATCTCCAAATTAAGATAAGGCTGTCTCCAATTGACTTTTTTTCTCTGTAATAATAAAACAGTACATTGTACTTGATCCCAACTAATTTTCAATTAATCCTTATTGGAAGCAAACTCAATCTACTGTGTTTATGCAATGTTTACATGATTTTCTTGTAGACTTAAGGTATTATGGAAAAATCTGTTATATGGAAAACCACAGGTCCCAAACATTCTGGTCCCATACCCTCAATTGTATTGTCCCCAATGTCTCTCATGCAGCTAAACCTTCTTGAAATGTGCCAGATGAAAATGCATGTGTGCACCAGCATTAAATCATCCCCAACGTTGATTTGAGTCCAAAGGCCATTTGCTCTTTGTCTATCAGTTTAATTTATCCCAGATAGTACTGTGTAATTCTGCCAGAAAATGCTTAGCACTTTCTAAAAAGAAACTTGTTTGTACCGTTTCAACTGGAATTGTATGCCAAGGTTGGATGTTTGTTGTATTATAAAAGTTGGACGACAAAACAGCAGAACGTTAATAATTCAGCAGCACTAGAAGGTATGTCTTTCTGATAAACACTTTAGGAATTCTGTGAGTGATAGAAATTGATTAGCTACATTACCCATATACAGTATAAATAGGGTAAGGAGAGAGAACTAAATGAGTCAATTTAGTTTTAATAACAGCAGCCTGTTTAAGGGATCCTGCACTGAATTCTGGTTATACCTATTGCGGCGATAGTAAAGGGTAGAGGATCAAAAGAATATTGGATATTGGGACTTGTAGTACAATTACAGTTGGAGGGCTTCTGGTCTCAAATGTCTTTCATATAAAGTAGTTTGAAACATTGGATGTACAAGATGCATTCAATAAAAGAAATTCTATTTTTTTCACGGCATTAGAGTGCGGCTCCTTCTGAATATTTTACATGTTTGTTGACCTTGCACCCTATTTGTTTGAAAAATTCCAGATCAGATTGCAGCTGCAGGTCATTGAATGAATATATATATATATATATATATATATATATATATATATATATATATATCCTAAAATGCGCTTTTTTCTAAAGGAAGCAAATCCTTTTTTATCATGTCCTGCACCCTGAAAGCTACAAGTGCCGTTTATTGCCAGTAGATTAGCCACAATAGTGAAACCTATAACATTTTATTTATTCTGCAGAATGCTTTATCATACCTGAGCAAACAGCTTTAGAAGCTCTCTGTTTGTTTAGGATAGCAGCTGCCATATTAGTTGGGGTGACATCACTTTCTGCCTTAGTCTCTCCCTGCTTTCTCATAGTTCTGGGCTCAGATTACAACAGGGAGGGGAGGAGGGAGGGGGAGAGGAGCAAACTGAGCATGCTCAAGCCCTAGCCCTGGAGGTTTATGCTGAAAACAGGAAGTCTGATACAGAAGCCCATGTGTACACAATAGAAGGAAAGAAATGTGGTGTTTCTTTTGACAGAGGACTCAGAGCAGCATTACTTAGATGGTTTACTTGTGTATTTATATAGACCTTTCTGATAAAGCTTACTTAATTTTAATTCCAAATTATGTTCTATCATGTTAGTTGAGCAAAATAAAATTTACAGTACATGTATTATTTACATTTTGTTCACAGCAAGCAGGCAGGAGACATTTTCTGGACACTGTTATTTAGATAAATTGTGTATCACCCCAAAATCTTATGTATGCACCAGAATGGGGGACCTAATGCCCATGCACTGTACCCTACCAAATTATGGAGTGTTAGGAGGGAGGGGGAGTGCTGAATATAAAGTGAAAGTAATTGATTGCCCCACCTCTATGCCTTAAGCATAATTTGATTGACAGCTCAGATATTTAAACACCTTTATAACAGGTATGAATGCTTTAATCAAAAAAAGAATTTGGGTTCCATGTTTAATTTGCAAATTACTTTTATTATACAGCTTTTTTTGTGTAGCTGACAGGTCCTCTTTAAGTGCCCATCTTGAACTTGCTTCATGTCCCTGTGTACAGAATGTAGAATGGGCTGACTTCCAGCTAAGCAGCAATCCGGATGAACATGTGTCTATGGGTCTATGATTGAGATGGGCCCATAGGTTCCAACTTGTTGTTTGTACACACCAAGTAGTTGTGGAGTATCCTGGGGATCCTCAGAGAAAGCTTCACATCCACAGTCATATATTTATTCAGTCAATATACAAGAGCAATTCAGCTACTCAAAAACCAACCAAGTATAAACCAACACATATCCCAGAATGTGACAAAGGGCATCTTATATTTGTCAGAATTAGTCCTTATTGCTTAAAAGTATGATGTAGGGTACTCTGGTGACACATGATGCATCACACACTGCAGTTATTACACACTTGAGTAGCTCTAGCTATAATTTAATCAATCAAACTCTTGTGAGTTATGCACTAAATATAAATAACTCCTCAGTTCTACAAGAGTTGTATACACTTTCCTTAAAAGAAAAAAATTAACACAGGGGGATCGGATCAATTCGGTTTTCTGAAGTCGTCTGAAGTTTCCTCGTGACGCAACTTCGGGAGACTTGGGAAAATGAAGCGATACATTAAATTCTAGCTGGCGGGAAGGCATTTCAGGGAGATTAGTCACCCGAAGGAGAAGAGATTTGTCGCTGGGTGACTAATCTCACCGGAACGCTGCGTGTGCCACTATCCTAAGTGTGAAGAGAAATTAGGTTTAGCAAACACTCAGAACTGGATCATCCCTTAATGACCTGGAGCTTAGGACAGTAAAGTTCTGTGAATTCCATATTCTTTCTATGACAATTTAATTCAAATAACTTTTTTACTTTTGTTTTACTTTATCAGAAGCAGGAAGGAGTGGGATCTTTACTATCAGAGGGGGTCAGCTGGTTGATGAAAACAAAATAAAAGCGAAGATTCTGAACTTTTTTTCATCTGTCTACACAAATGAGGAACCAGTTAATGAACGTTTCCTTCTTAATAGTCCCAATTCTCGTAATACAACTAATGATGCATGGTTCCCCCATGAGGAAATTCAAAAGAGACTAGAACATGTTAAGATTAACAAAGGTCCAGGGCCAGATGGTATTCATCCCAGGGTACTTAGCGAGCTAGCTCTGTGATTGCCAAACCTCTTTACTTATTTTTTCAGGATTCATTGAGATCTGGCATAGTGCCGAGAGACTGTAGGATTGCTAATATGGTGCCTGTATTCAAAAAAGGATCCCGTTCTCAGCCTCAAAACTGTAGGCCAGTTATTCTGACGTCAGTGGTAGGAAAGCTTTTCAAAGGGTTAATAAAGTATAAGATACTGGACTTTATAGCAAATCATAATACTATGAGTTTGTGCCAGCATGGTTTTATGCGTAATAGATCTTGCCAGACTACCTTAATTTCTTTTTATGAGAATGTAAGCAGGGACCTCGATTTTGGGATGGCAGTGGATGTGATTTACTTAGACTTTGCTAAAGCATTTGATACAGTGCCACACAAAAGGTTAATGGTTAAATTAAGGAATGTTGGCCTGGAACATAGTAATTGTACCTGGATAGAGAACTGGCTAAAAGATAGACTACAAAGAGTGGTGGTAAATGGAGCATTTTCTAATTGGACCAGTGTTGTTAGTGGAGTACCGCAGGGCTCTGTACTAGGTTCCTTGCTTTTCAACTTGTTTATTAATGACCTGGAGGTGGGCATTGAAAGTACTGTTTCTATTTTTGCAGATGATACTAAATTGTGCAGAACTATAGGTTCCACAAAGGATAAAAGGTCAGCACTCACCCTTCACAAACGGTCGTTTTTGGTGCACGTCCCAGGCTGCCACCTACAGCCGAATTTACAGGAACAATTTGCATAAATAGACAGCACCCAGCAGGAATTTCTTAAAAAGCCTTTATTGCAAGGGCTTTATTCAGACAAAATACAGCAACGTTTCAGGCATCCATTAGCCTTTCCTCAAGCTACTGAGTGCACATATGGTTACACATTTTATACTATTCTACACAGCGCCATCTACTGGCTGCAACATCATAATTGAACACAGCTGAATATCCTTAACTAAATTGTATACACACTGTTGCAAGTTCAAGATATAGAAACATTTTATATAAACTGTCAATACAATCTTCCTTTTATATACACATTGCTGGATCCTATCCATACAACATATTGAAGTCCGCGAATAAATATCTGAAAAAGATAAAAACATTTAAAAACAACTATTAAAATTTGTGAAGTTACCGGAAAATTTTGTGAAGTTCATATTCCCTATTCAAGCCTTGAGGGGTAAGGGTACCTAACAGCCTGATCCACCTAGCCTCCATGATTAACAATTCCTTATTTCGATCCCCTCTGCGGCGTAATTTTGGTACCCCATCAACAACCTGGTATTTTAACTGATGGACACCATGTCCCTTCTCAATAAAATGACAAGCCACTGCTTGTTCCACTTTTTTTGTTCTTATGGCCGATTTATGTTCTCGTATTCGTTCTTTAACCATACGAGTAGTTTGCCCTACATACTGCAGGCCACAGGGGCACTTAATGACATAGATTACAAAAGAAGAGGAACAAGTATAGTAGCCCGCTAAATTTCAAGAAAGAGGTTACCCCCTAGCCTTATTAAAGGAACAGCGAGCCATGGTGGAGAATCCAGATGTAGATGGGGAAATTGATAGAATTAAACATGAACGTTTAACATTTGTCACGAAGTACAGTTCCCTTAGTACGCATGTCTCAAAAATAATTAATAAACATTGGGGTTTGTTGAAAGATGGGATCCCCAATATACAGGAATTCAAGACACCACCCACCATGGCATATAAAAAGAATAAGACTGTAGGATCCCATTTGGTGAGATCAGATTTAGGCAACACGCAGACCACACAACAAGTATTGAGACCTGTCAAACAGGGGACTTACCCATGTGTGACCTGTAATTGTTGTTCTAACTGTCAGCGAGGTGAAGTTATTTATCACTCCTCTAGGGGCACTCCCATTAAAATCAAGGGCTACTATACTTGTTCCTCTTCTTTTGTAATCTATGTTATTAAGTGCCCCTGTGGCCTGCAGTATGTAGGGCAAACTACTCGTATGGTTAAAGAACGAATACGAGAACATAAATCGGCCATAAGAACAAAAAAAGTGGAACAAGCAGTGGCTTGTCATTTTATTGAGAAGGGACATGGTGTCCATCAGTTAAAATACCAGGTTGTTGATGGGGTCCCAAAATTACGCCGCAGAGGGGATCGAAATAAGGAATTGTTAATCAAGGAGGCTAGGTGGATCAGGCTGTTAGGTACCCTTACCCCTCAAGGCTTGAATAGGGAATATGAACTTCACAAAATTTTCCGGTAACTTCACAAATTTTAATAGTTGTTTTTAAATGTTTTTATCTTTTTCAGATATTTATTCGCGGACTTCAATATGTTGTATGGATAGGATCCAGCAATATGTATATAAAAGGAAGATTGTATTGACAGTTTATATAAAATGTTTCTATATCTTGAACTTGCAACAGTGTGTATACAATTTAGTTAAGGATATTCAGCTGTGTTCAATTATGATGTTGCAGCCAGTAGATGGCGCTGTGTAGAATAGTATAAAATGTGTAACCATATGTGCACTCAGTAGCTTGAGGAAAGGCTAATGGATGCCTGAAACGTTGCTGTATTTTGTCTGAATAAAGCCCTTGCAATAAAGGCTTTTTAAGAAATTCCTGCTGGGTGCTGTCTATTTATGCAAATTGAACTATAGGTTCCATGCAGGATGCTGCCACTTTGCAGAGTGATTTGTCTAGGTTGGGAAACTGGGCAGCAAACTGGAAAATGAGGTTCAATGTTGATAAATGCAAGGTTATGCACTTTGGCAAAAATAATATAAATGCAAGTTATACACTAAATGGCAGTGTGTTGGGAGTTTCCTTAAATGAGAAGGATCTAGGGGTTTTAGTAGATAACAAGTTGTCTAATTCTGAGCAGTATCATTCTGTGGCTACTAAAGCAAATAAAGTTCTGTCTTGCATAAAAAAGGGCATTAACTCAAGGGATGAAAACATAATTATGCCTCTTTATAGGTCCCTGGTGAGGCCTCATCTGGAGTATGCAGTTCAGTTTTGGACTCCAGTCCTTAAGAGGGATATGAATGAGCTGGAGAGAGTGCAGAGACGTGCAACTAAATTGGTTAGAGGGACGGAAGACTTAAATTATGAGGGTAGACTGTCAAGGTTGGGGTTGTTTTCTCTGGAAAAAAGGCGCTTGCGAGGGGACATGATTACACTTTACAAGTACATTAGAGGACATTATAGACAAATAGCAGGGGACCTTTTTACCCATAAAGAGGATCACCGTACCAGAGGCCAACCCTTCAGACTAGAAGAAAAGAACTTTCATTTGAAGCAACGTAGGGGGTTCTTCACAGTGAGGACAGTGAGGTTGTGGAATGCACTGCCGGGTGATGTTGTGATGGCTGATTCAGTTAATGACTATAAGAATGGCTTGGATGATTTTTTGGATGGACATAATATCAAAGGCTATTGTGATACTAAACTGTATAGTTAGTATAGGTATGGGTATGTGAAAGTATGGAGGGGTGTCAAGCAGGTCTGGACAGAGAATTAAAATAGGCCCAGGCATTTCAGGTACACAGAGGCCCAATCAGCCCACACAGAGGCCCAAACAGCCTCCACCAGCCCACTAAATACTGACTTTCTATGGCACCTTATAGCAGCCCCTCTGGCATTTGCCAGAACCCACAGATTGCCAGTCCAGGCCTGGGGGTGTGTGTACGAATGCTGGGTTTTCATTTGGAGGGGTTGAACTTGATGGACTTTGTCTTTTTTCAACCCAAGTTAACTATGTAACTATGTAACTATACTGAAGTGTGAGCAGAACAACAATATTTTTGTGTTCTCCTTCCAATGCCTCTAGGCATTTGTCATGCTTGTTTCTATAGCAGGAGCTTTATATATATATATATATATATATATATATATATATATATATATATATATATTCTAATTTCCTGTTCCAGTGCACGCAAATACACACACAAAGGCCAGTTCCACCACAAACCTATAGGTTTGGCGCATGGAAAGAAGTCAGTATAAGTATAAATATGCATAAGTATGAAACTCACAGAAAACATATAAATGACATAGTGCAGGTATGGGACCTGTTATCCAAAATGCTCTGGAGTTTTCCTGATAAAAGAAAGACCTTAAGTCTACTAGAAAATCATTTTAACATAAAAAAATTAAATAGGTTTCAATAAGGATTAATTATTTATTAGTTGGGATTAAGTACAATGTACTGTTTTATTATTACCGAGAAAAGGGAAATGATTTTAAAAAATTTAGATTAAATTAAATTTAAGTACATTTAGATTATTTGGATAAAATGGAGTATATGGGTGACAGCCTTTCAGTAATTCCGAGGTTTCTGAATAATGGGTTTCCAGATAACAGATCCCATACCTGTACATGTTACTAAAAATTATTAAGGATTAAAGAACAAGGAAACCTGATCTCACTGTCACTGAGAGACTACAAGAAAGAAAATAAAGAGGATTAATAAGCAAAGAGAACATTTCTAATAGGAAATGGACAATTTTATGTCTATGGGAGATGACCTTTGCGTAATTTGGAGCTTTCTGGATAACTGGGTTCCGGATAACAGGTCCCATACCTGTAACCACATCGGAACTAAACTCAGGGCCAATGTTAATCCCTGTACTACCATAAAACTAACAGGCCCTTGTATCTCTTAGGCTCCAGGATTTGGGTGATAACTTTTTTTTTCTAATATTCCTTTAGGGGTGTCTTTCAAAAGGAAAATTCCATGTTCTGAATAATAAAAGGCACATTTGAGCATACATAGGCATATTAAACTTCTGTTTGCTCCATGTTATTGCTTCATGTCTGACAAGGGATCAGAATCCACATACAGTCTGACAAGGGGTGGAATGCACATACTAGAGTCCTGCATCGGGTTGGGTACCTGCGGAATACCCGACACCTGGCAGGATTGTGGACGGAAAATCTTAACCTAACCTTAATGCGGGTCGGTTTTCGGTCACAACCCCCCTATTCCCTGTGACCCCCTCATCGGGTCCGATTCATGTGGGAGGCTGGGAGCGGTTTTACATATTTCTGTCCTGCCTGGCTGACTAGATGTAGGAGCACCAGTCGACCGTTGCCTCTTGTGTGAGTCTCGCGAGAGCGTGTGTGTTACTGTCCTGTACTGTCACTCACTGATTTCTTGGCGCATGCGTGGGGATGTGCTGTGTGTGTCTGTGTTGTGTGTCTGACTGCGCCATTTTCACACTGACTCCCCAACATGCCCGCCTACAGCTAGGTCTAGCAGGCAGCACCACTACCAACATGGCACCACCACTCTGTCTGTGTCTGTAACAGTCTGGCTGGCGCAGCGCTCACTCAGCCTCACAGACACAGAGAATCATTCTGCGCACAGTGCACACAATTCAAGCCTCTTTCTCCATTTTATTTTGTTTCCTTTTAAAATGTCCTTTTTTAAATGTAATTGTCTTGCAATAGTAATTTTTGAAATTCCTCCAATAGGGGGCGCTGCAGACAGACATCCCCCTGGTTCGGGTGCGGGTATCGGGAGCATGTGGGTCGAATTTCGGGTTGCGGTTCCGGGGTCCAGGAAGCAAGTATGCAGGTTGGGTGCAGGTAGTGGTTCCGTGTGGGTCAAATTGCGAGTTGCGGGTATGGGTCCCAAAAAATGGACCCACGCAGGACTCTACCACATACAGTCTGACAATGGGTGGAATGCACCACAAAGGGGCAGATTTACATATGGTCGAATATCGAGGGTTAATTAACCCTCGATATTCGACTGCCGAATGTAAATCCTTAGAAAATCGAAGTCGAAGGATTTACCGCAAATATTTCGATCGAACGAACAAAAACTACTGGGAAACAGAAGGCAAGAGAAAGAGAGAAAGGATATAGCTCGTATACACACGCTACAAGTGTTATTGCTATATATGTGATTCCTAATGGAAGAACAATAGTTTGTTTTATAAACAGTTGTCGTCTGAAAGCTTTCGACATCACTAATCTCACATAGAAACTGTTTAAATTGAAATATTGCCCTGGGTCACTCAAGCCTAAATGAAACAAATGAAGTCTTGCTGAAACTCACTGATTAGGTTGTTCTGCAAACAGTTCTCAGTGAGACAAATGAATGAGGAACATAAACACAGGTGTTGCAAGGCAGCCTCTAGACGCACATCCTTTTTATTCTCATCACAATTTACATTAAATGGGTCTGCAGTGAGTCAATAGATAAATGGAACAGCAAGGAGAAATCTCAAAAGCATTCATTTTATTAGCTGAAGGAAACATACAGAGCCATTCTGACCTTCTTTTAGATGATTATTTCCCAAAAGCATGGGCCTCTTCAAAATGTTCTTTTCTATCTATCTATCTATCTATCTATCTATCTATCTATCTATCTATCTATCTATCTATCTATCTATCTATATATATATCCCATAAAGAAGGTCCACACTCTCAGGTCTTAAACAAAAAAAAATGTTTTATTAACTAAAAGACTAACGTTTCTCAAAGTTTTCGAAATTTTGGATACTGCACCCAGGCATGTTTGAACCACGTATCGAGAGTGCCGACTCCTCCATGGACCGTTATTATATATATATATATATATATATATATATATATATATAATCCAGTAAATGGACCCGCACTCGTTCATATTTAGTGAAAAAAATGTGTCTTTATTCACAAGTTCATTTCCAACGTTTCGGTCCTCTCTGGGACCTTCTGAAACGTTGGAAATGAACCTGTGAATAAAGACACATTTATTTCACTAAATATGAACGAGTGCGGGTCCATTTACTGGATTGTATTATCATACTTTGACCAACGCACCACCATCGACTGAATTATATCCGGAAGGAGTGCGTTCACTGTACCGACATTATATATATATATATATATATATATATATATATATATATACACAAACAAACAATAAACAAGGGAAAGTTGTGCTCACCACAAATTTTTAAAACCATTAGGCGGGGTTGCAATGAGGCTGTGACCACAAAACACATATAGACAAATACAAGAGTCCTCTGCACTCAACCCATTATCAATATATTTAGGACATTGAGACATTTTGCGCATACTGCTACTGAAAAATGCCTTAACCATTAAACAAAAAAGGGATTGTTTGTCCATATATTGAAATATATTTAAGCTGGCCAACTACGTCAAAGTCATAGTTAATTATATAGTTATATAGTTACATAGTCATCCCATATCTGGCCAGAATTCTGTTGCTTTATTATACAGCGGGTTGCAGCGGGATGTGGATATAAACTATTGGCCTGGGTGATTGTCATAGGTTTGGGAATTGCTTAAAAGGATATGTAAATATTTAAAATAAGTCAATGTCAAATTGATGAGAGTGCAATTTACATTCATTTTTTTTTTAATTCCAAGATATTAAAGGATACATGTATTATTAATATGAATTAATTTTGCTACAACAGTGCCACCTGCTGGCCAGTTTCTGATTAGGGTTGCCACCTTTTAATGGAAGGAAAGCCAGCAGGAAGGTGGGCGGCAATGTCACTGGGTGGTGCTGTGATGTCACATGTGCATGGTAGTGATATTATGGGGCTGGACTGTGACATGATGATTGGCGACTGTTTTTTATTTTGGTTTGTGACCACCATTCATGTTTTAAGACATGGTCTTAAAAATTCTTGAGATAACATGGGTGTGGTTTAAATGGGTGTGGTTAACAAGGGGGAGTGGTCAATACTGACTTCCATTATCGGCCCTCCCCCACATGGGCTAATAATTCCGGCCTTCACTACCACAGAAGATGGAAATAACAGAGTTGGGGTGTTGCCTACTAGGTGCATAACTAACATAACTGCTGTGGCACCCCAGCATTACACTACACTATAATCCATGATGGCAACAGCTGATGTAACCCTTTCAAATTATGTATGTACCATTATGAAGTGGTTGCTTCATTACAGATTTTATTCGAACTCTTCTAACTAATTATTCTAACTCTTTAGTGAAGCGTTAATTACTAGGGCCCATGAAGCCCCTTATTTTTTTATCAGGTGCTAGATGCAGTTGCAACTCCTGTTAATATACCCTTGTGCAGCTTAACAAAGTCTTCTAGATGAGTATGAGCAATATTTGAGAACAAATTGGATTAATAGGAGAGTTCAAAGGGGATCAGCATTTGACAAAGAGAGGAGTATGATGGCTTGATGTAGGGACAGGTAAGAGGAAAATAATTTGGGTTATACTTCAGTTGTTTCTCTCAAGTAAATATATGTAATTCAAAATGTGTATTTTAGTGCCTCTAATTCCCTAGATTCAAGTTCCAGCCTTATTCAAACACACTTAAAGGGGTGTTTCACCTTTAAAATAACTTTTAGTATGTTATAGAACGACCAATTCTAAACAACTATTCAATTGGTTTTCATTATTTATTTTTTATAGTCTTATAGTTATGTCTTTTGCTTCTGATTCTTTGCAGCTTTCAAATGGGCGTCGCTGTCCCCTTCTAAAAACAAACCAAATGCTCTGTAAGGCTACAAATGTATTGTTATTGTTACTTTTTATTGCTGATCCTTCTATTCAGACCCTCTCCTATTCACATTTCAGTCTCTTTTTCAAATCAATGCATGGTTGCTAGGGTAATTTGGGCCCTAGTTACCAGATTGCTTAAAATGCAAATTAAAGAGCTTCTGAATAAAAAGCTAAATAACTCAAACACCTTCAATAATAAAAATTAAAATAAATTGCAAATTGTCTCAGAATATCACTCTCTATATCATACTAAAAGTTATCTCAAAGGTGAACAACCCCTTTAAAAACAGTCTGGCACACTTCATTAACACAGAACAGAGATATTGTGTGTCTAGTTAAACAATGGTTTCACCAAGGAAATATAAATTCACCTTTCTCTATTTGCGTTAAATTCTCTCTACAGTTTTTTTCCCCGTAAAATTCCATGTTAGAGAGATAGAGGGGGGGATGAAAGAGAGGGATGATATATATATACCAATTTATTCACAGACCAGCACTCCCTATTTTAAAAGTTCAAAACCCCTCCTGGCCTTGGGGTGCGGATACTCACCTGCAAAAAAAAAAAAAAAAATATATATATATATATATATATATATATATATATATATATATATATATATATATATATATATATATATATATAAAAATGTTGGTTATCCCCACTCCACTGTATCTTCCAAAGTAAATGAGTGCACACTGGGAACCTATCGGCAGTTTAGTTTAAAAGCATAATTTTATTTAAATAATTAAAAAACAGGCCGACGTTTCGGTCCATCTCTAGGACCTTTGGTCAATGGTCTTGAAAAAGGTCCTAGATATGGACCGAAACGTCGGCCTGTTTTTTAATTATTTAAATAAAATTATGCTTTTAAACTAAACTGCCGATAGGTTCCCAGTGTGCACTCATTTACTTTGGAAGATATATATATATACACACACATGTAATATATATATATATATTTATAGGTTTATATAGCAAAAGATTCTGCCACACATACGCGTGAGAGTGATGCATCCGCGCATGTGTGTGAGAGAACCATAGCCACGAATGCGTACGAGAGAGCGCTGCAGCTGTGCATGCATGTGAGACGGAGATGGGGGGCCACAGATACTATCTATGGATTTGCCTGGTCTCCTTCCGTTATGTTCGTCCTCCTGCAATATCGCTGGGCGAAGGTGAATTGTACTCAGGCCTGGATTTGTGGAGAGGCCACTAAGGCCCGGGCGTAGGGTGGCAGGATTTTAGGGGGCGGCATGTTGCCCAACCACACCCACATTGGTTCAAAAACACTGGAGATACGCAGGAGATACAATAGTTTTTTTTAATTTCTTCTCCCCAATCTTTTTGCACAGGAGATACAATAGCTTTTAAAATTTACGTTTTTTAAAATTTTTTTAATTTCCTGTGCACCAATCCCCATTGCTTCGGTCCCAAAGATGAAAATTTGAGCAAATAAAAGGGAGGATACGGGGTTATGAACGGCAGTGGGCCTAGGGGCACCCGCTATGTAAATCCAGCCCTGATTGTACTCAGTGTCGGACTGGCCCACCAAGATACCAGGAAAACTCCAGGTGTCAGGGGGTTCTCAGTGTTACACATTTGGCCTATTTTATGGCCATTCACTCTTTCTATGAGAACAAAGAGGTGGAGTAATAGATTAGAGTATGTAAAGAAAAGAGACGAGGAGAATAGAGGATGAGTGAGAGAAAGAAGAATAGAATAATAGTACTGAGAGTGGGCTCCTCGTCTAAGGTTTTTGGGGGGCCCTGGTGTCCCAGTCCGACACTGATTGTGCTTCTCTCACCTGCAGGAGTTGGTGGGAGGGAACAGGGCCGCCATCAGGGGGTCACAGGGGGGACAGTTGTCCCGGCCTGCGGGGGTTTGTGTCTAAGGGGGGCCCGGCCATGCTTCACTTACTTCATTAGCCGGGCCCCCTGCTTTCAGCGTGCTGCACAGCAACTCTCTTGGAAGCTTTTCTTCTGTTAATATTTCCTGTAACCTCATTGGTCCTTTAAGAATAAGTCCCGGTAAATCTGCATTGGGATTGGATGCCCTTATCCAATCCCTGTACAGCTTTACCGGGACTTCGAGGGTACAGGAAATCTTAATAGAAAAAAAACTGACAGTTGACAGAGTTGCTGTGCAGCACGCTGAAAGCAGGGGGGGGGGGCCAGGCTAATCAAGTAAGTGAAGCATGGCCGCCCCCCCCTTAGACACAAAATCCTGGCAAGCAAGTTTTTTTAAAAAAATTTTTTTACTTGCAGGGGGGCCCTGATCACCAAGGGCTTTCTATAATTTGTGGGGGACTTGTGGGGGGCCAGACCATTAATTTTTTTTTTTACTTGCAGGTGGGCCCTGGCGCCAATGTTTTTTTTTTTTTAATTAAAAGGGGGCCCTGATGACCAATCATTTTTTTTTTAACTTGTACTTGTCCTGATCACCAATTTCTTAAAAAAATTAATTTATGGGGGGCCTGGTACCACAGTTTTTTTTAACTTATAAGGGGGGGCCTGACCATCAATAGCTTTTTATATCTTGTGTGTGTGTGTGGGGGGGGTTACCTTTTTTAGCCCTGATGTCTGTGTGGTCTTTTAACTGTGATGTGGAGTGGGCGGGATCTGGGGTGGGGCTTGGGGCTGGGGTGGGCAGGGCCCAGGGGGCCCTGAAAATGAAGAAAGTGTGTGAGTAGAAGAAAGTGAGAGGAAAGTGAGTAGCGGGAGGTATCGGGCAGTGACAAAACGGACCATAGTGTGAGGGGGGAGCGCTAATAATGAGTGTTACAATAAGGCAAGTAGCTGCCGGATATACAGCTCATAGTGTGCTCAGTCCTCAAGCGCCCGACTGGGTTCGCTCAGAGCCGACCCGGAGATTTAGACCAATATCGCGCCCCCAGGACCCCGCGGTGATTCCCTTCTCCTCCCCCTCACGCCCTCCTCCGGCTGCACTTGGTCCTGGGCTCGGCTGAAGCCCCCAAACTGCTTCTCCTCCTGTTGCTTCAGCTCCCGGCGCCGCTCAACGAGGAGGAGGAGGGAGATGGAGCAGGTGCCGGAGGACTCGAGCCCCCCTTCTTCGCTCCAGAGTCGGCTGTGGAAGAGTCTGCAGCTCGGGAAGGCACGTAGTAAAAGTAATAGTAACAGTAATAGTAACAGTAGTGGAAGCAGCGGCAAGAGAGAGCGTCGCAGTGCAGTTACACCGTGTCATTCCCCGCAGCCCGCACGGAACAAGGATTTGGCAGCTCAGGCGCCGATGCTCGAGGAGGTCGTACCCGGCATGATCCGCTGGAGCGGACTGAAGCGGAGGGAGCAGATGCTGGATCGGGTATTCTCGTCTTCCCAGCCGAACCTCTGCTGCTCCGTCGCCGAATCTCTGCCGCCCAGCGCCCCCTGCAGCAGTCCCGGCAGTATCAGCAGCACCCCCGAGCCTGGCTCTGCCCTCCGCCGCCTCAAAGATCACCTTCTGCCGCACAATCGGGGCACCCAGGCGAGGGACAAGGATGGAGAAGGGCAGCAGCACAAATCTCCCACCCCAGGGAAAGGACACCGTGTGTCCCAGCAGATCTCCCCTCTCCCCGCCACTGACTGCCTGCAACCCGCCCTGCTGCGACCCCTCAGCACCAAGGACAGCGACCCCGCCAGCAACAAAGCGAGAGGCTACACGGTGAGTGGGACAGACCCCCGTTATAAACGCAGCCCCCCCCAGATTACAGACTCGGCCCTGGGGATCCAGCAAAGCAAATACGAGTTTGCAGCAAAGCCAAAAATATGAGTTCCTTCAAGAATAGATCAATCAGCAAATAAAAAAAATATACAAACAGTTTATTAGGAAATATTAGGACATGGCCTGTTGGGAGTAAATGCCCCAATCAGCACCAAACGTGTTAGGCCATGTCCTAATATTTCCTAATAAACTATTTGTATTTTTTTACTTGCTGATTGATCTATTCTTGAAGGAACTCTTTTTGGCTTTGTTGTTATATATACACACCCTTGGACTGGGGTGAGCCCCTGGTGTATGTCCTCCCAATTTACATTCTATTTTTGAAATTGTATTTACTTCATTACTGCTCATATAGTTTGGATCCACCATTTCCTTTTGTAAATACGAGTTTGCACCCAGTGTCGGACTGGCCCCCCGGGATATCAGGAAAACTCCCGGCGGGCCCAGGTGTCAGTGGGCCTCTTGCTTTAACCATTTAGCCTATTTCATGGTCATTCCCTATTTCTTTATGGGGGGGGAAATGCTTATTAATGGAAGAGTATAGTAAGTAGATATAAAAGACTAGGAGAATAAACAGGTTGAGTGAGGAGAGGAAGAATAATAGTTTGGAAAGTGGGACCATGGTGTAAAGGTTTTCTGGTGGGCCCCTGGCATCCCAGTCCCACACTGTTTGCACCCACTTCTCTGCCCCACTGATGTGCAAGCTGCTCTATTTAGCACTGCAAAAGAACACTGCTCCCACTCTCCAGCAAACTAAAGCTGTGCCACTGCCCCACTTCCGCCACCCCAAAATTTCATTGCAAAATTCACGAAACTGCAAAAAATGAGTGAAAAATTAGTGAAACTCGAAAATTGATGCCCCCAATAGTGTTTGCTCTCAGTGATTATGACGCAAGCGGCTTTTTGGACGCACGCCAAACTTCTGCAGGAGTTTTGCGAATTTATTCGCCGGCAGCGAAACACGGAAATTCTCAGCAAATCCGTGCCAGGCGAATTTATTCGCCCATCACTAGTCCAGTTCCCTAGTGTCAAGGCAGGGAATTGGACAGTATCAATTTTTGAAAGTGGAGATCCACTTCCATGTTCATTTCTGTACCCTAATGTGAGTTTTATTATGTGCATTCTCCCCTACTATTCATGCAACTCCTAGCAACTTAGCAACTCCAAAACAGGCGTGGGACCTGTTGCTGTTGCCTGAATGCTTGGGATCTGGGTGTTTTTTTTTCTGTTATATGGATCTCCATAACATTAGACCACTAAAATATAATTTAAGCATTAATTAAACAAAATATCTTTGTTTATGAATTAAAATAATATCTTATATCTTTGGGATCGAGTACAAAGTACTGTTTTATTGTTACAGAGAAAAAGGAAATCATTTTTAAAAATTTGGATTATTTGATTGCAATAAATTGGATAACAGGTTTCCGAATGATGGATCCCATACCTGTATATTTTGTCACCTGTTTGCTTTATTCCTGTGAGTTACTCTGTATGGCCAAAAGTATGCCGACATCTCCCTGTCCAAAATCTTGTTTGCTATCCCAAGGATATAAATGATGTTGTTTTGGCATTTGATATTATAACAATCAATACTTGTTGGGACGGTTGCCACTAGATGTTGGAATGTTGTTGCTGATGGGATATGCTTCCATTCCAGCCAAAGTGAAGTTGCACACTGATATTGAGTGATATGCCCAGCTTGCTCTTGGAGTTACAGTATAATTCATTCCAGTTGAGCTAAGCCTCTGTCCAGGACAATAAAGTTCTTCCAATCCCATCTCTGCAACTGTATTTGTACAGCAGGGCCACCATCAGAAATCACGGTGCCCCTTACAACAACAATTTCTGAGCTGCCTGGTGCCCGCCCACCCAAACCCCAAGCCCCAGATAGTGCCCACCCAATACAACAGAAAAAAGGCCACACAGACATCAGCACTAAAAACGGTAAACCCCACCACACAGGTTATAAAAAGACATTAGTGGTCAGGACCCCCTTATAAGTTCAAAAAACATTGGCAACCAGGGTCCCACATACATTTTTTTTAAAAAAAAAACAAAACATTGGTGGTCAGGGCCCCCTATAAATTAAAAACAAAAACATTGGCACCTGGGCCCCCCATAATGTTTTTAAAAAAAACATTGGTGGCCATGATACAGCGATGCAAAATATGTTGGCGCTATATAAATACATGTTAAAATGCCCCCCCATGTAAGTTGAAAAGAAATATTGGTGGTCAGGGCCCCCATAGAATATTTAAAAAATAATTGGTGACCAGGGGATTAATAAAATTAAAAAAAAAAACACCTTGGTGTTCAGTGGAACTCACCTTAGGTTCCTTTTGTGGCATTGGGTCTTTATGCGGCTTCGAAGCTTCAGCTTCCGCACCTTTTGTGGCTTTGGGTCTTTTTCGCAGCTTCAGGACTTCAACTTTGGGTCTTTTTGAAGCTTTGGCTCAGTTCTTTGAGCCAAACTCTTTGGCGGTCCGGCGCATGACTTCTGCACTGTCAAGGGGGTCTGGCTAATTCAAATGTGCAGCACAGCTGGGCCCCCTTTGAGCCCAGTACAAATATAACCCCTGATGGCCGCCCTGCTGTACAGTTCACTCTTTGAGAACAGGGGCATGATCACACTGTAACAGGAAAGCACCTTCTCCAAACTGTCCTGTCCCCTTTAATGTAGGAAGCTTAGAACTGTCAATAATGTCATTGCACACTGCAGCATTATGGTTTGCTGTAAGAAAAAAAAACAAGGACCCTAACCCCAACTATTTCAACTCCATCATGCATTTAGGTTGTCAATAGCAAGTTCTCCTTCACCCACCAAACCAGACCAGTCTGCTAGATTGTGAATCATGGGCATAGCACATGGCAACGATATCCTTGTGTGTGACTGCCCACAATAAAAAAATTCATTGTTTTGATAAATAGTTCTTGTGTTAAGGTTGATGTCAGGAACAGGTTGGAACTCAACAGTGTGTGTTACAACTGAGGACATTACATTTTAGAATGGACTGTCTGGTATTTCTGGGGCATGTAATGTGACCTTATACTTTTGCCCCAATACTTTTGTAGAATGGCCACAAGTTGAACCTAACAATTTTTATAAATCCCCCCCTCAAAAATGCACCCTCCATTTTCACTAATTCAGCTCTGTGCAGGGTATTGTATGCTAGGTCCACTCAGCAGGATGGACTCCTTCCTTTATCTTATCTTCCCTGACTAGGTGGGCTATACTTGAGCTCATAAGTGCCCACAACTTTCTATGTCTAAAAGTAACACCATTCACAATCTAAGACCAAAATCTTGTAATAGCTTTGGTATTCATGTTTTTTCATTTTCAACACTGACCTAGGTGTACAGTTAGCTAACAATGGTTCATGGTCAATTGAGGTAGTAGTTTCTGCCTTCCCAGAGCAAAGTCAAACTGCCTTCATTTGGCAGAGCTAAGCAAGCTGTCATTTTTTTCTGATCATCTGGGCATTGGAGAGATTTAACTTGCCACTGTGACAAACAGTATGGCTGCTCCCACTCAATTGTCCTTACTTGAACATCTTATTAGATAATTATTGAATATGAACCATAGTTCTGTAAAGGGTATAACAGTCCCAGCAAAGAAATTGGAGGTGCACAAGTCAAAGAGATGCAGGAGACTGATCATTCCATTATTCATCCTTGGAGTAGCTGTTGGCCGAGCTTAGTCATATTTATTGGTTCTAGGAAAAGGTATTTCATTTGGACTTCTATATGACCTATTTATCCACAGGAGGAGGTTATCTCATACAGATTTGTAAATTGACATGTGCATTGGTTGACAACTCGCCACAATGATTTAAATCAATTGTTGAGGTCTGATGGGGATATTTGCTCTCCTGACTGTTTATAGTAATTGGTATCATTGGGAATTAATGAAAGCAATTCTTTATGGCAAAATCCTTTTGTTTTTCTAAGTGTGAAAAAGAGAGTTAACATTTTAGAAACATTTATCACGCTACATGCCAACATTTGTACTTCCCTTTGGGACCCCTGGGGTCATGTGTGACTTGCTGAGTTTGCAGTAGCATCAAGGTTTTAAAACAAGTGGCGACAAAGTTAAATGGAAACTGCAAAATCTGACTGAGCAGCAGGAGGTACCCTATCAACAAGGCAATGTATGCAAGTAAGAAAGCAATATATAGACTGGAGCCAATAACCACGGGATATTAAAATAAAAAGAAGTCTTTATTTCCAAGCATCTTTAAAAACACAGACAGGCATTCTCCTGAGACCATTCAACTAAACCACAGTGTGTCTAGTCACCTGACGCGTTTCATGCCTCTCTTTGGCACTTCATCAGAGATGACCTCTGATGAAGTGATTCCCGTGGTTATTGGGAATCCAGTCTATATATTGCTTTCTTGGATGTTGTCAATTTGCCAGGAGCGGAGTCCGGCTGACTGAGGGCCAACACGAGGATGGATGTAGACCAGTCGCATGTGAGTAATATATACATACAATGTATGCAAGTAGGCAAGTGCATGAGTTTAAACTCATGTAAACACACAAAGAAGAGAGAACACTATGCAGTAATTATAGACTGCTATGGAGCAGTGGAATTCTGAAGTCCAAAGCCTTTCCCATCACTTGACTGGTGGCTCTGGCTGCCTTCAGATCTATTGGGAAGACTTTGCAAGTTGCTCTAAGTGGTTTATAATGGTAGACTGTAAATTACCTCCACTGAATCTGTGTATTGGGATGAACGTGGGCTTATAAGTGTTGCAGTAGTAATGTTCGGGCCAAATATCATGCTGTTGCCTTTCCAGATCAAGTGAAGAAATAACAATAACCTTCCTTTGAGCTCAGGAGATTCCCTTTGTATTGAATTAATCCAAGAGACTTCTGTCAGAACTTCCTGTGAAGGGGAAATATTTGTGTGTGTGTTCAGAATGTTAGTAGTACAGCGTTGCCTTTCAGAATACAAATATGAGTAAACAGCTTTTTCTTTCCTCACCCACCTGAGGCTGTGCATGACTTTTACGCAAGTTTGCTTATTTAAAAAGCACCTGGGTCTAGATACACTTGCACCACATCGGCAGGTCTGCTGGAAAGTGGTAAGTACAGGGTTCTGTTGTGGCCTGTGCCACTGGAACTCCCTAATTGACATATCTGAATGAGGTGCTAGTTAGAGGAAGGGAAGAGAGTAGGAGGGGGGTGTGCCTTCACTGTTGGCCCATCATGAATACAGCGTTGCTGAATACAAGCAGGGCTGTAACCCAGGCCTCCGAGCTGCATGTTGGCATGCACAGACCTGGGGGAATTCCAGAATTCCAAGGATTAAATATACACCAAATGGGAGTATGACAGCTCAAGGCATTTTTTGCACATGGAGCTGGACTCTAGTAGTCATAGTGGCAGTCTTTCAGTATAAATTATCCAGTAGCACAATATTACAAAATATATTTTTCATCAAAAGGCTGTATTTTTATGTTAACAATGAATTGTTTTATGTATTATATTTGTATCACATCAAACTGTTTCCCTTTAATGTATAATTATGTGTTAAGTGGAGACCATAAGCAATCTGGGCAAAAAATGCCTTGGATTTCGTGTCCTGATTTGGAGCATCAATAGTTCTGTGCTGTAACTTTTTGCAAAGTGGAAGCGCTCTGTTAATATCTTAAAATATTTAGCATCTGGGATCTTTATTTAGAACATTAATGGTTATGGTCTGGCCATTGTAGCTTCTGCTTTATAATTTCATTGTGTATTCATCCTTCCATTAAAAAAATCAAATCTATTTTTTCTAAACCTGATCACACTCACAGGACAACTTAATAGATATTCTTTATTTAAGGCAAAAGGTACCCTTGCATTAAGTAGGGAATATTTTATTATTTACATCCTTAGAGAGTACAGTATAATGTCATTACATTGACCCAGGATGATGGAGAGTTTTGAAGTCCAAAACAAAAGCATGTGAGGTATTCCAGAATAAGAAGCAGAGTGGTAACGGTAAATCATAGTGACTTTCATTAGTCTACGACTAATAACACTATAGATATATGGATGCTCACGTTTATTTGGTTTTCAATGTAGATCTCTTTCTTTAATAAAAAATACAATACAACTAATATTATAGCTAGACTTTATTTCAGTGTGAGGGTTGTAAGCAGGACCAGACCAATGGTTCTATTGCAGTAAATATTCAGTTGTATTTATAGAAGAAGATCCACATTTGACAAGCAAATAAGCAAAAGAAAAGGTAAAGGATTCAAAGGACAGGAGCCAATGTGCTGTGTCAATTTAGTTTTAATGAGGGACAAAATATGCACAAACCTCTGCAGAATAGTATAACAAGGCAGGAAAACCAGTCCAGATTCAGGCCAAAAGTCAAGGGCAGGTGCTAAAAAAATAGATGAGGGACAGGCCGAAGGTTGGGATGGGCAGGGTACATGCAAGGTAAAAAACAAGCCAAGGTCAATATCGGGAGATCCAAAAATCAGAGGGAACAGATTAGAACAGAGCAGGAAACAGGACAAGATTACCGGATTCAGGGACAGGAGCAGAAACAGGAACTGAACAGGTTCAAGAACACAAACATGATCAGGATTTCACAAGGCTTGTAGTCAGCAGTAGGGCCAATAATCCAGCACAGGGGTGTCTGGGAATCAAGCTTAAATAGCCCTTACAGAGCAATTGCCCTCAGCTAGACAGAAGGCATGTACTAGGGAAGGCTGACCTGGAGGCAGCAAAGCAAAAGGCATCTTATCAGAGCCAGGCCACCACCTCACCACCTCCTGTGGCTCAAGCAGGAGGAATAGTGGAGTTCCTAACAAGGTATTAAACAAAATCTTTTCCCCTCTTGGGACCCAACTAGACACAGTTTAAGTGACTTTGCTAAAGCCATCCAGTTTCTTACCTTATTTGCCTTTTACAACTCAGCAGACTTCTAATA
The DNA here is from genome assembly GCA_038501925.1 of Xenopus petersii. Classification (NCBI taxonomy): domain Eukaryota; kingdom Metazoa; phylum Chordata; class Amphibia; order Anura; family Pipidae; genus Xenopus; species Xenopus petersii. Next base: position 170,681,362 of record CM076673.1, read on the forward strand.
TGACACGCTCTACTCACAGCTAACTAGGACAGTAACTAGTCACTTCACTCCACTCCGTTCTCTGGATCCTTCGGATCACTTATGAAGTGAAAAAGGGATTTGGGCAGTATGCCTTTAAATTTCCTGTAGGCCATTGTCAACTTTTCAGCACTAATTATTTGCATAGTAAGGCAACCAAATTATCACGAGCTGTGTCATTTCCTTTATCTTTTTGACATTTATCTGAGATTTCAGGCAATCAACACTTTACACTCAAAGACAGGGACACCAGAGCATCAATTCACTCCAAGGCTCACAGAGAAGTAACACTAACTGTGGGCAGGAGCTCAAGTGCTAGGTGTAAAGACTCAAAGGGGTGGAATATAGCACTTGTACCTCTGTCCATAGTAAATTAGCTCTTATACATTTGCTATACCTGCAAATGGCGTTGCATTTAGGTCATGCCTTTGGCAGTCATTCCTAGATAAGGTCATGGATTTGCCACAAACACCCCCCATTCGCTACCAATTGTTTCTAAATATGTGCCATGAACTTTGTTTTAGAAAATTATAACTCTGGGGCACTTTTTTATCCCACTCGTTAAAAACCCTTCAAACCCTTCATAGCTTGACTCGTATTGCTTTCTCTCTCCTCACCAGAGCCCACCAGTTAGCATATAGCAGAGCCTAAAGTGAATGTTCCTGACCTGCATATCTCTTCATCAGAAGAGCACAAACAAGAGTATTAATAGACAGTGCTCCTCTCCAGGCATGTTAATTAGGATCTAACAGTCAAGATTTGACTGTCAAGTACAAAGGCTTTTAGTCATACAGAGTGAAACTGAGTCTGAGAGTATATCATTTATTAAGGCACAGAGGTTTGAAGAAAAGGTTGAAAAATCAAACATGGTTAGAGAGGGACAAGCAATATCATCAAAACAAACACTGATTTATTTCTAGTATCCAGACTGTGCTCACAGGAATGTCTTGATATGCACAGCTCAATTCTTTCACCCTTGTTCCTCCATTGGATCTAATTCCTATGTGCTGAGAATAAGCATTGCTATTTCAGAATCATTATACCCCGAGGCTGAAATTGCATGTGTCACTTTTTTTCAACACAGATTTAACACATTTCTATTGTATTGATTGTGTAATTAGACAAATGCCATAGAGAAGGAAAAAAGCAGTTGATGTTGAAGTGGGTGGGCTTTGACAGATGTTGCCAAGGGATATTTACCCAGGGGTGCATCCTAGGAAGGATCAGTTCCATCCAAAGCACAATGCAGAGGAACATGATATCAAACAGGAGCAAGTTATTCACACATTAGGGGGGTTATTTACCATATTTTACCAGAAACAAACTTGAACTAACTCCCATCCATGAATTTGCCTAATTCACTAATAATTAAACTCAAAAAATCATATCATATTAAGGTTTTAAGCCTATAAATTCAAAAAAATTTAGTTTTTATAAACATCTGCTTAAACACCTACAAATAAATCAATAAAATACCTAGAATTTATTGACTTTTCTAGCAGAAACTAGCGACAAACACCGCAACATTCCTGAAGGTTAAGAACATCTTCAAATGATTAAAGGGACAGCTTCCATTGACTTTTACATGAATTCAACTGGTTTTAGATAAAGTATTTTCAGATTTGGACTTTTAGCAGCTTCAGGGGATAATAAATTGCAAAAAATGGTCGTTTTTTTTCTCTAAAACTTCAAGTTTTAATAAATAACCCCATACAATTTGGAGTGTTCACTCTGGTTTCTTTATTTTTTTTATGCATGTAAATATCGGTGTGGGGGCCTATTCTAGGCTCTACATCTGGTACACAGTTGTGCTATAACATGTATGTATCATTAGGAAAGAATACAAAACAAACCGGTTAGATTTTAATGAACTAATAAAAAATATATATAATTCACTGAAATGTCTCACATATTTTTGAAATCCTATTAAAAAATGTGTTGATTGTTTAAAACATAATTACCCACTTTACCATAATACCTATTGTTTTAATTAGGAAATAAGTAAGTCTTTTTGTAATTTCCTGCACTAAGCAGGGTAAAGAAAAAGTAAAACCTAAATTTTTAAAAATCAGCAGGCAAAACGGGCATTTTTGGCGCGATCCGTCGACTGCATCCGACAGTCGTGTTGCGGAAGATCAATGCTGCGAGACCATCCGACAATGCTATTACTTACCTTATTTCTGTCGCATCCCACTTAACGCCTGCGTTTTTGCGCAGTGCGTCGGATCACTCCGAAAATACCTGTGTAGTCCTACCCTTAGAGCCTAACAGACTGCAGCTGGGGCAAGAAATGATTCTGTTTATACCAGTGCCGGGCCAACCCAGGCAGGCGCCCCAGGCAGCCTGGCCCGGTAAAGCGGCCAATACCCGAGTGCGCATGCGCGAAGAAAATACGAGTGCGCATGTGCGAAAAAATACGAGTGTGCATGCGCACTTCCGTTTTTTCACACAAACGCGCATACGCCGGCCAGAACAGGGACCGGACTAGGGGGATAGCAGAGAAGGTGCGTGCCTGGCGCCCCTCCAGCTTTGCGCCCTAGGCACGTGCCTTCTCTGCCTACCCCTAGTTCTGGCCCTGGTTTATACAGAAGGCTTTTTAGTGGACTGGTGATTTGTTTTAACATGCTCATAAGAACATCTTTTTAGAGAATATCTGGCAGGACAGAGAGGAAGGAACTCCTAACTCGCGTCTCCTCCTGCCTGTCCGCTATCTCTACCTGGATGTCGCAACGCTACCTTAAATTAAACCTCTCTAAAACTGAAATGGTTCTCTTTCCTCCAACTAACACCAGTAGCATCCCCGAAGTATCCATCATAGTTAACAATTCCACTATCACCCCCTCTCTCCAGACCCGGTGCCTTGGGGTTATGCGAGATTCTGCCCTGTCATTCACTCCTCATATCCAGTCACTTATTAAATCATGTCACTTCCACCTAAGGAACATATCCAAAATACGATCATTTATCACCCAAAATTCTTATTCACTCTCTCATCATATCGCGTCTAGACTACTGTAACTCTCTTTTAATTGGCCTCCCCCTCCAGAGACTGTCACCTCTCCAGTCCATAATGAACACTGCTGCGAGGCTCATATACCTCAGCAACCGCTCCTCCTCTGCCTCGCCATTCTGTCAATCCCTGCACTGGCTTCCGTTACCTTTCAGAATCAAATTCAAATTAATGACACTGACTTTCAAAGCACTTCATAACTCTGCCCCACCCTACATCTCTGAACTCATCTCTATATACTCACTCACTCGCTTACTACGGTCCTCTACTGACCTGCTACTCAACTCTTCTCTCATTACCTCCTCACATGCTCGCATTCAAGACTTTGCAAGGGCTGCACCCCTCCTCTGGAACGCTCTCCCACGGTCTGTCCGACTTTCTCCTTTCAAAAAATCTCTCAAAACTCACTTCTTTCGAGAAGCCTACCCTCACTCTGCTTAACTACCAAACACAACACTACATACAATACCACATTTGTCACCCACTTAATTCGATCTTGCCCACTCCCACACCTTGTGTATTACTCCCTTCCCTTTAGACTGTATGCCTATGCATAGGGCCTTCCTCACCTTTTTGTACCTGTATTGATTGTGACGTTTGTTACTCCATATATTCTATATATGTAATTCATGTGATGTAGTTGTATAATCACATTTACTTTACAGTGCTACGCAATATGTTGGGGCTATATAAATACATGTTAATAATAATAATAAAGGGTAGATCAATGAATTGGTGCCACTACTGTGTGGTGACATAAAGGTGGGGGGAGCAGGCCTGGATTTATGGCAAGACCCGGACCTAGGGCAGAATTTAAGGGGCGGCATGCCACCCAGCCGCTTCATAATTCGAGCTCTGGAGAAAATCTCCCACATGTCTCCAGTGCAGTTGTACACGTGCATGTAAAGGAAGTGGATGGTTAGTGAGGGGAGGAGATGGGAAAGGAGAAGGAGACAGGGGAGGGGGCAGGGAGAAGAAGGAGATGGGAGGAGGAGAAAGAGACGGCGGGCGAGCCTGGATTGAAAATCCTGCCTTGGTGGGCAGAAATGTAATGGAGGCAGCTGAAGTGGCGGTTCGGTAGGAGGGGTGGACTGATAAAGAGTCAAGGAAAATGAAGGCTGTTCTGGCAGTGGGGATTGAGACAGGCTGGGAGTGAAATAACAGGGAATTGCAAAGTACAGCATACCTCCCAACATTTGAAAAATTAAAAGAGGGACATAAAGATCTGACGCATTACATGCAATGAACATTTTTTGACTATACTCATTTTATTGCCACACCCCCTAATTACCATGTAAATTTTAGAAAAAATTGCCAGGTTATGAACTTTGAACACATTTCTGGGAGTTCTAGGGCCATCTTTTATGTTTTATAACAGTTTTACAAATAAAGGGGAAATTGCCCTGTGAGTTGCTGTGAGTCACAGTTCTCCCAAGACACTTGTTTAGCTTAAATAGTTACAATTATATCTTTGCTTATTTTAAATAGTTACAATTGTATCTAAGTGTAGGTGGTGAGTGTTCTGGGCTCTCTGCCAAAAAAAAACAAAAAACTCTTATTTAATTAAGTTTCATAAACTTTATATCTTTTTCTGTTTCTTGTGTCAGCGCAGGAGATTAAAGAGAAACTCTGGACTTTTTATTAGAAATCTGGAACTGCAGGCTGAGCTGTCAAAAAAAAATGTCCTGCAGAAAAGGGGACAGTTAGGGGGCATGCATTGTCAGTAGCCCTGACTGGTACCACGAAATTGGTGAAATACCAACCTAATCACAACCAAGAAGTAGAACAGTTTGAAATCTTGCCCTTTTTGGCCAAACATACATATAAAACAATAATCAAAAAGTACATTCCGAACACCCTATTCGTTGAACTAATGTGGGGGGAAAAAACCTTTAAGCAGAGTGACAGCACTGACCTCTGCAATGGATTTTTAATCCGGTGCAAGGTGCACAGTTAACAATACCCTGGATATAAATGCATGTAAAAGATCACTAAGGGGTGCTATATTGCACTTCAGCTGGGGCCTTAAATAAATGAACACTGTGATCTCATAGACGAGAATGTTATGGAGAATCCCTACTGTGAGAAATGTCATTTTGCATTTGGAAATAAAGGTAAAACTGTATTTTACCTTGGAAAGAAATACAAAATTTGGGGGCATGTTTACTAACATTGGAGATAAATATCTGGAGAGATTTTTGGAGATCAACCAATCAGCAATTAGATTTAAACAGCCACAGCCAAGTTAGAAAACAAAAGCAAAGATCTGATTGGTTGCTATGGGCAACATCTCCAGAAATCTCTCCAGATATTTATCTCCAATGTTAGTAAACATGCCCCTAAGTCCTAAATTATGCACTCTTATTAAATTATGCACTGAGAATAAAGGCATAACATGTTCTGTTTTATATTTTAAGAACCTTTGTCAATGAGCAGGAACACTAATCACTAATAGATTTCTTCTAGGAAGACTGTCATTAATAAACATTTCATTAAATTGAACTGTAATCAATTCATAGATATTCGTTATTTATTTCTTACAGGTGTTTGATTGATTTGTGAGTTCTTTGGCGTTGGAGTCCTAAGCACCTACTATTCTTTAAAATGAGCAGTATATAAAGGCAATGTGCAAGTGCAAGACACATGGAGCAGTGTATTCAGTTGAAAGGAACTGTCACCCACTTGTCGCACATCAGACAGGTTTATTAAAGTGGAGGGGAGCAATATATATATATATATATATATATATATATATATATATATACACACATACATATATATGTTAGAAACCATATATGATTTTTGTTGGATACCTTGCAGGATTGTTAAGTGTATGAATGCCTTTAGGCCTAGATGGGTATTCTTGTAATCTAAAGCATCCAGGGTAACCTCCAGCAGACTCCTTGCTGTGATATTTGTGCGTTCCTCAACCAAACATTTTTTACAACAGACTCATGCTGTAAGTCATTGACAGATTCCTGCTGGTCCAGTTTCCCTTTAAATGTTTAAATCAACATCTTCAAGTGAACCCAGAGCTGGAAAGCTCTTTAGTCTGTCCACTTCCCCTTCGGTCTCCTTGTTGTTCAGAAATGTTGCATAAACCACAATCACTAGCATAGCAAGGTTTAAGGCTACTCCCAGCATTGCTGGATGTGTGAAGATTTGTACTATCTGCTTCTGAATACACAGAACTGTAAGCGACAGGAGTATTTGGAGACTGCCAAATAGACAGAAGGAGGTTCGTTATTAGAGTCATAGATACTTGCTGTTTGTTCTTGCATTTTGGTCCGGCTTTCACACCACTTCTGTTAATAACAAAAAAATAACTGTTTCTGTCCTGTTATTCCATTATAGAGAGTTCTGTATCACACATGCGTGCTCAAATTTTGCTAATAAGCTGCTGTAAACATCCTGATTCAGACTGTACACAACACACTTGCATGGCTGCAGCCTATAAGTGTCAGCAGAGATGTTCACAGGACACTGCTGTTAGCATTATTTTTTGCATGCTAGCCACATTGGAAGACAGAATGAAGCATACAACATTACCTACAACATAACAAAGGGTTGCAAGGAATTACCATACCTCCCAACATTTGAAAAATGGAAAGAGGGATAAAAAGGTGTACATGCTACACCCCCTAATTATAATGTCTATTTTACAACATTTGGCAGGTTAGGAAAGCTTGAACACATTTCTGTAAGTTTTAGGGCCATGTTTTTAATGGGTTATTAGTTTTGCTAATGAAGGTGAAATAGCCCTTTAAGATGTGAGTCACTGTGCTCCCAAGAGACTTGCTTATCTTAAATAGTAACAATTGTGCAGGTGCTGAGTAGTCTGGGTTCTCTGCCAAAAAGCCTCTTATTTTATTAAGTTTCAGAAACATCTTTTTTGACATCAGTGCTGGAGATCAAACAGAAACTCCAGACTTTTTAACTAGTAATGGAGAGGGACTAGTAAGTGTGGACTGGCCCTTGGTGGATTCGGGAGTACAGGGACCCGAGCAATGTGTGGAGCTCGACCTGGAAATGTAAAGTTGCTGCCTGTGAAAGAGACGTCAGTGTGCTCACACTACTGATGAGTGTTGGGAGCTTAGCCTGAAGATAAGGAAAGAAGCTTTGTGTGCTCAGCTAGAAAGCTTGGGAGCCAGGCCTGAAGATTTCATATTTCTGCAGAGATGCTGTCATGGCCTTTTCTAAAATGTGGTCCCCTGTGTGAGGACAGGTGTGAGCGTTGTAACTAGATATTATTGTTCCCCACAGCAAATTGCTTTTCAGGCCCCCAAAATATCTAGAGGCTGACCTATTTTACCAATATTTATTAAAATTATTTTTTACATTTGTGTAGTACGTGATATTGAAAATTTATACATTTTCCTCATAAACTTGTCTATGATGGAATTTTATGGAAAAGAACAGTTGTTGGAAGATTTAACGATACTGTAAATTCAATTTCCGTATTGAAAGTCATTCACATATTCAGTTTGTTTCTTCTGTCATGCAAGATTTAATTCCCTGTGTCCAGAGAGCCACCCAGAGCCCTGAAGCAATAACATTATACAACTCATTGTTCCCACTTCCCAGATCATCATCTGCTCTACATATTTTTTCCATATACTTTAAATGAGAAGGAAAGTCTTTTTGCACTTGGGGGTGCCAAATGTTAGGCACCCCAAGTGATTGTATATACTTACCTGAAACCCTGAGCCCTCTTCCAGCTTCTTCTTTCTTCAAATTTCCCGGGGCAGATGCATGCGCAGTAGAACAAAATCACCTACTTTTTAGCTAAAGTTCAGCTTTTTGCTCTACTGCGCATGTTCATCCACGAGAAGAAAGAAGAAGTCGGAAGAGGATCGCTTTGTGGTGCTCGCTGGAAGAACCCCGGGTCGGTGCACTTTTCAACTGATAGGAGCACCAGCCCAGGGTTTCAGGTAAGTACAGTATACACAATCACTTGGGGAAGTGGAAGAATACTTTCCTTCTCCTTTAAGAAAAAGGAGTGTTTTAGTAGTATAAAGAACAAGAAAGTTATGCTCTGTATCTCTTTATACCAAAGCAAGTGATGAGCAGCACCACTGAAAGGGAATCAGAAATAAAAAAAAACTACCCTTTCTGAAAATCTCCACCCATGTCCATGCATCCTTTATTGCAGTATTTTATTACTTATCAAAGCCTGGTGTATTAATTAGATGTTCTTCTATTGCCGTGTTTATTGCAGAATTCTTCCCTTCTGAATCCCCACCAACCTGTGTTATCCAGCAAAGTCTCATTTGATGCCACATATCGTGACAGCAAAGTATACTGTTCTCTACTTAGAACCATTTTTCATTAAATAGAAAATCTCACTAAAATAAAACAATTCAAGTACCTTGTCAATGGCTAACAGCGCAGGGATGTTAAAGCATTACGTATTAATAATCATGTTCAGTCATAAGTGGTAATAATATTTAAAAAATATTATTAGAATTTGCTGGAAGATCTCCTCCTGTGCTTGTCCAAATAAAAGACAAAAAGAATTGGAAGCCATTTGGTCTATATGTTTGAAGCTGCCCTTAAAGGTACCCCGGAAACTTACTGTATATCAGGTAAAGGTTGGTGATTCAACATTGGCCCAAACTTGAAGCTTCCCAGCACCAATGGGTTTGTCTTGAGATGAAAATTAAAATTAAACTTAACAGTTGGAAACAGCAGTTTCAGAAATGTATTCAAATATTAATTAGTGTGAAAATACTTGAAATCATTAGTAAATCATTAGTAAAACTAACCTTATGCACTGTCTTATAGCCATGGATGTTTCTCTTCAAATGATCTTAGTGCATTATATGCAGTTATTAATGTTTTTATGTGTATGGGAACACACTTTAGGATAATAACACAATTAGTGATGGGCGAATTCGTGCCGTTTCGCTTCGGCGGAAAATTCGCGAAACGGCGCCCGTTTTTGACGCTGGTGTACGTTTTTTCCGCCGCCGGCAAATTTTTTTGGGCTTATTTATTCGCTGGTGGCGAATCGCGCATATTCACCGCAAATTCACACCTGCCGAATAGATTCGCCCATTACTAAACACAATTAGAATGCATATACCATACCATATATATGGTTGTGATATGGTACACACATGGTACAAATTTTTACCCTTTTATCCAAAAAATTAATTAAAAAGTTTGTATATTTCCATACAGATGGCAGAAAATCAATATACAAGTCATTACCATAATCCTTGGAAAATGTCACTTTACTGAACAAATGAGTGTTCAATTAATATTATTTTTTTTTAATCTGGTATGGTACCTATGGATTGGAGAAAAGCTGATGTCATTCCAATATTTAAAAAGGCATTACTATCTCAGCCTGGCAATTATAGGCCAGTGAGTTTGACAGCTGTGGTGGGCAAATTATTTGAAGGCTTGTTAAGGGATCACATTCAAAATTTTGTCCTAGTGAATGGCATTATGAGCAGCAATCAGCATGGCTTTATGAAGGATAGGTCATGTCAGACAAATTTGAGTGGGGGGGCAGTAGATGTGATCTATTTGGCTTGATACTGTGCCCCACAAATGACTGCTTTCTAAACTAAGGTCTGTTGGGCTTAATGAAGTCATTTGCACATGGATAGGAAACTGACTACAGGATCGGGTACAGAGGGTGGTTGTTAATGGGACATTCTCTACTTGGAGTAAGGTTCTTAGTGGGGTCCCTCAGGGCTCGGTATTGGGTCCACTTTTATTTAACTTGTTCATTAATGATGGGGAGGGTGTTGTAAGTAATGTATCAGTGTTTGCAGATGACACAAAACTATCCAGCCCAATTAATTCCATCCAGGATGTGACATCCTTGCAACATGATCTTGACAAAATGGCAATCTGGGCAGCTAAGTGGCAAATGAGATTCAATGTTGATAAATTTAAAGTCATGCACCTGGGATGTAAAAATATCCAAGGCACTTGTACCTTTAATGGGACTGTAGGCAAATCCATTATGTTAAAGGACCTTGGAGTCCTTGTAGATGATAAACTTGGCTGTAGCAAGCAATGCCAGTCAGCAGCATCAAGGGCAAATAAGGTCTTCATCACTCAAACAGGACATTATTGTATTAGAGAGGGTACAGAGAAGGGCAACTAAGTTGGTAAAAGCTAAGGGAAATCTTAGCTATGAGGAAAGACTGGCCTAATTGGGGATGTTCAAGTGGGGGTGATATGATGACTATGTATAAATATATAAGGAGATTATATAAAAATCTATCTAATGCTTTATTTACCAGTAGGTCTTTCCATCTGACACGAGGTCACCCATTCCGATTAGAAGAAAAGAGGTTCCGCCTAAATATTCAAATTGGAGAGGCTGCAGATGTTTTTTTTTTGTGCTTTCCTCTGGATCAACTTGCAGTTAGGCAGGTTAAAAAAAGTGAAAAGGTTGAACTTGATGGACGTGTGTCTTTTTTCAACCTAATTTACTATGTTACTATGTATCTTGGAAGACAGATTAGCAGATTTTTGTCAAGCATGCATTGGAAGGTTTTTTAGTAGAGTTTATCGGCCGAACTGACTAAAAATGTTACTGGAGAATTCTACAAGCAGAAAACACAAGCAGCATGTATGGTATGCAACTGGTAAAATGAATCAAAGAAGAAGTAAAGGAGGCACACTGAAGTGGTATGAGTGGGTGACTACTCCTCTTTTCTTAGTATTTATATAAGAATGGGGCTATCGACATGAAATTTACACCAGTAATCCACACATACAAAGTTCTCAAAACAAATAAGTCCATAAATTAAGTTATGTATAATGAAGTAGAATTGCACAGGGAATAAGTATTGAACACATGAAGAAAAGGAGGGGCAAACAAGGCATGGAACACCAAGAAACCTGTTGAAATCTGTCTGAAAGCAATTCTGTGCAAATTAATATCAGCTGGTTTAGTCCTAATTGATTGGCTATAAGAGGTTTCTCATGATGGGTAAAAGCAAAGAGCTCTCTCAAGACCTTCACAACCTTATTGTTGTAGAAAGAAATATTTCTCTTGATGTGTTCAATGCTTATTTTTTTTTTTTGTGTATGAAAACACTGTTGGTAGACTATGCAGGGGCCCTATGCATTATTTGTCTGTGACTAGAGTTAGCAGTGTCATTAAGATTTAACTTCATAGTGTTTGGGTCTGTGGAATTGGAACCTGAAGCACCGGGAAGACATCAGCATGAGGAATTAGCTGCCAAATGAACAGTGTTGCATTACCCAGAGTTGCATAAAGAACAACAAATCCTATAGCTGTTCTAGGGTCTAAGTGTTTGGGGATCCCGAATAATTCAGTACAGTTTTACTATATGTGCACAAAATCAATCAATGGGTATTGTTTGGGCTTTACATTTTTGTGATCTGAGGTGGTTTGGAAAATTTTTGTTACGTCACCAGATCTTAGCCAAATACCAGGGACATAGCTAATAAAGCAAGTCCATGGTTAGGTAGGAGCATAAGAATGGAAAGGCTGGGTTGTCCACCTGAAGAGAAAAGTGATGTATGCCCACTTTATATCTTCCAGGTTCCTTGAACCAGACATTTCAAAATGGAATCCTTTTTATTCATAACAGCTTGGAAGGCTGGGGGTTGAATATACCTGTTGTAAATAGTTTTTTTTTATTTCCATAATGCTGTTTTTTCCCCCGCAAATTTTAGTGTCATTGTGGACTCAAAGGGGCGTTGAATCTGACGCAATTGCACTGCACTATTTATTTTCAGTCTATCTGGCATAATTTCCAGTGTTAGGTGCGCAACTACTGAGAGCAAATTTACAGAAGTACCTTTAATGAAAGTGGTTTTATGCGCAAATCACTGCAGGGGAGAGTGCAAGTTGCCCACTGCACTTGTGGATGTAAATGAGTCCTTTTATGTATGGAGTTTTTCTTTGGCTGTACCTCAATTAATGCTTATGTTTGTAGATTCTCAAGAGGTGAACTGAGCACTCCTAGAGGTGCTTCTAGTGTATATATGAAAATGAAATTCAATACAAATATATATATATATATATATATATATATATATATATATGTATATATATGTATATATATATATATATATATGTGTATATATATATATATATATATATATATATATATATATATATTGAATTTCATTCATAAATAATCTGACAGCTTTGTGACTATCACTTAGGCATTATACATGTTTATTGACAACTGCCCGATGAACTCCTGATAATATCCTGATTCCCACTAGACACACGTGATACACACAGGGTGAATCCTATCTATTGTTTAATCGACTGTTTCATTTATTCTTTCTGTAAAATGGAACCTGAATATAACAGTTTATTATTCTCAGGAGAAATTAAAACTGAATATTGTATACCCAATGCAGATTTTTTTTTTTTTCGTGAGTCATAAGGAAAGTAATAGCTAAGCAAATTCCTATTGTTTGTTATGATGAACATCAAAGTACAAAGTCTTGCTACTCTATTCCTTTTGTGGTACGTTCTTTCATCCAGACCTTGACTTGATAAAAGGGACAAACTTCTGCTGGCATTTAGACATAAAGCCAAAGAATAGGAGAATAGGAAGAAAAGGCAAAATGACTCACAGTTATACACAGCAGAATAAGAATGCATGACAGTATATTACAGACACATTTACTGTTCGTAAAGCAGATAAACCTATTTATCAAGAACTATTTCCAGTGGGGGGGCTGGACAGTTTCTGAGGACAGGTTCTTAGTAGGTGCCGACCTTAACACAAACAATGTAGTTTCTTTGGAATTTGTCATTGCAGAATGGACAACATGTTTTACAAACTGGCTCAACAAGTTTACTATTGTGATACATGCCATTCTTTTCAACATGATCCGGGGCAGATGTTCAAAAGACAAAATAACCATGCAGCTTATTTTTTTTTTTTTTTTAAAAATAATCTTTATTCAAATTTCAAGGAAATACAGAAAGCAAAAAAAAGGGCAATGAAAAGAGAAATTTTTTTTTTGACATTTGGCAGTATGACAATATCCAGCAAAGATGTAGTATAAACAAAAATACACATCACATCAGTACAGAGTCAGCATATCAAGTCAACATTGCCATAATGGAACAGTTGCCCTAAGAAATTTCCCATGTCATGGAAGGAAGAAGAAAAACAAGGGACAGTAAAGATAGAGGAAAAAAAAAGAAAAAGGCAAGGGAGAAAAAGAAAAAAACAAAAAACAAAATATTGTCTCAACTCTTACAGCGAACCGTCTCAAAGTAGTAATAGCTGTGGTGGTATACATTGTATAGGCATGATATAGGGAAGGAGGTATTTAGGTCAAGGGCTGTATTTTCTAAGAAAGGGCAACGGGACTGGAGTCATATAGTAAGTCCCCTATATCGGAGCCACGGGTCCCAGATCCCATGAAAAGTATCAATCTCGTCACTAGCTAGCATGGTAAGCTTCTCCATCACCATGTAACCATCTAATCTGGACTTAACCAAAGGGATATCAAGAGTAGGCGTTTTCCAAGCTTTAGCTATAATTTGTTTGGCGGACGAAAAAATACGGCATATCAATTTTTTCACAAATTTATTACATCCAGTGATTCTGCCGTGAAGCAGTGCCACTGCAGGAAGCTTAGTTAAAGTGAGCCCTGTGATGCTAGTAATCATGGTATAAATACGTGTCCAATATCTAGTTGCTTTGGGACAGGACCACCACACATGTAGGTAGGATACCACCTGTCCACAACCCCGAAAGCAAGTGGGAGATGTAGCAGGATACCATGCAGAGATTTTTTCTGGGACCAGGTACCAACGTGACATAACCTTTTGAGAAGTTTCTTGAATCAAGATACTGGGGGAACATTTAGTTATATCTAGGAACCTATCTAACCAATCGTCCTCTTCCAAGGTGACATGAAGCTCCCGTTCCCAATGCCTAATGTATGGTAGGTCCTTTAATGGCTGTTGATGAGCTAACTGATCATATATTCTGGAGATGGCACCCTTATGCGGGAGTGAATGGAGGCACAATTGTTCAAACATAGTGGGGGGAGGTAAAGAGCGAGATTATTTTCCTATTATGGAGAGGAAATAATGTCTCATCTGGGCATACCGGAATATCTCGGAGGGAGGCATATGATATTTGGCTGTCAAAGTGGGAACATCTATAAACTTGCGATTCGGAGTCAATTGGGCTATCATAGACAAATTATTCATATGCCACCACTGAAAAGTCGACCCTGCCTGACCAGGAGGAAATTCCGAGTTTTGTAACATAGACAGGGCTGGGCGGTAATATGAGGACAACGGGTAGTGAGACCGGATACTCCTCCATAGCGATAGAGAGTGGGTCACTGTGGGGGGTAGTGTGAGGTTTGCGTACCCTTTGATCCAGATGAGATTGCTAAGAAACAGAGTGCCCACCTGCGACTGTTCTATATCGATCCAAAGAGGAGAGTGAGAGGTGACATGCCATTCCGACATCTGGGCCAATTGAGCTGCGATATAATACAGTCGGAAATTTGGGGCTCCCAGTCCTCCCCTACGTCTACTCCTATAAGTCACATTTGCTTTCATCCTAGCTCTTTTACCCCCCCATATAAATTTCTGATAAGTGGATTGGAGTTTAGTCAGGGTTGTCATAGGAGGGCTTACTGGTAACGTACGGAAAAGATACAGCAACTGTGGAAGGATCGACATCTTTAAGGCATGAATTTTACCCAGCCAAGACAGTTTCATAGATTCCCATGTCCGAAGCGTAGAGAATATTTTCTTAAACACCTTAGGGTAATTAGCAGTAGAGATAGTATTGTAATCCGAGGTTAACAGTATGCCTAAATATTTGATAGTCTTGGGCTGCCATTGGAACTCGAAATTCAGTTCAAGTAATTTTTGAACAGAGGCAGGAAGGTTAATGTTCAACGCTTCTGACTTCTGTGAATTAACTTTCAAACCCGAAATAGAACCGAAATCAGCAAGAATTTTATATAAGTGCGGGAGCGAGGTCATCGGTTTAGTAAGTAATAACATTATGTCGTCTGCATATAACACACACATGGATTTTGTCACCAATTTGCAGACCAAAGATATCCTTATGTAAACGGACATGAATCGCAAGAGGCTCTATAACCAGGGCAAACAGTAGGGGTGAAAGCGGGCACCCCTGACGGGTGCCATGCAGCTTATTTTTAAAAGTAAATGCATGATGCGTTTCCTGATAGAAGAAATACAGTACCTATCAAAAGTATTTAGACCTTTGAGCAATTTGCCCATGTTTTTATTTGAAAACAATAAACCAAAATTTTCGGTTCGGGATTCAGGGCAGGATTCGGCCTTTTTTTAGCAGGATTCGGCCTTTTTTAGCAGGATTCGGATTCGCCCGAATCCTTCTGCCCAGCCGAACCGAATCCGAATCCTACTTTGCATATACAAATTAGGGATGGGGAGGGAAATTGCGTGACTTTTTGTCACAAAACAAGGAAGTAAAAAATGTTTTGCCCTACCCACCCCTAATTTGCATATGCAAATTAGGATTCGGTTCGGTATTCGGCCGAATCTTTCGCAAAGGATTCAGGGTTCGGCCGAATCCAAAATAGTGGATTCGGTACATCCCTATTTATGATACAAAAGCATCTTAAGGAAAATATGTTATTTCCATAAAGTATGAAATCCAGCTTTAAAATATTGTGCATCTGCCTTTTGTGCAAGTATTTAGCTGCTTTGCACTGTTCAGGAGTGATGCATTTTTCCAGACATATTTTCTTAAAGGAATAGTAATATAACTGAAGCTGTGTTTGCTTCAAAAACACTACTATTGTTTATATGAATAATCTGCTGTGTAGCCATGGGGGCAGCCATTCAAAGGAGAAAAGGCCCAGGTTACACAGCAGATAAGCTCTGTAGAACATAATGATGTTATCTGTTATCCACTATTTAACCTGTGCCATATAGCCTTTTTTCAATTTCTGCCATTGCTGCACAGTAGCTTATTTATATAAACTATTATAGAGTTTCTGAAGCAAATAGATCAGTTTTACCAGTGCAGGGCAACAATACATTATATTTTCATTACTTTAAAACACTTTAATTTTTTGGCGTTACTGCTCCTTAAAGGTCAGTGCTTGAATTGAGCTGAAAAAAGTGGAGGGATGTTATGTGTGGTGAGTGCTAAAAATAAGAAGATAAAGAAGCAGGGCTGACCAGCACTCAAATGGATCCACAAGACCAGAGATATTCAGTTAAAAGATAAATTTATTGGTAGAAAAATTAAAAATTATAGCTTCATCTCCATCCACCCTACGCGTTTCACACCCTTCATGGTGCTTAGTCATGGAGCCCACTGAATATCTCTGGTCCTGTGGATCCGTTTGAGTGCCGGTCAGCCCTGCTTCTTTATCTTCTGCTGTACTGCTCCCCGAAGCTGGGGGTCTGGGGCTGGTGCACCCAGACCACTTTCACTGTTGGGTGAGTAACTTTACAACTAATTCTAGAGCACCTTGTCGTCCTCTAACCATTTGTGCTAAAAATAAGCCCCGCCTACAACCATAAGCCATACCCACTGTTACAATAAGTCTCACCCACCAAGATTTTCTGGTTTTGCCCACTATCAAGCAAAGCCATTTTGCTTTGTTGTTATTTCCTTTTTGTTTCCCTTATGTTCTTCTTCTCTTCTGTTCTCTATAACCCTCTTTGATGCCTCCTCCTTCTTCATCTATATAACACTTTTCTATCTCTTCTCTACTCCTCTCCCAGCAATCTTTTCTCTCCTTTTATCTTCTGTATAATTAACTATATCATATTTTACATTTTATTTAAATGCAGTAGTGGGAAGGAGCGAACAAGGCTCCGATATTACAATAAAAATTCTTGCATCCCCCCAGATGGTATGCTAATTCACAGAAATAAAGAAATGGAGGAATGGTGCAATAGTGTTGCAGACAACTTTAAATAAGTGAGGCTTGGTTTTGCTATTTGCTGCATTTTACAAGAAAGTGTCATTACTATAATTTCATATTTACCATTGTTATCACTTTTTGTATAGTTCCTATTGCCTTCATAGTTATCATTGCTACCAAAGTTACTATTGTTTCCATAGCTACCATGTTTACTATTGTTTCCATAGTTACCCTTGCTACCATGGTTACTATTGTTTCCATATTACCATGTTACTATTCTTTCGATAATTACCCTTGATACCATGGTTTGTATTGATTTCATAGTTACCATTGCTACCATGGTTACTACTGTTTCCATAGCTACCATTGCTCCCATGACTACTATTGTTTCCATTGCTACCATGGTTACTATTGTTTCCACAATTGCCACTGCTACCATGGATACTAATGTTTCCATAGCTATCATTGCTTCCATGGTTACTATTGTTTCCATAGCTACCATGGTTACAATTTTTCTATTGCCACCATGGTTAGCATTGTTTCCATAGTTACCATTGCTACCACGGCTACTAATGTTTCCATAGCTACCATGGTTATAATTATTTCCATAACTACCTTTGCTACCACAGTTAATGTTTCCATAGCTACCATGGCTATTATAGTTTCCATCGTTACCATTGCTACCATGGTTACTAATGTTTCCATAGCTACCATTGCTACCATAGTTACTATTGTTTCCATAGCTGCCATTGCTACCATGGTTACTAATGTTTCCATAGCTACCATAGTTACTATGGTTTCCATAGTAACTATTTCTACCACAATTATTATCATTTCCCTAGTTACCATTGTTACTATTGGTTTCATAATTGCCCTTGATGTCACAGTTATCATTGAAAAAACAGTTACCATTTTTGTAGTTTTCATTTAATGTTATAGTAGTTACCTTTGTCTTCATTGTCACCATTGTTACCATAATTGCCAGAGTAAGATTTTTTTTTAAAAATGGTGCAGGTGGTGCAGAGTGCTTGAATTGAGATGAATAAAGTGGAGGGATGCTATGTGTGGCAAGTGTAGCATGGCTCGCTAACAATAACCCCCTCCTACAACAATAAGCCACTCCTATTATAATAACCCTCACCCAGCAATACTCTGGTTTCACCCACATTTAAAGCAAAGCCATTTTGGTGTTTCCTTCTAAAGCACAGTTCGATTACTAGTATGCATTGATTTATCCAAGTATGTGTTCTGTTAGAATCCCAAAATGAAAATTGTGCATTTGACTTTGACTTGGCTGCCAATTCAGCTTCTAAAAAACATAGAAACCAACCTGAGTAACGTGTGTCATAACACAGCACAGCCCCATATTCTATATTAACCAAAAATTCTATAGACTGTATCTCTCACTATTCCTGAATCTGTTGCTGTTCTCTAGCTTCATTTTCTTTTTTTGTTTCCCCTATTATCTCCTGTTCTCTATAACTCTATCTGATGCCTCCACCTTCTCAATATATATAACACTTCTCCATCTCTTCTCTATATAGTGGGGAAGAGCAAAAGAAAGCTCCGGTATTACAATAAAAAAGTTCTTGCATTCAAAACTCTTGCATCCCCCCAGATGTTGTTTCACGTGATTAATCAAGTGGAAGAATGACATCCCTGTGCATTCCTCCCCAATCCCAGCACTCCTCACAGTTAATTAAGTTAATCTGAGCTAATGTAAGAGCTTTTTTCTTGAGCCACTCCAATGTGACCTTACCTTGTTCTTAGGATAAAGATTGACAAAGAGCCGTGCGTGGCTCGAAACGTTGCTGCATATGTTGCCCTGCATTTGGAAATAAAGGCAATTTTATTAAAGTACGGAGTGCTGCCCGTTTGCTGTGTGACTTAGGATAAAGATAAACCCAAGCTGGACTTCTTTTGAGGTGTCTTTCCATAATTTGTACCATCCATTTTCTCTTCCATTAAACAAAAAGGCGAGTACATGTATGGTATCCATTATCGGGAAACCTGTTATCCAGAAACCTCCAAATTATAGAAAGGCTGTCTCCCATAGACCCCATTTTATCCAAATAATCAAAATTTCCTTTTTCTTTGTAATAATAAAACAGTACATTTTACATGACCCAAACTAAGATATAATTAATCCTTATTGGAAGCAAAACCAACTTGTTGGGCTTATTTAATGTTTAAATAATTTTCTGACAGACTTAAGGTATGAAGATCCAAATCCAGATAAGATCCATTATCTGGAAAACCCCAGTTCCCAAGCATTCTGCATAACAGGTTCCATACCTGTATCATACTATTATTATTAACATGGATTTTTAGAGCACCAACATATTTTGCAGCGCTGATACCATATAACATCAATATAATATGCTTCTCCATCTTAGGAACCTTATTATGGCTAAGCATTTTCCTTTATTTCTGCCGACAAATACTTTTTTTAATATAAACATTATTTAATTTATGGCCAAAGCCTGCAAACCAGCAGTTACATTGTCATTTCATATTCACAGAGTCAAACTCATACATTAGGAACTCACTAGACATTCCTGGGTACAAGGTCCACACACCACTCCTTCCCTTTCATTCACATTCGCTTTTCCTTTTTTTTTAAAAAAAAAATAGGTTTTTGTTATGTTTTGTCTTCTATATCTAGTGCTCTCTCTCCATTCTGATCTTCTAATGCTCTGCTTTCACTTTCTAATGTGTTTTTATCCACCTTCTTGTACATCACGCCTTCCTATGTGTTGTCAGCTCCACTTTTTTCTATATTTACTAACCCTTTAATTTCTTCTCCCTTTTTTATTTTATATTGCTTTCCTATATCTTGCCTTTAATTAAATTTCCTTCTTTTGCACCCATTCTCTATTGTTGCCAAAGCTCAGCAGGAGGAAAGTCAATATAATAATAATATTTAAGGGAATACTAATGTGAGGTTTTCATGGTAACTGTGTCTCAGAAGCATTGATTGATGTCATTAGATATGAAGACCAGCTGTGAAAATCCTGCCATGGCTGGCCATGGGATGTAGATCATGTACACCTTTCTTGGCAAATACTTTCAAAACCATACTCTCTGTGTTAAGCAGCCCCCTTAATTCTCTTTGCATATTTGTGAAAGATACTAGGAACTTGGCTTTACAGCACAGTGCCTCCACCTAGTGGGCACTGAGGAATAGCTCATCAAGCGTAAGCACACAAATTGTAAAAAAAACAGCAGCAAATAACTATAAACTTTGTATAGCAATAAAGAATATTTAGTGGGCTTCTAGTAAACAGAACACTCCTACACTGGAGACCTACCTATATCCCACTGGCTGTCTATTTAGCAGAGTCCTTTTAATAACACAGTCTAAATCAACTCCGGAAGGGATTAAAGGGGACCTGTCACCCAGATATAAAAAGCTGTATAATAAAAGTTATTTTTAAATCAAACATGAAACCAAAATTTCTTTTTTTAATTAAAGCATCCATAAATGTTATAAACGCTTTTAAAATTCTCAGTTGTCAATCATATATTGCCTGCCCCTTCTCTATGCCTTAGGCATAGGGGCGGGGCAGAAAATTACTTTCACTTTCCATGATTTCTTAAATGGATACTGTCATGGGAAAAAAAGTCTGCACTGAAATCCATTTCTCAAAAGAGCAAACAGATTTTTTTATATTCAATTTTGAAATCTGACATGGGGCTAGACATTTTGTCAATTTCCCAGCTGCCCCTGGTCATGTGACTTGTGCCTGCACTTTAGGAGAGAAATGCTTTTTGGCAGGCTGCTGCTTTTCCTTCTCAATGTAACTGAATGTGTCTCAGTGAGACATGGGTTTTTACTATTGAGTTTTGTTCTTAGATCTACCAGGCAGCTGTTATCTTGTGTTAGGGAGCTGTTATCTGGTTACCTTCCCATTGTTCTTTTGTTTGGCTGCTGGGAGGGGAAGGGAGGGGGTGATATCCCTCCAACTTGCAGTACAGCAGTAAAGAGTGATTGAAGTTTATCAGAGCACAAGTCACATGACTTGGGGCAGCTGGGAAATTGACTATGTCTAGCCCCATGTCAGATTTGAAAACTGAATATAAAAAAATCTGTTTGCTCTTTTGAGAAATGGATTTCAGTGCAGAATTCTGCTGGAGCAGCACTATTAACTGATTCATTTTGAAAAAAACGTTTTTTCCCATGACAGTATCCCTTTAAGGTTATAGGTACCATTTAAGAAGGCTCAGTTCATTGCAAATGTCCCTTCCCAAGAGCTCTCATTTCCCCAGGTAGTGCTACTTTTCCTCAACCTTGGACACTTAGTAGCCACTCCCACATTGCAGGTACACAAACAAGAATGCTGTTTGATCTCCTGGACAGTCTGACACTTTCTGGTTCTGGTTGTATACTGAACCATAACCTCTGCCAACCCATCCCATGAATTAGGCTCCAAACTCAGGCTCTTCCTGGGTCCTCCTCTTTTCCCTGATGTCCTCTGGGGCTCCCAGCAAATCGAGTTACTCCCCTGCCTGTAACTAGGTTTGATGATGTCACGTGCAGAACTGGGGAAGGGTTCTCTGATTCGCTACACTTGCTTTGCTGACTACTTGTGATCGGCTTTTCTGACCTGTTTTTCTGAAAATTTGTAAAACGGCAAAAAATTGGCAAATATATTGATGTTAATGGAGCACTTGTTGTGCAATCTTTTTTAAACTATGCAACATAAGAGTCTATGGGTGTTTGTTCACTGCAAAATATTTCTCTTATACCTGCTCACTACACTAAAGAATGGGTCACCAGTAGCCCAATTATGAGTTCAACAACATGCTGCGGATCTCTTAGTATCCTAGCGGACTAGTCAAGCTCAAGATTTTTTATTATGCCATTTGCAATATGAACTCTCTGTGTCTTTGTCAGAAGCAGAAATGATCTGGTCTGCTTGATTTCGATTATTCCGCCATATGTTTATCACTGCAAATCATAAAGGCCCAGTCTTCCTGGAATCTCAAATATGTATGGGCTTAGTTGCAGAGAAAATATATGCAATATATTGCTCAAAACTGTACTCTCTTTGCAAAGACATTTTTTTATAAAGTAAACAAATATATACGAGAGAATGTATTATTCCAGCAGCGCATTTTTATAGCATTCTGAAACAAATACTGTAACTCTTCTTATTTCTTTTAATGTATTATGTGCCATGGTGCATGCCGCATTCTATTGACCTTTCTTGTCTGTTTGTATAAACTATAAAATGGTACCCCATTAATATGTTCACTGTTGGATAACGGTATATTCATTTTATGGATTCCAATTTTGCCAGCATATTGCATTTCTATAAAGAATTTCTTATGAAACAAAGAGTTTCTAATTCACGCTAGGCCTAAGGACACCATTAAATGATAATGGCAATAAATGTATAGGCTGTTCTTCATTTTTTAGTCTTCTTGGTTGTTACTCTGCCTCCATTTTTCATTACTTTATACATAACAGAACATTTATTGGCAAATCTATTGTCAATTTAGTCCCTGCTCAAAGCTCCTTAAAGAGCATAAGCCAACATAAAATCTGTTAATGAGCTAATTCTAACATGGACATATGGTGCAAACATTATGGCAATACACACAGCAACTAATGTGAATCTGTGTAGTAGAAGAGGTCGTTGTGAAGACTTATAAGAAGAAAAGGTTTTGTGTAGGTCTCAGCAAGAGTTCCAGTTCTAATTTAAAAAATATATACTTTGGCAAAATGCTGCAAGAATGTGGGCAGTATTATATATTTATCGGAGGGTAAAACTTTAGGTCCCTTTTCCCCTGGGCATAACATAGTCAGCTAGATTGGGTCCTCATTTATAGAAGGGAAGCTGTTTCCTTTTCCTGTGTGAAATTATTCTGCGGTCAGTTCATTGACTGGCCTGTAGATGTCACTATTTTATTTTATAAAAGGGGAAGGTCCCATGTGCTCAGTCTCTTCGGGCTGCACACTTGCTGGAGTGGTGCTCCATAGGGCCTGAAACAAAGGCAGTAAATCAGCGCTAGATTTCTTGCAGTAGCGGAAGAGGGCTATATATTTATACGTTTCCCATTTTCCTCTGCGACAGATCTGTTTTCATCTATTTACCTAGGAATGAAACTAGGAAATATCTTAAATATATATACTGTATATCAGGGGGAAAAGTTTAAACCAAGGAGGAAGCAAAATACAGGCAAGCAGAACAAGTAAGATACTTGGGGGTCCGTTTACTAAAGTGCGGTAAATCTGACTTTAAGTTTCCGCTGAGAATATTTTTACGCCAGAATATTCGCAGCGACTAAGTTTACTAAACATCGATACGCTCAGAAGCCATTGCGATCACTTGCGGTAACTACGTTAAGAAACCAGCTTACGTTAGCGGTAATTTTAGCGAGTTGCGAATTTTCTGGCGAAAAATTAAGTTTTTGTGAATATTTATGCTATAAAATAGTCTTGTTTTATGGCGGTTATTATGGCAATTTTTACTGTGACATGTATGGCCAGAAATGCACCTTCAAAACTCAAACTTTATTGACTGATGATTATACCATCCAACAACATCACCAGAGTAACACCAATCAAACATGTTGCATCATATAAACCCTTCTGCCAATAGAATCATATGAATAAGAAATCATACCAGTTAATCTCTTTGCTTCATAGAAATGCACAGTTTAATGTAGCCAATCACAATGAAACCAAAAAAGTGTAGAGGCTGATGAATCCTTGGACTGTGATGCCGCTGCCAATAATACACCTCTGAGCTGAAACTGTTGCTATTGCAACAGATAGAAGCAGAAGCCAAAACATCCTGCCAGCAATAGCTACAGATCTCTCTCCTGTCAGCAAAGAATGATGGGTAAAAATAAAACAGTATTATGGGATATTTCCTGCCCCTTGAGAATTTTCTGGCGAAAAAAATACTTTTACGCCACTACATAGGTGGCGGTAAAAGTTTGCGAATATTCTGGCGTTAATTTTGTCTTTAGCACATTTCGCTGTTTAGTAAACTAGGCGTTAATGTGTACGTAGCGTTATTTTCAGCGAATGCGATAACTGGCAAACAATTATTCTTGCGCAAGAAAATTCGCAAATTTATATTTACCGCAGGTTAGTAAACTGGCGATAACATATTTGGCGAAAATTCTGTCTATATATTGTGCGAATATTTTTAACGCACTTTAGTAAACGGACCCCTTGGTACTCTTAAC
The DNA here is from genome assembly GCA_038501925.1 of Xenopus petersii. Classification (NCBI taxonomy): domain Eukaryota; kingdom Metazoa; phylum Chordata; class Amphibia; order Anura; family Pipidae; genus Xenopus; species Xenopus petersii. The sequence goes on from CM076673.1 coordinate 170,705,459, forward strand.
TGAATATAGCGCCATGGTCAGGGCAGGCAGTGATCAGAATAATAAGAGTCAAGCAGCAAAGGTGGGAACCTGAATATCAATCAGAAACAGCACTCAGGAACTCACAAAGTAAAGACCTATAATTGTTTGTAAGGCACAAGAGAATTAGAGAGGTTTGGCACTGATGTTGGGCAATAATTCCTTGCAGTCAGCAATTATTATTAACAAGTATTTATAGAGTGCCAACATATTTTGCAGTGCTCATCTCAAAGGTGCTCATTTGGGTTGGAGTTGTTGCTCTGTGCAGGCCAGTGAATTTCTTCCACTCACATTTCACAGCAAACCAGTTCTGTATGGGCTATTGTCCTTATATGATCAACTTCTAGTTGCCTTCTATATCCAAATATATGTATTATTCTGTATATGGAATAATGCACCATTAGTGTAAAGGTACTTTATTCCCTATATGTATTTGGATCAAATGTCATATGTAATATGTCATATGTCAACAGTACAAGTGTCTTCTCCCGATGCTTCATAACAGACAGCAGTCAGCAAAACTGATATCTGTGATATTGTGGAGCACAGCAAAGAACGAGACTTACTGTTCTTCTTTTTCTGGGCTTAGAAATGCGAATCGCTTCTCTTACTTTTTAATGCCAATTGAATGCAAATGAGTCAGTTAAATTGGCTAACAGTTTATTGTTCCGTTTTGATTTCACTTGCTTTAAAAGTTTTGCTGAAAGGGCCAGCTATATCAGACATTCTTCTAGGGAGTATTTTCTGCCAAACCAGTATTATCTCTTAAATTTTGAAAACTTTATTTATCGTTCCTTTTTTTTTGAAGCTCCACTTGAGAGGCATCCATAATATTGCTAGAATGCACTTTCAACTTAATTGTTACATTTTAATGCCATTCCCTGTCAGCTGTACAAAGCTGCTAATGTGCCCTAGAGGGACCAGTAATTCTAGAGGAGAAGTCAAGGAGCAGGGACCCCATGAATGAGGCTAGTGAGTGGCAGGGATATATCTGTTATAGACTCTCTAGGAGAGTGAGATAGAGAGTACACATAGCAAGAGCAGCTTGGCTCCAATTAGAAGGGATAGCAAGGAGGTAGCTCTCCTCTCAGGCAAGACTGGTCTGTAGTATACAGACACATTCTAATAGGGATTAGGTCTAGTGAGTTCCCTGATCCCCTGTGTGAGGATCCAGGTCAAGGTGCTGTGGACGCTATCACCTCAGGGAGTTCCACTGTGCTGTCTCTGGAGGAAATTCCCCGGCATCTACCTTATGAGCTCTGTGTGAGCAGGTGTGCCTGTATATTTTGTATCTACCTCTGTAGCTCTGTGTGAATGGGCGTGCCTATATATATGCTGTACTGATTTAAGTACAACCCTGTGCGTCATTTGTCTAGGACAAATAAAAGTTATTCTGTTATACTGCAAGAACCTCCTGGTGCCCATTATTCTTATTTTTATTGAACAGTAGTCTGTGGTAGTTGCAGTTGCACTACACAACACTGTGAATCTTCCACTTAGCGAAGGCCGTAGCCTGGGGTGTTTGAGTCACATGTAACCCATGCTCTAAGCACTAGCTGGACATTAACCCCTTTTTGGTCTACTTAACAAAGTTAGCGTTACATTGGCTTCATCTATTCTGAGGCCTACCTCCAGCTCAGGCCCTAGCAGCAACACCCCACTTCCAATGTATGCACTGGAAAGAGGCAAAACACATGGCAACATCCCTTTTTATAACCTCTGGGAAACTACTCCCCCTCCCCTGTGGGAAAAGGACCCAGTCTAGCTGGCTAAGGACCCAGCCTAGCTAGCTACACATTCAATGGTATAGGAAAACCTTACACTCCTACAATATAATGAATCTGAACCAGCACAACCTGCTTGTCATTTGAACCACTAACTACAGTTGCCTGAAAAATACATTTCTCGTGAAAAGGGACATCTTGTGATATTCCTCTGTTTGGAACTGACCAGAGGAACAACATATGACTCGTACTTGCCCAGTAACACAATTTTGTAAGCAGAGTGATATCACAAGACGTTTTTCCTTAGAATAAAAAGTAATTTTCAGTCAGCTGGCCGAAGGGATCAGCATATGTCACTCTTTCAATTTCAAGTCAAGTTTAAAAACTGCTAATATCCTGAAAACTACAAAAAATAAATTGGAGAAGTGCTTAGAAGATGAAATGAATGAACTTTGATGTGTTTTGAAGGTTTACCTTTCATTTAAATGCATTTATCCATAAATCGCTTCATGCATAGAAATGTAAGGCTCAGGTCACTATGCTGAAGTGCACAGATCTGTGCTGTTGCAATGAGGCATAGTGTGAGCCCCTGGTAAATTTAAGGCACACACGGAACTCAAAAAACCCACACACACCAATCAGAATGCAGAAAATGTGAAACAGGAATGGCAATGCGTCAGCTAGCTCAGGTGGTATAGAACACAGAAATGGTTTTTGGTCTGAGGTGAATGGTTGTTTGGCCTGGTTTTCCATTTTGCATATATAGGGATGTGATAATTTAGACACCCTCATATAATATTGGCAGGCAAATCCTTAGTATTATAGACACCTAGGGGCAAATTCACTAAAGGGCGAAGCAGCTAACGGTAGCGCAAATTCGCTAGCATGAATCCATTTCGTTACTTCGGCGATTTACTAACGGGTGCTTCGCTAGAGAAGTGGACCTACTCTAGCGCTTTACTGAACGTTACCTCTTGCGCCAGACTTGCCTTCGCCACCTCAGACCAGGCGAAGTGCAATAGAGTAGATAGGAATTGCTTCAAAAAAAGTTGAAATTTTTTCTAAGTCCCAAAAAACACTTGTGTCTTTTACTTTTTTTAATGGTGATAGGCTGAAAAAGATCAAAACATTTTTTGGGGGTACCCTCCTTTCCCACTACATTTCCTAACATATGGCAACTCAACGATACAGTGGGCACATGTGTAGGGCAATAGAACACCTTTATTTTATTTTTAAGGGGTTCTTGGGCTTGTGTAGTGTAATGTATTTACTGCAACATATACGTCCATTATATTTTAACTTCACGCCGTATGCAAATTAGGCATCACTAGCGTAACTTCGTTTTGCCTGACGAAGTAACGGTAGCACAACTTCACTACCGTTCGCCTCCCTGAGCGCACCTTTGCATTTTAGTGAAATTGCGTAGCGCTGGCGAAACTACTGCGGCGAAGCTGTCACTGGCGCAACTTCGGATCTTAGTGAATTTGCCCCCTAAATGGGTCCTAATGGGGACCTGTGTCATTGTGCTGCTTATGTAAGCCCCTGTAGTTACTACAGTGACCAGTAGATGGCACTGTGTGATAGTATAAAGAGGATTATGACAATGTGCTCAGGGTCAGGTTTGAGCCCTTCCCTGTTCATTAAGAGGGGAAGGGATAGTGGAACCCAAGTTTTGCCCTTAGTAAAGTGGTAGTTATACTCACTCATAGGTCACTCTAGGAGTGATAGATAGATTATTTAGTTGAGCAGCTCAAGGCTCCGACAAGGAGAGTTAGAGGGATTAAGATCCCGGGTACTAATAACCCAGAGGAAGGGACTAAATTCATAGGCTCAGAGAGGTAGATATTCCCCTGGGTTCCATTTAGGAAAAACCTGCCTTCTGGACATACCCTCTGGTTGCTGTTTTACTGGGTGTTCCCTGTGCTTTCAGGGACAATTGTGTCTAGTACTGTGAATATACAATATTCTGTTTTGGTTGATTTTATACCAAATATGATAAACTCCTACGTGGATTGTTCTGTAGTTGTTGTTTAAGCATAAAGAACCACTGTTGCCCAATATTTGTGAGTTATCACGTTGTTGCACTAGACCCTGCCTCCACTCCGTTGCGAGGGCCTTCTCCCGTGAAAAGGGTCTCATCCGTGGCACAAGTAATCCTGAATTTAAGATTGTAGCAAGAAAGGATCAGACAATTTATTATAGTGCTACACAATGATCAAAGATGATGCTATCTGACCATGGATTGTATAGAACACTCTCTAGTTGTGTGGCCAACCTTTAGCCTTCATGTATCTCCATTCTTATAGTATCCATCACTCTCACTAATATCTTTGTTACGGTCTGCGTCTCCCTTTCACCGATCATTTTCCGCTATCATCTGGCACTGCAGAAGCTACAGTCTGATCCAAGAAATCAGCAGAAATACAAGCACAGAACCCGACAACTCATTTCTTTCTGTAATTACAGGGATGGCAAGAGCACTGTTGCTGTTTGTCAGTTATTTCCGTGCTGTCTCAGTCACATGCGCAGTACAGACATTTTGCCCTGAGGTTGCTTGCTTATTGATAACCATGCATTCTTATTCAAAACAAGCATTTTTGTTTCTTTTTTTCAAAAGCTCAGCAGACGAAAGTCAGAGATTCTTCAAGGCATTTTTTCTGCATACTGAAGGATTGCATTTCTCTGCTGAGAGGTAATAACATAAAACACAAGCTGGTGTTCTGTCACAATCATCATCATCATCATTATTTATTTAAGGGAAGCATAAGTAAATATATAAAAGAGGAGAATGTACATGAGATGGACTTGTATTTATTTAGCAGTTGCTGCACAACACATTCTAGCTGGTCCCCCCATTAACTCAAGGCTATGAAATGATATCGTAACATAAATCAGATATCAGAGCTATGGTCAAAGCCAAATCAAGCTATTGTCATTACAGACACTTTTTCTTGCATAAAGTAATGTATTTCCTGAATATGACATGACTTCTATCTACTGACTGTCTGTATTTATATTACAACAGATTTAGACAAGCAATAGCCAGCTGGGATTTAGTTTCTTTTTAAAATATCAATGGTAAAAATGCGGTTGTTGGCGGCTAGAAAATCCCATCACCTGAGGACTGCATCGGGATTTGGAAATCTGTTGTCCCCAACTGCTTTGAATTTAGAAGCACACCAATGTATTGCTCAAAGAAGTTGGTGTTTTATTTAGCCCATGTGTATCTGCAACAGATGGGCTAAATAAATCACAGACTTCATTGAGCAATACATTGGTGTGCTTCTGAATTTCTTTCTACATGTATCTATGACCCCATGCAAGGGAAGGGTCTTCCGGGTGAGCACCCAGCACTTTTCACAAGTGGATATTTATCGGGTAGAGCACTCCACAATCGTGCACAACTGCTTTGAATTGGCACATTATTTCATCCAATCATTGGCCTGAGGGTTGAATGTTTGAAGCAGTGTTATAGTCCTACAACTTGGTGATTTGATGCATTGGTCAGAAAATGTTCAACCCACACCTGGCACTAACCTGCTGCTTGTAGCCTGTGGCTCCAAAGTCCTCCTCCGTTTGTTAACCCGCACCTGATCCAACCTGCTCTGAATTTCACCCAATCAGGCGGGAATGGCATGATGACATGTGTGATTACATAGCAATGGTTAATGACCAGATATATAGATACAACATATTTATATACAAATAAATCACTACTATTAATTCTTTACATGAAGCTTTGGATTGTGCAGGTATTTTTCGGATTCTTTCAGGAGGCCTTATTAGTTAGTTACCTTATGTCCTATAACTGATTTCAGGAGTATGAAAATGTCAGGCATCATCAAAAGGGGCAAATCTTGACACTGATACCCCCCCAGCACAATTACGCTTTCTGCCTAAGCCAAATATCTGGTTTGAAAACTGGAAATTTGTCTCTTAAAGGTTACATGGCATCTTAAAGGGATACTGTCATGGGAAAAAAAAAAATTCCAAAATGAATCCGTTAATAGCGCTGCTCCAGCAGAATTCTGCACTGAAATCCATTTCTCAAAAGAGCAAACAGATGTTTTTATATTCAATTTTGAAATCTGACATGGGGCTAGACATTTTGTCAATTTCCCAGCTGCCCCTGGTCATGTGACTTGTGCCTGCACTTTAGGAGAGAAATGCTTTCTGGCAGGCTGCTGTTTTTCCTTTTCAATGTAACTGAATGTGTCTCAGTGGGACATGGGTTTTTACTATTGAGTGCTGTTCTTAGATGTACCAGGCAGCTGTTACCTTGTGTTAGGGAGCTGTTATCTGGTTACCTTCCCATTGTTATTTTGTTTGGCTGCTGGGGGGGGAAAAGGGAGGCGGTGATATCACTCCAACTTGCAGTACAGCAGTAAAGAGTGATTGAAATTTATCAGAGCACAAGTCACATGACTTGGGGCAGCTGGGAAATTGACAATATGTCTAGCCCCATGTCAGATTTCAAAATTGAATATAAAAAAATCTGTTTGCTCTTTTGAGAAATGGATTTCAGTGCAAAATTCTGCTGGAGCAGCTCTATTAACTGATTCATTTGGAAAAAAATGTTTTTTCCCATGACAGTATCCCTTTAAGAAATTATTCCAAATCCTGTGTTATGATATTCAACCAGAAAAGGCACAACAGACTGTAGAGGTCAGCGATGAAAAGCTAGGGGAAAAAAATATAGCAAATAGGGAATATATAGTGTAGTAAATTGGGTCGGATTAAAGGGGAAGTTCCAGAAACTTTGGACTTTTTTGCTAATTGCAAGAAAACTTTTTTCTCCTGTGTGATGATGTTAGTCAAGCAAAAAAGCCCTTTAACCAATTCCCCAGACACAAGAAGTAGTGCATCAAGGGGCCCAAAATCGCTCCCCTTAGTGGTCACTTACAGAGCACTTCCCTGTACTTAAAGCCTGGATTAGCCATGTGGTTCAGGCTTTTAACAGAAGTCAATGCATGTGCACAGATTAATCAATTAATGTATATTTATTGGTTAGCACAGGGCTCAGCTATTGGCACTCCCTAGCTTGGATGACTGATTTAAGCGGTGTTCAAGGGAGTTTCCACTTCAAGTGATGTGCGAGCTGGCCCGAAATCTGCTGAACCAGCGGTTTGGGCAGGTTTGGGCTCTTTGGGTCATGGGCAGGTCCAGGTCGAGCTCTTCTCCTGCTCTCCCTGCCAACTACCTAGTACTGCGAGCTTCCAGCACCTAAATTTATAGACTTGCACCTGCCCCTTTTGTGTGACATCACTGCGTGGTGGGTTGGGCATGGGTCTATAAATAGTGGGGGAATGGTGTGCCGGGTGTTGGTTGGGAGTGGGTGGGCTAGGGTTGGGTGTGGGTCATGAATTTCTCGACCCACACATCACTACTCATTTTGGAGAGCAAAGAACTGTGTATATGGCTGTTACTGTGAGTTTACCCTGCCTCGCACTTCATAAATGAGGTCTATTGTGTTTTGTGGAATATTTATGACTGCAGCATGAAACATAGCGCACTTTTGGCTGCCATGTATAAATTTAGCAAGTCTCTGCTGTTTCATAGTAAGTTACTGTATTGTTAAGTAAGAAATCTGTATTCCAAGATCTTCCACTAAAGTATGAGGCCTAAAGTGCTTTTTTTGAATGTACCATTTCCCCATTTGCTTGTGAAAAATGATGATTTCCTAGGCACAATATTTCCTCCAGAAGATTTCAAACTTATATGAGAAACATTGTGGTCCATTATCTGATATTTGGTCTGGGCAACCTTCCCTGCTGAATATGGAGAGTTGTAATTCCAGTAGTCAGTGTTATATGTTAAACAAATGCAATTTCTTGCCATTTACTGTAAAAGTCTATTCATGGTATAGCAAATTGATTGTCCATAATTGGATATGTAAAAGAACTCACAAAAATCAATAGCAAGCACAGGACCTGAATCCCTGAATAAATTGACCCTTTTCAGAGCTGCTATTACCAATAGTAACAATAAAAATGTAGTCTGTAGTGGATGTACCAGCTTTATCTTCACTTAACTTAAAAACTCAGCACAAATGAAAGTAAGATGTTTGCAGTTTTTACACTGATAATCTTATGAAACTGAAACATCAGCACTACTTGCTGTTCAGTTCCACTGATAACAGTGAAAATAAATTATGAATGTAAATTGCAAAGTGATCCTAAAGAGCAGTATGAGCAATTTTGCATTAATGTGTTTTAAGGGTTTACATGAAAAGATCTGCGGCAGCGAAATCTCCAGTTTGTTGCAATTCACAGCATTGTACATGGTTTGCTTGGCATGCACATTGCATATCATGAACCTAAAACAACAGTACTAATTGATTTTCAGTTCCACCAACCGAATACCAATGAGCATAAATTTAAAGGGATACTGTCATGGGAAAACATGTTTTTTTCAAAACGCATCAGTTAATAGTGCTGCTCCAGCAGAATCAAGCAGAATACATACAGTATTGTCTGTTTCCCAGGTGCCCCAGTCATGTCACTTGTGCTCTGATAAACTTCAGTCACTCTTTACTGTTGTACTGCAAGTTGGAGTGATATAACCCCTCCCCCCCAGCAGCCTAACAACAGAACAATGGGAAGGTAACCAGATAGCAGCTCCCTAACACAAGATAATAGCTCCCTGATAGATCTAAGAACAGCACTCTATAGTAAAAATCCAGGTCCCACTGAGACACATTCAGTTACATTAAGTAGGAATACTCAACACTATAATAAATGTTGTAAAACAGCAATCCGGAAGGCAAAGAAAGGAAATGAAGAGTGAATAGCGGCGGAGGCTAAGACTAACCTGAAAAAGTTCTTTAAGTTTATTAATAGTAAAAAGATCTGGATTGAGAGTGTTGCTCCTATAAATAATGATACCAGTATGGTTGTAACAGATACAGAAAAGCTTTAATAAAAATTTATGTAAACAAAGCTCCAGGGCCTGATGGCATACCCCCCCCCCCAGGTTTCAAGAGAGCTTAGTTCAGTTTTAGACCGGTCCCTATGTCTGATTTTCTCAGATTCACTTTTATCTGGTTGTTAATGGTACATTCTCTACTTAAGGGTAGTAGTAAGGCTTTTAGTGCAGATGACACAAAATTATCCAGTCCAATTAATTCCATCCAGGATGTGGCATCCTTGCAACAGGATCTTGACAAACTGGCAATCTGGGCAGCTAAGTGGCAAATGAGATTCAATGTTGATAAATGTAAAGTCATGCACCTGGGATGTAAGACTATCCAAGCCACTTATACCTTTAATGGGACTGCACTAGGCAAATCCATTATGGAAAAGGACCTTGGAGTCCTTGTAGATGATAAACCTGGCTGTAGCAAGCAATGCCAGTCAGCGGCATCAAGGGCAAATAAGGTCTTAAGCTGTATTAAAAGGGGCAAAGATTCACGGGAGGAGGGGGTCATTCTTCCACTGTATAGAGCACTGGTAAGGCCCCATCTAGAATATGCCGTACAGTTTTGGTCTCCATCACTCAAACAGGACATTATTGTATTAGAGAGGGTACAGAGAAGGGCAACTAAGCTGGTAAAAGGTATTGAAAATCTTAGCTATGAGGAAAGACAGGCCAAATTGGAGATGTTCAAGCTGGAGAAGAGGTGCTTATGGGGGGATATGATAACTATGTATAAATATATAAGGGGATCATATAATAATCTCTCTAATGCAGGCATGTCCAAATTCAGGCCCACGGTCCAATTGCGGCCTAATTTCAAATTTACACTGGCCCTCAGCCTCCATCAAGAAATAAATAATAATGTAGCCCGCCAGCACAGTGCAATCTGGAATCGCGTAGCCATAGCAGTAATATTTGGGCACATTAGTGAAATGATCTGCCACTTGGTCTATACATGCTTCTGATGAAGTGACACAATGGTCACGAAACGCGTCAAGCGCACATCCCCTGCCCGCTGGTGATTTTAACCTGCGTCTAATAAAGCATTTACAGTTTTAAACGCTGGTTCCCTGAGTGTCTACTGTTCCGGTGGAGTCCGTCTCTGAATTTTGCAAGTTGTTGTTTGCCGCGGCCAGAGCGGTTCTTTAGGACACACCAGCATGCAGATTCCCTGCTAATGGGCTCACTCCGTCAGCTTATTACTGCTCCTGTGAACTCTCACTTGGTCTATACTGCTGCCTGTGTGCTGAAGGTTTTAGCAATAGACACTTACTGGCACATAGTGAGGCGCCACTCTCACATACTTCTTTAGGGCTGAAGATGCAATAGACGTACTGACGTTCCAGTACAGTAAACGAAAGAAGTATGCGAGGGCGGTGCGTCAAAGTATGTGTCTAATGCTAATGTGCCTTCAGCACACAGGCGGCTGTATAGACGATTATTTCACTAATCATGTGTCTAAATATTACTGCTACGGCTACACGATTCCTTGTTTAAATTAGGCGCGGAGAATAAGTCCAAACAGACTCCACTTCTCCACTTCCCAAACATAGAGTACGTGTCCATCTCCAGGAGTGAATGATCCTGATCGCAAGCTAGCTACCTCGGAATTGATGTCAGGCTGAATGGTCGGCCCCCACACATTTTCACCTCACCAAATCTGGCCCTCGTTGCAAAAAGTTTGGACACCTCTGCTCTAATGCTTTATTTACCAGTAGGCTGACACAAGGTCATACATTCTGATTAGAAGAAAAGAGGTTCCGCCTAAATATTCAGAAGGGGTTTTTTACGTGAGAGCTGTGAAGATGTGGAATTCTCTCCCTGAATCAGTTGTACAGGCTAATACATTAGATAGCTTTAAAGGAATTGTTCAGTGTAAAAATAAAAACTGGCTAAATAGATAGGCTGTGCAATATAAAAAATGTTTCTAATATAGTTAGTTAGCCAAAAATGTAATGTATAAAGGCTGGAGTGATTTCATGTATAACAAGTCAGTCAGATCACTACTTCCTGCTTTTCAACTCTCTTTGTTTACACTGACTGGTTGCCCTGGCTACCAGACAGTAACCAATCAGAGACTTGAGGGGGGGCCACATGGGTCATTTCTGTTGCTTTTGAATCTGAGCTGAATGCTGAGGGTCAATTACAAACTCACTGAACAGAAATGTACCATGTGGCCCCCCTTCAAGTCGCTGACTAACTCAGAGTTATAGAGCTGAAAAGCAGGAAGTTGGATTCTGGCTGTTTTATTAGACATCTGTTCACGCCAGCCTTTATATATTACATTTTTGGCTAACTAACTATATTAGAAACATTTTTTATTTTGCACAGCCTATCTATTTACACAGTTTTTATTTTCACACTGAACTATTCCTTTAAGAAGGGGTTGGATGGCTTTTTATCATAGTCAAATTACAAGTTCTAATCTCCGGAGCGTTGTATTCCCAGTCCAGTGATCACTAGGGCTCTCCTCTGCCAGTGAAAAAAAAATATCCAAGATTGGATTGCTGTATACCTCAAAAACCACAGATTATTGAGGGGGAAATAGTAGTGCCAGCACTGAAATCTGTTTTTCAAAAGACCAAACAGATTTTTTTATATTTAATTTTGAAATTGACATGGGGCTAGACATACAGTATTGTCCGTTTCCAGGTGCCCTCAGTCATGTGGCTTGTGCTCTGATAAACTTCATACTTCACTTTAAAAATACTACACTATATTATTTGTATTTCTCTTATTCAAATCAATGCATGGTTACTAGGGTCATTTGAACCCTAGCAACCAGAATGTTTATGATGCAAATTGAAGAGCTGCTGAATAAAAAGCTAAATAACTCAAAAACCACAAATAATAAAAAATGAACACCAATTGCAAATTGTTTCAGAACATCATACTAAAAGTCATGATACTAAAAGTCAACTCAAAGGTGAACAACCCCAGAATCAGCCATCACAACATCACCCGGCGGTGCATTCCACAACCTCATTGCCCTCACTGTGAAGAACCATCTGCGCCGCTTCAAATGAAAATTCTGTTTCTCTTGTCTAAAAGGGGTATGTGTCTGGCACCCCACCGCCAACAATATTGTGCATAAGGCATGTGCCCCTTCTGCTCACATACTCAAGGTGAGGCTTTACTAGAAACCTATAATAAGGCTAAATTGTGTTTTCATCCCTTGAGTTAATTAAAGTAATTTCTTGACTATAGCTTGTATTTGGATATTTCTATATGCCTTCACCGGATGATTTAGCGTAGCACTGGATCCTGAAAGCACAGCCTTGCAGGTTTGATGAGGGCAGCTATTTCTTTTGTAAGAATACATAAAAATAATCAGAATCAATGAGACTTGCAGCGAAGAGGCTTAAAGTGCTAGTTCACCTTTTATAACACCTGCTTTAAATAAGACACAACACACATTGAATATTTTTATTTGCTTTCTATTTTTATTTTTTCTAAAATGTAAGTTTTAAAAATGATATTTTTTTTCTTTTCCTCCTTATCACACAAATTCTGTAAGCTAGGTTGCCTACCATGTTCATTCTTAGAAATGCATTAACAATTAGGACCATTAGTGACTAATGTGTCTATTGGAACAGTTGCATTGTTTCATATGTCTGGGACTTACATTTGCTTGGGGAACATGCTCAATAGTCGCCAAAGCTTCTACAGCTGCTGAAAAATATATTCAACTATTTCACCAAATTGTAGAGAGCTGACTACCAACCTACTGAATGCAAAGCATGAGATTAGCAAAAATTAAGCCAATTTATATTTAAGACGTTTACTGCTTGAATAATGCATTTTGTAAAAGTGAATGCTCCTGAATTACTGAGCTGCAAGACTAGAGACAGGAACATTAAACTTAAATTTTGTGAAAATGGTAAAAAATAAATCGATGTATAAAAAATAAAGTAATTGAAAACAGTATTTGTTTATTGTGAACAACTGAACTGAAAAAAGTGTTTAGAAGGTAAACAAACCCTTTAAAGAAACAGTAACACCAAAAAATAAAAGTGTTTTAAAGTAACGAAAATATAATGTACTGTTGTGTTGCAATGGTACAACTAGTATTTGCTTAAGATACTCTACTATAGTTTATATCAGTGGTCCCCAACCAGTAGCTCATGAGCAACATGTTGCTCACTAACCCCCCCTGGTTGTTGCTTCAAGTGGCCTCAAAGCAGGTGCTTATTTTTGAATTCCTGGCTAGGAGGCAAGTTTTAGTTGTATAAAAACCAGGTGTACTGACAGTCTCATGTAGGCTGCTAGTCCACATAGGGGCTACCAATGACAGCCTTTATTTGTCACCCCAGAGACTTTTTTGTTCTTGGGTTGCTCCCCAGCTCTTTTTACATCTGAATGTTGTTCATGAGTAAAAAAGGTTGGGGATCCCTGGTTTATATAAACAAGCTGCTGTGAAGCGATGGGGACAGCCATTCCGAGCTGATAAAGGAGAAAATGCACAGGCTAGACAGCAGATAACAGATAAGCTCTGTAATATACAATGGGATTCTTCAGAGCTTCTCTGTGTATCTGTCTACTGTGTATCCTGTGCTTGAATGGCTGCCCCCATGGGCACACAGCAGCTTGTTTATATAAACTATAGTAGTGTTTTTGAAGTAAACAGTGCAGGGCAACAGTACATTATATTGTCATCCTATTAAAACACTTTAATTTTTTGGTGTTCCTGTTCCTTTAAGCAAGTATCAGTATTGCATTGATGGAACTGTGAAGTCAATTAAATTCAATGCAGTTGTTAATGGGTTAAGACATATTCCTCTTATCCTTTTTTACTGTACCTTTTATTTTATTGGCTGCATTTGATATTTTAATTTTCCTTTGATAAATGGATCATGGGTGGCCAATAGAAGAGTTTGATGTAAAGCCTGTCCCAGTAGAACAATACAGAAGGTTTGCGTACAGTGTATTTGCCAATGCCAAATACTCAATCGAAACCACAGCTCAATCCAGCCAAGATGTGTCATCCTTACAGGAGGATCTGGACATACTAGCTATCTGAGCAGTTAAGTGACAGAAGAGGTTAAAGGGATACTGTCATGGAAAAACATGTTTTCTTTAAACACATCAGTTAATCCAATTCTCAAAAGAGTAAACAGATTTTTTATATTCAATTTGAAATCTGACATGGGGTTAGACATATTGTCAGTTTCCCAGCTGCCCCCAGTCATGTGACTTGTGCCTGCACTTTACGATTGAACTGCTTTCTAGCAGGCTATTTCTCCTACTTAATGTAACTGAATCAGTCTCAATGGGACTTGGCTTTTACTAATGAGTGTTGTTCTTATATCTACCAGGCAGCTGTTACCTTGTGTTAAGGTGGCCATAGATGCAAGGATCTGCTCGTTCCCTGATATGCCATTAACGAGCATGGCTATATCGGGGATAATCTGATTGTTAGGCCGTATGGCCGAACGATCCGATTACAATGCGCAATGGGCTCCGGCGGTATCGGTCTGGTCAAAATCAAACCTGACCGATCGACCAAACGACCGATCTCCACCCGACGAAAGCTATCGGCACACTCCACACACGATCCGAAAATCGTACGAATCCTCGATTCGTACGATAGGATCTGTGTGTCTATTGCCAGCTTTAGGGAGCTGCTATCTGGCTAATTTCCCATTGTTTTGTTGTTAGGCTGCTGGGAGGGAAAGGGAGGGGGGTGATATCACTTCAACTTGCAGTACAGCAGTAAAGAGTGACTGAAGTTTATCAGAGCACAAGTCACACGACTGGGGGCAGCTGGGAAACTGTCAATATGTCTAGCCCCATGGCAGATTTCAAAATTAAAATTGCTCTTTTGAAAAATGGATTTCAGTGCAGAATTTTGCTGGAGCAGCACTATTAACTGATGCGTTTTGAAAAAAAAACATGTTTTCCCATAACAGTATCCCTTTAAGTAATAAACGTATATGCTTATATTTTATAAACTGTTATATGCCTGAGATCTAAGATATGCAGGCTATTTAAACAGTTTATAGGACTAAGATAAACAGATAATTAATGAAGAATGACCTAGGATGTAATTTTGACTAGAATATCAAGCATGGAATTGGCCCAGAAGCACCATACACTAGCACTCATAATGATGGGAAAGCAGTGTCGGACTGGGGGTCCAGGGGCCCACCGGGTCTGCTGTCCAGGGGCCCCTCGGACACCTCTGCTCCCTTGCTGTGCCGCGCTGTGTGCTCACTCCCTTAATTTATATGCCAGCGCGCATGTGTAGGCAGCTCGGCGCAGAAGTGCAGACGGAGCCCCGCAGGCGCATTTATCGCTGTGCTCCGTTTTTTTTAAATACAATGATGGGGGGGTCTGGCCCGGCGGGGGCCCATGACGGTTCGGGGCCCACTGGGTTTTTTCCCGGTTTCCCGCAGGGCCAGTCCGACCCTGTGGGAAAGGATAGAGGTGCAGCGGAGAGAAGCTAGCGAGGCCAAGTCATGGTACCCAAGGGAGAGGCAAAAATCCAGTCAGACAAATCCAAGTTGATGCAGGCAGCACAGGTTCAGCAGGTTCGGCAGGACAGGTCACAATACAAGAAACCAGAATAAGTAAAGTATGCTCTATAACTGGAGAGAAGGCCTGTATTCCCTAGCATCTAATCTAAGTAGCTGGTGTCTTTTACAAGGTCCTGGAGGTAACTGCAAGTGCAGTGGCGTAGCTGCAACAGATGTAGTGAAACAACAACTTTGACAAGAGTAATGACAGTTTAGGAGGAGAAAGTACAAAGCTTCTGATAATACAGTATATATATTCATATTCTTAATACCTGTTGGTTGAGGAGCTGCTCTTATTGCCATTCTAGATCCAGGAAGGATTTTTTTTCTCTTCTGAGGAAAATTGGAAACGTCTTAAAAAAAAGATAGGGCCCATTCTTTGACCTCTCTATGGCACTAATTTGTGTGAACCAAAATTTGTCCTTGTATATGACTTTAAATTTACATTTCGAGTCTATGATTAAGTGTCTGAAAGATACGAAACGCATAAGTCTGTATCCTGTTTAACCTAAATAAACTATCTACCATTTTACAAATCTGTCTCTAAAATTGGTCTTTGGAGTCTTTGGAAGTGCCTGCTGTTATATGATACAGCTATCCACTCCCCCAGCTGTAGGTTCAGGGCGGTGCACCTGGACCTTTTCTTGTATTTGATGAGGGCCAAATTTGCACCCATGTCAATGTCGGAGGGTATCAATCAATAAAATATTTTGAAAATGTGATAGATTACATCCTTTTCCCTTGCCAGGATGTCAATTAAAGACTTGTGTTCTAGAGGTTCTTGCTTAGGGTAAGAAATCGTCATGCTTCTCAACAACTTAAGCGATTCATCTGTTTTCCATTAATGTTTCCAGTATAACATAATTAAGTGATCAATGAGATGAAACGAACTGTAAAAGGCTGCACTTGCAAAGTTCTTTTCCAACCAAGCCATTAAGTCATTATGTAATTCAACTTGTTCTATACAAATGTTGCATGGCAACCTGCTGTAGGAGCAATTGTACCTTACGGGCCTCTGGAGGTGTTACTTTCCAGAAATGTGCTTAGTAGAAGAGTATCCTGGGCCGATGCATTTTTAAACAAGGAAGAGCAGCATCCCGGGGTCGGATGTTATCAATATTATGACTTCAATTGCTGTGATAATGGCTGAATCCCTGTGAGACCTCCCTGCTGGGCCTGTATGGAGCTGTAACAACCACTGAGGACAATATTTGCCAGATAGCTGAACTCACCAGACACTTGGGGGCCCATTTACTTAGCTCGAGTGAAGGAATAGAGGAAAAAAACATTGAATTTCGATTTTTTTTTGGCTACTTCGACCATCGAATGCGTTACTTCGACCTTCGACTTCGACCTTCGAATCCAACGATTCGAAATAAATCGTTTAAACAATTTGACCATTCGATAGTCTAAGTACTGTCTCTTTAAGAAAAAACCTCGACCCCCTAGTTCGCCACCTAAAAGCTACCGAAGTCAATGTTAGCCTATGGGGAAGGTCCCCATTGGCTTTGCTAGCTGTTTTTGGTTGAAGAAAAATCGAGCATCAGGGGCAGAGATGAAGTATAATTTTACACGAAACGCGTTGGGCTTTATCAATGCTCTGTTAATTCCTAACTGATACAATTTTGTGAATAAATTTAATTTTACAAACACCGTGCTGTAACTAGTGAAAAAAGTACTAGCGCACGCAAACGCTAAGATTGGAAACATCGAACACACAGAGGAAACCAACTCCAGGTAGTAACCCACTACCTCTACAGACTGCAGAACAGATCGGGAAAGTATCCCCAGGAAGAAGGCGCGACAGGACCGCTACCTGCACAAGTTTATATTGCCATCAAAAATCAGCATCCGGTAAGCATATACCCACCGCCTTCCCTGCATCCACAAGCCGGCTCTTCTGCGCTATGTGAGCTTTCTTTCCGACAGGTACTACAACGACCAGACCGACTAGACGAACCCTCACCGCCTAACGGATCCGGTAAAAAAAAGTCAGGAGGAAGGCGCTACAGGACCGCTTCCAACACAGGTTCAGAGTGTTATTAAACATCCACGTCCGGTAAGCATATACCAACCGCTTTCCCGCATTCAACCGGTCGGCTCTTCTGCGCTATGTTAGTTTCTTTCCTGACAGGTTACCACGCCGATCAAATCAACTGAAACCTGTAGCAGTTATTTCTCAACGATCCCCGGTGAATCTATCTGGAGTCAAGCACAGGACTCTCTTTATACATAATTTAAGTACTAACTGAACGTAAAAAAGGTTTTTGTAATCCCTGATTAGTAAGCGCACCGAAAACCCTCTTTTGCTTTTTAAGCTCATGGACAAGTCATTTGGCTTGAGACAGACAGGTGGGCAGTGTCAGATCTGATCGTATATGACTTTCTATTTTAGGAAGCCCCAGCATTGAACTTCTGGTATAAAAATCATGATCTGGGGACAAACTTCTTATGAGTTTCATAATTTTTCAGAAGTGGCTGCTTGCCATAAAGTCGGGCTGTCTGATTGCCAATAAAGCAACTTTCCCTTTACTGTTTTTGTTTTTATCTGCTAGTGAAGGTCAATGGAGAGCATTCATGTTGATAGACTGACCTTACACTGGATGCTCAAAGCCACAAGCCTATACACAACATATTATGTAAAGCTCTTCTGAATGTCAACTCTATAAATACAATACAGAACCCCCATTTTACATTTGTCAGGGAAAAAAAATGAGTGTATGAGGTGCAGAATGAAATTAGACTTGATTATTACCAGACAGAACCAAGGCATTTGGTTAGTACTTTAATTGGGTTATGTAATAAAAGGCACTAAGTTTGCCCTGGGGCAGTAATCCTTAGCAACCAATCAAAAGGTAGAATCTACTAGTCAACTGTTTAAATGCAAGTATCTTTTTGGTTGCCATGGGTTACTGCTCCTAGGCAAACTTAGTGCCTTATATTACATATGGGGAAAACCTCTTAATTTGTCATAGGACAAAAAGCCATTTTTGGAACATTGTGACAAAATATTGGAGTAAACTCAGGGAACAGCAATTGTGAAAACCAATAAAAAAACTTATAACATGCAGGAAAAAAATCACGGTGCACAAAATTTAGGTTTCACTTTATACAACAATAATGATCATAGGACACTTTTTAGAACTGCCAGTACATTGAACATGCATTTAAAGAAATGAACTATGATTAACTTCAATTTTGCATCCTCTGATTTAACATTTTCCCTCATTTTACATTGTTTGTTTGTGGTCCCACCACTATATATTGCATAATCTATTTTCCTAAATTTACAAATTTTACACCATTTAAAAAAAAAAAAAAATGCTGGTCCCTTGAAAAAAGTAAAATGGGCTTCTACTGTATATGGTGCTGCCATCTCTGCACACACAGATTTATGTTACTGACAGAGGAATGCAAGTCTGCACAGGAGAACTTAAAATAAATGAAATAACATATTGTTAAAAAAAGATAAGTTCCCCAGTAAGCTGGAATGCCCCATTATTTCTGTATACAGGTATGGGACCTGTTATTCTGAATGCTCGGGACCTGGGGGTTTCTGTAATTTGGATCTTCATGCCTTAAGTCTACTAGAAAATCATGTAAGCATTAAAAAAACTCAACGGGCTGATTATGCTTCCAATAAGGATTAATTATATCTTAGTTTGGATCAAGTACAAGGTACTGTTTTATTATTACAGAGAAACAGGAAATCCTTTTTAAAAATCTGGATTATTTGATTATAATGGAGTCTATGGGAGACTCCATAATTTGAAACTTTCTGGATAATGGGTTTCCGGATAACGGATCCTATACCTGTATAGGGAAATAGGATTGCGGCTAAATACTATTGTGGCCGTGGACTATTTCTCTGACTTAGGACACTCTCTTTCCTTTCAGTTATCACTTGTCACATGCCTGGTGTGTGACAACTCCCTGCAACTCCTAGTAGAGCACATGTTACATAAGACACTAGGGGGGTATCTACAAAACCTGACTTTTTCTCATTATGTATAAAAAAAAAAATTGACTGAACTCGAATGTCCTTAATTTACCAATAAATCCGAAAGAAAATGCCACGTGCGGGGAAGAGTTGCGACAAAATTGTGCGTCAAAACAAATTGTGTGATTTTTTTCATTTTGATGACCAATAACTTTTTCGATTTGATGCCGGAAAAACACAAACAAAATGAAAACCTTGAAGATCATGAAGGCAATAAACACCTTCAGATTGTAAAAAGGGGTGGTTTACATTTAAGATAACTTTTATTGTGTTATAGGACAGCCAATTCTAATCAACTTTTTAATTGGTTTTCATTATTTCTTTTTTAAAGTTTTATAGTTATTTGCCTTTTTCCTCTGACTTTTTGCAGCTTTCAAATGGGCGTCGCTGACCCCCTTCCAAAAAACAAATGCTCTGTAAGGCTACAAATGTATTGTTATTGTTACTTTTTATTACTGATCATTCTATCCAGGCCTCTCCTATCCATAATCCAGTCTCTTATTCAAATCAATGCATGGTTGCTAGGGTAATTTGGACCCTAGGTACCAGATTGGCTAAGATGCTGCTGAATAAAAAACTAAATAACTCAAAAACCTTCAATAATAAAAAATGAAAACCAATTGCAAAAATGTCTCAAAGGTAAACAACCCCTTTAATGGGATCTGCCATTGACTTTTACATGATTTTGACAGGTATAAGATGGAGCATTTTCTGATTTGGATTTTTAGCAGCTTTGGAGCATAATAAATCTAAAAATATTAGTTTCCTCCTTAAAAAACTCAACCACAAAAAATGGAGGCTTCGTAAATAGTCCCCTATTAAGCAGAAGGGCCCACACCGAAGTGGTGGAGGAAGGCTATTGTAGCTGAACTATAACTTACAGCTCAAGTAGAGAGAATTAATGTAGCAATAGTGGTTGTTAACAATGAACTATAGATTTATTGAACAGCTAACTGGTTTCTAGGGTCCAATTTATCTTAGTAACTGGGCAGTTGTTTCACTGAGAGACTGGAAGATGAACAGGTGCAGGTGTGAATACAAAGATAAGTAATAAAAAGTACTATAAAAGTATAGCATTAGAGAGCAAAACAATAAAGATGGCATTCTATATCATACTAACAAGTTAACATCCAGCTACACAGTCCCTTTAATGCCAATGAATGGCAAATAATAGTGGTGAAAACACAGGATAGTTCAGTCCTGGTGCTTCATTTGCACTCGACTACTTTATATATATTAGTGTTACAGTGAATAAACTCAGTGCTCAGTACTTGTTATTTCATGGCATTAGGAATCACAACGGTTGCCAGCACCCATGCAAATCATTCATTTGCCTTCACTCACACACACAAGATTTACTTAACAAATGCATTATTTCCATTTTATATATAAAGACCAAGCTAAATGCTAATGCCATGTATGCTGCAGGTTTATTTCACTTTCTTCTTCACACCTGATACCCGATAAATCATTTCCTCTGTAATGTACAAATGTTTTGCATTGGAGATATGGCCATAAATATAATGATTACATTGTAAACAGACTCTGTGTTATTGTTTGTACAGTAATCAAACGTTGCTTACTGGAGATACAGGTTTTTTAAAATGTAGGTTAAATGATAAGTATCTGAGGCATGGGTAAAACCCAACTGAGGGCTGCTGCTATGCTGGATCACTACTATACAATATATATATATATATATATATATATATATATATATATATATATATATATATATATATATATATATATATATATCCTTAGGGCTTCTTTCTTTTCTATTGACTCTTTATTCTGCATTCTGTATATTTTCCTGTCCAGCATACCCTGGCAATCTGGGGGGATTCATCCTGATGAAGGGAGGTTTTCCCCACTGAAACGTTGAATTACTGGTGGCATAATAAAAGGGCTATATTCCCCGACTGCATTCAATTGAGTGTGTGTGGATCTGTTTCCAAACAATCTGGGGGGATTGACAACCCACCACACTATAGAATCTAGATGACACAATAATCGCACTGTGATCTCCATTTATTTAGTTGTCTTGTTGTGCTGGATACTACAGTGCCTTTCAAATGCGTTTGCATATATACTAGCAATCCCACTCAATCCCAATCAATTTTGCAATTTTAGCAGCTATCTGGTTGCTGGGTGTTGTTTACTTTAGCAACCAGGCAGTGGTTTGAATGAGAGACTGGACTATGAATAGGAATGGGTCAGAAAATAAGGAATAAAAAGTAACAGTAATAGTAAAATTGTGAGTTCACAGAGCAATAGCTGTTTTGCTGCTGGGGTCAATGACCCCCCATTTAAAAGCTGGAAAGATATGGAAAAGGAAGGCAAATAATTTAAAAAAAACTATAAAAGATAAAGAATGAAGACCAATTACAAAGTTGCAAGGAATAAAGCATTCTATAATGCACTGAAAGTTAACTTAAAGGTGAGCCATCCCTTTCAATTTGTGAACTGTAACACTGTGCAATTGCTCTTCTTGCAACTGAAAATCTATTAATAGTAAATCTATTAATTTTTTTTTTCCTGTACATGTTAAGGGGAAAAATAAATTCTCTTTTTTGACCCTCTTTTTTGGCTAATTCTGTTGGGCTTATGTATATAGTGGATAAACTCTATCTGAGGTTCCAGTAATAAATACTTTTTTGTTTTTACATCAACATATAATGGTTTCAATCTGTGGGATCAGGTAGGTATGTTTAAAAAAATATTTCTGGAATCTCAGATAGTGTTTCTGCACCTTTTATTTAAGCTCATGTCAAAAAGGGGGTGTATTTTTCCTTTAAATTCCAAATCATTAAAGTGCATGCTTGCATTTTGAGATTATATGTAAGGAAACAACTATCAGACCTGCATGATTACATGCCCTCCACTTATGAGAAATTTGGGAAAAATTCCCTATGGGCACAAAATCAATTATCATAGTAAATCAATTCCACTAGACGATTTAATATTTAATACTTTGAACTAGTGTAAAAGAGCTGGTATGTGGACTGCAGCACAGACGGACAGTATAAGCAGGTGCAATGTTTCTGTCTCCTGGATCAGTCCATTCATTTAACTGTATTTCTGTATAAAAGTGAAAGGAAATAACTGCATCTGCATCACTCAATAAGATTTTACTGTGAAGGCACGCTGATAGTGATATAGAGACCTATTTATCATTGTGTTAAACATCACCGGTGATGTTGCCCAGAACAACCAATCAGCAATTCCATTTCAACAGCCACCTAGAAGTTATAAAACAAAAGCAAAAATCTGATCGGTTGCTGTTTACAAATGTTTTTTCAAGTTTGCTCCCTGCCCTGTTCTACATAAATAAGACGGAGAAAATCATTGGAAAAAATTGAAAATTCAAGTTGAATTGTAGTTAAAAGTTTGACATACAAAACAATAAACCCAGGGCTGGATTTCCCTCTGCAGCCCCCCTAAACTGCATGGTGCTAGCGCCCGCTCATCCCCCTTCGTACCCCCCACTCACGTGCAATCTGTTCCTGAGGTATGCAACGGGGCCGTTCCTAACATTTTGTGGCCTCTCCACAAATCCGGGCCTATCTAAATCTTCACATAGTCTGTGGAGAGAAAAAAAAGAGGGGTGTTCATGCCAAAAAGAATACTCTGTATAACAGCTGAATCATGGGAAATGTATTCAATTTTACATTTCACAGCTGGCAGAAGATTTTTCGTCAGATTCACATCTAAACACTTTCCGGCCTGTTGTGAATCTGTAGGAAGAAGTTGCTTCAGATGCACTTTGGCCTCTAGGTGAGCCTCAGACTCTTGAAGGCAATTTAAGTCATTAATCCCCAGAGATGAGTATGAAAACAGCTGATTGCTGCAAATCCTTGGTTACCATAGTTTCTTCATATTTGTTGTTTTGTAAATGTTAAAGGGGAACTAAAGTCTAAAATAGAATAATGCTCGAAATGCTGTGTTTTGTTTACTAAACATAAACACGAACTTACTGCAGCCTAATAAAACAAATGATTTATACTTTCAAAGTTGGCCACAGGGGGCTGTCATCTTCTAACTATGTTAAACATCTTTGCAAGACCATGCACATGCTCAGTGTGGTCTGGGCTTCAGTTGGACAGCTAAGCTTAGGGATCATCATCAATTATGAAAACAGCACAGGTCAAATAATATCTGCCATAGAAGCTGATACAGCAAGACTGTTTAATAATTAGAATATGCAGACTGCACTAGGCCTGCAGATACAAATCTCTACACAGTCACCGGCTGCTCTACAGGGAAACAAACAAAGCTGATCATGTTCTGTGAAGTAAGGTGGGGGGTTACCCCCAGCCGTTTGAAAGTAGGATTGTTTCCCTACAGAGCAGCTAGGGACCATCTGATGTTTTCTATTTGCAGCAGTCAGAGCAAAGGGGGGAATTTCACTGCATACAGTCAGGTTTCTTATAAAAATAGTACACATTTTTTAATTAAAGTATATTGGAGTTTTTTTTCATTAAAGAAAGTAAAAATGTTTTTTTATTAATTTGCCTTTACATCCCCTTTAAGATGATGTCGATGGGAGCCCATTTGCTCAGGGGCTCTTCAAGGCCTCATCACAGTTAAACAGCTTTCCTTTCCCACCATCAATGTATCCAGTTTATGTCATTATATCTGGTTTATAATTTCTGTTAACAAAAAACTGATGTGATTGGGTGCAGTTTTTATATAATTCATAAATCAGTAGAGGGGTAGTAAGGCAGTACAAGTCAATGTGCTACGGATAAAACCCGCGCAGGAAATTCCTGTTCCCGGATGTCAAGCAAAAACTGCAAGTCCTGAGCCTGGGGGGATGATAATGCAACATGGATTTAAACATATATTTATAGCTAGCACTATTCTCATGTGGGAAGTCTTTGTATAGCATATTTAGAATTTTGTTTTCAATGTAGCTACCAACACAAATCAAGGAAATGACTGCCACTAATTATGTAAAGTAGTATGTACATTGCTACTAATATTAGTTAAACATTTATTATGTTTAACTACATGTTTCAGACTTATTTGTAACATGTTCTGCCATTTATGGGGTGTAAACGGTATAATTAAAGCCTTATTAATTGCCTTAAGATAAAATGACAGTGACAGAAAAGTGCAGTGCTGTTATACAAAATGCATGGACCATGTTTCATCTTATTCCAATGTTTATAATTGGCCAGATCTTGTCATATAAAGACTGTCATTTATGTGTTGGTGCAGGGTACCTTGTACTACTTTATAGTGGCCATCGAATCAGCGGGACTAAACGAGTTCTTGTTCAATGACATCTAAAGCGTATAAAATATACGCCAATGGGACCCAATGGGCATGTGCTGAATTGCACTCATCTATATTAGTAGTGATGGGCGAATAAATCCAGCACGAATTTGAGGCAAATTTCCACAATGTGGCGCCAGCGCATAAATTCGCACGTAGGAATAGTCGAACGTGCCAAAACTGTTGTGCGTCACCATTATTTGGACGCCCATTGACTTCGAGCAGAGCGTCAAAATTGTCATTGTGTTTTGCTAATTTTTCAACGTTTTTTCAGCGAAATAGGACAAATTCGCCCATCACTGTATATTAGCACTATATTCTTGTTCCTCTTTCACCAGCTGAATCACACATAATTAAAGTGCCCATGCCCTGACCCCGTGCTGCCCATTCCCTCACAGACAAAAGCTATGGTCATTTACAATCTGAATAATGATCTTGCATTGTTGGTACGGTATTGCAAATTGCTCCAGTGTGTTTGCATTCCTTTAACAAATGAGTAGTGATGGGAGAATTGTTCCCATTTCGCTTCGCTGCAAATTTCCAGGGAAATTTGCAAAACGGAAATTTGTGAAATGCAGATTTAGATGCTGGCGATAATTTGCCGGCGTCAAAATTGGCACCAGCATCAAAGTTGACGCTAGTGCCCATTAAAGTCAAAAAACTTTTGCGGCAAATTCACGAATTCACCCATCACTACAGATGACCACTTTGCAGTATCATTGACGTGCTTATAAGCCAAAATTACTCACTGCTGAAGTTAATGTGTGGGACCACTTGCTTTGTATTCAGTTGTGTGCACATCAAGCTGCGTCAATTTTTCTTTTCTTCCAATGTTGGTACAGCCAGCATCAAAATGTAGCTGTTTTTCTCAAATCTTCTAGTGAGATCAATATTTTTTCAGAAGAAACTGTCGGCAGTCATTTTATAAGGCACCATTAACTGGTCGCTTGAAGCAGAGATATTAAAATTAGGATAATACATCAACATGAATTATTTTGCTTCGAAATTTCCTAAACAAATGCATTATAGAGTTTTTTTTTATATTAAACTGGATGGAAATGACATATTGAATCATAAAGCTGTATTTAATGCCGAAAAAAGACATTATTCAGAGAAGCATTCTATGTGACTTTAAAGGCATAATGCTGTTTAGTTCATGCTTTTTATGAACAGACTTGACAATAAAGCAAGCATAACATTTTTTCATGTACTAGTAAATGTAGTGCAATACAAACAAAGGTTGGCTGCCAAGTTTAGTCAGGTCAGATTTGTTCTGGATTTGGCCAGTGGCCAAAGCTGCCACAGGGTAGGTGGATAACTTCCAACTGTCCCGTTTTCTGTGGGACAGTCCCGATTTTGACAGCTCAGGCCGCTGTCCCCAGTTTCTTACTGAAATGTCTTAAGTTTCTCTTTTATCTCCAGCTATGACGACAGAAAAAGTTACAGCATTTCTGAAATTAACACTTTTTTTTCAGTTCAATCGTTTTCAGAAAAAAAATAAGCTTTTTTTCAATTGCTTTGCGCTTTTTATTTTTTTACAGTTTTTTCAAAATAAGTTTAATGCTTGAGTCTCCAGTGTTTCAGTTTGGCAGCTCAGTGATCCGCGTGCAGATTCTGAACGGTTACATTTAATTGTAGCAATTGTTACAATTTGCTGCATTTATTTGATACATTTTCAGATGGCTCTGTGGAATATTAGCAACTATTTTATCAATTCTAACAGCTGCTTTTAATGAAACTCCTCAGCAGGGACAGATACCAAATGTATCTAAATGTATCAGTTTAGAAGTTAAAGAGTTGTGACCTCCTATTTATCTGAAATCAAAAGAACTGAAAGGAAGGAGAGTTGGAAGCAGAACTCCTTTAAGATTTTCATAACAAAAGTGCAGGACTTTGACACAAATAATACCAAAATAATTCATTATCTAACACTCAGTTATTGGAAAATGTAACTGTGCCACTTTTAACCAGTGTGGTTATTTAAAGCTAATGGCAGCTGACAGCTATTCCCTGTGTTACCCCTTAGTCCAATGTCAGACTGGGACACCAGGGGTCCACCCAAAAACCTTAAACCAGGGGCCCACTCTCAGTACTATTATTCTTCCTCTCCTCAACTTCTATTCTCTAAGTCTCTTTTCTTTACATTCTATAATCTATTAGTCCATATATTTAGCTTCTTTGTTCTCATAGAAATGTGTTGTAATATAATAGGCTTATTTACTTACTCAGCCAGAGTGTGGTTATCTGTGAGTTCATGAACTACAGTACATAGTTACATAGTTACATAGTTAAGTTGGGTTGAAAAAAGACCAAAGTCCATCAAGTTCAACCCCTCCAAATGAAACTCAGTGCACATACTTACACACACCCACTGCAATATATATATATATATATATCGTCCAATATCTATATTAATTGCAGATTTTAGTATCACAATTGCCTTGGAAAATAGGTTTGTCCAAGAAATCATCCAAGCCCCTGTTAAAGTCAACAAACTCAGCCATCACAACATCACCCGGCAGTGCATTCCACAACCTCACTGTCCTCACTGTAAAGAACAACCTGCAAATAAGTTATCTTTCTCTAGTCTAAAGGGGTGGCTTCTGGTGCGGTGATCCATTTTATGGAAAAATAGATCTCCCGTTAGCGGTCTTTTATGCCCTCTAATGTAAATATAAAATGTAATCATATCTCCTGGCAAGCATCTTTGTTCCAGAGAAAACAACCCCAACCTTGCCAAGCTACCCTCAGAATTTAAATCTTCCATCTCCAGTTTAGTTGCACTTAGTCTCTGCACTTTCTCCAGTTCATTTATATCCCTCATAAGGACTGGAGTCCAAAACTACACTGCATACTCCAGATGAGGCCTCACCAGGGACCTATAAAGAGGCAAAAAAATGTTTTCATCCCTTGAGCTAATGCCCTTTAATATGCAAGACAGAACTTTATTTGCTTTAGTAGCCACAGAATGACACTGCCCAGAATTAGACAACTTGTTATCTACATTCAGCTTCATTTAAAGGAGCATAGAGGGAAAGGAGGCACAGCCCACATCATGGTCTTGGCTTTGCACAGGGCTGAGTTGCATCTCCTGATGGTGGTCTCTGCACGGGATCTCTTATAACTTCTGGTGGACCAAAACTAGGCCTTCTCTATGCCTTCCTTAGGACCTCCTTTCTAAGATGTGCCCTCCCAGCATGCTCCAGGGACTTGACCTGCCTCTCAGCAAATTGAATCACTCTAGGGTTGCCACCTGTCTGGTTTTGAGCTAGATAGCCCAGTTTTCAGAAAGGCTGTCTGGGTGAAAAAAACGCAACATCATAGTCTTGCCCTGGGAAAGGCTGGATGATTTCACAAACAGGGAAAGCAAAGCAAGCATTCATTGGCTTAAGAGAAAGCAGGGGGCTGGGGAAAGGAACTTTGTATCCAATATATTAATATAGCAGGCTTAGGAGTCCCTGCACCCTTCTTCTTTAACTGCAACAGATCATAAACATTTTCAGTCCATTATCAATCGCTTGTAACCTTTGCCAACCTTTACCAAATCATTAACCATCGTATAAACTTCACATAATATTTATATATTAAGTGAAGTGTCTTACGATTTACATTTCACTGAATTGCCCTTTATCATATTGAGAACAGTATTTAGCAACCCCTAATTGTGTGTATTATGATCTTTAAGCCTATGCAGACCGTCATGTAGTTATAATTACAGATGAGTGCATTTGTGAGTGCTGATTGCCTGCAGAGAGAGCTGATTGCTTGCCTGCACACTGGGACATTTCATTATTGCATACAAATTATTGAGCGTAATAACCATAGTGGTGGATTATATGACGAAAATACTAATAACTTACTCTCTAGCCCTCAGTGCCATTAAGTAGACTTAACGGTGCCCACATAAGAAGACCATAGTTTCAGCACTGTACATTTGGCTCTGTGATCTTTGCTGCATGTTTTGTTTTTGTACATACAAACAAGAGGGGGGATTATTTAATGAACATACCCTTGTCCCCTGTCTCATAAGTAATCTAGTGTCTATCCAAGTGCATTACAAAAACAGGGGTTTTCTGTTACAAAGTTATTATCATAAAATTGACAAGCCACCTTACCACGTCAAGGAAAACTCCAAGTGGCGGTCCCTAACTATTTACCTCCGGTCATAGTATTCAAAGGCTGGCACCTCCATGCATGGCAGCATTTCTTGGGATAAGTGTCTTTTTGTAATGCGCTTGCATAGATACTGGATTACTTATGAGACAAGGGACCAGTGAATGCATTAATCAATCCCTCCTCTTTTTATGCTTGTAGTCCATTTGGCCAGATCAGTAGCACTTCCATTATATTTTCATATTCTTAATAAGGGGGTTGTTTATTAAAGTCAGATTTTATCTCAACATTTTCTGTTACAAACTCCGATCAAATTTGCTCGGGTTTTTAACGCTTATTTATTACTATATTTCCCTTAAAATTTGATTTGCGTGAAAAAAATCAGATTCTTGCGATTTTTCCGGATATTTCACTTGAACCTGGGTATTGTATGAAACCAAGGGCACATCAAAAAATCATGGGGATTTCTTCCATTGACTTATATGCAACCTCGACAGGTCTGAGATGCCGGATTTTCTGATTCTGACTTTTTCATCCTCGGGTTTAATAAATTCCGAAAACTTCATGATTTTTTTAAAAGTCTGATTTTAAAAAAAAAATAAATCAGGATTTTTGCATTCAGAGTTTAATAAATAACCCCCTTAGTCTTGGAGTGCTCCCACAACCCCCCCTTTTTTTGCATCTTTGTTTTTGTAGTAAAATGTGACATGGATCAAACAGCCAACCTCAGCACTTAAAGGGTGGTATGTGAAAGGGGGTAAAATAGTATGTTGTTGTTATTACAAGTTCACTAGATGGCAATGTGAGACAGAGGAATCCCATTTGGAACTTTCTGGAAGCAGGAATCCCTTAATCCCCAAATTAGGAGGGAGGGGGTTTACCATGGTAAATCCATACAAGGGATTGAGTAGAGGTGCCGCTTTTCCACCTTTATATTGATATAACAGCAGGAAGGGCAGTGGGGCAGTGATGGGCGAATTTCTCCCATTTTGCTTCGCTGAAAAATTTGCAAATTTCCCGCGAAATTTGCGGAACTCGAATTTTTACACTGGCAACAATTTGACATCGGAATTGTCACCGGTGTAAAAATAATTTGAACAGCAAATTTTCTTGGCAATTTCGTGAATTTATGCAGAAATTCAGCGCAAATTTGCACCTGGCGAACAAATTCGCCCATCACTACAGTGGGGCAGTAATGTATGTATTCATTTGCATATTCACTTTTTGATATAATTTAAGTAAATTGCTGCATAAAGACTTTTCTTCAGAAATCAAAATCTCTAGTGGTTTTATGTGGCAGAATATTAATTTCTTGAAAAAAATTAATTATTGCAAAAAAAAAAAGTGAAATTGTATAAATGTTCCCAATGTACAGGTCAATCCCACTGACTTGAGTATGAAATGTATGGCATCTGATAACGGAAACCCATAATCCAGAAAGCTCAGAGTTACAGAAAGCTTGTCTCCCATAGACTTCATTTTATTGAAATAATCTACATTTTTAAAAATGATTTCCTTTTTTTCTGTAATAAAAAAACAGTACCTTGTACTTGATCCAAATTAAGATATAGTTAATCCTTCGTGGATGCAAAACAATCCTATTGGGTGTATTTAATCTTTACATGATTTTCTAGTAGACTTAAGGTATGAAAATCCAAATTACAGAAAGATCTGTTATCTGGGATACCCTAGGTCGTGAGCATTCAGCATAACAGGTCCCATCAAATTTTGATTTAGATAAATAACCCCCTAAGAATGAGAGTTAGACTCAAGGTATTTAGTAAGCAGCCCGAAGCCCCAACTAGGAGAGCAGAAGAATTAGTATTAGGAGTGTACAGCCTTAAGGATATGGGTACATCCTACACCAGTCCCACTCTCAAGTACCATGTATTCTAGGACTTACAGGATAAGTAAACCTTTAAAATAATTGAATGTAACATTGACGACAGTGCTATTCTAAGCATATTTGTAATTTACATTCATTATTTATTTGGTTTTTATTCGAAGACATTAAGGGATACGTGTGCTGTTAATATGAATACATTTTGTTCCAGGCCACCACCTGCTGGTCAGTTTCTGACCACCAAGTAGTCAAGGAAGTTGTCAAGAGATTTTAAATGACAAAAGTGCTTAGAAGAGCACTCTCATCAATTTTACATTCACTTATTTTAAAGGTTTACTTATCCATTGACTAATATCCTGCCTGAGCAATACTGTCTAGAGAATTTACTTGTTATTTATGTACTGACTGATTGTAATCTACCATCTTTCATTAGCAAATAGATACTGACTTTTAAGAACCACTTATGTCCATTTGAGTTTATTTTACATAAGCATTATAGTTCAACTGCAATGCCCTTTCTCCACCATTCTAATGGGGGCCAACCTGAGTGCAGGATTTGCTCTGCAGGGAGTTGCCCCTCACCTGACTGGGCTGAGAGCAGATAAAGGTTCAAGGTGTCATGTGTCCTGAGAAGCGTATTATACAGCACTGTATGTACAAAGAGTAACACACCATATGAACCATATATATAATGTAATCTTTTCACACTGCTTATTTTCATCATTTTAATGTATTTAAAGGAGAAGGAAAGGTTAAAACTAAGTAAGCCTTATCAGAAAGGTCTATATAAATACACCAGTAAATCCTCAAAGTAATGCTGCTCTGAGTCCTCTGTCAAAAGAAACACTGCATTTCTTTCCTTCTATAATGTACACATGGACTTCTGTTTTCAGCTTAAACCTCCTTGCCCCAGGCGTGAGCATGCTCAGTTTGCTCCTTTTCGTCCCCCCTCCCTTCTCTGCTGTAATCTAAACCCAGAGCTATAAGTGAACAGGGAGAGACTCAGGCAGGAAGTGATGTCACACCAAGCTAATACTGCAGCTGCTATCCTAAACAAACAGAGAGTTTCTAGAGCTTTTTACTCAGGTATGGTAAAACATTCTAGAGAATAAATATAGTATTATAGCTTGCACTATTGCAGCTAATCTATTGGCAATAAAATGCCTCCGTAGCTTTCCTTCTCCTTTAAAACTGTTTGTGTGACTGAATTAGAATATCTTCCATTTGTTGCAAGAGACCTTTTTTAAGTTGCTAATTTAGCATTTTCTTTTGGGAATGATTTGCTGTGTACCCACAGAGAGGCCTTGAATTATGTCTCAATAATGAATTGCCAATTATAATGAATTAGATAAGGGAACGTGTGAGCTGTAAAGTGCACAGTTTTAATAAGCACACTCAATTATGATTCATAGATTCTATGTGGCGATTGTTAGTACCATGTGGGGCAACGAATGATTAAGGCTCTTAAACTTGTGAACAAGTGACTTCTTTTCTCTACAAAGTGTGGTTAATTTAAACATTTCTGAGAAAGAAAATCACACGACTCCTGCTCTTTTTTTTTTTTTTTTTTTTTTTTTTCAAAGTGATGCATTTTCGCCCTGGAGATCTGCTTATTGGTATTGTTATAAGAGCTTAGCTTTGTAGGCTCTGTTCTGGGGTTTCCTATGGGGACATTATTGGAGCATTTAACTGTTTTTTTTTGCCTTTTTGTGGATGCGCGGATGTGAGAATCTCATGTTGGGTAAGAAAAACAAACAAATGAGTTTAATGTGTATATAATAATGTGCAGTTTTTTATACTCCAAGTGGGTAGATGATTGAACATGTTTATAATGGGTTGTCTTTGCTTTTCATCAGCATGGGAACCTACAAACTAACCTGCCACTATAGTTAGTGAATGAAAGAGTAGGGAAAATATGAAATCTTATAAATATATAAATTATATGCATCAGAGCTCACCCGGCTTGTGTGTCCTCTGTCCAGACGCTGCTCCCACGAGATGTCGCAACTTCACACCGATATTTCACCATCAGCAATAAATCCCCGAATTGTACAAATTGAAGTAATGTCACATTTAATCAAAGTTTTTAGATTTTTCAAAGTCCACCAATTAACTCCAAATGGGTTTTAGGAGGTCCCCCATAGGCTAAAACAGCAATTCAGCAGGTTTTAGATGACAAATGGTCGAAGGTGAATTTTTGTATTTAAAATTTTTATTTTCAAATATCAGCAGATAGCAAAAATTGGCACATAGCAAAACTCAGAATCTGCAGGTACTGGACAATCCCCAGGCTGCAGTGGTATTGTGGCACATGGGTACATAACATGTATTCCTGAGTTGTATAATAGAGTAGCCCAAGTAGCTGACAAGAAAATTATACAAAAATAAAAGGAAAAGAAATAGAAAAAGGAGTAAGAGAAAAGAAATAATCAAAAGTAAACCAAAAACTAAATAAACAGTTGCCTATAACACTTGTGAGTACTGTCAACATTTCTGCACTAACTGGTACAGCATTGGGTCAAGGAAATTTAGGGATTCCCCTGAGCCAGAGTGGGAGGACATGCAAGAGAAGTTAGGTTGAGGAAATATTTCGGTATGATAACCAGGGGGACCAGACTTTGTGGAAAGATTTCTGCGAACCGTTTGTGTAGCTAGTTAATTTCTCCAGAATGAGGAGATTATCCAGCCTCCTTTTAACCTCAGGAAAGTCCAGGATTGGAGACTTCCAGGCTGCAGCGATGACCTGCTTGGAGGCAGAGAAAATATGTGTTATCAATTTCCTGGTGAATTTGTTAATTCTTGGGATTCGCTTATTGATCAATGCTTCCCCCAGATCCTTCTTAAGTGAAAGTCCTGTCACATTTGTAATCATTGTGTATATTCGTATCCAGAATCGGACTGCTTTGGGGCATTCCCACCATACATGTAGAAACGAACCGTGGTGGCCACAGCTCCAAAAGCACAGGGGGGAGCAAGCAGGGTACCACTTTGCCAATTTAGAGGGGACCATGTACCATTGGTGTAGAACCTTCTGGGAGGTTTCCAGAATGGAAATGTTCACCGAGCAGTGTATATTGTCTTTAATGATGTCAGACCATTGATCTGCCTCCATGCAGATACGCAAGTCTTTTTCCCATAGTTGAATAAATCTTAATAGGAACCAGGTGGATCAAGTGATCATATATAGTAGAAAGTGCCTTCTCCCGTGGGAGTATTTGTAAGCACATTTTCTCAAACATGGTGGGGTTAGGAAATTTCTTGTCAGGCCAAAGGGAAGATATGTAGCTTCTGATTTGCAGGTATCTATAATATTCACTTTGAGGGGCCTTGTAAGAGTCTTGTAGCTGTTGCCACGACAATAGTTTGTTGGTTTTGGTCAAAGCATGTATGTTGTGGAGATTGTTCAGTTTCCACCACTGAAAAGACCCTTTCTCAGCCCCCGGTTGAGAACTCCGTGTTGAGGTTAAAGTTGATCACCGGTTTATGGGAGGAAGACAATTTGTGCGTATGGGGGATAGACTTCCAGACTCTCAAGGAGTGTGAGATGACAGGATTGTAGCTGCCTCTCTTGGGGGGAGGTTTAGACCACAGCAGGTTGTGTAAGGATCCCACAGGGAGGGTATCTTGCTCAATAGTGGCCCATATTGGGTTGTCTGGGGAGTCATGCCAATGGAGCAACTGACAGATTTGGGCAGCAGTATAACATTTCTTCAGGTCTGGGATACCCAGCCCTCCTTTAGAGCGGTGTCGAACTGCTGTTGAAAATTTTAACCGTGCTCTTTTACCGTCCCACACAAATTTATTCATCTGCTTTTGTAGAGAACTTAACATTCCCGTAGGAGGGGAAACCGGGAGAGTCCTAAACAGATACAGTAGGTGAGGCAAGGCTGACATTTTGAGGGCATTGATTTTACCCATCCAGGAGAGCTTGAGATTGCTCCATGACCGCAGTAGATGTAGTATCTTATAAAAATTTTTGTTGTAATTAGCCTGTGAGAGTGAATCATAGTCCCGGTGTAATTCCACTCCAAGATATTTTAGCTTGTGCGGTTGCCATTGGAGCTGGAACGAAGGTGAATTTTTAAAGAGACAATAGATGATAAATTTAGATATTTGAATTTTTTTCAAATTTGAATCGACTTTGGACTATTCCCTATTTTTTTAATTTGAATTGTCACTTCGACCTTTGATAAATCTGCTCCTTAGTGTGTTTTAATAAAGCCGTTTTTTAAAGAAACAAAATTGTTCTTCATGGAGGTCCAAAATATGAAATCTCTCTTTGATGTGTTGACATTTCCTGCTTACTTTTAGATCTTTATTATTTGTCCGTTACCTGTACTATCTAATACACCGCTGATAGGACTATGTTTATCGAAGAGGTATTTTTTTTTGCTATTTAAACACTGCAGTGAGCCATTCTGAGCTTGTAAAAGACATGCTACTAGGGAGAATAAGGATAGAAAAATTAAATTCAGTTATTTGGAAAACATTTTTTGAAGGTGAACGACACTTTTAGTATTAAAATGCTATAGCCTCCTTAACCTTACTCCAAGTCTGGCACCATTTTTCATTTACAGAACTTTCTGCCAACTATTGCCTGAGAAAACCACAACCTCATCATTTCTGCCTGTGACCTTTACAATTTTCCATTAACTGGCTTTACTGTCTAAGGCAGTGGTCCCCAACCAGTAGCTCATGAGCAACATGTTGCTTTCCAAACCCTTAGATGTTGCTCCTCAAAGCCTCAAAGCCTCAAAGCAGGTGCTTATTTTTCAATTCCTGGCTTGGAGGCAAGTTTTAATTGCGTAAAAACAAGGTTTATGGCCAAACAGAGCCACCTTTAGGCTGCCAATCGACATAGGGAAACTGAATAGGCAATCACATCCTTTATTTGGCACACCTCAGGATGTTTTATCATGCTTGTGTTGCTCCCAACTCCTTTTACATGTGAATGTGGCTCATGGGTGAAAAAAAAAGCCAGGAAAATAGTCCAGGTGCCAGCCCCAGATCTGCAGCTCAGGGAAGCGCCAAAAAAAGCCAAAAATGGGTGATGGGCACTCAAGGGTATCTTCAGGTTTCTCAGGCACTTCCCAAGGAAACACTCACTCATGTATTTGCCCAGTCCAGAGCATGGTGCAGAACACAGTAGCATTGGGTGCAGGGCCACACCTACACCTGCTGGTGCTTTCTAATTTGCACATCTAAATGATACACGAGTTAGAGGACAGATAGGGATAATTAGGGGTTTCCTACGTGCCGCCCACCCCTTATGACTACAGCTCTAGCAATTTTAGTCAGTGCTGTATTAATGGGGTGAACATCTCTGTGTTTCTTCTTGGAGATCTGGCCAATTCTTCTACCTACATGGTCCCATATTTTGCACTTTGCACCTTATCCTACAGGTAGTAAATGACATTTAGGAAGTTGGGGTCTTTCTAAAGGGTTGTCAGCACTGCATAGATAAAGGATTAAGTTGTTAGGGACATTGCATAAAGTCACAGGCTAGATTGCAATCTCATTGCTAAGCAGGGGCAACAAAACTAGCAACCTCCCATCATCTGGACCATGACTAATGGAGCTAGATACCCCAGAAACAGGTTACCCATCTAAATTGCTATTGTGTTTGTGATTTGCAACTGGTATTGCTTATATGCCTAGCAAGCGCACCCAGGAAGCATTTGCATTTTCTGCAAAGAAAGCTAAAACTCAATCTTATGGTCCAATAGGAAGGTAAAGAAGTGGTAATACCCCATGGCAATTTGTTGCACCCTAGTTACAGCCTTTATTAACTGTTGCACTAATTTAAATAAAGCA
The DNA here is from genome assembly GCA_038501925.1 of Xenopus petersii. Classification (NCBI taxonomy): domain Eukaryota; kingdom Metazoa; phylum Chordata; class Amphibia; order Anura; family Pipidae; genus Xenopus; species Xenopus petersii. Next base: position 170,741,681 of record CM076673.1, read on the forward strand.
CTGAGATGTTTAAATGATTTGCACTCAAGAAGTTTATTAAATTCTGTCCCCCTCTTGTCAATATATGTAAAAACATATTTTGGCAGGTCATAGATTGGCCCAAAAGCATGTTACAATAATTCAAATTAAATATGTACCCTCTTATTAACCTGCAACCTGTGACATTTTCTTCTTGCTTTCCAAGTAGCTGTTTATCTTTGATGGAAGACATTCTCAGACAATTAACCACTACCCTTTTATACCCTGCTATTTCTATTTCTTCCCGGTCTTTCAGCAAATTATATAAGTTAAAGTTCTGAACTGAATCACTTGACATTTATTTACAAATAGAATGCAAATTAACAAACACAGGATATTTCAAAGCACTGCACCAAATCGTTTTTAAATATATCATGTATTCAATATGCAACTTAGCAATTCTTGACTAATGGTTTGTTTGCCTGCTTTATGCTTTTCTGCCATTGTAGCGTCAAATTCCTGATATAATGATTAATGGACCAAGTACCATTGCCAAAAACACATGGTTGTTTAGATTAATGTATGTGTCATGGTCCATCAGCACATAGTAATTACTTTTAGACATTTGTTTTATTATTTATATTATTTAAGTGTATTCGACTTAGCTGGGTTCTGCTGGTTAATGGGCAGTACAAGATATACACACTCTTAGTGTAGAACAATTAAAAGCAAAAATGCTCTTACAGGATTGTGAAGCAAAAAGCTAATGGCTAAACCACTCCTAATAATTCTATTAATGTTTTGATTATGCCCCCTTTCTTTACTAGTTTTAGGGTTAGGGTTAGTGTTAGGGTGAAAGTATGTATGTATGTATGCATGTATAACTTTATTTGTAAAGCGCTGTTAAGGAGCCGCAGTGCTGTACAGTGTATAAAAGTACAATATACATAAAAGTATACATGGGGGAGACAAATCACATAATAAATATATACAGAATCATAGGACAAAGAGCTTAAGTGCTATGTGGTAAGAGACATAGTGGGAAGGAGGTCCCTGCCCCGTAGAGCTTACAGTCTAAGTGGATGAGAGCAGTGGCGTAACTAGAAGTAACAGGGCCCCCAACTGTGCAGCTGCTGGGACAGAATGTTATACAGATAGCTAGAATCTCAGCTCCATAAAGCAGGGCATAAAGCAGGGCAGGACTGCTGCTTACAATTTGTAGGTAGGGTTGGCATCTGGTTGGTATTTTACTGGCCTGGCCGATAAAAATGATGGTTGATCGATCATCTAAATGTTATTCATAGGCAGCAGAAGATGGTTTTGACAGGGGTGGCCAGGATGAAGGGCAAAGGTGCCGCGCGTAGCGCGGCGGCAAAATTTGGCCACGCCCCTTTTGGTCACTCCTTTTGGACTCCACCCCCTTTCCTGTGTGCTTTCACTGAATTTTCAGGAAAATCAAACCATAGCAGTGGGGGCAAAATTTGCTTAAAGTCTGGCACTGCAGGAAGGGGGTAATAACACCACATGTACAATTTTAACTGAGAGCTGTGAATGCTGCACTACAAGCGCATTATGGGGTAAAGGGGGAAAAAGATTCTGGCACCTAAAGTACATTACATGCAGAGACTACGGGGTACTAAAAAGACATAAAGGAGCAGTAGGTACTGATCTCCCAAGAACATAATATAGAGAAGGCACCACAAGCACTATAAAGAACATTATATAGTAAGAAGCCGAGGCACTGGCACACCAAATACATACATATAGAACAATGGACAACAGCCACACAAGCAGTAAGATATAGAGAATACTGACAGGCCAAGCATAATAAAAACGTACAAGAATGCATTATATAGTAAGAATCAGTGAGCACAGGCACTCTCCCAAGTTCTAGCACCTCCCCATGCACTGCCTCACTCTATTGCTCAGCCAAAATGCAACGTATGAGGAACTGTAGGCCTGGAGCAGTGTGTAACCTGTAGTAGGGAAAGCCATGAAGTGACTGAAGTAATGTGAAAAATCTCTCACTACATGGATACCTTTTCTGCTAGTCAGACAGCAATGTTATATTATTATGGGGCAGATGTACAAATTTTCCAATCCAACAGCATCAGCATAATAATTATATATAAACATAGTAATTTAGGTTGAAAAAAAAGACACGTCTAGCCTTTTTTAAAACCTGTCTAACTTCTAGCTGATACAAAGGAAGGAGAACAGCCCCTTCTAAAGCTTATCCAATTTGCTTCAAAAAATGTCTTCCTGACTCCAAGATGCAATTTGACCATTTTCTGGATTAACTTTGTACTAAGATCTTTAACCCTGTATTTTCTGTATACCCCCCCACCCAGAAAGCAGGATGGCACAGTAGAAATTCCATGTATAAATACCCCTAGATCTCATAGCAGAATGGCAACTTAATTTATAAATCCCCCAGAATTCACAGCATAATTGCAATTTCATTTATAAATAACCCCAGAATTCATAGTAGAATGGCAATTCCATGTATAAATACCCCTAGCATTTATATCAAGTTGGGACAGTGGCAATTCCAAATATAAATAACCCCAGAACTTATATCAAGATGTCACAGTGGCAATTCCATGTATAAATGCCCCCAGAATTCATGGCAGGATAGCACCATGGCAATTCCATGTATAAAACCCCCACAATTCATATGATGGCAAAGGGGCAATTCCATGTATAAATACCCCCAGAATTCATGACAGGATGGTACCATGGCAATTCCATGTATAAAACTCCCCAGAACCCATAGCAGGATGGCAAAGGGGCAACTCTTTGTATAAATACCCCACAGAACCCATAGAAGGAGAAGAGAAAAGTAGATGAGCACATTGACAAATTGGCAATGATCAGCCACTCACCCTCACCAATGGGTGTTAAAGGGGTTGTTCACTTTTGAGAATACTTTTAGTATGATGTACAGAATAGTATTCTGAGACAATTTGCAATTAGTTTACATCTTTTATTATTTATGTTTTTTGAGTTATTTAGCTTTTTATTCAGCAGCTCTCCAGTTTGCAAATTCAATCTGGTCGCTAGGGTTCAAATTACCCTAGCAACAATGCATTGATTTGAATAATAGACTAGAATATGAATAAGAGAGAATAGAAAATGTAGTACTTAAATAGTAGTATCAATACATTTGTAGCCTTACAGAGCATTTGCTTTTTAAATGGGGTCAGTGAACCCCCTTTGGAAGTTGGAAAGAGACAGAAGAAAAAGGCAAATAATTAAAAAACTATAAAAAATAAATAAGGAAGACCAATTGAAAAGTTGCTTAGAATTGGCCATTCTATAACATACTGAAAGTGAACTTAAAGGTGAACCACACCATTAAGAAATGCATAAAGCTATTAAAATAGATTTGCTATAGATTCCTTGACATAGATTTGCCTGGGGTAAACACGGTTCTAGTTGTCTGCTGTTCCTTTTATTCCTGTCGCCTCTGATTACATTATAATACATTTATAATAAATTAGGGCCAGGGATTGAGACCTTAGCACAGTATTTCCATTTAAATTGTGCCAATACGTGTATATCAGAGTCCAGGTATAAGATATATCTGTTACAATGGAAGATGTATGCATCTTCATGTTTCACAAATATATAAGGGATTGCACGCTTCTCTTCCGGACTGCAGCTGTGCGGCAGGCGGAGCTTCCTTTCATTCGCTGGCCACTTCAACTTTACCAGCTTGGAGGGGGTGGTGCAAAATGAAAGTGGACTGGCTGGGTAAGGGAGCCAGCCCAGATACTTCCATTCCATCGCTGGCCACTTCCACTACCGGTTTCTAGGGGGTGGTGCAAAATCGAAGTGGAGAGGCCAGGTAAGGGAGACAGCCCAGACACGCACCGGCTTAAAAAAAAAAAGGCAAAAAAAAACCTGTAAAAAAAAAAAAAAAAATTTTTTTTTTTTATTTAAAAAATGGTTTCAACCTGGAGGAGGAAAATTCTGGGGGGGCCACGGCCCCTGTGGCCCCCCTGGTTCTGAAGCCTATGATGTTATTAATAGGGAATAAAGATAAATATATATGAAGGCCAGTGATATGATCCCAATTTTATTAATAGGAAACCAGTTATTAATGATAATAATGATTTTCTCTCCCTTTCTACAAAACCCCTTTACCTGTTTAATCTCAGTTCCTTTTCTGTTAAAATATCTCTATAGCACTTTTTATACTGCTCCCCTTTTGTGTTCTATCTGGTCTCTTCTTTCCTTATGATTTATTACTTTTTACAATTTTTTTTTTTACAATTTCCATTCCAATTTCCATTCCCCAATTCTCTCCTCCATCTGTAGTTTGGTTTTCAAATTTTCAAAAATCCCCTCAAAACTTTGACCCTGCAGCATCGTATTCCCACACATTTTATTAGGTATACAGTACAGACAGACACAGCCAGCACCATCCACAGTCACACACAGGTACAAACACTGGGTCAGGGGGGGAAAGTGGGAAACGTACGGTACGTACTCGTCTCCACGTCTCACATGCACAGCAGCACAGGCAGCTCCGAGTCCGACCAGCCCGCCCCGAGTCCAGCAGTTACGCGGTGCCAGTGCAGGCAGGCAGCCTCTGCCTAATCTTGCATCTTGCTTCTTCCGCTCTCCCTGCCTCACCTGCACCGTCCGTCACGTGACTCACGTCAAAACGTGCGACGTCCACACAACAACACAAGAGGAAGAGGGAAGGCGGGCGAGAGGCGAGTACAGACGTCAGACGAGCAGAGAGAGAGGGCGGAAGTAAGAATGAGGCGGACTCGGGAGCAGTGGCGTAACTCGGGAGTATGCCTGGAGAGGAGGTAGGGCCAGTGGCAGTGGGGACGGATGACAGATCAAACACCCAATGCGATGCTGGCTGCATTCATCAGCCAGGAGCCAAGAGGACATATCAATTTCGGCCGGGCCCTCTCTCCTCCCGGGCCCCCCCGCAGCTGCGGGGTCTGTTTCCTCCCTAGTTACGCCACTGGATGAGAGGCTAACATACAGGTACAAATTGGAGATAAAAAGTGCACAAGGTAAGGCATAGTCAGTAGGGACAGGACTAGGCTAATGTTCTAGTGGAGAGATTAAGAGAGTATTCCTTACGGAGGAATTCAGGGATGGGATTCCAGTGGAGCAGCAAGATAGAAGGGTTTGAGACGAGAGGTGGCAGTGGATTTGGATGGTGTGAAGAGAAGGTGGCTCTGAGAAGAGAGGAGAAGATGACCAGGAACATATAGTGAGACAAGAGAAGAAATGTAGTGAGGAGCAGAGGAGTGAAGGGCTTTGAATGTTAGTAGAAGGGTTTTATATGCTATCCTTTGCTTAACAGGCAGCCACGCTAAAGAATTTAGTTGGGGTTGAGCAGGTTCCCTTTTAGGAGAGAGCAGAAGGATCCTGGTAGCAGAGTTTAAGACTGATTGGAGGGGAGAGAGATGGTGTATAGCCACACAAGAAGAAAGTCGCACCAGTTAATACAGGGGGTCTGGGTGTGCATGCCCCAGATCTACAGCCCAAGTTGGAGAAATCATACCAGTGAGAAATAGCACAGATCCCATGGACAGGCACAGTTAAAAAACTGCAGACTTTATTTTAGGCAAATAAAGAACATAATATAGCCTTACACATTTCATACACTAAGGCACTTAATCTTAACCCTGACTAGTTTATAATACAACCAGGCTGAGGTCTCTTAACCTGTATACAAGAAATCTCAATATGAAAAATATAAGCTCTGCAAGGACTGTAGAGCTGTTCTACTGCCAAAGCATGTACTGTACATTTCTGTATAATCACATGATAAGAGCAGTTTTAGGTTATTTATGTTTTTTCTTGAGGGTTGCTTGGTGTTGTATGTGGTTTGTAGGCCCCACGCCTTTCTATAATCATCAGTATGTGATCAGTTGCTGGCCTGAAATCTGTTCTACATCCCAACATTAACCTTCACTAAAACATCTGCCAGCTATCTGCCATCTGCCATAGTTTAATAAAGTACTATGTGAATACAAATTACTCTTGGGAGTAGACCGTGTAACAACAAATGCCTGGGTTTAAGAATGTTCTAAAAGAAAATAAAATGTTCTGTGGATGTATCTCAAAAGAGTCAATAGTGATGTAACCCTACAGTTACCAGATTTCAATCCATCTATCTGGTGCCATAAAAGCTTGAAAAATTGCTACACAAAGCATGCAGTATATTCAGGCACTTTGTTGTTTCTACTGGACCATTTTTCATTTTGCCAGACTAGTATTTAGTCTGAATAATAAATGAGTGTCAGACTTTTGCTGACAGTAAGTGTAATGATATGATTAATCTGTTCCGAGCAAGTTAATGTCAAAGACTGAGCCGGGGATTTCAATCTCAAATAGGTTTTATTTCTTTACAGGCTTTACAACAGCTAACTTATCAAACATCCTTCCACTTGGAAAGGTGGGGAGACATTATAAAAGGCAGGGGCTGACCCTGCAGCTACAGAAGGGCCTTTAAGGTATGGGGGGGGGGGGCTGAGGCCCTAATTAAAACACCAACAACACAAATAGGCTTTATATACATTGTGCCAGTATGACTTTGCATACATTCCATGTGGTGCTATGTTTGAGCTGTTGCCCACTACCAGCCAAATGATAGCTGTGTTCTTCACCTAAGACATACATGTTAAATCACAGCTCATAAACTCATAAAAGTCACCCTATTGTGCCTCCCAGTCTTTGTTTCCCTGCAATTTACACTCAGATTCATTTTCTATTGAAAATGCCTAAAACTCACCCAAACCTTAATTCAGATACAGACAGTTTTGGACAAAGCATGGAGTGTGTTTCGAGGTGTGGCCAGGGGTATAAATTGCTTTGGACAAGACTATATCAGGTCTCTGCTCTTTCTCCCCCCTCCACGCACAATGATTTCCTTACCTGGCTAAAGGTGGCCATAGACGCACAGATAATATTGTACGAAACAAATCTTTGTCACATATTCGTTGCGTGTATGATGGAAAAAGAGTCACCGATATCGGCAGAAGACTTGGATATCGGTCGATATGCTGTAGAGGCTGAAGTCTGCGCTGTTGTATAAAAAGACTACGGGGAGAGCAGCACCAGGGGTAGTGGATCCACACTTCCACTGTAGATACTAGTAATAGGCAAAAAGGTGCGCTGATATTCCCTATTCAATATATTCACAATCACCTATAAAGAAAGAACCGTATATAGAGTAGAATGTTCGGTACTCATAAATTGTTTTACGATGTTGGAACTACTCACAATGTAGATTATCAAACACAGGCACGTAGATTAGTTCCCTGTGGCAGATGTATACACACGCTGAAGAGCTATGCGGTAGTTCTGGGAAAACAAATACTGCAGATAGTGAAGAATCGCTGGAACTCAGGTTTAGGCCCTATGGGTCCTATAAACTTACCGAGCGGTAGCAGAGTGGAACGCTAAGGAAGTTGCGGGATGGTTGTTCGGTATAGCTATGTATCTGAGACGCCGCTCGCCACCAGCATTTAAGAAAAAACGGCCTTACGGATGTTGTCGGCGTCCCAGGCCGGCACCGTGTTCGGGTTCCGCTTCTTCTTATCTTTTTCCTCTGTCACAGACGCTCGGCAAGTCCCGAGGTGAAGTGTGGTAATTGAATAGGCAATTAAAAAAGGGGGGCTAATCTTTTCAACACGGTGCCGGCCTGGGACGCTGACAACATCCGTAAGGCCGTTTTTTCTTAAATGCTGGTAGATACATGGTAGCTACTGTAGATACATACAAATTGTCAGCACTGTAAATCAAGATGTTGTAGTTAAGTCCATGAGGGCTAAATCCATATCAAACATTACATTTGTGGCTTGCAGTGTACAAAGCTGTCAAGTCAAACAGTTTAATACATGTCAGCTATTTACAAGGTGTGGGGGTGAACCAGTTAAATACAGGGGCTTATGAATAAAAAGATTTATTTTGTGACTTCACATCAGTGGGCACTTAATGATAATAGTGAGTCATCTTATATGTAATAATAGTAAACACAATAAATGTTTTTCATGCCGATCATGATTATTAGCTGTGCGATTGCTCATATGCTGGACAATTTAAATATGAGTTTTAATTAACATCATCAAATATGTGGTATATAGTGAAGCTGCTGTTCACTAGCCATGCTCTCTACATTGAAATCTATCCAACAAGAAACTAAATATTTTCAGCCTCCAACAACTATATATAAAGTTTATTGTATGAAATAATTTATTGAACTGGTTGCTAAAAGTGAACTTATTTGACTAGAGACGAGCACCCTGGTAGTGATTTGGATTGATTTACCCTGATTCAGAAGAAGAGTAACCTACATGCTATTAAGCCAAGTATTTTCATTTACTAATGAAAGCAAGTTTTAATATATGGGGGAAATGAATAATACGTTAGCACCCTACCCCTCTTCAGAAGATGTTAATAGCTGAGAACATAGATTTCCCTCCGGGATTTACAGACCCAGGTTTTTCACAGGCATTTGGTATTCAAAATGTACAATTATCTCCTATAGTACCAACAATTTGCAATTGTTAAGAATAAAGAACTCTGGAACAAGAAAGACCAGTGGTGGGCTCTTGTAGGAGCTTTCAAAAAAGAAGGTACAGTAATAAGAGTTTACAGAATTTGAGAGGAAATGTGAATCGGATAAATATGCAACACATTTAATATCTAACCTATACAAAATACTCCAAAAGGGTACATATGCTGAGCTTCCAGATTTTAAGAAGTGGGAACAAGATCTAGGTTTCCATTTGCCTTATAGAGAATGGGATGAAATATTTAAAACTAGCATAAATTGCTCTGTGAGTAATAAATATCTGGAATATTGTTATAAATTAATATCTAGATGGTATAGGACTCCAGTGGTCCTGAAACAAATGGGCCTTAGTGATAATGATAAATGTTGGAGGCGTGAGAAGGCTCAAGGTTCATTACTTCACTTGTGGGTATTGACAAATTTCTCAATTTTAGCTATTTGTGAGGAAGTCACAGGAGTGTTGGCTTCATCACTGAGCCCAGCAAATATCCTATTATTTTATGGGTTGGGTATAATTGAAGGGGAAAATAGAGATATTGTTTTATAGTTGATAATAGCTGCTAAGTCTCTTATACCACTACATTAGAGAGAGAAAATCTCTCCCATGGTTGAAAACTGGGTAGATGTGGTTACAGAGATAAGCCAGATGGAAGAAATTACAGCATAAATAAATGATAAACACTTAGAATACCTGGAAGTCTGGACAAGATGGTTTAGATATAGGGGAAAAAAAGAGAGAGCAATAATAATCCAACCATTGGCCAAAAATAGGATGTGTTCACATAATTACAAAGTAGATGTTATGCTAATACCCGAATAAGGGAAATATAAGTCTGGAACTTAATTTGGAGGTTAGACGGCCCACTGAGATAATTAAAGAATTGTTGAGATTTTAATAAAATAAGGAAACAAGGAGCCATAGAAACAAATTATATTTGTTTTTTATTATTTGTTGTTATACTGCACTGGGTAGACAATCAAGTACTCTAGAAATGGAGATAATCCGCTCAGAGAAATGCATGAACCCATTTGCCTGCATTATATATTTCTTTTCTTTTTATTGAGATGTATTGGACAAACAAATGTTCTTCTTTTTGTATGTATTGTTAAAACAAAGGTAAATAAAGAATTAAGAGGAAAAAAAAGCCAAGTATTTTCAAGGCAGATCCCAGAAATACAATAAATTCACACCCCTGTTTGGAAGTCAGGATGTATTTTTGGCATGGGTCCTAGATATAAATTCTTATCTGCCCAGAAACAAAGTTGTACCTGGGCACTTGTCCTAGAAATTAAGTTAAATTTCCATTAAGAAAGACAAACACTACCTGGCCACATATCCCACCATTAAGTTAATTTCTCATTTAGGAAACTTTTCCCAAACAATGGAAAGCCAATGGAAAGCCAACTTGTATTTGAAAAACGTATATCTGAGATAAAATAAATCTGCCACTTACAAAGCATACAAAGCGTGCACCTTGGGACAACTGAAAAACAGATATTCTACAGAATAGTCAAATGATGTACAATATCTGGAAGCCATCAATTTTGTGTCCCCAGCGAGTGCAGAGTAGTCCAGAAGCAGTGCTTTGGGTATTATAACAAATTTATTGACAGACAGTCCTGATTTTCACAGCTCAACCCTTAATCCTGGGTTTCTTACCGAAATGTCTTGAGTTTCTATTTGATCTCCTGCACTGATGCCAGAAAAAAAGACAACGTTTCTGATTAAATAAGAGGCTTTTTGGCAGAGAATCCAGAGAATACTCAGCACCTGCACTTACATACATTTGTAAAACTTTAAGATACTCAAAAATACCACTGTTACTCTTTAAGCTAAATAAGTCTCTTGGGAGAACTGTGTCTCACAACTTAAAGGGCAATTTCACCTTCATTAGAAAAACTGAAATAACACACCCTGTAAATCTTTTTTTTAATTTTCTAATGTTGGGAGGTATGTAACCAAATAGGGTTTTAACCCCTTCAGCAGGAGACATAGCACATTCGACTTTAAGCCCAGTCATAGGGTACAACAAGGATCATTCGTTGGGACTACAGTTTATCTCTTTGCTAAGCAGTTGCTTGTGTTATGTGTTATGTGCACCTGGACTGAAACAATATTAACGTTGTAAGAGTTTAATGGGAAAGCACAGTTAAATGAAAATTGCATGTTTGAGTCTATTGACGTTTATTGGCTCTGCAAGCTGACAATATAAAACACTCCTTTACCTAAAGGCTACATTTTAGAAATCTTGCCTAAAGGCAATGCACTTCAGTTTACTGATAGAACCTTCTGTCTGCTGCATTCATCTATTTACCTTAAGCATGATGCTTCTACACACTGTCTAAATCCCTACAAGATGATTCATTCTGTACTTAATGCTTTTACAAATGATAGACAGTCGTCTCTCAGGGCTACATGAAGTTGCCTTCATTCGGCACATTTTTCACAAGACTGCTAGAACAGGAAAATGTTCATTATTACTTTCTGTACAGTACATCCACAGGCTTGGTCCAAATGCTATGCTCCATTTTTTATGATCACATTGGTTTCTGCAGGTTTCTGGGGGGGTCAACCTTTTGCAGTTATACTCCCTGCCCTACCATATAGTTACGCCACTGTTATGACCCCCCTTGCCAAATGCCAATGACCCCCCTTTGCCATATGTTTTTAGACGGTGGAATTAAGCAGAGATTTTTCGTAGTGTCCATTTTCAAAAGTAGTGGTAAAAAAAAAGACACTCCATCTAAAACCAGACAGATTCTTGTAAAAGTCAATGGCCCCTTAACCATTTGAAGGAAATGGTTGTGGTTTGACGCTCAAATTTTTTTCGGGTTTTCCCGAATTCGGAAATAGAGCAATACATTAAGAAAACAAACTCTGTGTCATTACAATAATAGATACAAATAAATACAAAGTCCAGTTACATTAAAGATTAAGAGCTAAGTATCAAAGAGACAAGAGGATGGAGGTCTCTGCCCCGTTAAACTTACAATCAAAATATTTACAGGGGAATGTAATAACAGTCGCAAACAGCAAAACAATTTGCGCCAATAAGAAAAAAAAATCCACATCTCGCAATGTAATATTGTACCTTAAATTGTTATTACATTGCGAATGTTAATTGCGCACTCTTAAGTGCTTGAAGGTGTCGTAATCTTTTGGAGCAAACATAACAACCTTTTCAGTAAGAAGTTTTATTACATTGACTGCGCATTGGCGCAAACTAGAAAATTCGCAAATGGTCTTCCACTGTTGGAAGTGATTGCTAAACATTTTCGCAAAAATCTATATTAAATTCGCACAAAGCAAAATTTGTTAGCCCAAAGGCATAACTTTTCGCATTGCAAATAGTTTTTCCGTTTCCGACTTTTATTACATTCCCCGAAAGTCTTATAACTATGACCATTTTCTTTTTGTGCCAATTGGGCAGCAAACCAATAAGAACAGAGGTTAGCAAACCATTGAATATGTAACAGATATATATACGATATATTGCAATATATGGACAAACAATCCCTGTGTTGTTTAAAGGGTAAGGCATTTTTCAGTAGCAGTATGCACAAAATGTCTCTGTCTTAAATATATTGATAATGGGTTGAGTGCAGAGGACTCTTGTATGTGTCTATGTATTTTGTGGTCACAGCCTCATTGCACCCCCGCCTAATGGTTTTTAAAAATTAGTGGTGAGCACAACTTTCCCTTGTTTGTTATGTAACAGATATCACATGGTTCTTTTGCCCACAGGGCTGTGCACCAGCATGAGAAACTTTTAAGATAGGAAGTCAAGTGACATTTCCATTATACACTGTAAGAAGTCAAGGCCAAGGACATTCTGGTACAGGTATGGGATCTATTATCCGGAAACCTGTTATTGGGAAACTTGTTATCCAGAACATTCCAAATTACGGAAAGGCCATCTCCCATAGACTCCATTTTATCCAAATAATCCAAATTTTAAAAAAAGATTTCCTTTTTCTCTGTAATAATAAAACAGTACCTTGTACTTGATCCCAACTAAGATAAAATTAATCCTTATTGGAAGCAAAACCAGCCTATTGGGAGTATTTAGTGTTTACATGATTTTCTAGTAGACTTGAGGCATGAAGATCCAAATTATGGAATGATCTGGTATCCAGAAGACTAAGAATTCAAGGGACATTTCTGTTATAGATAATTCATTTTGGGGGTAGGCTTTCACGTTTACTCAATACAGAGTTTCTGGAAGTCCACATTGGAGAACAGGGGAATATTTCTGTTTATATTCTCCATATAGAGGTATGGTTCTTTTAATAATTAAGATATTTAATACATGTATGTGTGTGTGTATATATATATATATATATATATATATATATATATATATATATACACACAGTGATGTTGCAATAAAATATTGCGGGTGCGGGTACCTTCGGAATTAATATCTATATATATATATATATATGTGTGTAAAATGAGTGATGCATTTTTAGCAGGAATGCTACACCCAGTCTGCACCTATCCCCTCCCAGTGTTGCATAACAAGGAGGCGTGGGGAGCATATAAATCAATGCAAAGGTATTTGTCTATATCTAAGTAAAGGTGACCAGATATAACTGGTTTTGGGGTATTTTTCCACTGATTGATTAGTTGAGTATTGTACAGTGTAACCAAATGTTTAGATTACTAAAATAGCCCTGATCATAGCAGGAGAGAGAAGTGATCTGTCTGTGCCACATTAGTTGGCTGATGCTACTGTAACAGAAAGGTGGAAAGGCATCAGAAAGTCTGGATTTTGCCCAGAAAGGTCTCATGCAATCTCAGGTTGGTCTGCTAAAACTGCTTCCCAAGGGTTCTCTATATCTGGCTGAAATTCTGATTTATCCAATTATATGGTGTGACTGACTATAGCTATAGGGCTACATCATAAAGTTGTGCCATTATCCTGTGTGCTGAATGTGATCAACCCTGCCCTAAATCTAATGTATGATTTAGCTTCAATTCTTTGCACACCGATGACATGCTGTATTCCTGTCTAGAATTGTTTTGTTTATGGCTTGTCGGCAGCAAATTCTAGAAAGATGTGTGATTATTTCAGATAAGCACGTATTATTTTTCCTTTTGCAACAGGAACAGAAAAAAACACCAGTATAATGCATGCATTATGATGAAATCCCCTCAGTGTATCTTTAACATACAAACCCACTGCCCTAGAAACGAATCATTTCCTTAATAGAGACTGAAGTATCAGGGCGCCGGCATCAAGATTCAGCGTCTTTCCATTTACTGTGTGCCAGAGGGAAGCAGCAGCAGAGATTGATATCTGTGAGCTGGAGAATAAATCTGCCGCTGGAGACTGTGTAGAGCAGACGAGGCTAGCCATGAATGTAGAGGTGTTACTGTGCCAGGCTGATGATGGTTCATACACTACTGCTGCATTATGTTAGGCTTTTGCAGGCTGAAAAACATCGGCTCTTTGCCATTTCTCAGTGGCCAGGTAAGGACTTTATCTTTCTACGTGTGTCCTTGTTTAGCATGGAACTTAACTTTGCATAGATGTGGTATTAGTACTGTTTATCCTTGAAGGGGAACTATAACAAAAATGAAAATTTAATATAAGCTTCATCATACTAAAATAAAGAAACTTCTAAATACTATCAATTAAAAATTCTTTACTGTTTCTGAAATAATCAAGTTTATATTCACTATTCCTCTCTCAGCATCTGTTTCTCTTCATTCTGTCTTCATGCAGCAGTTGGGTGGCAGATATTGATTGACAGTTAGATCCAATATATCTTATAGGGGGGCTTCCTTTCCTCGCAGATGAATAAGAGCTCACTCAGATAACTGATTCCAGTACAAACAAAATCTAACAAAATAACTGCCTTTTGCAAAAATCTTGCACGTAGAGAGACATGATATCAGATGATTTTAATAGAGTGAGCTTCTAGGCAAAAGGAGCCCTCCTATAAGATATATTGGATCTAAATGTCAACTGCTGCATGAAGACAGAATGAAGAGAAACAGATGCAGAGAGAGAGGAATAATGAAGATAAACTTGATTATTTCATAAACGGTACAGCTTTTTTAATTGATTGTATTTAGAAACTTATTTCAGTATGCTGAAGCTTCTATTACATTTAAATGTTTGCGATTGTTCCCCTTTAAGCAACCAGTCTCCTTTTTCGGAAAGAATGCTGGGTGCCTTTCTGCCACCCAAAAGATTTGCAGAAGAAGTGAAGTTTGACGGAATTTCAGTTTCTCGCTGCCTCTTTCTTCCTTGTCATATGTTTACTTAAATGTAAGCGTGAATGTACACGTGTAAATGTAATGCAGCTGAATGTGTGACACTTACTCTGTCTAGGGACAGAGTTTACATAGTGCCCTTAATGGAAGTGGTTAGCAATTGTGGGCTAGGATAAGCTTGCAGATTTCCAGTGTGAAATTGTATCTCTGAGAGCCGATTTAATGCGAGCTGCATATAAATGATATGCTCTTCATGGTTCTGTAATATACTTCACTTTTGCTATGACATGTCCTAGCCAGAATGTGAATGTAACACCCATCATCCCTCCAGAGCTAGACAAGGGAACAAATATATGTTATGGCTAAAAGAACAGGTCATGCCCCTATGGACTTATGGTTTAATGGTGTATTTACTGCTAGTTATATATTGAAGGGAACGAGGGAGTTGGTGGTTCAGTTCAAGCACACGGGCAGAACGAGTGTCTAATTTATGAGAGTATGCATTGGAGTATTATATTGTTGGTGTTAACAGAAGTTTTATGGCCAGCACTTATTTAACCCCTTACAATACCTCAATCTAAGTATTGAAGAAATTTTATTCCATTTAGATATTAGATAATATATCACATAGGGATGCACCGAATCCAAGATTCGGTTCGGGATTCGGCCAGGATTCGGCCCTTTTCAGCAGGATTCGGCCGAATCCTTCTACCCGGCCGAACCGAATCCGAATCCTAATTTGCATATGCAAATTAGGGACGGGGAGGGAAATTGCGTGGCTTTTTGTCAGAGAACAAGGAAGTAAAAAATGTTTTCCCCTCCCCGCCCCTAATTTGCATATGCAAATTAGGGTTCGGATTTGGTTCGGTATTCGGCCGAATCTTTCATGAAGGATTCGGGGGTTCGGCCGAATCCAAAAAAGTGGATTCGGTGCATCCCTAATATCACACTATGGTTTGTTATATTACTGCAATGTTTTAATAAATCAAGAGAAAACGACTTCTGGAGTCTCAGTAAAGAGGTCCCAATCCCCATTTTCTAGAAACTCAGCTCCTTGAAATACAACCAAAAAGAAACATTGTCGTAGGTAAAACATCCAATTCTGATGTTGGTTCTAAAGACTTAATTAGCATTGATTAACCTGTTTAGGTTTGAGTTCAATTAGGTCTAATTAGACATTTACGCGTATGTCGTTGAAAGTACGCATGAAAATCCGCGTTCATTGCATCAACTCTATCAATTGCACCAACTTGGTGTTCATCCGCATAATCGGATTTAACGCGTAAATTACAGCATACGTACTGTGTATTAAAACTAAGTTAAATTCCGCAAGAGAAATAAAAGAATCAAGAAATTGATATACGAGAATGGAGCATATGATAGATACGCATTACACATCAACAACATACGTGTAAAAATAAAATGTTTCGCATAATTAACGAGTAACGCGTAAGTTACTTCAACTCTCACTCTTTGATTCAACTTAGTATTACGCGTAAGAATACGCAAAGTACACATTAGATAAGTTTAAGAAACTACAATAGATAATTAAACATAGATTGCTCTCAACAGAAGACAACTCTATATTTTTATCTATGTATCTTTATATGTTAGCAAATGATATTTGTTAAGGTCTCATTAATTAAAACAGTCAAGTTTATATGTTGATGTAAAAATCTTACTAATATTGATGATATGTCATTATGATGATTGTTATTTTCCTGGAAAAACTTTTCAATAAAACTTATTGAAACCTATTTAACCCCTTACATTGTCAGTAGGAAACTGCACTTAGCTTGGTTAATACAACTACCTGATGTAGATGAAGTTGATTTTGCAGGTTCCCTCACGATGCAGTGATATCAGATTGACTTATTTTATACTTCCCATCATTTACTGCAATGGATGGAGAAATTGTAAGGAGATGTTGCTCACGTATATGTACTTATTACTGCCATTCCCATGAACATGTGGGCGGTAATAAACCTTTTTTAATAAGAAGTAGTGATGTATGGGGGAGGGTTTGTCTTTGCCCTACTTAGGGTAATGTCATAAATGTTTACCCCAGGTCAGGGCCAATTTTATAAATGGGGGAAAAAAAGCAATTTCCCAGGACCTGCAAGCAGACTGCTCATCTGGTGTAATAGCTCTATAACACAGGCATTTCAATTTATTTGGCTTTTCCTTGTGGGATCTGATAGCCCAGTCCAGTTCCAAGCCATCTATCTAGTTTTTAGGCCCAGCAACCCAGATAAAATTCCATCCAATCACTGACACATTATGTCATAGCCATAGTCCAATCGTTCCAGGCTGGCCAGCTTAACCTTTTTGTCTACTTCATTAAGCAGAGATCATTTCTTCATGCCCTGCCTTATACTGAAGTCCATGTGCTTGATTGTTGTTTTATCAGAAATTGAGCAGGTTACAACCCATTAGATAATTTCCCTGGATCTACTGGTCCCGACTGTAGGCCTGGCTTCAGTAGTTTCTGTTTCCACGATTGGAATGCCAGTAACAGTAAATGGGTAATTCTTTTTCTTCCTTGTGCTTTATATCGGGAGAAAATGATGGCAGGAATTGCCAGTCTGCAGCCCTTCAGAAATTGTTGACAACTCGCAGCAACCCCTAGCAGCAGCTAACAATTGAAGGTTGTCTTGATATATCTATGCGCAAGGCAATTTTCTAATTTTTTTATATTTTATATGACTTTATTTTTAAAGCAAGTTTCATTCACTAACCTGTACTGTTACTTAAAGCCGAGTTCATTTTAACTTCCCCTTGTGTGGCTGATTGACTGACTTAAGCAGGTTCTAAATTGCACTAGTACAGTAACAAAAACTATAACTAAATTATATTTATTATATTTAAATCTTGCTTTATATTTGAGTCATTATGTAAAAAAATTAATAATATTGTAACCATTTCTTGGTCTTAACCAATGCTTTGGCTACTCATGAGATTTACGAGATTTATGAGAGCAGATTTACGCTATGACCCCCTCTCTCATACAGGCCTATGAGGTGCTGTGTGGAGCACGGGAGCAGCTACAAGCTGCATTCAATGATAAAAATGGACTTAGAGGTTTTTAATGGGCAAGTCAACCCCAAAATAAAAATTTGCCTAATAAATGAAAACATTATTCTAAGCAAGATGACTATGAAGATTTTCGTTCATCCAGGTCATTGTATTTCTAGTATAGGTAAATCGAAAAACAACTGGACTTGCTGAGTAATCAATGAAGACGTTTCACTACTCATCCGAGCAGTTTCTTTAGTTCAACTGACTGGTGTGGGAAATTCTCGGCATATAAATTCTTCCACTAATCCAATCACAATGGCACATTGTAACGCTTCAAAGAGTGACATCTAAAGAAACCAACACCTCTGTGAATTTCTTCAAATGTCACCTCTTTGAAGAGTTACAATGTGCCATTGTGATTGGTCAGTTGAACTGAAGAAGCTGCTCAGATGAGTAGTGAAACATCTTCAATGATTACTCGGCAAGTCCAGTTGTTTTTATTTTTAGACTTACCTATACTAGATATTATTCTAAGCAACTTTTCAATATACATTAATTACACATTTCTATGGTTTTTAAGATATTTGTATATGTTTTGCTATTGAAAGCAGCGTTTGTCTATCACTTTCTATTCTCTGCCCTGATGTCTAAGACTGTTGATACAATGTAAGACAAGGCAGCTGATTAACAGAACTGTCTTTGCTGGGGAACCAAGACTGTTGCAACATTTTTTAAAAAGTAACAACTGGGAGTTAAGCCAATGCTGCTTTCAATATTAATTGTTTTTACAAATAACTTTAAAAGCACTGAAAATTTGTAATGAATGTATGTTGGAAAGTTGTTTTGAATTATGTTTTCTTTTATTAGGCAATATTTATTTTGGAGCTGACTTGGCCTTTAATCATGAATCATAAACTCAAGTTTATTTGTTAACTGAGGTAGTACAGGTAATCCCCGGGTTACGTACGAGATACTGTAGGATCTGTAGGGTTGTTCTTAAGTTGAATTTGTATGTAAGTTGAAACATATACATTCAACTTAGACATATGTTTGTCTTGACAAAGAATTTATTTTTACCTTTCTGTGCACATGTATTTTTACATTTCTGTGCTCTGCAGTAAACAACAAACATCAGAGCGGATTCGGGGCAGGTGGTTTATTAAAGATATATAGTGAATAAAGTACTCCCTCTTGTAAAATATAAGGATATTATAAGTTAATGAGGAGTTTCATGACAAGGCCGAAGGCCAGATTCAGAAATGACCAAGTGGAAACATATGATTACATGCAAGGAAGGGGATTGTGCAGCGAAATAGATTAGGATTAAATAATAGAGATGGAACAAAAGGCTGCCGAGCACCTGTAGAATTGATGTACTTGACCACCTTGTGGATTTAAAAATTTTAATTTTCGAGTTTATTTTAATTTGGCTAGGAAATAGTTAAAATTCGATTCAAGTTTTTAGAAAAACTGAATTTAAATTTTGAAATTTATCATGTACTGACCCTTTAAGAATTAGAATTTGACTATTTGCCACCTTAAACCTGTTTTAGCCTATGCGGGATGTTCTGGAATCAGTTTGGAGTTGTTTGTAGACATTCTGAAAATCTAGGTTTTTTTGGTGAAAAAACTTAATTCAAATTCGGCTTGACTTTGATTCGAGTTTGCGGGTCAATTCCATTCACCCGAATTTGAAAAATTAGATTTTTTTTTAAAGATTTTGATTGATCGTATTTTTTTTTTTTTACATTTTGAGTTCATGGTTGTTCATGTGAGTTTATGAACTCAAAATTCGACCCTTGATAAATCTGCCCATTTACTTCGAGTGAAGCAATAAAAGAAAAAATACTTCGAATTTCGAATGGTCTAATATGGCTACTTCGACCATTGAATAGGCTACTTCGACCTTCGACTACGACTTTGAATCGAACGATTCGAAGTAAAAATTGTTTTGACTATTCGACCATTCGATAATCGAAGTACTGTCTCTCTAAAAAATACTTTGACCCCCTAGTTTGCCCCCTAAAACCTGCCGAGGCCTATGTTAGCCTATGGGGAAGGTCCGCATAGGCTTCCTAACAATCTTCTGATCGAAGGAAAATCCTTCGATCGATGGATTGAAATCCTTTGAATCGTTCGATTCGAAGGATTTAATTGTTTGATCGAACGATTATTCCTTCAATCGTAGGAATATCGCTAAATCCATCGACTTCGATATTCGAAGTCGAAAGATTTACATTCGGCAGTCGAATATCGAGGGTTAATTGACCCTCGATATTCCACCCTATGTAAATCTGCCCCTTAGTGTTACTGTTTGAACACAGCAACATTAGGATTAATGCTTTAGCAATACGTTAATTGCATGCAATGAGCAGAAGCTGTGGACAAACGAAAAATGCTGAGTTTAGTAGAAAAAAAGTAGTTTAATTTGAGAACTGTATTGATCTTTTGCTAAAGGTATTAAAGCTCAGGCTTTGGGAACTAATCTGCAATGCAAGTCAAGTTTACAGGCTTGTAAATTCATGTTTTCTCTGTAAATTTTGTTTTAAAAAAGTATATTGCCATGTAATGCAACTGTATCCATGAATAAACAAAGGCAAGAAACTGAGCTTGTCTTTAGAGAAATGGCAGCGTGTCCTGCTAAATATTAATGTAGACAGAAGAGTGTACACCAGATAAAACCATGTATCTTTATTCCATAACCAACATTAAAGACCAACTGATGTGCTTCGTCCCACAAGGGATGAAACGATGGGCTACATAAAATTTGGTTCATTTAACATGATTTAAAAAGATGTTTACAGAAAATGAAGTCACTAAATGAACCTTTGTTCTTACAAATGAATCCTTAAAGGAAAACTATACCCTCAGATCAATGTAGGTCTCTATAAAAAGATATTGCATAAAACAGCTCATATGTAAAACCCTGCTTCATGTAAATAAACCATTTTCATAATAATATACTTTACTAGTAGTATGTGCCATTGGGTAATCATAAATAGAAAATTGCCATTTTAAAAAATAAGGGCCGCCCCCAGGGATGATATGATTCACTGTACTCACAAACATACCAACAAACCATACTTGTTAAGTATGACAGACAGAGCTCTAACTTTTGCTTCCACACTAAGGGGCAGATTTATCAAGGGTCGAATCTCGAGGGTTAAAAAACCCTCGAATTCGACCCTCAAAGTAAAATCCTTCGAATTCGAAGGATTTTACTTTGAGGGTGGAATTCAAGGGTTTTTTTTAGCGCAAAAGGTTCGATCGAACTATCGAATAAAAATCGTTCAATCGATAAAATCCGAACGATTTTAAGCGATCGATCAAAGGATTTTTATTCGACCAAAAAAAACTTAGAAAAGTGCTGTGGAATGTCCCCATAGGCTAACATTGGACTTTGGTAGCTTTAATTTGGCGAAGTATGAAGTCGAAGTTTTTTTTAAAGAGACAGTACTTCGATTATTGAATTGTCGAATGATTTTTACTTAGAACCGATTACTTACGACCGATTCAATCGAAGTCGAAGTACCCAAAAAATTATTTCGAAATTCGAATATTTTTTGATTCGAACTATTCACTCGAACTTAGTAAATCTGCCCCTTACTGTTACAGTTAGAGGCCCATGTACTATTGGTCGAATATAGAGGGCTAATTAACCCTCGATATTCGAGCCTCGAAGTAAAATCCTTCGACTTCGAAGTCGAAGGATTTACCGACAATTAAATCCTTCAAACAATTAAATCCTACGATTCTAAGGATTTTAATCCATCGATCGAAGTATTTTTCTTCAATCAAAAAAAGCTTAGAAATATTATGGGGACCTTCCCCATAGGCTAACATTGGTGCTCGGTAGGTTTTAGGCAGCGAAGTAGGTGGTTGAAGTTTTTTTTAAAGAGACAGTACTTCGACTATCGAATGGTCGAATAGTCGAAAGAATTTTTAGTTTGAATCGTTCTATTTGAAGTCGAAGGTCGAAGTAGCCAATTTGATGGTCGTAGTAGCCAAAAACAAACTTCGCAATTCAAAGTTTTTTTCATTCTAATCCTTCACTCGAGCTAAGTAAATGTGCCCCTTAGAGTTGTAGTATTTCTGGTCAGGTGATCTTTGAGGCAGCACACAGACCATCACTAAATGGTGGCTCAAGGCAAGAGATGTAAAAGGACTATATTTACTTAAATATATATTCCAGTTTGGTAAGATTCTTTAATATGCCACTTAGTATGATGTAAACTATCTGTTGCTTAAGTGTTTATTTTGGGGGCATAGCTTTCCTTTAATGCTGATTTATGAAAAAAGACAGACTTCATGAAGCATAAACTTAACATCCTGGAGCATAACACATCATCATATATTCTAAAATCTCGATTTATATTAGCTTTCACTAGTATTGAAACAAATACCCATACTTTACTGACATATATTAAAATACATATATTAAACAATATATATGAAATATATTATATTGACCACATATTAATCATATATTTACTGGTGACTAGAATAGTCATATTAAGGGCTCATTCATACCTCCCAATATTTGAAAAATACAAAGAGGGACAAAAAGACCTGCTGCACATAGCACGGCATAAAATAGACCACGCCCATTTTATGGCCACACCTTCTAATTACAGTGTCAATTTTACAAAATTTGGCAGGTTATGAAAGTTTGAACACATTTCTTGGAGTTTTAGGGCCATCTTTTATGTATTATAACAGTTTTGCTAATGAAGGTAAAATAAGCTGTGACACTCCCCCAAGAGACTTGCTTTTATTATTTACAAGAGAGACTTGCTCTTATTATTTACAATTGTATCAAAGTGCAAGTGCTAATTATTCTGGGTTCCTTGCAAAAAGCATCTTATTTAGTTAAGTTTTAGAAACTCTTATTAGTTACAATGATATCAAAATGCAGGAAATGGTACAGTTGGGAGGTATGCTCATTTACAAATGTATCAGTGGAAAAACCAAGAGAGCTGCAATGCAGGAAGTAGTGTTATGACATTATGTTACACATCCAGTCACTCCAGCCTTTATGGATAACATTTTTGGCTAACTGAATCGAAAAAAACTAATTTCAATGCAACCACAAAGTTAAGCTATATTTCTTGTTAAAGCAATTAAATTATATTCATTCCTGGATGTATGCAAAATGTTTATCAGGGTCTGAATTCATCTCTGTATTTCTAATATCCAACTCCGAGCAACTCAGAATTCCCGAATGGACCTTATTTATGAAGCAAAAAGGCAGAAAAAATAGAATCGGGCAAAAACTTTGGAGCTTTCCTCGAAAACTTAGAATTGTTCGCAGTTTTCTGAAAAAAAAATACGATTTTTTCGGAGTTTTCGGAGTTTTTTTGCTGCAAATCCCCAAAATAATCGTATATCGGTATGGACATCAGCGCAGACACTGGGACCTTCCCCATTGACTTATACAGGACCTGGAGTGCTTTTAGATGCCGGGGTTTCAGATTGTAGTCCTGTTTCTTGCATGTTATTCAGGTAGCAATGAATTGCAGAAATACTCTACATGGGTGGCTTCTTTGAGAAATGTTAAAAAGCCTTTTAGATATTGGACAGGCCAGCTCAGAGAGTGAAATTAATTCTAATATGGATAGTGTTCACTAAAGCTAGAATAAGTGACATTTTAGAATTTGCATTTGCTAAATTATGTGGCATTTCCAGAGCCTCCCCTGCAATGAAGCAAGGAACCTAATGTAAGTTTAAGAAATAAAATTAAATGTTTTGTCTCTTCAAGTGCTCTAGTGATATAGCCTCCCCCAGTCACAACAGAAAAGGTAAGGGTGGTTGGTGAGGGGGGTAACATCCAGTGCTTGAATTGGGTGTAAAAAAGTGAAGGGATGGTACATTTGCCGCGCGTAGCGTGGGGAAAAAAATAATAAGCCATGCCCACACTTATAAGCCAAACCCATTAGTATAAGCCACGCCCATTCCTGGGGTTTTTTTTGGCTCATTCATGTTTTTTGGTAAAGCGAAATTGACACCAGGAACGAATTTTTTTTTTACATCTATCATGGCATTCACTGACACTGAATGGATCATCAAGTACACTGCTATGAACAGAAGTCACCCAGGGCAAAGAACTACATTATACGTGCATATAAACATGTAGAATGTAAAAGCATTAACTACTGACCTTATATTTGTGTTCCCTGCTCTGCTTTTCTTTTATTTTCTTTTACATTTTTTTCTTGCTCTTGTTCCTCTATTTGTCTTGTTTGTATTTCTTTCTTCCACCATTTCTTTACTTTTTATATATTCCTCAACCTCTTCAACCTCCTCAGCTGGCACCCCTCATACACTCACACAAACACACTGAGGCACACACACACACACACACACACACACACACACACACACACACACTAAGGCACACACACACGCACACACACACACTAAGGCACACACACACGCACACACACACACTAAGGCACACACTAAGGCACACAAACACACTGAGACACAAACACACTGAGACACACACACTGAGACACACACACACACACATACACACTGGGACACACACCCACCCAGTAAGGCACACACACACACACACACACACATACATACACCCACTAAGGCACACACACACACAATGAGGCACACACACACACACTATGGCACACACACACACATACTGAGGCACACATACACACTGAGGCACACACACACACACACACACACACACTGAGACACATACACCCACTAAGGCACACCCACCCACTGAGACACACATGCACACACTGAGACACACACACACACACACACTGAGACACACTCACACAGGCACACACTCTGAGACACACACACTGAGACACACACACACAATGAGGCACACACACACACACACTAAGGCTCACACACACACACACACACACTGAGGCACATACACACTAAGGCACGCACACACACACACACAGTGAGGCACACACACACCCACTAAGGCACACACACACACTGAGGCACCCACACCCATTAAGGCACACATACCCAATAAGACACACACACACACACACATTGAGGCACACACACATACACACTGAGGCACACACACACACACACACACACTGAGACACATACACACACCCACTAAGGCACACACACACACTGAGACACAAACACACACCCACTAAGGCACACACACTGAGTCACACCCACACACACTGAGACACACACACACACACACACACACACACACACACTGAGGCAGACACACACACTGAGGCAGACATACACACACTAGGGCACACACACACACACTGAGAAACACATACACTGAGAAACACACACACTGAGACACACACTAAGGCACACACACACACTTAGGCAGACACACACACATTAAGGCGCACACACTGAAGCACACACATACACACTGATGCGCACACACACACACACTGAGGCGCACACACACACACACACACTGAGGCTCTCACACACAGACAGACATACACATCAAGGGCCCCATCAGGGGGCATGGACCCTGGTGCAGCCGTGCACACACTCCTGAAAGTACTGCAGGGGGTGCAGGGCCTGATTGGACTCAATCAATCCAATCGGCCTAAGGCCGGCACTGCACACTGACACAACAAAGCGTGAATCACTCGAGCACACACAATTTGGGCTCCCCAATATGGGCACCAGCAGCAGGTAGCCTTGTCTAGTCAGTGCCGAGAGGGCGGACCTTGCCATGCACACCAACAGCTGATCCCCCATTTTCCTCCTCCCCCCGCCTGCACTTAGATTATCTCAAGCTGGCCCAAGCAGCAGTCCACTCTGTGTCAGCTCCAGCACTCTATGCCGCATAGTGACATCATGTCAGGGAGCCTCTCCGACTCCAACATCATTCAGCCGCGACAGACGAGCAGTCTCTCGTATCGCTGTCAGCACTGAGGACAGCGCATGTGCATAAGTAAAGGGGAAATTTGTAGTGCGCACAGTCCTCAGTGCCATAGGACAAATATGCGGCTGGAATCGTGCCGCCTGTCTGCTGGAGCCAAAAAATGCTCCGGTATGCTAAACACTAGCATCCCGCCTGACGGGATGCATTTTGTTGAAAAAAAGAAGTGGCGGGATGCCATCCCGCCACATCCCGCCCCAATTCAAGCATTGGTAACATCTAGAAGGTTGGGGTTGATGTCATACAAGTAGAAGCCAGCGGGCCCCAGTACTCAAGGTTTGGGTTCCCTTCCATGCTGCTCCAATTCTCCAAACAACTTTGACCTCTGTCCCCTGTATTACCAAACCCCTTTTTGTGGTTTTGTGTTTTGGCTCGTTCATATTGCAATGCTATGTTTCATTTTTTGGGAAACAATGTAATTCTTTATGCCTGAGGGGTCACCTTAAGTCTTTTATCATGACTACCACTGTGTTACCTTCAGTTTCTCTAGCTCAGGAGTCTCCAACCTTTTTTTACCCATGAGAAATATTCAAATGTAAAAAGAGTTGGAGTGCAACACAAGCATGAAAAAAGTTCCTGGGAGTGCCATTTAAAGGCTGTGATTGGCTATTTTGTAGCCCCTATGTGGACTAGCAGCCTATAGGAGGCTCAGTTTGGCAGTACACCTGATTTTTGTAGAACCCAAACTTGCCTCAAAGCCAGGATTCCAAAAATAAGCACCTGCTTTGAGGCCACTGGGAGCAACAAAGGAGTTGGTGAGCAACATGTTGCTTGCGAGTCACTTGTTGGGGGTTACCGCTCTAGCTACTCTCCTGAATACCTGAAAGGGAAGATTTTTTCAAAGGTTGAATTGAAAATTAGAATTTCGAGCTAATTTTTGTGTACTTCGACTAGAGAATTTAGTCCAAATTCGATTCAAATTTGAAAAAAAATTAGAAAATTTGAATATTGAAATGTATCATGTACTGTCATTCAACTTCGACCATTCGCCATTTACACTTTTGGATTTTGTGATTTTAATGAGATTCACTAATACAGGAAAACATTTTATACAGTCCCTTCTATATGTTGACTCTATCCGAAGAAGTTTACCGACGTGTGCACCTTCATTATAGAGTCTCATTCGGCATTTACAACCTGCCGAATTGCTGTCTTAGGGGGACCTCCTAGAACCTATTGGAGTCAATTGGTGGACTTTATTAAATTTTGAAAGTTATTTTTTTCGGATTCGTACGATTTGAATTCGTATGAATTCGAACGAACACAGACTATTCACCTGCAAAAAAAACCTTCGTTTTTATTTAATACATTTCGGTTGGCATTTTGAAGTTTTTTAAATTTGAAATTTGACCCTTGATAAATTTGCCCCTAAATGTGCTAGCCAGTTCATGAAAAGAATAATGTTTGTGTTAGTTCAGTGGACAATACATATTTAGACTTTGGGTGAATAGGCTTTATTCGAATCGTTTGATTAGAATTATGAACGTCTTCTCTAGAATTCGAATCGAGGGATTTGCCCCAAAAAACTTTTTTTTCTTCAAAGTCCACCAAATTATTCCGAATAGGGTCTAGGAGGTCCCCCATAGGCTAAAACAGCAATTAGGCAGGTTTGATGGCGAATGGTCAAAGTCGAAGTTTTAAAGAAACAGTACATGATAAATTTTGATATTCAAAATTTTTTTTAAATTTGAATCCAATTTTGGACTATTCAATAGTCGAAATATACTAAAAATAGTTTGAAAATCGAATTTTTAAATTCAAATTTTCACTTCAACCATTGATAAATCTGCCCCTAATATGCAGGGAAGAAATGTTCTATGCCCATATAAGGAATTCTCTATTCAACCTGCACCACTGTGCATACATTAATGCTATATAAATATATATATATATATATATATATATACACACACACACAGGTATGGGATCCATTATCCGGAAACCCGTTATCCAGATAACTCCAAATAACAAGAAGACTATGGACTCTCATGGACTATGGAGAAGACCATGGATCTCTCATGGACTAAATTTTAATTAAATAATTAAGGTTTATAAAAATGATTTCCCTTATCCTTTCCCTGTCCTGAACACAGGCCCCATACCTGTATTTTCTTTTTTTAATTAACCTTTGCATGGCACTGTGTACGAAACAGTATTTATATAAACACAGAGATCAAATTTGTTGAAAATGAGCAATTGTATGGGTGCCAAGAAAATAATACGAGCAAAATAAACAGCTGTAAAGTCACTTTGTTTTTTAGGCGCTGTCAAATTTATATACATGATTAATTTGCAATTTATTTGAATATAATAAAAACATTGCCAGGAAAGGGCCTAAAGAACTGCACTTTTTATGATTCTCTAATTTTCTGTGCTTTTGTAAATTATTTTATTTCTATAATATACTTCCAGGAAGAGAGCGACACCAAGGGGCCGATTCACTAAATTCGGGTGAAGGGTTAGAATAAAAAAAACTTCGAATTTCGGAAGGTCCCCATAGGCTTGCCTGTGATTTTTTGATCGAAGGATTTTCCTTCGATAGTTGGATTAAAATCCTTCGAATCGTTCGATTCGAAGGATTTAATCGTTCGATCGAACGAAAAATCCTTCGATCGAGCGATCGCAGGATTTGCTCAAAATCGTTCGACTTCGATATTCGAAGTCGTACGATTTTAGTTCACAGTCGGATATCGAGGGTTAATTAACCCTCGATATTCGACCCATAGTGAATCGGCCTCCCCGATTACTGTAACTAATGAAGAACATTTTTGGATGTTTATTGCATTACTGAATAACATATGGATGGTCGAGCATTTGCACTTTCTACAATGAATTTGCTCTTATTAAAGAAGAAGGAAAGCTACTGAAGCAGTTTATTGCCAATAGATTAGCCACAATAGTACAATCTATAAAACTGTATTTATTCTGCAGAATGCTTTACCATACAGCTCTAGACGCTCTCTCTGTTTTATTTATATTAGCTTGGTGTGACATCACTTCCTGTCTGAGTCTCTCCCTGCTCACTCATAGCTTTGGGCTAAGATAGCAGCAGGGAGGGGAGGAGGGAAACGGGAGGGGGAGAGGGAGCAAACTGAGCATGCTCAAGCCCTAGCCCTGGAGGTTTAAGCTGAAAGAAGGAAGTCTGATACAGAAGCCCATGAGTACACAATAGAAGGAAAGAAATGCTGTGTTTCTTTTGAAAGATGACTCAGAGCAGCATTACTTTGAGGGTTTACTAGTGTATTTATATAGACCTTTCTGATAAAGTTTACTTAATTTCAGCCTTTCCTTCTCCTTTATTGGCAATTAGAGACATGTTGTTTCTTTACAGGAACAAAACAAGCAACCGCAGAAGGGTATAACATATGAAAAGCACTTCAGCTTCTCTATGTAAGATATCTGTAGAAACTGGAGTATGTATGTAATAAATATTGCTGCAATTGTACCAATCTATTGTACTTTGCTGCAGAATATGATGGAGCTTTCTAAAAATGTGTTAATAATGATAATACAGAGAGTGCCTACTTGTGTTTTATCTTTCTGATCTAAAATCCCACGTGTGATTGGAACCTCCATGGATCTAAAAGCTATTGTACTTCTCACTGCCTAAAGTCATTACATCTCATGGACAGATTTGTTTCTGCTCTCTTGCTCTGCAGTTCTCATGAGCTTTCTCGGAGGGAAACAAATTTAATGGAATTGGTATACCGCCAGATATCCATGGGTTTATCAATGCATGTTCTGTTGGTCTAATAGAGAGTGAAGGAAAAACAATAACTAGTATGTTACAACATTTTGAAAGAAAAATAATTTTCATTAATTCAAATTGAATAATGTGAGGCAAACTGCATAAAACTTTGTTGTCTGACCTTATGACTTTCACCTGTATTTCCAGGGATTGGGTGGGTTACAGATATCAGGTCCCTTACCTGTGCATTGGTGCATGACCAGGGGCAGCTGGGAAATTGACAAAATGTCTAGCCCCATGTCAGATTTCGAAATTGAATATAAAAAAAATGTGTTTGCTCTTTTGAGAAATGGATTTCAGTGCAGAATTCTGCTGAAGCAGCACTATTAACTGATTCATTTTGAAAACAATTTGTTTTTCCCATGACAGTATCCCTTTAAGTGATATTATTGTCATCAGCACCTGACAACCAATATTTACAGCCATATAAATCTTCAGAAGGAAACATTAGATGTCACTCAAGTTTACAAATAAATAAGATTTGCCTCCGGCAGCAGCACAGAGACTAATCTAAGCTTAGCCACCAGGAACATTCAATTTGGTAACAAGAGACAGTAGCTCACTTGGTACCTGTAGGATGATAAATTGATTGCTGTGAAATGCAAAATGCATTCAAATATGATACTGAATATTCCACTGCTAACTGCAATAAAGTTCAGGTGGAATACAGATAAAGGAAGACAAATTAGTTGCAGAAGTGAAAGAATGGCTTTAGATTTATTGCTTATGTGGCAGTGGACCTGTGGAGCTACACATGGTTGTGTTCTTAATAACACATCAACACACTGAGACAGAAATATAAACTAGACATGGGTAGGAAAAGCACAAAAGCAGCTCCCTCTAAGCCTGACAAAGTTATAGAAATTTTAGAAGCACGGAACATGTTGATGGAAATTGCAGTAATGTAATCAAAAGTTTCAACTCTGGCTTTGAGTGGGTTCCTGTATATACTGTATCTGCCTGCAATGTCCTTTATGTTTGTTTATCCACTTCCCATTGCTGATGGTCCAGTGCTTGTGCACAAGGGTCCTTTGTTTACTGTCAAGAGTTTTACCGTTTCCTTATTCTGGGATCATTTGGTGCCTTTTTAAAATATAAATCATACCCTCTTTGACTTCCATGACTAAGACATGTATATATTGTATAACATATATTTTCAAGTATACATTTAAATGAGAGCTGTCATACTGGTTGTTTTGACTGAGGCATTCTCCATAGACTCTAACAAAAATTGATCCCTGGTCTGGCCACGTAGCATACTATAGAATCTTCTAGTGAACCCAGTTGCTAATGAGCTACAGGTATAGGATTGGTTATCCAGAAACCTGGTATCCAGAAAGCTCCAAATTACGTGAAAGTAATATCACACCAAATAATTAACATTTTGTGACATATTTCCTTTTCCCCTGTAATAAAACAACAATACCTTGTAATTGAGCCCAACTAAAATATGATTTATTTTTATTGGAGGCTAAATAATCCTATTGGGTTTATATAATGTTTAAATCATTTTTAGTAGACAATGTATGGTGATCCAAATTAAGACCCCTTATCTGGAAAACCCCAGGTATCAAATCATTCTGGATAGCAGGTCTCATACCTGTATTATAGTTTTTTGAGGTTGCAGTAGGGATGCATACAAATAGCATACAAAAGTAATACATGTGCACTAGAGATGGGACAATAGAGGACTGGATTGTAGTCCTGCCTGTAGCAGTGTTGTGGAACTCGGCTTAATCCCAACACCATCAGATTTTTAATCCCAGTCCAGGCAGATTTTAATGTCTCCAGACTATTAGAAGTTTTAATCTTTCTGTTCATTTCCTGTTTTCAGATTGCCTTTGATAAGTGAGTAAGAAATGGAGCAAATGGCAATCCATCAACAAACAATCAACAGGCACCATTTACAAATTACCTATTTGAATGCAAACAACATAATGTCTGCTAGAGGTTACTAGACCTGGTAGTGGAACTACTTAATTTTCCTTTTCCATGTCACAATTTGTATCATCTGCAGTGTTGACATGGAAATGTCATTACTGTTCTGGGTGACAGGAAAGTTAATGTGTATTGTTCCTGATTGTGCAGCATGGAAAGAGTTGTAGGAGATTTAAACCCAAACCACTGGTGGGTGTCAGATTGTTAGGTGGCCTTTGTGATGTATCTCCCCCCAATGACACTAAGGGTCGAATATCGAGGGTTAATTAACCCTCGATATTCGACTGGGAATTGAAATCCTTCGAATATCGAAGTCGAAGGATTTAGCGCAGATAGTACGATCGAAGGAATAATCCTTCGATCAAACGATAAAATCCTTTGAATCGAACGATTCGAAGGATTTAAATCCAACGATCAAAGGAATATCCTTCGATCAAAAAAACTTAGGCAAGCCTATGGGGACCTTCCCCATAGGCTAACATTGACTTAGGTAGCTTTTAGATGACGAACTAGGGGGTCGAATTTTTTTTCAAAGAGACAGTACTTCGACTATCGAATGGTCAAATAGTCGAACGATTTTTACTTCGAATCCTTCGATAGTCGAAGGTCGAAGTAGCCCATTCGATGGTCGAAGTAGCCCAAGAAAAACTTCGAAATTCGAAGTTTTTTTAACTTCGAATCCTTCACTCGAAGTAAGTGAATCGGCCCCTAAATGCCATTCTTTTACCAGAAGCAGTAACTTGCCCTTAAAAAGCAACATTTTGGCCCAGGGTACTTTAGCATAGAGGGTGTCACCACCATCTTCTTTGTTGCCTACAGGTATCCCGTGTGCCAAATAGCAAGGCACAAGTACAGTACAGCAGCCACAGATTAAATCCTGTACTGGCATGCAGAGTTGCATATTTATTCATTGTATACTTGTAGTTCAGCCATTACACTGGTATCTTAGATTGCTAAAAAAAATAACCCTCTGCACTAATCATTTTAACAGAGTTTAAAATCAACTAGAATGCAGTATGAGGCAGTCCAAACCTGGAACTACATGAAAATCAAGATAAATGAACAACTCTGCTTGATATTTGCTTCTAGTGATTATCTGCAAAGAAGAAACCTGAAATAATAAACAGAGGAGATTGCACATGGAGACACAGTAAGGGCAGGATTTGAAGCAAGGTGATAGTGGTTGGGCTGTACACAAGAATCAATTGTGTATTCAGCCAGAGCAAGGTGAAACTTTATGAGTTTATGGATTATACTGGTGGTTGCTGTTATGAACAAAAACCGATTAAATACAGTTATATAAAAAGATGGATCACTGTCTTTTTCTTCTTTAGCTTAAATGCATGCTATTCATTTCAACGACAAAAAGGGCACAGAAAATGTTCTCCATCCATGTGATTATACTGTATATTGCCTACAAAAAATAATTGTAAAAAGAATTCCACCCCCCAATATTTTATAAATCTAGGAAATAGAAAGCCCTGGACCAAGACTAATCAAAATTAGTATGCCACCCTGTCAACTACGTGTGGTGCCATATTGGAGCCATCATTTTAGATCATTTCTGGATTGGTGCTTCCTTTACCTCTTTTCCCACTAAATTGCCTAATACTCATAAGCACGTTAATAGCTTGCTCCCACTGTACATGTGAGTAACATCAACCAGTATCAGAACAAGGGATGTTGTGTCCTTCTCATGTCTCACATTCAAAAACTATAGAACTAATTGGATAAATCACAAATTCCTGACCAGCAACAAGACCAAGGGCCAGGAGAATGCTTTGAATCGTGCTGCGGACGATAGTGATTCCAGTCTTATTTTAAGGACCTTTAATAAGAAAATAGGTTTGTATAATTGGGAGATGTTGCCATGTTTCCCTACTCTCAATTGACTGGTTGAACCCCAGTAATATGGGATCCAGCAGTTTTTGCATGTCAGGGCATCACTGTTGGGGAAGATCTGGTTCTTTGCAAATCCATGCACAAACTATGGCTGGATGTGAACTTTTATTAGAATACTGCCGTTTTACTATGTTACATAAATACACAATGATATCACAAGTTCCTATCCATACACCTTTCTTATAAACCTTTGCTTTGTAGAAGAAAAATTCCTGAACCAGACAAGGCTTCAATTGTGACAGAATATAGATAAATGTAAAGTTAAAGTTGATACATATACTGTATCTGTATTCGTGTGACTACATCTTTGTTGCATTTTTCAGAAGAACAACAACAACGTGGGGACATGTACCACTGACTATTTATTCCCTAATCTCGGAATGTACC
Source organism: Xenopus petersii (assembly GCA_038501925.1). Lineage (NCBI taxonomy): Eukaryota > Metazoa > Chordata > Amphibia > Anura > Pipidae > Xenopus > Xenopus petersii. Next base: position 170,775,333 of record CM076673.1, read on the forward strand.
AGCTGGATGTCACATTGAACAATGGGACCAATTTAGCAGCACGTGATCGAGGAGGTACTGTAATAATATGGTTATTGTATTACTGCACTAAATATTGTTGTATAGTGTTTCCATGAATATATTGCTGCACATGAGCTGTAATAGAAGAAAACTCTGGTTGTCTATCAACAATTACAGAGGTTGGTGTCTTAAATACTCAAAATGCTTAGTTGCAATACACAGTAGAAATAGGTATACGTACATTGAATGTTATGGAAATATTATTTGGGGAGCAGTTTGCTCATCTAAACAGTTGAATTGTATGTTAGATACACAGTCCATGTGATGCATGTATCACAAATACACACTTAGTATTACAATAAGGTTATTGTAATAAAAGGGATTGGATAGTTTTAGCTGAGAAATAGACTCTCCAGACTGAGTTTGTTTACACTCCCCTTCTTACTTTCAATTTGTATATATTGAGGTAATACAGGTATTGGACCTATTATCCAGAATGCTCGGGACCTGGGGTTTTCTGGATAACGGATCTTTCCGTAATTTGGGTCTTCATGCCTTAAGTCTACTAGAAATTCATTTAAACATTAAATAAACCCAATAGACTGGTTTCCTTACAATGAGGATTTCTTATATCTTAGTTGGGATCAAGTACAAGCTACTGTTTTATTATTACAGAGAAAAAGGAAATCATTTTTTAAAATTTGGATTATTTTGATCAAATGGAGTCTATGGGGGACAACCATTCCATAATTCGGAGCTTTCTCAATATCAGGTTTCCATATAAGTTGTCCTATACCTGTACTATTTCCAAGTACAAAACAGCAATGCCCAATGTAGTTGTATGTACAGTAGATATGTATGTGCCTGTGTTTTATTCACAGCATGGTTTTCCACATTATTGCACAGTTTTCACTTCAGACAGCATTCAAATCTGGAACAGACTGGTCTGCTGGTTGACTGTATACTGTACCTTCACAACCTCCTTTCGAAAGAGCCTCAAGTTTTTCTCTCAGCTTTTTGTAACAAACTTAAAACTTCCTGCTCCCTTCGATTATGGGCAGAGTTCAACCACAGTTACTCTCTTTTTTTTACCAGAAAAACTGATTAACGGACACAATTTTTATTACCTTGATTAACCCAGACCACACAAACCACGTCCCCAATCTTTTTAATAACTGCCAACACTGGCATTTCTATGAGCCGTTCCTGTACTTCAATATTTGGCACCAAAACTGGGTTATGTAGACATTACTAATGCATGAAACTCTACCATAAAATGTATGTTCTTGCTCATTACAACTAGAATACAAGTAGAAATAATTACATTTAATTAACCATCTTAACTTCAACAACTTCATCAACCTGTTTCTAGATTTTACCTTAGTTTCATTCCATAATCTGCCATCAGTACATACCATTTGCCACGGTTACTTTTGAGAGAACACAAATAGAAGGATTTTTGCCCGATAATGTAGTTCAGTTTACTTGTGGATACAAGGTTTGGGATCTGTTGTCTGGAAAGCCAATATCCAGAATACTCTCATTTAGAAAGTTTTCTTATTTTTTAGCTGATTTAATTTGTCTTATTATTTTTCTTTAATTCTTTCTTATTAGCCTTAATGAAGGGTGCTTGAATTCATGGAAAGACCTGTTATAAGGGAAAAACCAAAGCAATTAGTTTGGAAAATGATAGGTCAAAATGAGGATTCAAGAAAATAATAATCTGTAGCATTAAGTAAGAGTCCCCTAGTAATATTAGTAAACTGTAGATGGGTTAGGCCTTTAATTAATGAATGAATGAATTAATAAACACCCCATGGTATGATGAGAAGACTATAATAATGGATGTGAGGTGGAGGGGATTATAATCCAAATTACATGATGTGATTATCTGAAATGTTCATAGGTTTGAAGACATCATCGACCTGCAGTTCCATTGCTTGCTCTACTGCCCTTTGTAATTAGATAAATAAATCACCTCGTAAAAGAGGAGTTCATGTCAACTGCTGCTACCAAACCTATGGTTTTCCACTGCTACATCGATGAAATCCTAATAATCTGGACAGCAAATGAAGAGGACCTCCTATCTTTCCATAGGAACCACAGCTCCTTCTACCCTACCATAAAATTAAAACTGAAGTACTCCAAAACAGAAATCAATTTCCTAGACACCACAATTTGTATAAAAAACAATACCTTGGTAACATCCATTTACTGAAAGGCGCATATTACTCAGATATGACAGCTCCCATCTCAAACATATAAGGTAATCCATCTTTTACAGCCAAGCCATACGATATAATCGCATTTGCTCAGACTCCATTGATCAGGATAAATGGCTGCCTGAACTCAGGAGTAACATGACAGACAGGCAAATAAAGAGGGCCGTTGCCACACCCGGGGGAAACCTTACAGGTACAAACAGACAAACAACCCCTTTTGAAGTCCCTATGCAAAACCATAAAGGAACTGCAGCCAATGCTCCATACTGACAAGAGGCTGTAGAATATATTTCCAGACCCTCCAATCCTAGCCTATAGGCAGCCCACCCCAATTTAAAAGAAATGATGGTCCGTTTTTCTCTAGAAGGCTCCTCACAAAATGACACTTTACCCTGACTGCAATAAAGGTGTAAAGCCTGTGGGCACAAACACGCGTACCAATACCACACTGCCACCGAGAACACCACATAAAAGATTCATTTACCTGAAAATCAGACAATTTGGTGTTCCTCGTAATGTGCTTGAAATGCTCCACTACAGGACTCTGTGTGGGACAAACAGGACAAACACTGAGCCAATGGATGAACTCCTCCAGGTTCAACACCAAGCATAGTAACACAGTGGCACGCACTTCTTCTGCAATAACTATAGCATCAAAAATCTTTGGGTTACAATATTAATAGGTAAACACAACAAGAGCGTTAAGAGTGGGAATTTCAACCCCCCCCCCTGAACAGGGTCAACAGGGACAGTTTTATGTCTAGATATGACTTTAACTATGAGATCCGTCACATAGAAAAACATTGCAACGTTTAATTTAAATCTCTGAAGACAATTACCTTAAGTTTGCTTCACCTCACAACAAGGTGTTAATTGCACAATTATTTGCATCCCTGGCAGAGTGAAGCATACCTGTTTATTATGGGAGGTTTATTAATATCTGGGCTGAAATAGTATCTTGTCTTTACATGTCACATTTCCCTTTTATAGTATATTCATTTCATCCGATATGGACTTGTGAAGTAGATAAGATCTGATAACAATGAGACCCATTTGTTATTCCGCGTAGTGGACCCTTATCTTGTCTTTTCACTTTTTTTCTTGTATGTTTCTCACTTTTGAGACCCTACTCTGTCTTGGTATGTATAAATCTCTTCAAGTAACGTTTCATACAATGTAACATCTTTAAACCTGAAGAAGAGATGTAATACTATCACCTTGAAAGCTTGCATTTTTTACTTACTTTATTAGCCAATAAAAGGTATCACCTAACCTCTCTTAATAATCTCTTAATTTAAGAGACATTGACACCAAAAATGAAACCTTTGTTTACATTTATCATAACATTTTCTTTGCATGCTATTTATAACTTTGCCATAAAACTATTTGCCTGATGCTTTTACATTACCTGATCCCCCGTGTTTCTCTATGAGGGGGCTACCATATTTGCTTAGCAGTAGTCCGTTAGCATTAGAAACTTTTTTCTTCTTTCTCTATTATTGAATTGTATTTATAGGGCTTGTGGGTTTCTATTGCATTTTATTTGAGTTGTTGATTATAATTCCTATGTCAGTTTGTTATTTTTGTGATATACATAGACATTTGATAAAAGTGTATTTTGAAAATTATAAATAAAAACGAAAAGAAACTCTAACTCTAAGGGACAGTCAGGTTGGCAAAACCTGACTCTTTGCAAAACTTACTGTCCCTTCTCAACCAGTTAGTTCAGGAACTTCAAGTAACAATTACAGACAACGTCTATAGGCAACATTTTCTTTGACCAACTTTCGCTGGAACTTACTTACAAAGGTCTGAAGCAATGTCAAATAACGGTGGCAAATCTGCCATTTGCATGGCGTAAAATAGAACACACCGTGAAAAACTCTTCATTTATTTTACACAGTTTTTTACACCATTTTTCAGCAAATTTCCTTTTACACAGCATAATAAATAGACCACTTAATGTTCATTTTTTCAAAGAGTAGTTTCAAAGAGCACTTTAAGGGGCAGATTTATCAAGGGTCAAATTCGAGGGTTAATAAACCCTCAAATTCGACCCTCGAAGTAAAATCCTTTGAATTCGAATATCAAATTCAAAGGATTTTAGCGCAAATACTTAGCTCGATCGATCGAATAAAAATCGTTCGATCGATCGAATGATTTTTATTCGATCAAAAAAAGCTTAGAAAAGTGCTGGGTGAGGTCCCCATAGGCTAACATTGCAGCTCGGTAGATATTTTTTAAAGAGACAGTACGACTATGGAAAGATCGAATAGTCAAACGATTTTTAGTTTGAATCGTTCGAATCGAAGTTGAAGGTTGTAGTAGCCTACTCGATGGTCGAACTACCCAAAAAAATACTTCGAAGTTTTTTTCATTCGAATCCTTCACTCGAGCTTAGTAAATCTGCCCCTAAGTATTTCAAATTGAAATATTGATTTACTAAGGGAGGTAAATATATGAGAGTGACCCTAGTTTTCCAAAGCCTCAACCCAGCTGCAATATTAGAGGCTTCTCTCTACTGCCCCTATAGCTTTGGGTTGGCCTTTAGAATTTATCTTCTATTTTATTTGTATTTTAAAGGACAAGGAAAGTTAAAGTCAGGGGTAGCTAGATGTTGGGCACCCCCAGTGATTATGTTCACTTACCTGATACCTTGGGCCAGTGTTGCGGATAGCAGAAAACTGTATATTGCCAAAAGTTAATTTGTTCTTTAACAGTGAGAATAATTATTAATCTTGTATTTCAAATGCAGCCACATAGATAAAACCACATAGAGATAAAACCTTGGGCAGCTTTATGAGTTTTAAAGAAGAAAAGCCTTTGTCTTTATATGGATTTAATTGCTTCGGTGGTTAAATCTGAGACTGATTTGTGGGCGTCAGTATATAACAAAGGATTTAATCAGAATACCCTACTATTCAGGTATAGGATATCATTACAATCCAGCATTACAGACTTTTAATTTCATAATGACATTTTGCTGAAGGCTTCTGAGAGATCACGATAACACTTTTGTGTTTTAGCATTCAATATAATTGCAACAGCTGTTATTTGCTTTCTATCTTTTTACAGTTTGCAATATGCCAGCTGAAGGACAAGGGCAGTGGCCCAGACTGGAAAATAACATTTTGTAGGGAAATCTCTTACTAGTTTTTAAAAATAAACTATATTACATAAGATATTAAATAACTTAAATACAGTTACATATGTTTACTTTGCAGATCTATGCAGCTTGATGGCTTCTTGTTTAAACAAGTTGCCAAATATTATTAAGGATTCTTTTTGAATATTAAATTTAATTAGCCTCTATATATCTATATATCTGGTGGCAAGATCCTAATGAGCTTGTCGGCAAGTTTCTGACAATTTCATATTCTATTCATTTTGGCACTGGAGCTCATATCTGTTGTTCTGATTTAGAAAACATTACAAAGATCTGAATCAGTTATGCATATAGATAAGACATAATTACCTTTGCAGGATCAGACTGATAATTCCTATAAGCTCTGTCTAAAGTAGGTCTATTTAGTACCTACAGCATTTAGCACTGTCTGTTTTTTTAATGGGGGGAGATTAACGCTGAAATGGCAAATTAATGAGATGTGAGTCCCTTACACTTTCCAAAGGCCCTATCTGGTCCGGATGCAGACCCAGCAGTGAGCAGATTAAAATACATTTAAAAAAAAATTAAAAAATAAAGATAATAATTGAAAAAAGCGTGATGGGCCCCTGAGCACTCTGGGCCCTTAGTCTATAGCCTAGGGTAGCCCAATCATTAATCTGCCCATGCCTAGATGTCAGGAGTCCAAGGAGGCTTAGTCCAGCTAAAAGGGTTGTTCAGTTCAAAATTAACTTTTAGTACAACGTAGAGAGTGATGATCTGAAAAAAATTGCAGTTGGTTTTCATTTTTTATTATTTGTGGTTTTTGAGTTATTTAGCCTTTTATTCAGTATTTCCCCAGTTTGCAATTTAAGCAATCTGGTTGCTAGAGTCCATTAGCAACCATGCATTAATTTGAATAAGAGACTAGAATACAGTATGAACAGGAGTTGTCCTGAACAGAAGAATGAATTCTAAAAGGTAACAATAACTATACATTTGTAGCCTTACAGAGCATTTGTTTTTAGATGGGGTCAATGACCCCCCCATTTGAAAGCTGGAATGAGTCAGAAGAAGACTACCTTTTCTTTTTCATTTTTATTTGTATTTTTATTTTTGTAACCTTTTTTACAAAATAATTCAAAAACTATAAAAAAATAAAAATGAATTTCAAATGAATAGTTGCTTTGAATTAGCCATTCAATAACATACTAAAAGTTAACTCCAAAGGGGACCTGTCACCCAATAACATTATTCCAAATTCTATTTTATTACATTCGACAAGCAAAATAAACTTTAATTACACTGTATAAATTATCTGAATCTTGTTTCCTTCTGTCTGGGAATTCATAATTAAAGCAAGCAGGCAGGAGCTATTTTGTGGACACTGTTATTAATGCAAGCTTTGGATCTTCTAAATATCTTCTTTGTGCACCAGAATGGGGGACCTGAGGTTCATCCCCATGCACTGACTGCACAATTAAATGGTAAAGAGAACTGGGGGAATGTGGTGAGTGCAGTTACATCTAGAAAGTGCTGAATGGAAAGTGAAGGTAATTGTCTGCCCTGCCTCTATGCCTAAGGCATAGAGGCGGGGCAGGCAATATTTGATTGACAGCTGAGGTTTTTAAACAAGTTTACAGCTATGAATGCTTTAATAAAAAAGAAAATAATTTGGATTTCATGTTTAGTTTGAAAAGGACTTTTAGTATACAGCTTTTTATGTCTGGATGACAGGTCCACTTTAAGCCTTTTACAGTCACCAGTTGTAGAACTTACAAAATCAATATAAATGGACCATTGTGCCAAAACAGTCCAGTTACAGTCCAGTTACATTCCCTAGGTTTCCCTTTTGTCTAAGAAAATAGCAATTAATGGAGGGCACTCTCATTATACAAATTTCACAAAGGGTGTAAGAGTCAAGGTTCTTACCCAAAAAGAGCCAGAAAATACTCCAACCTACAGAAAGTTACTCTGCACACCACATCATTAATAAAGATACATAAGGTATGCAAATACGTGTAATAAAGCATATCATTAAAATTATATGTAATTACAAAACTTAGAGCAACATGCAGCTTGCAAGGCAGATACATTGGTGTGTGGGAGAATACCCCAATGTTTTGGAAACAAGGGGATTTCCCTTTGGTCTAAGCCAGGGTTGGGAATACCAATCACAAATGACTAAAGCGTTTTCTTTATTTACTTTCATGAAGAACATGTACACATATGGAGACAATGTATTATTTTAAATATTTTATATGTTTGTAACAAGTTTTTCACAGATGTATATGGCGTCTGAGATTAATCCAACTCTTCCCTACACACAGTGATACACAGAGTCAGATATTAGTCAGTGAAAGGGCTGGGAGTACTTGGAGCTGAAGCTTTAATAGTTGATTAGATTTCCTTCTCGCAATACCCACACCTTAATTCACACTTCCAGTGTCTTCTGTATTTTATTGCAAAGAAGTCACTGCATGGACTCTGGAGCAAAAGTTATAGTTGTTATAAAAATGTTCTTGCTTGACAGTCGATATTATTTTGGTATCTTTTCACTCAAGATAGGATTTTTTTGGTTCCCATGTGTAATGTAACACAGTTTACAGACTCATTTAGTTCAGAGCAGGTTCAGAAACATCATGATAACTTTTCAATATAATGGATAGATATTACTAAGTGCAGGGAGTAAACTTTTTTTTAGATACTTTCTTTATAAAAGCATGTACCTTGTTTTTATGAAGTTAGAACCATGGGGTAAATGTTATAATTTTCATATGGGAAATAGAAATACATAGGATGAAAATGTTACAGCATTTCAGATTTATTCATTTTCTACACCCATATAAGAACATTTCCAGGCAAAAGAAGTGGAGATGAATGCCTACACCCTCCTTCATATTAATGCCATCATTTATATACTGTTACCTGCCTAAAATACATGCCTTTGCTATAGGTAAAAATGTACATAAAGTAAATTGAGTATTGGGAAAGCAAGAGATCAAGCCTTAAATCATATATATAGTACATGTGTGCATGTCTGCGTGATCTTTATGGGTGCCTTTCTTACATTAGGAAGCCCTATCAAGGAAGATCAACTGTAAAATAACCAATAAGCATGTGACATGGGCAGTTGGTAGTGCTCTGGAACCTGCTCTGAACTGAAACGGCTTTAAACAGTGAATAAACAGAAAGTCGACATGGTTTACACAGATGAACTCAGAATCTCACCGATTAAGGGTCAGGGACCAAGCTCAGATTCGCCCGGGACAAATCTCCTCTTCTTCAGGGCGACTAATCTCCCTGAACTGCCACCGAAGTGCAACTTCAGACGACTACGGAAAACGAAGTGCTTTAAGTGCCACTCCGCCAATGATTTACATTCTAGCCGGCGGAAGGCAGCTCGGGGAGATTAGTCGCCCCGAAGAAGAGGAGATTTGTCACCAGTCGACTAAACTCCCCGAATCTGAGTGTGGTCCCCGACCCTTAAGTGAGATCCTGAGTTCATCTGTGTAAACCATGCGGAATATCACTCTCTATCATTCTATTCTTCTGCTTTTTATGGAGTCATTTTCTAAATTACATTATTTACACTGCAGATAATTTGCTCTACCATATAAAATTTAATTCCTAACCCAGCAAGTGTATTTTTGTAGTTATAATATGTGTAGGCAGCCATCTCAGGTCATTTTGCCTGGTCATGTGCTTTCAGAAAGAGCCAGCACTTTAGGATGGAACTGCTTTCTGGCAGGTTGTTCTTTCTCCTACTCAATGTACCTGAATGGGGTTTGTAGTGGGACCTGGATTTTTACTAGAGTGCTGTTCTTATATCTACAGGGAGCTGTTATCTGGTTACCTTCCCATTGTTCTGTTGTTAGGTTGCTGGGGGGGGGTGATATCACTCAAACTTGCAGTGCATAAAGAAGTTTATCAGAGCACAAGTCATATGACTGGGGGCAGCTGGGAAACTAACAATATGTCTAGCTCCATGTCAGATTTCAAAATTAAATATAGAAAAATCTGTTTGCTCCTTTAAAAAATGGATTTCAGTACGGGGGGGGGGGTGTTGGGCACTTGAGATGAAATTTCCTGGTGGGCCCCAGGCACCCCAGTCCGACACTGGTCTCTACAGGCTTGCCATTTATTAGAATTATCTGCCGTGGATTAGCAATTGCATGGACATGACAAGAATCCTTTTCAGTAACTGAGAATAGGTTTGTGCTGCCTGTGTCTTCAGCTACTTTTGGTGTCACTGTGCTTACTCTCTTTCCTGGAGATGTTTTAACAAGTTCAGGTAACTGTTTTTTGGAGCTGATCTGCATACTTTTGCAAAATTATTATGTTTTCCACATTTATGGCAGATTACCCCTTTTGCTGACAGTTTTGCTGGTGGGGATAAGGGTCGCCACAATCATAACAGGTTGCAGTAGATTTAGGGGATTGATGTTGTCAACATGTTGTTGTTAGCAGCTGTATTAGCTGCATGCAAATTCACATGTGGTAGTTAGATGCCTAAGGCGCCCATTTACTTAGCTCGAGTGAAGGAATAGAAGAAAAAATACTTTGAATTTTGAAAGTTTTTTTTGGCTACTTCGACCATCGAATGGGTTACTTCGACCTTCGACTACGACTTTGACTTCAAATCGAACGGTTCGAACTAAAAAGAAAAAACTTTGACTCCCTAGTTCGCCACCTAAAAGTTACCGAAGTCACTTTCAGCCTACGGGGGAGGTCCCCATAGGCTTTCTAAGTATTTTTTGGTCGAACGATTCAAAGGATTTAATTGTTCGATCGAATGTTTTTTCGTTCGATCGAACGAATAGCGATAAATCCTTTGAGTTTCGATATTCAAAGTTGAAGGATTTAACTTCAACAGTTGAATATCGAGGGTTAATTAACCCTCGATATTCAACCGTAAGTAAATTTGCCCCTTAATCTCACATGATACTCGTCAGTGTTTTCACTTGGTGACTGTTTTGACTGTCTACACTTGAAACTCTCAAAAACTGGATTTTTATGTGGAGAAAAGCAGTTTGTTAATGTTGCTCTGCAGTAGTCTCTGTCGCCTCCTGTGCCAGGCAGAGTTATAAAGATATTATATATCTGCTCCTTTGCATAATGCAATAGCATGGTTTTCTTTCTGGCATTGTCAGTAATGTTCATGGCTTGGAGAAATATTTCAAAGGGCTTTAGCCACTTATTCCAGAGTGTTCCTAGGTTTGCTTGGGATAGTACAGTGGATTGTTTGTCAGTGTTTTACTGTGATACCTGCAGATGGTATGAATCGTTGTCGCCAGTTATGATGTTGTAGATCTGGAAGAATACACAGATGCCAGACGCCAGGGTAAAAGTCAGCTTTATTCCTGGCTGCTCTCTCAAAACTGTCTGCTTCTACCCCTTCACTTCCCTTTCCTGTAACCATTACCTTTCTTATTACGCCACCCAGTTCTACACTGCTAATGCATAAAATGAACATTTGTTCAATCAGTGGTTTAGTCAACACACTCCAGGAATTGGCTTTAATCTGGTGCAAGTCATCCAATGTCCAATTCACAAAATTCTTTGGTTAAAACGCCTTTATTTGGACATGGACTCTGACCCAAAAATTCAGCAACGTTCCAGACTGCCATGAGTTTTATATCAAGCTATCGCAGCAGCACATGTGCACGGTTTAAATACATTGTAACACAGTGACCTCTAACGGTGCATTTCCTCATTACACAACACTGTATCTCACATACAATTAACAGTGTATATCTTATTTTAGCATTCATATATATCTCAGTGAAAGAGTTCCATCACCAAAAAGTCCAATTCATTGCATGTAGAAAAGATTTTTGGAATAAGTTCCTATAGAAAAAAGATAAAAGATCAAATTTGAAGATAAAACCCAATAGTTAACAATATATTATTTAAAACAATTACCAATATATTTTGCTAAGGTCATATTCCCTGTTTAGGCCAAGGGGAGCTAATGTTTCTAGTTTTCAAATCCATCTTGCTTCCTTCTTAAGTAACTCCACCACGGCAAGTTTTATAGACACTATCTATAATTTGAAATTTAAATTGCTGTACCCCATGGCTCGCTGTCAGGAAAGGACCAGCAACTGCTTCATCATTTTTTTTTGGTGTTAATGGCTGACTTATGCTCTCTTATGCATTCTCTAACACTTCTTGAGGTCTGTCCAACATAGGTTAACCCACATGGGCATTTGGTGACATAAATTACAAAAGCTCTTTCGCATGTATAGAAACCATTAATTTTGAAGGCTGTCCCCTTCCCTGGGTGATAAATCACTTCACCTTTTTGACAGTTTCAGCAGCAGCTGCATCCAATACACAAATATGTTCCATTCTTTCTAGGACGCAGCTGTCGCTCTTGGGAGCCGTCTGAAATGTTGCTAAATTTTCGGGTCAGAGCCCATGTCCTAATAAAGGTGTTTTAACCAAAGAATTTTGTGGCTGGTGCTGTCTGTGAGTATGCTTAAATGAGCATTTAACATTCTGGCAGGAATGGACAGAACAATATTACACTCAGCAAAGTGATTCTTATGAAAAACTTGCAAAATTGGGGCTGCATATTTAGAGATGAGGAACCCTTATAAATTCAAGGTTTTGTAAAACTATGCAAGTGATACAGTGGCAGACCATGTGACTGAATATGGAAGACCTAAAGGGTGGGTGGGTGTTTTAATTGGTGGGTGTTTGTTTCTTCATCGGATAAAAGATGCTGGGCACAAGGCAGCAGACATACCTAGGCCTTCTACTTCAAATAATACCTGCCTACTTGTTAGAAATATGATTCAAATGAATAATCTGAATTATTTTGTGCTATCAGCCATTGTAGCATTGATTAGAAGAGTATGCTATAAAACTGTGAAATTGCTTACTTGTTGAGATAATAATGACCAAATCTATATTAATAACCACTATTACATGAGTTGGCCACCAAAGGGCAGGCGGTGGTTTGTGTTATCTGTTAAGTTTTATTATGATGGAATCTTTTCCTGAACCTTAGCTAGAACATACATACATAAATGCTTTGTGAAATTGCTGTTACAGTAATGGTCCATGTCTGGGTTCATCACTGTACCATGTACTTTTCCATGGACAAATTACTATAAACTTGAACAATTTAGGTCTCTATATAAATATTTTGCATAAAACAGCTCATATGTGAATCCCTGCTTCATCTAAATAAACCATTTTCATAATAATATACTCTTTTTAATAATATGTGCCAATGAGTAATCCTAAACAGAAAATTGCCATTTTAAGAAATAAGGGCCGCTTCCAGGGATCCTATGATTCACAATTCACACAAACAAACTATACATCTAAAAGAAGAAGGAAAGTCTGTTTGCACTTGGGGGTGCCAAATGTTAGGCACCCCCACGTGATTGTATTGACTTACCTGAAACCTTGGCCCGGTCTCCTATCGGCAGAAAACTGCACCGGCCTGGGGTTTTCTAGTGAGCACCACGGAGAGATCTTCCTGGTTCTTTTTTCTTCAAATATCCTCGTGCAAACACATGCGCACTAGAACGAAATATATATATATATATATATATATATATATATATATATATCTTAGGCATGCACCGAATCCAGGATTCGGTTCAGGATTTGACCAGGATTTGGCCTTTTTCAGAAGGATTCGGCTGATTCCTTCTGCCAGGCCGAACCGAATCACGGTATTCGTGAAGGATTCGGGGGTTTGGCGAATCCCAAATAGTGGATTTGTTGCTTGCCTAATGTGTGTGTATATATATATATATATATATATATATATATATATATATATATATATATATATATATATATATATATAGCTTTTCAAGATGGACCAGCACTCCAGTTTATTCAATCAAATGTGAATATTTATTTGAGTAGTTACGCTCGTGTCCAACGTTTCGGCCCACATCTGGGCCTTTATCAAGGACTTATATATATATATATATATATATATATATATATATATATATATATACACGGTCCGGATTGAGAATTAAAATAGGCCCTGCCATTTCAGGTACACAGAGGCCCAATCAGCCCCCACCATCCCACTAAACACTGACTTTCTATGGCACCTTATAGCAGCCCCTCTGATATATACCATATATCAGAAAAGAAGGGTCCACACACACACAGGACTTAAAATCAATAAATGGTGTTTTATTCAAAATGAAGGGAGACCTGACGTTTCGGTCAGCAATCTGACCTTTACCTTTTGATAAAGGTTAGATTGCTGACCGAAACGTCAGGTCTCCTTTCATTTTGAATAAAACACCATTTATGATTTTTTTAAGTTCTGTGTGTGTGGACCCTTCTTCTTTGATATATCCCGATTTTTGGATTCTGCACCCAGGCAGGGAGAACCCTATTAGACGTGAGTGCTGGGAATCCCCTTGTGTTATATATATATATATATATATATATATCTATATATATATATATCTATATATATATATATATATAGCAAATTTAAGTACAGTGCACACGGATAACCGAAAAAAAGCAATGCCTGTGTGCTGGTTACATGTATCAATAGTCATAGGTAAGAGAGAAAAACCGCACCAACTAGTCTTTATACAAAAATAGAAAACCTTTTATTCAACGTTTCGGCTCGACCGCTGGAGCCGTCTTTTTGTTCCTGAAGACGGCTCCAGCGGTCGAGCCGAAACGTTGAATAAAAGGTTTTCTATTTTTGTATAAAGACCTGTTGGTGCGATTTTTCTCTCTTACCTATGACTATATGATATATATGACTCACCACTCATATCTTCACTTGCTGGGTGCTATCCAAAAATATTCAAGGGAGTCCATGAAAGCACTCACAGCGATCACCATCGAATGTGTATCAAAAAGTCATTTATTGGTGCATGGTGTATAAACGCGTTTCGGCTCACCTGGAGCCGTCGCCAGGATAACAACAGGAAGTGCAACACATCATTAAATAACCCCTTCCACCAATCAGAATGGATGCCTCATTAAAACATCACAGCTGAGTGTATCATTCTAAAAATCTAAAACAGTGATTATGATTTTCTCATATCTATGATATACCCCTTATTCATTAGCATATATCAAATCACCCCAGGTGCGGACTTTAGTGCCTAAAAATATTAAAATCTAGAATGAACTAGTGTCAGAATTAAAACCCACTGTGTATGTAAAATCACATTCATATTTAAATAGTGTTATCTGTTAAAAATTGCACGTAAATGCAACAACAAAAAAGACCATCTAAATTATCTAGAACATATTGTTGTCACTTGCATACACTGTTAGTTACTGCAATGATATGCCTAAACGCATTATAGAAAGAAATCTGCCAGCACGACCATTAACCTAATATGGTAAATCTATGTAATCATTTCCAATATAATGTCCATCAACATCAAGTTTAACTAAGGGATATAACTTATATATAACTAGCCAAAGAGTACATTTCATTCAGCCCTCTAGGGACCACTGTATCAAGGGTCCTCATCCACTTAGCTTCACGCTGCAATAATAATTAAGATCTATCTCCACCTCTCCGTGGGGGAGGAATATGATCAATCAAAACAGCACGCAAAGAAGGCAAAGGATGTTTGCATGCCAAGAAATGTCTAGCCAGAGGGGGATCAGTCTTGCCCATGGCCAAGGCTGCACGTATAACGGAGCGATGGTTGTTGATAGGCATATGGAATGTCGTTACACATTTCCCAACATAGTAAAGACCACAGGGACAGAATATAACAAAATCAGAGATGCAGGTCAACCTATAGGGAATTTTGTAACGTCTTCCACTATGTGGATGAGAGAAAGAATCAGCAGTTAGTAAACATCCGCATGTCTTACACCCCACACATCTATAGCAGCCAGTTTTATTAGATCTGAGCCAAGTGTCAACCTTATCAGTGTGTAGATCTGTCACCATTAGAAGGTCCCTAAGGGATCTGCCCCTGCGATATGCACATAGGGATGCCTGCATATGGGTGAAAGGCAAACTTGAATCCATCTGGAGTATCGCCCAGTGTTTCTTAACTACAGAGTTAATACCCGGGCTTGCAGGCGTATAGTCAGAAACAAACACCATCCTCTCAGCCACTTGTGTCTCCTTTTTACCAATTGTCTCCTTCTGTATTGAAAATTTTGAAGCCCTCTCCATCTCAGCGTCAAGAAACTCAAGTTGATAACCCCTCTCAAGGAAGTGATCCCGCATCTCTACTGCTTGCTGTTTTGCTGTAACCAAGTCAGTATTAATCCTAAACACTCTCAGAAACTGTGTGTATGGTATAGATTTAAGGATGGAGGGAGAATGGTAGCTCTGTTTTACAATCAGTATCCTTACGAAATAAGGTGGTACCCACATCCAGAAAATCCACACTGTCCCTATTATAAGTAAGGGTAAATTTAACCGGAGTGGATAGCGCATTGACCTCAGCGGCAAACGTTTGGATACCAACATGGCCCTCTCGCCAAATAATGAAGATGTCATTGATATATCTACAGTATAATAAAAGCTGATCAGTATATTAACCATAGATGTGTGTTTTTTCAAAGTGATCCATATATAAATTGGCATACGAGGGGGCCACATTGGATCCCATTGCCATGCCATTGTCTTCTGCAAATAATAAGTCTGCTCAAAACGAAAATAATTACGTCAGCAACATCTCCAGTAGCATACACAAAAAATCAATAGGTGGATTTGCCTTATGATTTCCGCATAACGCTTCCCTATAAGCAGCTATCCCATCATCCGTCGGGATGATCGCATATAAGCTGAATACATCCAGCGTGGCAAATATTGCATCATCTGGTAAGGGACCTATCTGACCCAGTATCCCCAATAGTGATGTGGTATCCGCAATGTATGATGACATCTCAGTGCATAAAGGTTGTAAATAGCTATCCAGAAATTTAGTCACATTCTAAAATAGGGAGCCTCTCGCTGAGATTATAGGCCAACCAGGTGGCATCGTGAGATGTTTATGCACCTTGGGGAGCGTGTATATTATAGGCCGTGTTCATCGTAAGAAACTGGAGACACTTTTCACTGAAAAGTATATGCCATTGCCAAAAGGGTATCAAGTAATTTCTTAAACCGTTCAGTTGGATCAGTGGAGAGTTTCTCATAGAACACATCATCAGATAATTGTTGTCTATAGTATGATCGATCCAGTAAAACTATTGAACCACCTTTATCTGCTGGTCGTATGATTAACTCTCTATCATTCTGTAAGGACTTTATGCCCTCTCTCTCAATTTGTGTCAGATTGGAATGGTATTTAGTTGATTGCCGTAGTAATTCAGAACATTCATTCTGTACAATACTACGATATGTTTTAACACAAATAGCCGTATTAGGTGGATCAAATGTGCTCGCAGGTCGAATTGTCTCACCAGCTATGGTCTCACTATTTTTAAAATGATCTTTCAATTTCAATTTGCGTTGGAATCTAAAAAGATCCACTTCAAGATTGAACGCATCATTTTTATTTACTGGAATAAAGGAGAGACCACACAATAGTAAAGACAACTCGCCCTGCGTAAGCACGTCTACTTAGATTGAAAATTACGGTGTCGGTTTCCTTGGCGGTCTGCCTCTGCGGGCCCCCACCGCCCTGCCTAATGTGCTTCCTTTGCCTTATGCGCCTCCTAAAAAAAGATGCTGTACTTGCCCCCCCCCAGATAAAGCAGGGTCCCGAGTAGCACATGGTATAACGTCTGTGAAATATCACAATCAGAGGAGGCAGAGTCCCCAGAACTGTCAACAGTGGATAAATCTCTCCTAAATTTGTGTCTATCCCTTCCTGTTGATATATATATATATATATATATATATATATATATATATATATATATATATATATATATATATATATATATATATAAGCAAAGTCCAAACCTTTTAACTTTTTTATCCTGCCTAACTTCTACTTGATCCAGAGGAAGGCAAAAAACCCAATCTGAAGCCTCTCCAATTTGCCTCAGAGGGGGCAAAAATTTCTTCCTGACTTCCATAACCCTGTATTCCCTCACTTGCTAAAAAGCCATCCAACCCCTTCTTAAAGCTATCTAATGTATCAGCCTGTACAACTGATTCAGGGAGAGAATTCCACATATTCACAGCTCTCACTGTAAAAAACCCCTTCCGAATATTAAGGTGGAACCTCTTTTCTTCTAATCGGAATGGGTGACCTCGTGTCAGCTGGAAAGACCTACTGGTAAATAAAGCATTAGAGAGATAATTATATGATCCCCTTATATATTTATACATAGTTATCATATCATCCCTTAAGCGCCTCTTCTCCAGCGTGAACATCCCCAATTTGGCCAGTCTTTCCTCATAGCTAAGATTTTCAATACCTTTTACCAGCTTAGTTGCCCTTCTCTGTACCCTCTCTAATACAATAATGTCCTGTTTGAGTGATGGAGACCAAAACTGTACGGCATATTCTAGATGGGGCCTTACAAGTGCTCTATACAGTGGAAGAATGACCCCCTCCTCCCTTGACTCTATGCCCCTTTTAATACAGCTCAAGACCTTATTTGCCCTTGATGCTGCTGACTGGCATTGCTTGCTACAGCCAAGTTTCTCATCTACAAGGACTCCAAGGTCCTTTTCCATAATGGATTTGCCTAGTACAGTCCCATTAAGGGTATAAGTGGCTTGGATATTTTTACATCCCAGGTGCATGACTTTACATTTATCAACATTGAATCTCATTTGCCACTTAGCTGCACATAAGGTGAAAGCACAGAGGAAATTTTGAGGTACTTCTAGATATAAAATTCATAATACTTCCAGCTAGACTGATCTGTACGGTATCTTAGGGTTGGATCTTCTTTTGTTATCCTTGCTATACAATTGCTTTTAGCCATTTATTCCATTTAGGTTGAGAAACTGTCACAGTTTAAAATATGTTTGCTGACGTGTAGAATACTCAAAATGCATTTTGCTGTGTTTTGTAAAGATGACATTAATTATCCTGTATCTTTGTATTAAAAGGGACAAGTGATCCTTATGTTAAGTTTAAAATTGGAGGCAAAGAGGTTTTTCGGAGCAAGACCATTCACAAGAATCTCAATCCAGTTTGGGATGAAAAAGTGTGCCTGTTTATTGACAGTATAAAGGAGCCTTTATATGTAAAGGTGAGTTGTTTATTTCTCTTGTGCATGGTACTGTAGAGAAAAGTGTTAGCGTTATATAATATGAAAAAAGAACAGGTACTGGTTAGATCGGCTAGAGCAACAAATTATTTTGATGTTATGTGCTAGTTACTTTTATTTTATGTTTATGAATTTTCACTAAATAGTAAGTCAAACAATCAGTTACAAGGGTAGATTGATATAGGATAAACAAGCAGTTTACTGCAATTCATCAGATTAGAACTGTAAAACATGAGTTGAGCTCTGGAGTTCTTTTACAGAACTGTCTGTTCGCTAGTGATGGACGAATTTGGGGCATTTTGCTTTGCCGGAAAATTTGTGAACTTCCAGCAAAATTTGCGTAACTGTGAAAAATTCGTTGGCGTCCATTTTTTCGATTCGCTGGCGTCCAAAAAAAACATTTTTTTTGACGCCGGCAAATTTTCACTGCGGTTTATCGAGTTTATTCGCCGGCAGCGAATCGCGGGAATTCACCGCAAATTCACCCATCACTACTGTTCACCAATTGATTAATATGTTTGATAAATAAAAACTGTAAATCCTCAAAATAAATGAATGCAGCATTACCTATGGTGTTCTTCTGAACAGTTTTGTGATTAACATTCATTTTTTTCTAGTTTTCAAGAATTAGCACTTTTCGAAATAATATAATTAATAATACAGGTATGGGATCCGTTATCCAGAAACCCATTATCCAGAAAGCTCTGAATTACAGAATGGCCGTCTCCCATAGACTCCATTTTATATAAATAATCCACACTTTTTAAAAATGATTTCCTTTTTCTCTGTAATATTAAAACAGTAGCTTGTACTTGATACAAACTAAGATATAATTAATATTAGAAAAAACGGAAAAGAACTGACCCATATAGCTGCAGCCTCCCATCCATTACATCCGAAGACTCATGTGTAATCAATGAATAAAACGTAACTGTAAATTAATTATTAAAACAAAATATCCAGTGTGCATTTGTTAAAATAAAGGTTAGTAGCAGGAGGACGGATCGACAGGAGGCAATTGGTTGGTTATGTATGGGATATGCAGTTATTCTACTGTCAAATTACCAATCCACTTGCCAAAATTGCTATATTGCATACTCAGTATCCCCTGCTAATGAATTATAGAACCGGCAGAGTCACCCATTCAATACCACTTCAGACGCCCAGACCTTCACCCAATTAGAGTTCCCTCCCATAAGGTGATTAGATAGATGCATCCATGTGAAGTGTAACAGCGACACAGTACCATTATTAGAACTGCCTAACAAATAAACTATATTGTGCCTCAGGCACAACTCAGCTTAGAAAACACTGACCCTCGGATCCAATAGTCTCCAACCCCTTCACCCACATCGAGTCCCCTCCCGATCCGTATAGAAATCACTGCCGCCTAATCTCAGTCACTATCTGGCGCCCTGCCTAACCATTCACTAAAATAGCGGCTGATGCGCGTTTCATCCGGCACTTGCAGGCTTCGTCAAAGGTCTTAAAACCTTAATTTTAACGAATGCACATTTTGTTTTAATAATTTTTTAAAAGTTACATTTTATTCATTGATTACAAATGAGTCTTTGGTTGTAATGGATGGGAGGGTGCAGCTATATGGGTCAGTTCTTTTCCTCTTCTGATATGTGTTTAATTTACTTGACCTCGCACACCATCCTCTATATCCCATAACCCCATGATCTCTGATCTTTAAGATATAATTAATCCTTATAGGAAGCAGAACCAGCCTATTGGGTTTATTTACATGATTTTCTAGTAGACTCAAGTTATGACGATTCAAATTACGGAAATATCCATTATACGAAAACCCCCAGGTCCCGAGCATTCTGGATAACAGGTTCCATACCTGTATAATAAATTTGAAACAGCAGCACCATCTGCTGGTCATTTTGGTTGATTATCTACATCCTGAGAAAAAGTGAGTTAAGAAAGGAAAGAGTTCAAATGTTGCTTTGCTTAGAACTAGCCAGAGAAACATCAGATAAAGCTGAAAGTTCATTTTCTAAGCAGGGCAACATCATGAAATGATTCTTCGGACTAGCAGTTGGCAATGTTTCAAAACTGCTTATATCTTAAAAACTAGAAACAAAACGTGCTTAAAAGAATGCTCTTGGCAAATTTACATGAATTTGTTTTGAGCATCTACAATTATTTTTTCTAAAATAATGTAAAAATCAAGGAAAGTTTGGCAATTTTCCAAACTAAGCCTCTCTCAAAGGCTACTTGCCTTATTTATATTTAGGGATGCACCGAATCCACTTTTTCGGATTCGGCCGAACCCCCGAATCCTTCGCGATAGATTCGGCCGAATACCGAACAGAATCTGAACCCTAATTTGCATATGCAAATTAGGGGTGGGAAGTGGAAAAAAATGGACTTCCTTGTTTTCTGACAAAAAGACACGCAATTTCCCTCCCGGTTCGGTCAGGCAGAAGGATTTGGCCGAATCCTACTGAGAAAGGCCGAATCTCGAACCGAATCCTGGATTCGGTGCATCCCTATTTATATTGCTCAATGCAGTGTGCAAAGTGCTAAAAGTGAGTTCCATCGGAATTCAGTATTCAGAACAGCTTCTGATAGGAAACTTGGCTTATCTTTAAGTCGAACAGCAGATCTTGGGCAATTTTGTTTGAATGACCAAAAGGCTATTTTTTCACTAACTCTGATAAAGTTAAACCATTTCACTCACAACATTCTAGAAATGCTGTATTAATATACCATGTTTGTTAATCTGCTCTCTGTTATCTTCAATACAGGTATTTGATTATGACTTTGGTTTGCACGATGACTTTATGGGTTCAGCATTTCTGGATCTTACAACAGTGAACCTGAACAGGTTAAGTATATATTTACAAGAGCTGCAAATAATACTGCTTTTTATAAAGAATTATCCTTATATTAAAAGCAATTGTACATGGAAAATGGCTGAAACTTAGAGGCGGTTCTACTAAGTTAGAGAAAACAGGCTCTGCTAATGTGGGAGGACCATCTTAAAATCCAAAACCTTAAGTAAATCAGGGAAACCAAACCTGAAACCATCAGCTTTTGAAATGATACTTGGCACTGCATAGGACAGTGGGATTCTGGTGAAAATCATGATGGGGCAATGTACATTTAAATGACAGGAACTGAAAGACGTCTCTGTGCTCTACTTCTTTAGTTTAGTTTAGTGATTTGTGCTGGCAGAATTTCCATCATTGTACAGTGCAGCCATACACACTGGGTGAACTATGCAGCCACAACACATTCCAAATGGACCAAGCAAACCAGGTTTAATGTTGGAAATCCTCCATAAATGCCAGGTAACTGTATATGCCATCCTGAGTTTCTGAGACAAATGTGAATTTACACCAAGTTTCATGGTAATATTGTCCAGTGAGGCAAATGGGTATTAAACCCCACTCTCAATTAGTATTGTCTGTACCTACAGTTGGGGTGTATTTAACAATTAAAGCAAATGTGACATTTTTTAAGCTGCATCTGCTTTTGCTGCACTTTGTCCTTCCCTGCTTGTTCAATGGATGTCTTAAACTTTCAGACTTCACTGTAGACTGAAGTCCAGCCCTGCAAGCACAGTGGGTGTAAAGTTTGCACCTGTATTAGAGCTCAGGGGGACCTATGGATACATTGAATTTGTTTTGTTTTTCCCTAAAAACAAATTGCATTTTAAATGGTGACACACACACACACACATATATAAAATCCCACAGTACCACCACTCGAACAGATGTGGCCAGCGGTGCACGATCAATAAAGCATGTATATTTTACGATGGGTCAGCACACACTGTTTTGAATTTGAAGTAGTAGTGTTTATTTCAAACAAAACACATTGTTATCCGATGTTTTGGTCCCACCTGGGGACCTTTTTCAAGGATGAAAAAATCCTTGAAAAAGGTCCCCAGGTGGGGTTCGGATAAAAATGTGTTTTGTTTGAAATAAACACTACTACTTCAAATTCAAAACAGTGTGTGCTGATCCATATATATATAATGCCAGCTGATGGCTCTGGATTATATTTTAACCTACGCGTCTTTTATTTTTTTAGTTCCAAAGATGTTGCACTGGATTTAAGGGACCCGCAGCATTCTGATCATAAGCTAGGAACCATACATTTGACTGTTGCTCTGTCTCCAAAGGACAATGTCTGCATTGATTCAGTGAGTATTCAGTATGTTTTCTTATCCATTTTAACATTTTGCAGCAAGTGTTTTGGAAACTGGATGCCCTTAAACATAACAAATAGGGAATCTGTCCAGTGCCATCAATTGCTGTTCACTTTTCTCTGCTAATCATTATGGTGGGACTCATGATGGCACTCAGTATTAAAAAAAAGTCATAAATAGAGACTATAAAGTAACTGAAAAAAATATATACATTACTGGAATGGAATTGAACGGAAAACTGAAAAACGTGCTGGAAGTTGAACAACCCTTTAAACAAGCAGTTCCTTGTGCAACATCTTTGTTTTGTTCCTTGAGATTCATTTACTGTTCCCTGGTTCCAGCAATCTTCTGCTTCTTAGTAATGCTTTCCTTCTGAATCTTTTCAACACTCTAGGTGTATTTGAATATTGCTATCTACTTACCTATTTCATTTTTAAAACCTGCCCATTACTGGCCAATGTAAATGATGATCTTCTGTACACAAAGCCTCCAAGATAGAAAACAATACTTGAATATGTGAGTATGACCTCCCCCTGGTATTGGTTGCATATAAACCATATGTATTGCCAACAGAACCTCCTGAAGGCTGCCAGTCCACATAGGGGCTACTCTGGGGCATTTCGAGGTTCATGGCAGTCCTGATGCCAATGAGGGTGGGGGGGCACCTTGCTAGTGCGGAGAGTGCAAATTAACTTTCTGCACTAGCAGAGATGATATTCCGATTTCAAAATTGAAATTTTGGCTCTTAAAGTTACCATGGCTTTTTTTTTTAACCAATAATCAATCACAGTCCATAATTGGCACCCC
The DNA here is from genome assembly GCA_038501925.1 of Xenopus petersii. Classification (NCBI taxonomy): domain Eukaryota; kingdom Metazoa; phylum Chordata; class Amphibia; order Anura; family Pipidae; genus Xenopus; species Xenopus petersii. The sequence goes on from CM076673.1 coordinate 170,798,800, forward strand.
AGCAACTTTTTGCATGCTTGTGTTGCTCTTGAAATTTTATTTACATTTGAATGTGGCTCAAGGTAAAAAGGGTTGGGGATCCCTGCTCTAAAGTCTACCCTAGGGTCCTGGCTTCTCCTTGCTGATGGTTAGGGTTATTTACTTAATTGCTTCAGGCCCTTCAGCACATCCAACTCTTTCATAGAGTGGAGTCCAAAAAACAGAATAATGTGCTGTCTCCCCTTTCCATAGAATAGGGAATAGGAACTTTTCACACCATCCCTGGACCAACAGGAATACCTCTCACAGGACACATTATATACTATCTATATAGAAATATCTCAAGGAAAATAATATTCTGGTGTAAATATGAGTGCACCTTGTAACAAGATCAAATTTTTCACAGCCATTATCGATCCTCAAGTCAGCAGAGCAAGTAAGTCTTTACCAAAGTCTTACTAAAGTATCATTGGTTGCTGCTGCATGTTTTATGAAATAGCAACCAAAAAAAAGCATGATATGTGTCTGTCAGTGCATGATATCCACACAGTGATGCATCGTTTTACTTATAATTATCATGTTAACATCATTCATGAAGCATATTCAACTAAGTCTGTGGATTTATTTAAAAAACCCATTGTATATTACATATTCAGTGAATCAAGTCAAGTTTTTCTTGTATGTTGATCTAAAACATTTATAGGCTAGTGCCTATATCAGTGGATACTTTGACACCATATTAAATATTTTGTATGTAAATATTATCAACACACTTATAAAACACTGGTTCAAAGGTTCTCAAGCCAAGACCAGACAGTCTATTTTACTTTAGCTTTTGCTAATTAAAAAAAACAAAACATTTTCCGATTAGAGCCTTTTGAAAGTATTTTTCTGTGTGTTACTTGAGTATTTTTTTGAAATATACAGTATATTTATCTTTGTCCACCAAAAAATATGTTTTTGTAGTTTTATATTTTATATTATTAAAAATTGTAGTTTATCTCTTTAGGAGTTTAACTGTGTAGGAGTTTTATTATATTTCAGAAATAGGAACAAAATTATCAGAAACTGGCCAGTATTATATTGATGTACTGTATATTGCTCCAAAGGAATTCGGTTTTGGCATTAACTGTGATTTTTACATTTGGAGTTTAGTAAATAACTAAACTCCAAGTTGGTTGGAGTAAGTTGGTGCGGTTTAGGAGGGAGAGTTCTCCAGGGGCATTACCTTTCATGTACGGCCTTTCCATCGCCTAACACAGAACTTGTGATGGGCGAATTTGCATCGTTTCGCTTCGCCGAAAAATTTGCTAATTTTGTGCGAAATGGCGAAAAATTTGCAAAACGGCGCCGGCGTCTTGTTTTTGATGCCAGCGTCCGCTTTTTAATGCGCCAGCGAATTTTTGCGCCCGTTTCGTGAATTTATTAGCCGCCAGCGAATCGCGCAAATTCACCGCGAATTCGCACCTGCGAATAAATTCACCCATCATTACACAGAACACTTGAATATTGTGCTAGGCTCTGCTGGTTGATTTAGTATAGTTATTAATATAGTTATATGTCCTTCTTCCTACTTCAGCTTTCTCTCCAATATTGAAATCCTGCTTCTTCTCTCGCTATGCGCTAGGTGTAAAAGTAATCAAATATTAATTATTTTGCAGAACACAATCATAAAGAAGAACTGGAAAAGGTCGAGTAAGGTAATTTGGCTTTTTAATCTTATGGAATGGAAAATAATGTCCCTCCAGATAAAAGAAATAGCAACAATTGCACTAAATATAAAATGGAAGTGACACAACACCCATTGTAGGCTAGTCAATTGCTGCTAAGTGGCTTTATCTAGAACCAGATATGTAAAAAAAAAAAAAAATTACATTGTGAAGGAAAGCATATCATCTCTATCTACATGCTTGCATTGCCTTGATGCTGCAACTTACCTCATTTGAAGCATACTCTGTTACAACTAAAGGAACGCCAATTTATGTTCCAACACTGACACCCTGTGGTTGTTTTAAGCACCAACAGAGTATGCGGTATCCTCTGGTACCTGTATTGTTTTTAACTAAGTTTTCATTCTGTTTTTACATTTTGGAGGTTCATTTCAAGGGAAGAATTTAAATCTCTCTATTGCTTGAAGAATTTATTTGGGTCAAAAAAAAAGTCACTTAAGCTGAGCCTTTCCAAACTAACCCCAGTATATATATATATATATATATATATATATATATATATATATATATATATATATATATATATATATATATATATATATATATATATATATATATATATATATATATATATATATATATATATATTTATATATATATACAGACATACATTTACAGACCTATATATACTGTACATTCACATATGTAAACTATAAATACAGATACCTGTACAAATCTTTAAATCTACAGTTAGGGGCATGTTTACTAACATTGGAGATAAATATCTGGAGAGATTTCTGGAGATGTTGCCCATGGCAACCAATCAGCAATTAGATTTAAACAGCCACAGCCAAGTTAGAAAACAAAAGCAAAGATCTGATTGGTTGCTATGGGCAACATCTCCAGAAATCTCTCCAGATATTTATCTCCAATGTTAGTAAACATGCCCCTAACTGTAGATTTAAAGATTATGCTTGTCCAAGAAATCATCCAAGCCATTCTTAAAGGCATTAACAGAATCAGCCATCACAACATCACCCGGCAGTGCATTCCACAACCTCACTGTCCTGACTGTGAAGAACCCCCTACACCACTGCAAATGAAAACACCTCAAGTCTAAATGGGTGATCTCTTGTTCGCTGATCTTTTCTATGGGAAAAAAAATCCCCTGCTATTTTTCGATACTGTCCTCTAATGTACTTCTAAAGAGTAGTCCTGCCCTAACTGTAGATTTAAAGATTATGCTTGTCCAAGAAATCATCCAAGCCATTCTTAAAGGCATTAACAGAATCAGCCATCACAACATCACCCGGCAGTGCATTCCACAACCTCACTGTCCTGACTGTGAAGAACCCCCTACACCACTGCAAATGAAAACACCTCAAGTCTAAATGGGTGATCTCTTGTTCGCTGATCTTTTCTATGGGAAAAAAAATCCCCTGCTATTTTTCGATACTGTCCTCTAATGTACTTCTAAAGAGTAGTCCTGCCCTTTTGCAACATTTTATTTACTTTAGTAGCCCTGAGTGACACTGTATAGAGTAACACAGTTTGTTATCTACTAAAATCCTCAAATCCATTTCAATTCATAACATTGAGATGCTTCCATCTACTTTTAACAGCAAATCAACAAGAGTACACAGGTACAGTGAATAGTTGGATAGTTTAACTTTATTTTCAATAATATAGTAAAAGCAGTTTTTCAGATTAAAAAAACTGATTAAAACCCGAAGTTTGTACCACTGATTTATTCTGAACTACAACACAGTCATAAATGTAGCGACAACAACAACAGTAGAAACACTTTTCCTTAGATAGGGAAATATTTTAAAGATTATGTAACTCTAATCTGGGCTATCCAGACCACAAGGAGTTAATGTCCAACTAAATGGTAATGAGCATGGGTTACATTGGACTCACACATCAGGATCAGGGCTTTCGCTAAGAGGAAGCTATCCCTTTAAGGTGTAGTTCATCTACAACACACAGGCTATTGTACATAAAAATAGATTGGTTGGACACCAGGAGGTTCTTTTGGTGAAATAACAGATGAGATTTATTGTACAGAGACAATTGACCACAGGTTTACTCACGCAGGAGATGATGCAGGTGTAGCATATCACAGTGGAGAGAGGATAGCAGAAGATGATACAGTACAATCAAGACTGTCACTCCCATAAGGCATAGTAGTCAAGTGTACATCAATTCCCAGAAGACAGATATTCTTTTCTGGGGATCGGGATCACCAGTGGAGTAGTTAGGGAGACGAAGTCGAAAACCTAACACCCTATCCTGCACTAAAGGCAAACAAAGAAGCCTTTGGGAAGCTACACCCTGCTACTATCCTTGATGGAGCACACAGCTGCTCATGCTATATAAAGTTGTCTATCTCACTCTCCTAGAGAGTCTATTAAAGATCTGCCCTAATGATAGCTAACCTCGTTCACAGGGTTTGCAGGTCCCTGACTTAATCACCAAAGGTACAGGTCCCTTTGGGGCGATGGCTTTACTGGGGCCTTGGTGATCCCAGGCTCAATGGGAAACACCTAGCAGCACAGACACCAGGAGCCAAAGAGGAAGAGGCCACTTCCTACACACACTATATAGCAGTGTGGCAGGAAGTGGTATTACACCCTTTAACCAATAACTAGTGGTGACTTTGAAGATTTTCATTCATCCAGGTCATGGTATATCTAGTATAGGTAAATCTAAAAACAACTGGACTTGCTGAGTAATCAATGAAGATGTTTCACTACTCATCCGAGCAGCTTCTTCAGTTCAACTGACTGGTGTGGGAAGTTCTCGGCATATAAACTCTTCCACTAACCCAATCACAATGGCACATTGTAACTCTTCAAAGTGGTGACCTCTGAAGAAATTCACAGAGGTGTTGATTCTGATACAGAATCAACTAACTACACAAAATCAACACCTCTGTGAATTTCTTCAGAGGTCACCACTTTGAAGAGTTACAATGTGCCATTGTGATTGGATTAGTGGAACAGGCAATATACACAAGTCTTTCAGACGGGCCCTTGCTGTAGCACTGGGTTTTCAGTGTGAGGATGACACTGTTCACGAGTACAAGGCCTTCAGAGTGGCCCTCCTTATTGATATCTCTAAGCCCAGATATCTCTGAGCCTTTCTGATTGAGTACCTCTGCTAGTAGGTGACTATACACTAGTGTACTAACCCCTTTGCTCTCCTTAGGGGAGCAGTGTCAGACTGGGGGTGTTTGTGTCCACAAGAGCTGCCATATCAGGGACATCCTTTGATTTAATACCCCTTGCTATCTACAAAAATCCTTCTCAATTAAGGAAACCACATTGCCATTTAGGGGCAGATATATTAAGGATCGAAGTAAAAAAGTCTGAATTACAACCTATTTTTGTGTACTTCGACTATCGAATTGACCAAAATTCTATTCGACTATGCAAATATCGAAAATATATACTGTATGTACTGTCTCTTTAAAACTTAAACCTCAACCGTTTGCCATCTAAAACCTGCCAAATTGCTGTTTTAGCCTATGGGGGACCTCCTAGAACCTATTTGGAGTCAATTGGTGGACTTGGTGGTGAGAAATCAAAGTTTTTTTTTTTTAAATACTTTGAATCTAATTTGATCGAATACGATCTTACTTCAATTTGAATACAGCCTATTCACCCACAGAGAAAAACTCCCATTACTTTGAAATTCGACCCTTGCTAAATCTGCTGCTTAGTTTATAACTCACATTTATTTTATTTCTAAGAAAGTGCATAACCTTGCATTTATCAACATTGAACCTCATTTCCAATTCGCTGCCCAGTTTTCCAATTTAATCAAATTACTCTGCACAGTGGCAGCATTCTGCATGGAACTTACAGTTACAAAATTAAGTATCAGCAAAAATAGAAACTTTTAATGCCCACCTCCAGGTCATTATTAAACAAGTTAAAAAGCATAGGACCAAGGACAGAGCCCTGTGGTACTCCACTAACAACACTAGTCTAATTAGACCACCACCCTTTGTAATCTATCCTTTAGCCAGTTCTTTATCCAATTACAAATATTGTGCTCTGTGTGGTACTGTACCAAATGATTTAGCAAAGTCCAAGTAGATTACATCCACTGCCATCCCAGAGTGATGCTTCCTGCTAACCTAATTAAGTTAGTCTGGCAAGATCTGCTACACTTAAAACCAAGCTGTCACAAACTTATAGTACTGTATTATTGTTTGCAAAGAAGTCAAGTAGTCTATAATTTTGAATCTGAGAACTGGATCCCTTTTTGAATAAGCGGCATTACATTAGAAATTTGCCAATCCTTGGCTCCATGCCTGACCTCAATGCATCCTGAAAAATTAACTAAAGAGGTTTGGAAATCACAGAGCTAAGCTTGTTTAGTATCCTGGGATGAATGCCATCCGGCCCGGACCTTTGTATATGTTAACATGTTGTAATCTCTTTGGAATTTCCTCTTGCATGAACCATGCATCAGTAGTTGTTAGCGATGCACCCAATCCACTATTTTGGATTCGGCCGAACCCCCGAATCCTTTGCGAAAGATTCGTCTGAATACTGAACCAAATCTGAATCCTGATTTGCATATGCAAATTAGGGGTGGGAAGGGGAAAACATTTTTTACTTCCTTGTTTTGTGACAAAAAGACATGCAATTTCCCTCCCTGCCCCTAATTTGCATATGTAGATTCGGTTTGGCCTGGCAGAAGGATCCAAATCCTGCTGAAAAAAGCAGAATCCTGGCCGAATCCTGGATTCTGTGCATCCCTAGTAGTTGTATTATAGAATTAGGATTATTAAGAATAAAACCTTCATTAGTTGGATCCTCTGTATGGACAGGTGAAAAATAACAGTTCAGAATCTCTGCTTTTTCTCTGTTCTCATCGACCAACTGACCCCACTTTTTCATTTTTTACTACTTACATATAAAAAAATAATTTTGGATTCTTTTTACTCCTTGCTGCAATACACTTTTCCATCTCAATTTTAGCATGTATTTTTTTGCTTTATTTATTGGCTTCCTTGTCCCCGATAAATGTTTAAGCAGCTAACTTGAATGCCTTAAAAGCATGTCTTTTTTTTACCAACGTGAACACCGACACTTATATTGAATCACAAAGGTTTCGCTTTCTAAAATAAAAAATTAAAACTGAGCAATAATGAATTAGATATAAACAAAAATTGGCTAAAATCCAAGGATGTCACTATTTAAATTAAATTGAATTAAAAATGTTTTGCTTTGCAACATTCCTTGCTTGCAAGGGGAATATACGGATGTATATTTATTAAGCAACATTTTAAAGACGTCCCATTTTTAATTCTGTGTTTAACCCAGTGTTCGGGGGGGGTTCCCCCCGAAACGTTGATGTTTGGTGGCTGAATAAAAGGGGATAATCCCCAACTGCACTAATCGGTGTGTGTGCGGATCCGTTTTCTTTTACACATTGGTAACCCAGTGTAAAGCCTTTCCCAGTCCAGTAGAGCCCTATTAAATTTAAAGGCACTGCAATGGCCTCCACGTTTTCACTTTAAAAAAACATAACAATTTAAAATAAATCTATTTACTGCATATTCATTTTGGACTTTTTTTTTTAATTTTGCTCTTTGCATTAATTTCAATTAGTGTTAATCTGTCAATTTCCTAACTTGTGTTACATTAATTATCATTTCTCCTTGTAGTCTTGTAGCTTGTACATCTAATCCTATAAACTCTTCTGTAACCAAACTTTGTTAGTCACTTTATCTCAGTGTTCATCTTCACTCTTGCTCTGCTCATATCCTGTATCACAGCTGGCTTATCACTTTTGCTTATTAATCAATTAAAATAAATTGAACAAGACCTGTATGCAGCAGTCCCCAGCTCTCCCTAGTTGTTAAGATTACTTTAGAGATGTGTGTTTGCTCTTTGGGGGGCACTAGGCATGTATCTCTTCCATTACTTAACCCTAGTCCTAACCATTGTTCTCTCATTGCCCGGTGTGCCCACTCTTTCTGTAGCATCTCCGGTCTATGTACATGTGCGGCCGCGGGGGCGAGGTTGCTGGCCAGATTGCCTAGGATGCCCAGCAAGCTTGGCCCAGCCCTGCATTTACTGGGGACGAGCATTTGCAAGGGTGATTTCTTCCAAAGTGGTAACTAGTGATCTAGATGAGTTTAACAAGGAGAACTACACGGGGATACATTGCAGAAAACCCAGGTATTTCGTCTGCTGCTGAAACTGATGGATCGCTTAAATTCTTGAAAGATTTACTGATCTACTAATCCTAGTTTCCTGCTCCAGCCATACATCTCTGAAGATATAAAACTACAACTTATCTACTAGAAAACAGCAACTGCAAAGTCACATTTGTACTGCCTGTATGCACAGCGCTCCCTAAGGTAGTCTCTTCTTTTAACTATCCCACTGTCTGTCATTATTCTATTCTACTATCTTCATCCCATCTCCTTTCTACTTACCCCAGCTCTTATACACTGTACAATTACTTGCATTACTTTGCCCTCCAGTCACTGCTATCACACTTTATTTAGGGGAACTATAGAGGGAAGGTATATTTCTCCCAGAATGCTCTGAGACTCAGAATTACAGATGTTTTGAACCATTTAACTGCAGATATGTGTGTGTGTGTGTGTGTGTGTGGGGGGGGTGATGGTGATGTCATCACCTGGGGAGAAGAATTATCTGCCAAGGAACCAGGAAGTATATGTATGTGAGTTAATGTCTCTCTAAAGAAAAAGAGCTTAGGATATATTCCTGTACAAAGTCAATGGAAGACTAAGGTATAGATTGAACACCTAAGTGGGGCTAAAACTTGTGCTGTAAAGTACAAGACCTCTGCAGCCATTGGTCCAGCTGTTGAATAAGAACTGTACGTTGCTTTAGTTACTGCTCTCTAAAAATAAAACATACAGATTTCTATTAAAGTGACCTGGATTTTGTTACTTTCCTAATTAAGAAGTTTTTGCTAAGACTACTGTTTATACAGATACCAACTCTACTTTCATTCTGTCTTCTGTTTTCTTGTGCTTCTCAAATCCATGATCTCTTTTGCTCCACATCTTTTAATCTTATTGTACTAAACGACTTATCTTTCCCAGAATGATACTGCCATCGAGGCTGCACGTTTTCATGATGGGCTCTTTTTCTCTCCCCCCCCCTCGGTCGGACCACAGGTTGCCCTTACTGACAAGCACATCTACCTCTGGTCTCTGAGATGAGCCTAGTGCTGACCTTCTAACTTACCCAGTTCAAGCATGGTGTGATATAACAATCTATAGTGTGTTTTGCCTTCTTGATCAGGCCAAAGAGGAAGTCTCTGGTTTTTGCATGTCCTTATGTAGGCTCCTGTAGGTGAATTCCATCTATTTACATTTGAAATATAATATAATTTGCCTCCCTACAAACTGTCATATTGATGGTCCCTCACAGCCCTAGACTTGTTTTCTCAACCTTACCTCCTTCTTTTAATCCCAGCAGGGGAAAAACATATCCAACTCTGAATCTAGTGTTTAGCAAAAATCTTTCTCTTTCTGATAACAGTGATCCCTTTCTCCTTTCTGATCAACATCTTGTTACATTCTTTGTCTCACTCTCTCTTTCCCCACCAAGCTTTCCCCCACTGTCCTAATTATTAATACACATTATTTAGGCCTATAGACCATATTTAAGTATATGTTTGATCGTGAAACTCTGTTACTGAGTATAACCACATTCTCTTCTCCGCCACTGGCTCAACTGTACCCAGTGTAAGCATACTTTGTGCTCAATGCCCACACCCCTGGCTGAATTTATAAATGAGATTCTTACACGCCTTAAAGTGAAATGCAGATCATGTATGGAGAAAATCCTGTGCACAAGCAGACTTTATCCATTATAAATTTTTACTGTCATGCCTCAATTTTGCCTTGTCAAAGGCCAATCAGTCCACAACGCTTGTTTTCTATATACAATACCCTTATGCATCCAGTCAATCTCCAGACAATCTCCAGACACTCTTTAGGACTGACATATTTTTTTCAAACTAAAATCCATAAACAATCATATTTCCACCTCTATTAGCACAAACTATTTCCTCCTTCCTAATCTCACTTCTGTCTGCCTTTCTTCTTTCACCCTGTAACTGTCTCTGTAGTCTCCTGACTTCTCTTGGAATCCCCACTCACAACCTGCTCTCTCTGCCCTATGCCTTTTTCTCTATTAAACATTGTGCTGCTGAGCTTACTCCAGCTCTTATTCACATCTTCAATTATTCACTGTCTTCTTGAACTTTCCCCTCTCTGTTCAAACTGACCTGTGTCAAGCTTATTCTTAAAACATCTAATTTCAATTCTGTCTCCCTTCTACCACTTACCTCTAAAATCCTGGTACATATTGTGTTCCCCCATATTACGAAATCTATGCACACCCATAATCTGTTAGACCTATTTTAATCCGGTTTCCAGCCTGTATTCTGTACTTGGTCTGTTATTATTCTCCCTAGACAATCATCCACTCATTTGGCTTTAAATATCATCTATATGCTGTTTATCTACCCCTTCATGAACATCTGAAACTGAGACTGAAGTCTCTAAGGGTTGCCATAGTATTAAGATTTTTAAAAGATCTTTTCTTTATTGTAAGACCAAGCTTATCCTGAAACGATTGTTTAAATGTATGATTTGTTCATCAACTAAAAAGACCATTTTAAGGGATATTGTCTAGTTGAAACTAGGAAAACTGTAGCTGCCTGCTTGGCCCTGCAAACAGACAATGGATAAATTTCACTGTGAACAGTGAACATTATCTAACCTGACTGATTGATTTTCTGACAAAAAATCGTTAGATGCACAATCATTCAGTGCCCACTAACCTCACAATATTTTGACAGATTCATTGGATAGCACTAAAACTGGTTGTTTAATGTCTATGTCCACCTTAAAGGGGATCTTTCGAGAAATAAAAAGTTAAAATTAGCTTCATCTTCCTGAAATAAGAAATTTTCTATATGTAATTGATTAAAAATTAAGTACCATTTGTAAAATAATCAAGTTACTCTTCACTCTCCCCCTCTGAGCAACTTGTGTCTCTTAATCCTGTCTTCGTGCACTAGGTAGAGTCCGTTTTTGATTGACAGTTAGGTCTAATACATCCTTTGGGGGGGTTTGCACCCTTAACCTAGGTGCTCACTCTTTAAAAATAACTGGCTCTGATTGAAATCCTGTTTCTCTGTGTGCAGGGTGTTTGCCAGAGTCTGTTATTTTATTACCTTTTGTTTGTGCTGGAGTTGGTTATTTGAGTTATCCTGCTAAGAAAGGGAGCCCCCCTAAAACACATATTAGACCTACTTGTCAATCAAAATCTGACCCAGACCTCTGCAAATAGTCTATGTATTATCTGCATAATTTAACCACCTGGTTTCTACATGTTGTTAGAAGTCAATGAATATAGAGTATATCTGGTCTCTACATTTTATTTTCATGCAGTTTGTGTTATAATGATAAGTACATGTTGATGATTTCCTTCTAAATCTACTTCTAAAATACATTTAAAATCCAGAGTTACATAGTTATATAGTTAGGTTGGGTTGACCAATGTTCATCAAGATCGACCCCTCCGAATTAAACCCAGAGCACATACATACACACTCTCACACTGACCCCTCCATAAACTCAAAACAATATTTTCAAAATACAAAATCTTTTTCAATTTCCTACCCTCCCCCCTTTACTAACCCTCAACCAAACATTCTGATTTGTAACACCCACACTGTTCATATAACTGCTCTATCTGATTCTTTCAGTTCTTGCTTCTCCTCCATCAATACTTCCTCGGATCCTGATTTATTGGTAAATACTTACAACTCAGTTATATCAGCTGCTATCAAGGGATTACGGGCCCAACTGTGTCTGTAGCCACAACGCAGTCGGGCCCACAATCCCTTTCCCTGGATGAACTCTCAGACACAATTTTCATATTCCAGTATGCAAATCATGTACAAAAGAGGACTTCCTTCACTATAAATTTCTTGTGGCCTGTCTTGGTACCTCCCTATCCCAGACTAAACAAGAATATTATAGTATAATCATAAATAATAATAAATCCAACCCACAATGCTTGTTTTCCATATTCAGTTCACTACTCTACTCTACATCCCTCTACAAATCAAATATTTTAAAAGTAAAGATTCTATCCACAAACAATTCCCCACCCTTCAGATACCAATATTCTTACTCTTTCTAAATCTCCTCCTCTTATGATATATATAACTGAGCCCGAAGCCTCAGAACTTCCACTGTCCTCTTCATCAATAAATTGCTCACTTGATCCAATGCCATCACCTCTACTAAAACACTTTGCCCTGTCCTTACTCCAGTACTTACTCATATATTAAATTGCTAACTTCTGGTACCTTCCCCTCATTGTTCAAACAGGTCTGTGTCAAGTGCATTCTGAAAAAGGCTACTCTGGACCCTGGACCTGGTCCTGTTTGTCTAACTACTGCCCTGTTTCTCTCTTACCACTAGCCTCTAAATTTCTGGAACATCTTGTCTTTTCCCCTATTACTAACTTTCTGTGCACCAATAATCTGCTTGACCCTGTGCAGTCTGGCTTTCAACCTGCACACTCCACTGAGAATGTATTATGTAGAGTTGTAAATGATTTCTAGATTACTATTCTCATTCTCCTGTTCTGTTTTTAGTACTGTTGACCATTCTGTTCTAATGCAAATTCTCCATTCAATTAGAATCTGGGATCAAGCTGATCCCTACCTTTCAGACCACTCCTTCTCTCTCTCCCTGTTTGTCTTAGTGTACACTCTACTTTTATAAGTCCTTATAATTTAATTTGGCCTTAAATATCACCTGTATGATATGTATGACATCCAGATATATTAAAATACCTCTTCACTAACTGCTGACGTTAAGTCCCAGATCGCAGACTGGCTATATGCTATCTCCTCCTGGATGGACCAACGCCACCTACAGCTCAACTTGGCCAAAAAAAGCTCATTGTCTTTCCACCCAAACCTAGCCCATCTCTTCCTTTCACCATTACTATTGATGGTATGACCAGTTTCTCTCCTTCTCTAACCATATTAGTACTAGCTCCAAAACCTGTTGCTACTTCCTCTGCAATATAGCCAAGATACTGTATGCACCTTTCTTTCATAAACAACAGCCTCAACACTTATTCATGCCCTTATCCTATCCCATTAAAAATATTGCAATCTTCTACTACCGTTCTTCCTGACTCCCATCACTCTCTACTCCAATCAATCTTAAACTCCACTATCAGGGTCCTCTCCTAAGAGGGAACCTGTTCAACCCAAACTAACATTCCTAGCATGGTTGCCTGTTAAGCATAGGATAGAATATAAAATTCTTTTGCTAAAGTTCAAAGCCCTTCACTCCTCTGCTCCTCACTAAATTTCTTCACGTCTCACAGTACGTTCCTGGTCTTCTCTGCTCCTCTCAGCACCACCTTCTTTTCACACCATCCACATCCACTGCTACCTCTCGTCTCAAATCTTGCTGCTCTTTACCTCTGGAATTCCATCCCTTAATACCTCTGAAAGGAGTGCTCTCTCAATCTCTTCAAGAAAAAACTAAGGCGCAAATTCACTAAGCGCCGAAGTGCCGAACGCTAGCGTCAATTCGCTAGCGTTTGGCATTTTCGGTACTTCGAAAATTCAATAACGAACGCTGGCATAAATTCGCTAGTGTTACTTCGCACCCTTACGCCAGGCGAATTTTCACTTGCGATGTAACTACGCAAATTCACTAACTCGCGCAGTGTACTGAACGCTACCTTTTATGCTAGACTTCCTTCGCCACCTCAGACCTGGCGAAGCGCAATAGAGTAGATAGGGATTTTTTCCAAAAAAGTCAAATTTTTTTCTAAGTCCCAAAAAACGCTGGCGTGTTTTCTACATGATGGGTGATAGGCTGAAAAAGATCGAAAAATTTTTAGGGGCTCCCCTCCTTCCCCCCTACATTTCCTGACTCATGGCAACTTACCTAGACAGTGGGCACATGTGTAGGGCAAAATAAAATTTATATTTGCTGATTTGAAGGTTTTCTAGGCATTTGAAGTGGTGATACGTGTTCCTCCATTGAAATTTGAATTTCGCGCTGTATGCAAATGAACCATCGCTAGCGAAACTTCGCTTGGTGAATTAACGCTAGCGCAACTTCGAAAACTTACGCTACCCCTGTGCGCAACTTCGGATTTTAGTGAATTTGCGGAGTGCTGGCGAAAATACGCCTGGCGAAGTGTGGCGAAGTGCGGCGAAGTGCGGCAAAGTTGCGCCTGGCGCAACTTCGCATTTTAGTGAATTTGCCCCTAAAAGTCTACCTTTTGGAGCAATAGAACATTAGTCTAGTCCTGGTACCCACTCGACAATGCCTTTGCCTTGGGCACTTTTTGCCCTCCAATTTGTGCCTGTATGTTTGCCACCCACCTACTTAGACTGTAAGCTCTATGGGGTAGGGACCTCCTTCCCACTGTGTCTCTTACCACATAGCTCTGTAAACTCTGTGTATATTTTTTGTATTTATTGCATACTTTTATATACTTAGACTGTAAGCTCTATGGGACAGGGACCTCATTCCCTCTGTCTATTACCACATCGCACTTAAGCTCTTTGTCCTGATATGATTCTGTATATATTAATTATGTGATTTGTCTTCCCTTTGTACACTGTACAGTGCTGTGGCTCCTTAACAGCGCTTTACAAATACATATATTGTACTTTTATTTATATTGTACTTTTATGCATTGTATGGAGCTGCAGCCCCTTAGCAGTTCTTTACAAATAAGGTTAAACTTACATACATATATACTAATTGTAGATGTTAGTATCACAATAGCCTTTGATATTATGCTTGTCCAAGAAATTTTCCAAGCCCCTCTTAAAAGAATTAACAGAATCAGCCTTGAATCCAATTCCGAAATTGGATTCAAGATGTAGATTGGAATGAAGGAGCAAAACGTGTTCATTTTCGTCGAGGTCTAGCTGATTATATTAAAGATGAATTTGTAAGGTGCGAGACGCCAGTCACTTTGACAGATTTAATCCATTTAAGTATTCAGATCGATAGAAGATTCCAGGAGAGGAGAGCTGAAAGACAAGGAATTCCACCTTCATATGTCCCATCACCCTCACAGTCTTCATCAAAAGAAGAATTGATGCAGGTTGATCTCATTCATGGAGCCTTATCGGTGGAGGAGAAACAACGCAGGAAAAGATTAGGCTTATGTCTTTACTGTGGAGACTCTGGTCATTTTGCTTTAGCTTGCCCTTTAAAGAGAAAACCTGCATCCAATAAAAAACCAAGTCAAGCATATTTGAGGAATCCGACTCCTTTTATTTCTGTCTTACCTGGTAATTCTAATAACTTTCCAGGGCATTTAACTTGTCAAGTTAGGATTATACATGGGGACATGAGAATTCCAGTAACAGCCATGATAGACTCTGGTGCGGGGGGCAGTTTTATTGACATTCATTTGATCCAAAAATACCAGCTACCATACAAAGGGTTGCAAGAACCTCTTTTTATGAAGACAGTTGATGGGTCACCCCTTAGCTCTGGGCCTGTGAAATGGGAAACTGAATCATTACTGTTGAAATTTCCATGTAATTTTGAATGTAATATTAACCTGTTAGCCATTGCTTCTCCTCATTTTCCAGTGATCCTGGGATTATCATGGTTAATGTCGTTTAATCCAAGAATAGATTGGAAAACTCTAACAATGGTTTTTCCGAAAGAGAGAAATTGTACTGCTTCTGACGAAGTTTCTGCTACATCTACACATCATTCTTCTGTAATTTCTTCCATATTACCGGATCCATATCAAGACTTCGAAGACCTTTGTCACAAGCGGAATGCGGATTGTTTGCCACCACACAGACCGTATGATTGCCCTATTGACCTACTGCCTGGAGCTCCAATTCCTTTCAGGAGAATCTATTCATTATCGGGACCTGAACTTGAGGTGTTGAAAGATTATATTGAGGAGAATTTGCAAAAAGGTTTTATTCAACGGTCGACGTCACCAGCAGGGGCACCGATTTTTTTTTTTGTCAAGAAGAAGGATGGTACTTTACGGCCGTGTATTGATTATCGGGAACTGAATCTGATTACAGTCAAGAACAGGTATCCATTGCCCCTAATTCCAGAACTCTTAGATCGACTCCATTCTGCAAAAATTTTTACCAAATTGGATCTGCGGGGTGCCTACAATTTGGTGCGTGTGCGCTCTGGTGACGAATGGAAGACAGCGTTTCGTACACGGTATGGACATTTTGAATATCGCGTAATGCCTTTCGGTTTAAGCAACGCACCCGCAACTTTTCAACACCTAATCAATGACATTTTAAGAGAAATTTGGGATATTTTTGTTGTTGCATATTTGGATGATATACTAATTTTTTCTCAAACTCTTCAAGAACATCGGGTGCAGGTTCGTCAAGTGTTACTCAAATTAAGTGAGCATTTCTTATACATCAAACCAGAAAAATGCGAATTCGAGTGTTCCAGGATTCCGTTTTTGGGTTATATTGTATCGAGTACAGGGATAGAGATGGATCCAGAAAAGATTGAAGCTATTATGTCTTGGCCTTCTCCATCAACTTTGAAAGAAGTGCAGCGTTTTTTGGGGTTTGCTAATTTTTATAGACGCTTCATTAAGGGTTTTTCCAAAATAGTACTTTCTATCACAACGCTTACCAAGAAAGGCAGATTCCCGGTTTGGTCTTCTGCTGCAGAACAAGCATTTTCCTTTTTTAAAGTCTTCTTTTACTTCAGCACCCATTCTGATTCATCCTGATGTGCTCAAACCATTCTTCCTGGAAGTGGATGCTTCGGAAACAGCGATTGGGGGAGTTCTCTCGCAGAGAATGGGTTTGGGAAGCAATATGCATCCATGTGCTTATTTTTCTAGGCGATTATCAGCAGCAGAACAAAATTATGATGTGGGGAATAGAGAACTTTTAGCAATTAAGGAGACTTTTTCCGAATGGAGGCATTATTTAGAGGCTGCTATTTATCCAGTAACAGTCTTTACAGATCACAGGAACCTGGAATTCATCAAGAAGACAAAGAGGCTTTCACCAAGACAGGTTCGTTGGGCATTGTTTTTTACAAAATTTAATTTTCAGATCACTTTCAAGCCAGGATTTAAGAACTCCAGGGCAGATGCCTTATCCAGACTATTTCCAGCTGATCGGAAGGAAGAGGATTCTGAGACTACTGTCATTCCCCCTCAAAGGTTCTCTGATCATATCAATTGTATCTTGATTTCCAAGAAGATTCAGGTGGCTTATGAGCATGATATTCAGCTTACTGACCTCATTTCTAATCGTAAGGTTCAATCTGTGAATAATTTTTGGAAGTTTCAAGGAAAATTATATGTTCCATCTTCCTTACGACTTGAGATTCTTAAGGCTGTTCATGATTCTCCAGTAGCAGGTCATCGGGGCAGTTTAGAACTTATGAATTACTTCTGCGAAATTTTTGGTGGCCCTTCTGTCGATTAGATGTGCGGAAGTTTGTTTCATCCTGTAACACATGTGCTCGAACCAAGGTACCCCGTGCATCTCCGGTGGGGTTACTTCAGCCGTCACCAGTTCCAACTCGCCCATGGGGTTCAGTGGCAATGGATTTTATTGTGGAACTTCCTATGTCCAGACAAATGACCACCATATTTGTTTGTGTAGATCGATTTACAAAGATGGCACATTTTATACCCATGCCTGGATTACCCACGGCGGAGGAAACGGCTAAGGCATTCTTGGCAAATATATTTAAATTGCATGGTCTGCCAGATGAATTTATATCAGATAGAGGTTCACAATTTACTTCGAGTTTTTGGAAGAATTTATTTAATGCATTGGGGGTGCAGATTAATCTTTCCATTGCTTTTCATCCACAGACTAACGGCCAAGCTGAACGCACAAACCAGATTCTGGAACAATATCTTCGTTGTTTTCTGAGTTATCAGCAAGATGATTGGGTAGAGCTGCTACCTTTAGCCGAATTTGTATACAATAACTCTTTCTCTAAAGCTATTTCTAACACACCTTTTTTTTTTTTGAATTTCGGATATCATCCTGTAATCTTTCCAAACAATGGCAATTCTGTCACAGCAATGCCGGCAGTGGAGTCACATCTTGAAAAGTTGCAGTCTAGTCATAGAAAATTGTCTGAGGTGTTGAATGAGACTCAAAGATTTCAGAAATTGCACACTGATCGGCGTAGACGACCTGCTCCCATGTATCAGGTAGGGGATAAAGTGTATTTGTCAATGCAGAATCTTTCCTTACAGCTACCCGCTGCAAAGTTAGGACCAAAATTCATCGGTCCTTTTGAAATTCTTACCAAAATTAACTCGGTGGCTTTCCGTTTAAAGCTCCCTATGTCCTAAAAATTCATCCAGTTTTTCATGTGTCGTTGTTCAAACCTTTTGTGGAGAACTGTTTTGAAGGGAGAATTCAGGAACCACCTCAACCAGTTCAGGTTGATTCGCATGAGGAGTTTGTGGTGGAACAGATTCTAGATTCTCGGAGATTTTATAGAAAACTCTAGTATCTGGTCAGATGGGCAGGTTTCGGACCTGAAGAAGATTCTTGGAAACCAGCAGCATATGTACAGTACATGCTGACCGCCTTCTTAAAGAATTTCACAGACAATTTCCAGATAAACCCAGGTGAAGTGCAGGAGCACTTTTCAATGAAGGGGGGGGGTAGTGTAAGGTACCACAGCTCTGTCATGGAGCTTGCGGCCGCCTCCCCCTCAGCCTATTTAAGTTTGCACAGGTGCAGTAACGATGCAGTTATACTTACTCTATCTGGAAGTAAGGCTGGTGTCTCTCATGTTCCAAGATCTTCATGTCAAGAATCATCTTGCCTGCAGTCTCCTGTTCCCAGTCCTTCTACCTTTTCTCAGCCTTGCCTCATCAGTTTCCTGGCCTGCTCCAGCACCTCACTTGAACCGGCATCTTCAAACTTTTGCTCGATCCGTTGCTAGACAGATCTACCCTAGCAACCACTGCTTCCTTCTCCTCATTTCAGTAATCAACGTCCAGCTTCAGTCTCCAGGCCATTGCTAACAGTTTCCTCTTCACCAACAATTCTTCCCCGGCAACATCCATAGCAACGGTCCGCATGGCAATCCCTCTTTACCTGCGTGAGTTATAATAAGCTTATATCCACGACTGCATTGTTGTTGCTGCAAAGACTGTTATTTCACCCCTGCTTGATATCTATATCAAAGACTGTGTATTGAATCTTTACTTGCACCCTGCCTGTGTCTACATCAAGTCTGTGCTCATTACTTCATGCTTGCATCCAGCCAAGACTGTGCTCATTAACCCCTTGTCTGCAGCCTGACTGTCTACACCAAGACTGTGCTCATTAACCACTTGTCTGCAGCCTGCCTGTGTCTACACCAAGACTGTGCTCATTAACCCCTTGTCTGCAGCCTGCCTGTGTCTACACCAAGACTGTGCTCATTAACCTTTGATCTATTGCCTATTTCTGTTAACGGGGGGTACAGATGGTTACTCCCCAATCCAAGACTTTCATGCTTGTTCCAGTTACCGTGTGTATTGCTACTTACCTTGAGTATTAATTTGCTCTCACTCTATGTACAGTCAAGTTTCCTTTCCTAAATGAGGACTTATTCAAGGTCATATCTACTCCTCTGATTTCCTGTGGGAAGAAAACTACTTTTTCAAAGACTGTTTACTTTCTAAGGACTTTCCTAACACAATATACTCTCCTAGAAGCTCCTGCTTATTTCCAGAACTACTGCGGGTTTTCCTTCTTGGGATGTGCAGGGATTGTCCTTCTGTGAGACCTGAAAATAAAGAGTTTAATTGAATTCATCACGGTGTTCTTATTGCTGCACAATACA
The DNA here is from genome assembly GCA_038501925.1 of Xenopus petersii. Lineage (NCBI taxonomy): Eukaryota > Metazoa > Chordata > Amphibia > Anura > Pipidae > Xenopus > Xenopus petersii. The sequence continues at coordinate 170,818,345 of CM076673.1, forward strand.
GGGTTCAACTAACACATTCAATTCCTAACACTGTCCTCAATGTGAAGAACCACCGACACTGCTTCAAATGAAAGTTCTTTTCCTCTAGTCTAAAGGGGTGGGGAAAAAAACCCTGCTATTTGTCTATAATGCCCTAATGTATTTGTAAAGCATAATCATGTCCCCTCACAAGCTTCTTTTTACTAGAAAAAACAACACCAACCTTGACAGTTTACCCTCATAGTTTAAACAGTCCATACCTTTAACCAGTTTAGTTTCACGTCTCTGCACTTTCTTCAGCTTAGTTATAGCCTTCTTAAGGACTGGAGCCAAAAACTGCATACTCCAGATGAAGCCTCACCAGGGACCTATAAAGAATCACTATTATGTTTTCATTCCTTCAGTTAGGGACAGATTTATCAATGGTCGAAGTGAATTCGAGGGAATTTTCGAAGTAAAAAATTTCGAAATTCAAAGTCATTTTTTGAATACTTCGTCCATCGAAAAGGATACTACGATTTCAAATTTACTTCGACTTCGATTCAAAGTAAAAATTGTTCGACCATTTGACCATTCAATAATCAAAGTACTGTCTCTTTAAAAAAAATTCGACTTCAATACTCGGTCGAATTTCATTCGAAATTCGACCCTTGATAAATCTGCCCCTTAATGTCATTTTTTTGTGCAAGAGTAAAAAAGGTTATGTTTTCCTTCTTTGTGCTAAGCTACATGGTTTCATTTTATATCTACATTAAAAGAGTTCGTACGACAGTTTTAGGTATTTTTTCAATGGTACTTTTGGTGATCTTTACTTACATATGTAGTGCCGAAAATAGACAAAGTGGGAAAGAGCTGCATACATCATTTATAAAGAAAGAACTGTATAACATTTAATTATTTTAGCATACATATCTTTTACCTCCCTTTCTGAGGAGACAGTTTGGTATATAACATAAGGACCTGTTACTACTACTTACTGTTGTAACACCCTCTTGGCGACCCCTCTGGTGCCAAGGTTGTATGAGCTTACTAACTCAGGTCCTGAGTTCCCTCTTCAAGGTGAAAGGTACTGGGAAAACTCTTCTCTGGCAGTGCCTCCACCTAATGGGGTCCTGGAATACTCCTGAGGATATTCCCATTAGGAAACAAATCAAATACGCACTTTATTATATAACAATATAACTTTATATAAAATAAGTGTTATTTTAAAGGGGAAGTAAAAGGTAACGTTTCACACACAAATGCATTTAAAGCATGACCCACTACCCTAGAACATGTTGCAGTCCAGTCCTGGTGATTCCCCGCCAGGCAAAGTTCCACACCACTCCTTTTGGCAGCCCAAGAGTTCCATCCCTTGTCACCAAAAGAGTACAGTTCTAGGTAACGCTACCTGCCCACATGCTTTCCCACAGGAAAGTGTTGCTCCCACGTGGCAGGCTCACAAACAGCCTGTTTCCATAAACCGGAGATCTCTGGATCCTCATCCTTTCCTACCCTTCCCAAAGGTAAAACTCACCCAAGGGAGCCATTCAGATGGTAGTCTCACACAGAGCTGAAAGGCATCCACAGCGCTCAAGGCTCCAGACATTTTTCAGTCGAGCGCACACAGGAACATCCTAGATCCTCTTTCTCTGCCATTCCAGGCAGACTCACATAGAGATGAAGCAGGCATCCAGACTTATCCAGCTTCCAAACGTTGTCTATAGTGAAACAAAGTTCTGCAGCAGATAACAGCAATCACTTGTAACCTGAAACTGTTATGGCTGACAGAGCACATGGCATCCCCTTTTATATGGTTGCACAGCACCACCTTGTGGTTCCTTTTCGGATCAGCCATGCTGCACCAATCCAAAGGCTCTGTCCCTGGAAAATTCAGGCAGAAAACCCGTATCTCAGGCCATAAGGTTCAGGGGAGGGGCACTTAACCCCTTAAGGTCCCTACACTGTCACAAGTAGGAAGCCAATGAGAAGAGGTTAAGACACTTGTGCTGACATGGAAGAATTTATTGCATTCATGGAAACATTTTTAGACTTGCATTCTTTTTTATTCTTTAAACTTCCTATAGTATTAGATTAATGAAAGAAATGGACCATGGGGATTGAAATAATGTACAGGCAATTTCCAAAATGCTTTGCAACTAGTGAAAGGGTCTTCTGGTTTCTAAAAGATAAATTATTGTTTTACAAGCTATACTTCTTCAGCTTCTTCAGCTCAAACATTTTAATGGATTGCTCTTTTTCCGGGTTATTCTGGAATCATATTGCAGGATCATAGTTAATTCCAGTAGACACCACAAAACACTGACATGGAGGGTTGCATTTTCTTTTCTCATTTTGTCCAGGCTTTGATACCATTAATGGCTTGTGTCTGCTGGAGGCTTATTCTTGGTGACACTGAGATAATGTAAGATGGTATTTACTGCTGGATTGAGAAGGATAAATATCAGGTTCTGGACAGAGAAAAAGTAATTGCTGTTTAGATCTGGTACAGTTGGTTTAAATGTCTGTAGCAAATGTGTTCTAAAACCATATATCTTCATTCTGCAGGAGATAATAAACCTGATCATCTCTGAAATGCAGTGCATTTGGCTAAAAACTTAGTTATACATTTAATAAGCTGGGTTTAAATGGATGTGATGAATCTTAGCTAAACAAACAGTAATTTTTAAAATTTTCTGTATAAAATGAGCAGTGTGCATTACATCAAACCTATCTGCAGTATGTTAACAGATGCACATCAGCCTGTAGTTTTCCTTCAACAAGTCCATTCTTAGTTAAAATACAACATCCCCAGGAAGAGCCTGAGATCCACTAAACCATTATTTTGGTACCATTTTGCATTTGAAGATCAATTCTTGTAATTTAATAAATCCTAGCTTTGAAAATGCTTGAGACCTGGGGGTATATATATCAAAGAGTGAAGTCAGAGATCACCACAGTCCTCAAGAGTGAAATTCTGCCACTCTCCATTCATTTATATGGGATTTTTAAGGGGCAGATTCCCATAAGGGGGGAAGTGGCTAATGCTAGCATTATAATAACTCTATTTTATTTATTAAGGTTCCCTGGACTTAATGTAATGTATTTGCTGCAACATATACGTCCATGTCACTGTATTATTTCGCGCCGTATGCAAATTAGGCAACGCTAGTGCATCTGCTAGCGAAAATTTCCCAGCGTTTCGGCGCCCTGGACGCAAATTTGCACTTTTGTGAATAGTTTTGTCCTAACAAATTTACGCCTGGCAAAGTGTTGCGATGGCTGTGAAGCCGTCACTGGCGAATTTTCACCGGTTATGGAATTTGCCCCATGAGTATTTATCAAAGGGTGAAAGTGAAAGTTCATCCATTGATAACTACGCCTTTCAAAATCCCATAGAAATGTATGGAGAGTGGCAGAATTTCACTCTAGTGGACTGTGGTGATCTCTAATTTCACTCTTTGATTAATATACCCCCTGGAGTTTTACAGAATTTTCTATAACTTGGATGTCCATACCTTAAGTCTACTTAAAATCATTTAAGTATTAAATAAACCCAATAGGATTGCTTTACATACAATTAGGATGAATTATATCTTGTTTGGAATCAAGTGCAAGGTACTGTTTTATTATTACAGAGAAAAAGAAAATAATTTGTAAAAATTTGAGTTTCATTATAATGGAGTCTAGGGGAGATGGCCTTCCCATAATTTGGAGCTTTTGGATAACGGCTTTCATAACTGCAATACTGAGAAAGAATTTTTACCCACTTTTAAATATTCCAAAGACTAGGAATTTTGACCATGTCTTTCATCAGTTGGAAAGGTTGCAATTACTAATTGGCAAGTGGTTGCTCTGTTTTCTGTACTACTTATGTTTCATTTATTCTGTACCAATACAAAATGTCACAACGATAGAGTGTTTTGTATAAAGATAATTATAAAGTTTCTAAATATACTACTTTGCTACTGCTAAAAGCAGTTCTCAGACCACTAGAGGAGCCGTTACATGGGTGACTGGTCTAAATTCTATTATATGTTTAGCTACAGAAAATGGCTTTTTACGCTAAAAAGGGTTTCTTTTTTTCCCCTGATAAGACTCTCATTTTCAATAACAAGATATAATGAGCTGTATTATTGACCTATCAAGATAACTTACGTTTCGTAATAGAAGAATGCTTCCATACCATTTCATTTTTTCCCGCAAAAGCTTTTCAAACAAAGCAGAACTGGAAAAGCAATCATTTTAATGGCAGGCATAGAAAAGTTCAGATATCATTGTCTGCTGCCTTTTCAAATGTAGCCTGAAAAAAGAAAATACATTTCTATGAAAAGCGTATTAATGAGGAGAACTGTCTGTACACATAGCAGAGCTCAGGCTTTGATGATGCCCTATTACAAGATAAACTTGTTTTGCTGAAGGAAAACTTTTCCTCAAACCTTAGGTCAGGACTCAGGAACTGCAAGACAAACAAGAGATGAGTTGCTACTGTAACAACAACAAAAACATACAGTGGGGTTTTTTATCATATCATTTATGTATATTCTTGATCTTTAGACTTTTCAAGAATATACTGTGCTATATAATGCTTTATAAAATACTTGGGACATGGGGGTAAAACATAAAGATCGCAGGGAGAAAAGGTGCTTAGTCCACCTTGTCCTATAAAAAGGACCAATGCTACCAGTTAAAAATGAGTATAGACAATTTCATGCAACACTCAGGATAACATCTGTAAAATTTCTGAGGATTTAATTATGCTTTTTCCATGTTGATTTAATTCTTAGAAACACGGTTCCTAATTATTTCCTATTTAATTTAAAATATCAACTGTGTTGACTGGCAGAATAACAGAATATATTTGTAATTTGTTTTGAGGTGATCCAATGCTCTTTTTTAATTTTCCTTTGCTTTTCTGCAGTTTCAGACTCAAAGTTTAAAGCTGCCCGACTTGCACAGAAGGTCACAGCTATCGAGAGGGATAGTGAGCATTACTCTTATTGAGGGGCAGGAGCTCAAAGCTATGGATGCTAATGGATTAAGTGACCCCTATGTGAAATTCCGACTCGGACATCAAAAGTACAAGAGCAAGGTAAAGCAAATTTTTTTCACAGAGAATCAAATTATAAAAGTAATAAATATCATAAGAATAGAGCACTTGCCCTTGGACATTCATTTTATTTAATAAAAAAAAGCCTTATATTAAAATGTCTGCATACAGGGTAGATGATATGCCTTATTTTCCTGAAAAAAGACCTTACCAAGGCCCATCCTTACTGGTTGTGAGCACTTATCGGTTACTGTATAAGCATACATTTTACCTACTTGCAACCAGACTCTCTATTTACTGTTCTGTAAACTCAAACCTCAGTTTTAAGCACATCTGTAATCTGACAAGGTAGCAAAAATACAAGAGTAAGATGTTTACAGGAATTCTCTCAGGATTTAATGGTTTATTATTATTTCTAAATTACACTGTTTAAATTATAAATCATTCACGAATACCACATAAAATGCTATTCCTGAACCAACAGATGTATTTTTTTAGATGTAATATTTGTGCATAGGCAGCCACCTCATGTCATGTTGTCTAATCCTGTGATTTCAGAAAGAGAACTGCCATTGTTTCTCCTACTCAGTGTTACTGGAAGAGACTTGGATTTTTACTGTTAAATACCATTCTCATATCTACAACCAGGAATGCAGGTGTCAGGGAGCTTATACCCTGTTATCTTCTCAAAGTTGTTGTTAAGTGGCTTGGGGGAAAGGTAGGGGGTGATATCACTCTAACATGTCATAATAAAGATTGATTGAATTACAAGTATGAGCTTTGTTATTCGGAAACCCATTCTCCAGAAATCTCTGAATTAAGGAAAGGCTTTCTCTCATAGACTTCATATTATAATCAAATAATTAAAATTTGTAAAAATTATTTCCTTTTTCTCTGTAATAATAAAACAGTACATTGTACTTGATCCAAACTAAGATATAATTAATCCTTATTGGAAGCAAAACCAGCTAATTGGGTTTATTTAATGTTTACATGATTTCCTAGTAGACTATTTTAGTAGATCCAAATTACAGAAAGATCCACTTTCCGGAAAGCCCCAGGTCCCCACATTTTGCATAACAGGTCCCATACCTGTATATCAATGCACAAGTCACATAACTGAGGGCACCTGGGAACTAACAACATGTCTAGCACAATTAAATGTAACATACTCTTTTGAAAATGGATTTCAGTGCAGAATTCTGCTGCAAAAGCACTATTAACTGATGTGTTTTCAAGTTACTTTCCTAGGGGCAAATTTACTAAAGGGTGACGTCATTTCGATACTTCACCGATTTACTAACGGTTGCTGACATAACTTCGCTAGTGAAGGAGATAGATTCTAGTGTTACTAACACCTGGCGAATTTGCGCTCTGGCGAATGGATGTAACTGCAAATTCAATAAGATGCGGATTTTACTGACCGTTACCTCTTGCGCCAGGACCTCTTACCTCTTGCGATAGGACTTCCTCAAAAAATTGTTGAAAATTTTTTCAAGTCCCAAAAAACGCTGGCGTCTTTTCCTTTTTTCAGGGTGATAGCCTGCAAAAGAGAGTAAAATTTTTTTGGGGTAACCCGCTTCCCCCCTACATTTCCTAACATATGGCACATAAACTGTATACTGGGCTCATGTGTCGGGAAATATAACAACTTTATTTTATTAAGGTTTCCCGGGCTTGTGTAGTGTAATGTATTTGCTGTAACATATACTGTACGTCCATTCAACTTTAACTTCCCGCCGTATGCAAATTAGGCAAAGCTTGCACAACTTCTCTTTGCGCAGTAATGTGAGCGAAGCCGTCGCTGGCGAATTTTCGGAGGTTAGAGAATTTGCCCCCAGTGTGAAAGACTAAAGAGCCGACTAATGCTTTTTATGATATTACACGACCCCAAGATACTATTCCTTGATGAAAGACAGCAATACTGAACTTGTAGTGCTTCCAGCAGCTCAGCTTTCACTATACCAGCTGCTTCGTCTATAACTATTACTGTCCTTATTGTGTTCGTAGTCTCTCATACAAATTCTGTGATTCATCAGCAAGGTAGTAACAGTTCAGCTTATGCTGTCTGATGGTTTCAACAAAATGAGGTAAAAGGCAGAGTCTTCCATAAAAATGGCTTTGGTGCAGATGATGGTATTCCTGATTATACTCTATGATCTGCCACAAAGGACTAATTTCACATTCTTCAGTGGCATCTATTACACTAGTCATCTATGACTGGTAATAAATATATATAGTGGATATTTACATGCTTATATAGTGCAAAAAGTGATAGTATATTAAAAACAATTTCAGACAATTTCATTTAAACTCTAATATTAAGTGTGGGAAAAAAATGGAAACCTTTTAATAGCAATTCATTATCAGCAGTAAGTTATTTTGCAGAGAGGTTAATTGATTCCAAATTGACTGCATTCAGAGCTTCAAAGAAAATGTAATATTTGGCATATCTATTTAGGACCTACCAAAAATTAATTTAATGATTGGCATGTATAATTATCAGAGGCATTACATCTGTAACTTGTAATTTGATTGTGTGATGTGTATATTAAAAGCTATTAGTGATTTAAGTAAGGTACAGGGAATTCACCAAACTCATCAGTATACGGCTTAGAGATCATATGAATTGCACAGATTATTTAATATAGTCTATTAAGCGTTTATCAAAGAATTTGACGTACAAGAGGTTGACGTTGCACCAAAAAATTATTCATGGGTAATATAGAATGAACTTAGTAATAGGTGGAGGGCACACCAATTCAGCAAATGCTGTAGGTAAACAGTGCAAGAGGTGCAAACATCAAAAGGGTACCCCTACAATGGGTACCCCACAACGTAACAGTATATAGATAGGTATGCACACTCAAAAGATAATAAAAGAAGGCAAATATGGTATATTTAAAATAAAGCTTTACTTATTTATGCAAATAATACACACAAAGCCACAATAGTAGGCCTGTATAATACAATACATAAGCTTACATGGTATATACCTAACGTTTAAACATAGCCACAATTACATAACAGTAAACAGTAAGTATTACAATTATACAGCAAGGAGCAGATACACCTACCACCAGTATGAGAATGGCCCCAACGTTTCGGCGTAAGCCTTTGAATCCCCTTGACAAAGGCTTACGCCGAAACGTTGGGGCCATTCTCATACTGGTGGTAGGTGTATCTGCTCCTTGCTGTATAATTGTAATACTTACTGTTTACTGTTATGTAATTGTGGCTATGTTTAAACGTTAGGTATATACCATGTAAGCTTATGTATTGTATTATACAGGCCTACTATTGTGGCTTTGTGTGTATTATTTGCATAAATAAGTAAAGCTTTATTTTAAATATACCATATTTGCCTTCTTTTATTATCTTTTGAGCGTGCATACCTATCTATATAATATAGAATGAACCCCTGATTTGCTTACATATCTATTAAACATTGCATTGTTAAGTGTACATTGCATAGGTTGCAACATTGCATACTACAAGTGTAGTCCTATATGATATTAGTGAATCGTGATGCACTGAGGACCTGGCTGAATTAGAGTGTTCCAAAACTGTTGAGTGTTGATTTAAGAATTAGATATCTTATTCTTATTATAGAGAGAATATTGATGGGGACCCTCTACCCCTGCCAACCGAGTGGAGTTCAGAAATACATGTAAATGTATGGGACCTGTTATCCAGAATGCACAGGGCCTGAGCTGTTCTGGATAATGGATCTTTTCCATATATTGTAGCCTCATACCTTTAGTCTACTAAAAAAAACGTTAATTAAATCCAACAGGTTTGTCTCCAACAAGGGTAAGTTATATCGTTCACTGAATAACAAATGGGGTGGTGCAAATTGGGGGTCATTCTTTTCTGTCCTTTGAATATTTAAGTTATATCGTAATTGCGATCAAGTACAAGGTACTGTTTTATTATTACAGCGTAAAAGGAAACAACTAAAAAAATTTACTTGTTTGATTAAAATGGGATCTATGGGAGATGGCCTTCCCGTAATTGGATAATGGGGTTCTGTATAATGGATATTTATACCTGTATTACATTATTGCCACTAGGCCAGTCCATTAAAAATGGAATTCACAGACGCAAAGTGCCATGTTTGAAATGCTTTGTATTGGAGGTTGGGTGTATTTAATTTTTCCAAGGCTGCAGAAAACCACTATAATATACTAAGTATGACACAAAAGATGAGTATTTCCTTAAGGAAATTACCAGTCTCTTTCTGTATGTGTATTAAAAAGGGTCCTGCAATGGTTGCTATTTGTGCACAAGACTTCTGTTCCACATCGGGAACCAGCATGGCAATGAAGGAAAGGTAAAGCTTAAAACCTTAGGAAACAGGGGATGTTCTACCTATAGGCCTCAAGCTGTCGTACATCAACAAATGCAACGCCAAAAAATGAATGCGTTCCAAAGTAATGAAAATATAATGTAGTGCTGTACTGCACTGGAAGGGTTGTGGGTTTGCTTAAGAAAGACTGCAATAGATTATATAAACAAGGTGCTGTGTAGCCATGGAGTCAGCCATTCAAATCTGTGCTTTAATGGCTGTCCCCATGGCTTCACAGCAGCTTGTTTATATAAACGATTGTAGTGTTTCTGAAGCACACACACCAGTTTTACCAGTGCAGGACAACAGTACATTATATTGTCATATTGTTATTTTTTTGCATTACTGTTCCTTTAACTCTGCTTTCCACCATGTTTATGTAAAACATTTTAAACAGTATTTAGCCCTATTTGTACTGTTAGTACTGTAGATACCTCTCCTTTTTACATTTATAGCAAATTTTACTAGACAGCATTATAACACATATTTTGACAGTAATCCAGTATTGCAGGCATGGCTAACTGTTGCAGTTGCAATGCTCACCTGAACATGATAGAAATTGTAGTTTGAAATTGCCAAAAGTTGCTGTCTATGACTTACTATGTACTATTATTTTTTCAGACTCTTCCTAAAACATTGAACCCCCAGTGGAGGGAGCAGATTGATATGCACATTCTAGAGGACCAAGGAGGAGTAATTGAAATCACTGTATGGGATAAAGATGCCGGCAAGAGAGATGACTTTATTGGAAGGTGAGTAGCAGCAGAACACAGGGTGAAGGCTTGTTTTTTTTTGCTATTGTTTGCTCATTTTTATTGTGCCTATAACAATACATGTTTATATTATACATTGCAGTGGAATATGTTGGTGCTTTATAATAATAAGCCTCTATGCAACAGATCTCTCTTATTGAATCTTAGATGCAGTGAAAGGGATGGCCAGTAGGTGTCAGATTTTGCTAAATATTTGAACTGGAGTCTCTGATCCTTTTATATCTTATAATCCTTTGTGGCAGGATCATTACATCCTAACATTGCCTGAAAAGCAATTATTTTCCATTCATTTTTATTAAACTAAAAAGCACAATATAAAATTATGCGAAATATCTGGGTCATTTGGCTATGCAGGTACAGGACATCAGCCTTTTAACTCTGTATGTCTCATGTCTTGTCTACCTGTGTGCATAAAATCCTTAGGTCAGTATTGATGGCTTAATCCTTAAGTAAAAACCACTGGGCCATAGTGGCATGCTGATTAGAGAGTTCTGTTCATGGGCTGCTGATAGAACATCAGTCTGTGAAGAGGTACATTGATTTGTTTACATTTCATAAACAGTCCTATGACTTGTATTTGACATTTTCTTACTTTGGTTAACAATGGTTGGACTCAAGCTCCTCCCTTCCTGTCAGAAAACAGTACTTGAAGGAAAGTCAGGACCTTTCTGGCGATCAACCACCAACAGCAGCAAAAACAGATATCAAAAGGTGAAATGGTTGTTTGTGCTAGAAAATAATTTGTCCTGTGGCCAGCTGCCTTATACATTAGCTTTTCCAACTGAAAGGTATTAAAGAAAAACTGTCGGAAATTTTTATTTTAACTTAAATTTGAAATGTGGAAAAAGCAAATCCATACCCTTGTATTAGTAAGCCACTAACAAGGCAACATTTCATGCAACTTCTGCGGACATTGTCTGTGCTGTTTATACCTTATCTGATGGCAATGTAATGTTAGGTTGTATGCATTAGTATTGGTTTAGCTGTTATGTGCTGCCATCTAGTGGACCATTTTAGGATAGCTGCCCACATGTTAATTAGACTTGTCATTCAAGGTTAAGCCTTCCCACTAAAGTTCACAGGAAGTAGAGGAGAATCCATTTTGAGCACACACAGACTGCTCACAAGCAGAGGGACAGACCTCCTTAGGACTTTTCACTTTTACACAGGCCCCTGGTTATATAACCGTCTGTAAGTAAGATGATATGTTTCCTGTATGTGTTTACATGTGTGTATATGCTGTACAGGTTGTGATGCAATGTTATTATGTTTTACAGTTTTACAAAATAATAAAATAAGAACCCATATAAGCTTAAGTTATTCAACTCACAGAGCATTCTGAGTATTCTTTGCTGAGTCTTATGTGGAGTGTGTTAAGCTGGCTGGTTAACCTATATTACGCAAAGGCACAGTATAGTGTGGAAACAGTACATTGTCAGTACAGGGCTGTGCCAACCACTTTATGCCTGATGCTTTTCAATAGCCCATAGTTTACAGTCTGGAAAAAAACTCTAAGAAAAGAAAGGTGTTCTGATGCTGCTTTGTTTCATACTGACAGTATACACTATATATCATATGGGTCTTTTTCAAGCAGAAGAACTTGGGATGCACTGGATTCCAAACTGTTGGCAGGATTTGTTCAAATCCAAGTTCCTGGCCAAACGGAATCAGAACCCCTAAAATCATGCGATTCGATAAAATTATGTTTTTTTTCAAATGATTCCAACTTGCATATACAATCCAAATATTCGGATTTCGAAAAATTTGCAGTTTTTGGACTAAAAAAAAACAAAAAAACTAATTTTTCAGAATTTATTAAAGCCTGATGGTCTTAAATGTCGGACTCCGAAAATCCGGCATCTCAAAGCTCTCGAGGTCCTTTATACGTAAATGGGGAAGGTCTCAGTGTCTGCGCTGCTGTCTGTACTGATATCCAATAATTTCGGGGATTTTGGACCAAAAAGTCAGAAAACTCGTAGTATTTGCAGAAAAGTACAAACAATTCATCCTTTTTCGGGCAAAGCTCCGAAATCATTGGATTTTTGCCCGACCCAATTTTTTCGAACTGTTTTAATGATAAATAAGGTCCATTCGGGCAGTCGGAGTTGATTGGATTTTTATGTTATTATGTTTTTATGTTATTATAAACAACCCCTAAATGTATTAGCAGGGGCGATCCTGGTAATTTTGCCGCCTGAGGCGACCTTCCTTTTGCTGCAGTCCACGTTGCACTGGAGGGGTCAGGGGTGGTCTACGTCGCTGGTCTACGTCGCTAGTGCAGAGAACGCGATTGCGCTCTCTGCACTAGAAGAGCTGAATTTCCGGGTTGAAAAGTGGAAATTTGGCTCTTTGTTACCAGGAGAGCCATTTTTGCTGCCCCTGGCAAACAGGGGGGCGCTGCTGCCTGAGGTGAGTGCCTCAACTCGCCTCATTGGTGGAGCGCCCCTGTGTATTAGTCAATAGAATTTTTTTCCCACGGGAATAGCCTCAGTGGTAATCAAATTTTATCTCTCCACCTTTCACTGCTTCCTTAAAAAACTGTGAAACTCATGGTGCCTATAGCCCTGTAATAATGCAGAGTTTCACTCAAAAACACTAGGTGGAGCATTTGTGAGCTCAGTTCCTCTTGTCACCATTTTTGCTTCATGTCACTACATTAAGGGGCAAATTTACTTAAGGTCGAATATCGAGGGTTAATTAGCCCTCGATATTCGACTGCCGAATTTAAATCCTTCGATTTCGAATATCAAAGTCGAAGGATTTACCACAATTTGAACGATCGATCAAAAAATCGTTTGATCGAAGGATTTTAATCCATCGATCGAACGATTTTTCTTTGACAAAAAAAATACTTAGCCTATGGGGACCTTCACCATAGGCTAACATTGACTTCGGTAGGTTTTAGGTGGCGAACTAGGGGGTCAAAGTTTTTTTTAAATAGACAGTACTTCGACTATCGAATGGTCGAATAGTCGAACGATTTTTAGTTCGAATCGTTTGATTCAAAGTCGTAGTCGAAGGTTGAAGTAGCCCTTTCGATGGTCGAAGTAGCCAAAAAAAACATTCGAAATTCGAAGTTTTTTTTCATCTATTCCTTCACTCGAGCTAAGTAAATGGGCCCCTTTTTGTTGATAGCATGGTTTTACTGTGGTCAAAACAACCCCGTGACATTAATCATGGTTCACATTAAATTATATAACTCATCTGACATGCATTTAATTGGATATTAATAATGTGTTTTATTGGTCTGTCTATCCACATGAATAAATGTTCAAAGCTTGAGGATCAATTCCCTTGAAATAAAAATGAATGCAAAATCACTATTAATTTATTCTCTTAACAGATCTCCAACTCACTACAGTACATTCAATAAATATATTGTTTTATGCATTTTACTGTAAACACAGTAAACACAAGCACTGAGAATACAAGTAGATATATAAATAAGACATATACATTCTATAGATATAGATAAAATGGTAATCCTTGTTTTTTTGGCTTCCCTACTTGTCCTACTGTACTCCAGATTATGCTCATTTCAGGACTTCACTGGCAGTGAATTAAATTGTTTCTGAATGATTGTAGCCACAAATATTTTCTTAGTACCAGCTACAACTAGGGCTTGTACACATCACCCATTTTTTCTGCAGTCCCCTGCATTCCTGTTAAAAGCATTTAACCTCAAGTGCAGGTCCAGACGCAGTCATTTCTTCTTTAACAGGGTGTCCTCATGATGATGCATGTAAACGCCAAACGCAGGCAATTCTGCTTTAATTGGGCATCCTTACAATGATGCTTCATGTAAATAAACCATTTTCATAATCATATACTTTTTATGTGCTATTGGATAATTCTAAATAGAAAATTTCCATTATAAGTGTAGCACACCCTTGAGTGCACTTTCGCTGTGTAAATTGTAGTGTGTGACCTGGACTAGGTCTGCTTGTATTGTGTCACTGAGCCATGTGTACCTGAGCAACTTCCTGCAACTCCTGGTACCTTGTGTAGTTCCGTGTAGCAAAGAATCCAGTCACAAATATGTTTCCTTAGCACCATAATAACTGGTTCAATAGTGAACAGTTGAAATGAATGAATTTAAAGGCACTTTGATGTAATGCAGTGTAATGATAGCAGAATCCCTGCCAGAGGTAAAATAAGCAAGATATAGGTTACCGCACTCCTGGGGCAATTCCGCCGATCAAGTAGAACTTTGTTCATAGGGATCCTCAGCCTGGGATCTTTTATCTTGGCACCCTGCCTGGTCCTCAACTCACCCACTGAAGTTCCTGCACTAGTGGAACACATACCATGGGGTCCTAACCCCACTATTTTTCCTCGTTGGAGAGGAAACTTCTCACTAACTTCCCTGAGCCTTCCTCTTACTCCTAGAGCAACTCTGACAAAACTTACTAGCACTATATAACTTTTACCAGAAGTAACCTGTAACATCTCACAGAGAGGTGAGGTCCTAAGAAAGACTTTTAGCACATGGGGCTAAACCCCTTTATACCTTTACATGCTGCCACCTAATGGGCAAACCTTGAAATACTATGGACCCAGGAAAAGGGACATAGCTGCCTGAGTATACTAAAGGACCCTTAGGTTTCCAATTACATAGGGGGAACTGCCTGAGTAGAATATACCCAAATATCAGGGTCCCTACATAAGAAACAAGGAAGCCCCCTCTGATACTTTGATTCACAGAGCACATAAACAAAGCAAACAAACCATATACGTATGTTACATCACATTTGCCAATTAACAGACACATTTATGTTCTGTTTCTGTGTATAAAACCACTGGGATGCAGCCCCTACTACTAGAGGTATAAGTTAAAACAAAAAGTACCGTAAAGCATGAGTTCATTAATACCTTAGAGAAATACACTGTTTCATTAATGCCGGTTCATTAATGCAAGTGGATTATTTGTGCTGAGGAATAATTGAAGAAAACAATTTAGCTGAAGTAATTTTCTGCTTCATATGCCCTTTAATATAAAGAAACACATTGTGCTATGCAGTGATGATGCAAATGAAGTGAGAAAGAACTGTGTGGGAGTCATTCATACAGTATATTCAGCTTCTTTTGCCATCTTGCCCCATAGGCAACACCTTCCCCTCAGAGCTGTTTTAAGACATTGGAGGGCCCTGGGAAAAGAGCTTAACAGGTGGCCTAAATTAGTGAGCCGGGCAGAGCATAATATTTTTTGTAACCGTGCCAATTTCTTGGCCACCCCCCCTAAGCATAACAGCCATTTATCAAAACACAACATAGATAAGCCAATATAAGTAGTATACAAAATAAATAATGAGGACATTTGCCCCAGACATGCCAATGTAATCCCTAAATAAAATGGATAACAGTCATATTAACCCTATGAATTTGTAATCCATGTCTACATGGCTACTTTGCCATAGTGTTCCCTAATTTCATGTTCATTAGTGGCCAAAATTAGAACTACACATAATTAGAACTACACAAAATTAGAACTAAACATATTTAGCATGAGCAAAGACAGACAAAACATTGGTTAAAATGTTAAGAAATTTGAGACTTATCATTATGAACTCATGTTACAAAGGGTTTGAAGAGCAATACCCACTGTTTATGAAGGGTCAGCCATTAAATGTTATAGAAATGAGGTCCCATTGTGCATTTTGCCACTGTCTTGTCTGAATTTCCCAAATTTACTGAAACATAGCACAGGAAATTCACTTCCATCAATATATAGGATGTCTTATGTTTTATCCATGTTCTCTTGTAAAATACACTTATTTTGCCAGAGTTAGAGCATGTGAAAACTCATTTGTTTAATGCATTATACTGTGAATAATGAATGTATGTGCATAAGTGAGCAGTGATAATATAACAGCAATCTCCTAGTATAAAGCCTATTATTCTACACAATGAATGAAAGACTAATTATAATAAAGAGAGTTCTTCATCAACACCTGTCAATCAGTGCTTATGCAATAAATAAACCCAACTTGGCTTATAATGAAGTAGCATTATCACTTTTACATATGTTTCTTTGTGGTCAACACCTTCTAATTGTCAATGTCAATGAGCGTTCATTCTCTTTGTGTTCTTTCTCGTGCCAAATGCATTGGGGTCAATGTGTTCCTTGTGAAAAAAAAAAACAAAACCTTTTTTTTTTCAACAAAACCAACGATTTAAGAATAATTGTGCCACTTGTGAATATGCAAATTATGCTGCATATCTGTAAAATATGCTCATTTCTACTTCTCACTCACTAATGGTTTGTAAGTAGTCATTGAATATTGGCTCTTAATACAGACTTTTAGGGGGAAATTTTCTAAAGGGCAAAGTGGCTAACGCTGGCAAAATTTCGCTAGTGAAGGAGATAGGCTCTGGCGCAACTCCGCACTCTAACACCAGGTGAATTTTCACTTTGGCGAAAGAGCGTTACTAAGCACATTCACTAAGTTTTTGATTTTATTGACCGTTACCTCTATCACCAGACTTGCCTTCTCCACCTCAGACCAGGCGAAGTGCAATAGAGTAGATAGGACTTACTTGAAATTTTGTTGAAAAAAATTGGGAAAAAGTCCCAAAAAACGCTGGCGTCTTTTCCTTTTTTCAGGGTGATAGCCTGCAAAAGTGCGTACATTTTTTTTACGGTACCCGGCTTCCCCCCACATTTCCTTACATATGGCACATAAACTATACACTGGGCTCATGTGTAGGAGAATATAACACCTCTATTTTATTTTATTAAGGTTCGCTGGCCTTGTGTAGTGCATTTGCTGCAACATTTACGTCCATTGTACTTTAACTGCGCGCCGTATGCAAATTAGCCAACACTAGCGTAACTCGAACTGCTGACCGTATTATCGCTAGCAAGCGTTCAGTATCCTGTACGCAACTTCTGATCTTCGTGAATTACCGTTGTCCATGTGAATTTATGCCTTGTGAAGTGTTGCGATGTGCACAAAACCAACGCTGGTGCATTTTCTGAGGTCAGTAAATTAGCCCCTTAGGCTACGGACACACATGCAGAAGCAGCAAGCGGTTTTGGTGCGGTTTGCACTGCCGTGCTGACTGCTGCATATACACTAGTGATATTCTTTCATTGCCTAAGCTTAAACCACTAAGTTAAATACACGACAGTCGACTTTTTTTTAAAAAAACTGAAACTGCTCGCTACTTCTATATGTGTGTCCGTAGCCTTAATACACTTTAACACAGTCCAATCAAGAGTTATATATAAATAAAGAATTATACACTCACCCTTAAACCTTATGCCTTATGTAGCTTGATTAATAATATTCTTACACTAAAAAAAACAGATATGCACAGATACAAAGAAAGAGAGGCTACAGTGTACTTTTGAATCTTAGCAGATATCTTTTTATTACAAATGTGTGAAAAATGCTTATTACGAAACCCCAATTACCCAGCTATTTGTTTTTCTGTGTATGCATGAAAATATTGTGATATCAAAATTGATTAGTGTACAGTAGAGTTGAGAATGAGATGTAAATGCTATGAAGAATAAAATATCAACCAGAGGTGAAATGATTTTAATCTCCATGCAATTATTTAACTTCATTGTCACCTGTGTTTATGGCTGGCCACCAAGCACTGATCGCCTAATATATCCATATAATTGTTACACCTTTATGCATAGTAGTAATCTGAGCAAATTGGCTCCTGACAACTGCAATAAACTGCCAGGAATGGGGGGGCTGTCAGGGAGCTGCTTGTTTTTCTGTGCCTTCTGGATAAATAAATCCTGTGTCATGCAATTTTTATGTAGCAGGAGTTATTTACAAGCCAATATGGGCAGGTATGGATGCAATTATTGGTGTAATTATACATTTTTGTAATCAGTGATGTAGATTTTTGCTTAAAAATTCATTACAAATTATTTTTTTTAGTGTGTGGTGTTGGCCTTTTTTTTAAACATTATGAATGATAAAAATTACATTTCTAATATTTCAAATAAAGCTCTAAGCATTTGGCACTGAATATCAGGACACTAGTAAGATATATAATTGAATTAGCAATATAGGACCAAGTTAGCTGATAAAAAAAAAAAGATCTTTAGATTCAATTTTAAATTTCCTATAAACAAGTACGTTTTCATTACCTACATATAGGCGCATATTTATCAAGCGTCGAATTTCGAATCGAAAAAAGTTCAAAATTTGAATTCAAAAAGACCAACCAAAATGAAGTCAGTTTTTTTTTGGTAGAATAGGTATGTTTTCGATTGAATAGGTCTGTATTTGGCAAATTTGAATCGTATGAATCTAAGGAATAGCACATTCGATTGAATTCGATTCAGTTTTTACAAAAAAAAAATTTAATTTTTCAAAGTCCAACAATTGACTCCAAATAGGTTCTAGGAGGTCCCCCATAGACTAAAAGGTTTTAGATGGCGAATGGTTGAAGTCGAATTTTTAAAGAGACAGTACATGATAAATTTTGATATTCAAATTCAAATAGAATTTGGACTATTCCCTAGTTGAAGTACACACAAAGTAGCTTGAAATTGGAATTTTTTTCATTCGAAAATTCACCTCGACCTTTGATAAATCTGCCCCATAAAGTTTATTTGGCTATACAGAGTAAAAATGTGAAAGGTAATTTCATAAAATACCTGCAATAATTATTGCTTATATTTTATGTCAGTTTAAAAATTACTGTCATCTGCCCTGTTGGCGGACACATAGAGGCCGATTCACTATGGGTCGAATATCGAGGGTTAATTAACCCTCGATATTCGACTGTGAACTAAAATCGTTCGACCTCGAATATCGAAGTCGAACGATTTTGCGCAAATCCTGCGATCGATCGATCGAAGGATTTTTCGTTCGATCGAACGATTAAATCCTTCGAATCGAACGATTCGAAGGATTTTAATCCAACGATCTAAGGAAAATCCTTCGATCAAAAAATCACAGGCAAGCCTATGGGGACCTTCCCCATAGGCTAACATTGACTTCGGTAGCTTTTAGCTGCCGAAGTAGGGGGTCGAAGTTTTTCTTAAAGGGACAGTACTTCGACTATCGAATGGTCGAATAGTCGAACGATTTTTAGTTCGAATCATTCGATTCGAAGGTCGAAGTAGCCCATTCGATGGTCGAAGTAGCCCAAAAAAACTTCGAAATTCGAAGTTTTTTTATTCTAACCCTTCACCCGAATTTAGTGAATCGGCCCCATAGTATTTGCTAGAATATGTTGTGATATGTCCAGGAGGTGAAGCTATATTTTTCACACACATTTATATATGCTAGACCACAAATAGAGTAAACCAAATGGATCACAAAGTTAAAAAAAATCTGCTGCTATAATAAAAATAAAATGGCAATTAAAAAAGTCGTAGGGCTGTGGGGCATATGCACACTTTGCTACATTTCCACTGTTTGGATTATTCATGGATTTCTATTGACCACATTAGAGGTATGGGATTCCAGCAGCCAAGCATTCAGCTGAACCTCCTTTTCCGCTTTGTACTTACTAAAATGGAAGTAAATATTTTGCAGTTGACTCCTCGGGAACCCCTATAAAAGAAAGGCATTTTTAACAGAGCCAAAAACTGGATTTTGTGAATATAAACACTAAAGTACTAACCAGAAAAACATCTACCTCTACAATATTTTTTTAAGAGAACCTTAATTCATCTATGATAATGCTTCTCTCATCACATACGCCAAGTTACCCCAACTTCAACGAATTTGGTGACTGATCAGCTTTCTTAAACCTTTCATCTCAGCTAAAACCAATGTTAATTGGTTGTTTTTTGTCTCCTTATAAGACTTATTTTTAACATTCTTAAAGCAGTTGCTGGTCATCTAAATGATTCTAAAGAGCAATGACTTCAACAAAAGCCTTTTTGTGTAATTTGATGTTGGATCGCTTATTTTTTATGCATTTTTTATTATACATTCAAATAATTCATGTCACAAATTATGTTCAGTTCCTCCTGTAAGGCACATTCAAGTTCATTGAGTTATAATAAAGAGGGGATATTTCGATTCATGTTTTGAAAACTGACTATAATGGTTCAGTGATATTATGCTGACAAGGTTGAACCTCATGTTCTTTACATCAATACTACTTTTTGGATTATTTTGTACTTTTTCTAACCATTAACAATTTGTATCAAATTGTAATACTTGCGTTGTGTTGCTGGAAACACTGTTTGTGCCTTTGGGAGCATTTGGATGACAAGTATGCCAATATAATTAGCATTACAGGTCTTTCTCAGTGTTAGCTATTAAAGTTACTCAGGTTTCTGTCATTTCTTTAGTCATTTTTTAATTGCAAATTCCTGCATAATCCTAGCAAATGTCTTAAATGTCAGGTTTCAATGTGTTCAATTTCCCTTTTGTGAGTCAATTGAGAGTTTCATCCAATCATAGAATATGTGAGACAGCACATATATGAAGACGTCCACTTTTTAGCTCTGTGAAGCCCTTTTTGCTAGAAGGGAGTCATTCAGATGACTATTATGCTCTGTGTTTATTTAAAATCTAGCATTTTTTTTGCACACTCCTCTTCTTTTGCCCACGGATGGTGGATCTACATATATGGACTACCAGAAAAAATAGGCCACAAACACTGTTTTTCAAATGTTATTTTAATGCAAGATGAGGTTTCCATTATTTTATCAACCACCTATTTTACAGTTGTCCTATTATCTCTTCACTCTTTAAACTGTTCTCATTGGTTGTGTATATTTAGAACTCAATAGATAGTAATTTGCACTCAACAGTTTTCTTTGTCACCGAATGAACTTCCTTTCCTTAAGGTGCATAATTTGGTTAAAATTATTCAATTTTATTATCCCCAGCATTGATGTTCTACAGAATCTGTTTGTACTTCATGAATTGTTGATGATCGGTATTATTCTAACAGTAATAATAATAAACACTGCAAAGCATAGCTGCTGGATTCTTAAGCATCAGTTTTACATAATGATCGCACAGAATTTTAGGCTTATGCGTACCAATGTTATAGAGATTACTTTTTTAAATTGGAAGAGGAGTGCATTACATTTTTAATAAGTATTTACATACCATATTCCTAATGCTATAAACCCTGAGTCAATTAAACATGTGAAAAGAGGTGTACTCCTCTTCTCTTGTGTACTCATTTGAATTCTTTGTTTTAATAAGATCACTATAACAGTTATTTTATTATGGGCAGTAATGCGTTTGAAAGGTCCTCTTTTTAAGTCTGAATTTATTTCTGTTATTTCCATATTGATCACATTGCTCTGGATTTGCAGCCACAACAATACTTTATGCTTTGATTTCCATTGGATGTTTTTTTATAGACAACATTTGCTAAGCATTTAACTAGTGAAAAGACTAGTGAATGATTAAATAGATAGAGAGTTGACATTGCCTTGGCTTTTTAATGTAATATTTAGAATAGATTCACCATTTATTTTACATACTTTTCATTTCTGATGAATTTATTAATAGACCTTCGTGAATTAATACGTTTTAAATACAGGTATGGGATCCGTTATCCAGAAACTCGTTATCCAGAAAGTTCCGAATTACGGAAAGGCCGTCTCCCATAGACGCTATTATAATCAAATAATCCAATATTTTAAAAATGATTTCCTTTTTCTCTGTAGTAAGAAAACGGTTGCTTGTACTTGATCCCAACTAAGATATAATTAATCCTTATTGGAAGCAGAACCAGCGTATTTGGGTTATTTAATGTTTACATGATTTTCTAGTAGTCTTAAGGTGTGAAGATCCAAATTACGGAAAGACCCGTTATCCAGAAAGCCCCAGGTCCCGATGATTCCGGATAATAGGTCCCATACCTGTATATGATTAGCATTCACTTCTATTAAACCATATTTTTATGAGTTGTTCTGTACTTCTTTCCACACATTCTTTCTCTTTGTACCAACCCCTCCTTTTTGCCCAGTTAATATCTTCACAAATTATTCAGTTAGATGCAGTATATACATTCTGATATGTCTTACTCTCATTGTAACACTACTCTATGTCTATGGCCTGTGTTCCAAGGAGGCATTATATTTTTACTTATTAGTGTTCATTACCATGCTTGCTTTTGAAACATTATCTCAAAGATAGCTTACACCAAGGGACATGTAACCCTATTTGGCTTAAACAGGCTAAATCCAACTAGTTGGGTAGAGCATGGATTACATTAGATCCTTTTTAGCAGGGTGGGCCTTTGCTAAGTGGAAGAGATATCATGTGAATTTTGTTGTACTATACCTCTCTACTGCCAAAGTAATAAAAATAGAATAGAGGATGCCAGGGGTTGCGAATAGATGGTGCACGCCATTCCAGCCCTATCAGAGAGAACAAAGAGTGTGATCCATTTACCGGTCGATCCCTCTAAAACCGATCTGGACGCGGAGACAAATTCATTGAGAACAAACTTGATAGTGAGGGTCCAACGACCAATGATTTGCAGGGAAACCAAGTTTGAGTAAAAGTAATCTTTATTAATCCATGTTAAAATACAGCAGTGGGAGCAGGCAGGGAAACTAGCTTAATGCTTCTATCAGAAGCATGGATGCAAGGATGCCAGGGGTTCTTTCCAAACATATAACAAAGTCTTTATTCAATTGCAAGTACCACAAGGGTTGAATACACACAAGCTTTCGGGCTATTGAAAAGATGTCAGGTACAATCACAGGTGTTGAGACAGTAAAATGTTGCACCACTATAGGAGTAGCTAGGGAAGTTGGAAGGTTTACTTTCTAGATCAATATCTCATGTGGTCCGGATCCCCTACAGTAGATGTGAAACAGGTACAGTATTGCCCCCTCACTACAGGCAAGCAGAGCCTGGGGAGACCTACCCCCTCCTATACTCCTGGGTGGAGCACAAGGCTGCTGTTACCAGCTAAAGCTCACTCATTCTACTACTACTATTCTAAATGGGTAGGCTCTGCTGCAGCATGTGCTTTACTTGCCTTGCAAGTGTTGAAACCTTTTATCATACCTAGGGATGGGTGAAGATTTTCGCCTTGTTTCGCCACGGAAATGATGCCCATAGACTTTAATGGGCGTCTGCGACATTTCGCCAGCGGCAAATTTTTGGTGAAACAAAAACAGGTCAAATTCGCCCATCCCTAATCATATCTTATTTTATTAAGAAAAGTTTGTTCTCCATGATATTTTTTTTTATTTCAAAGCACTGAAATTAAAATTTACTATTTTTTTAATGGGACGCTGTTTTATGGTAAAGAAATGTTAAGAACAATTATATAATTAAAAAACCTACTCCAAGTATCAAATCCTTGTGGTGTAGAAGTAGTCTTTACACAATCTCTTGAAGAATGCCTTACAATTAGGGGCAGACTTATCAAGGGTCAAGTGAATTTCAAAGTGGAAAATACTTTGAAATTCGACCATCGAATAGAATCCTCCGACATTCGAAGTCTGAGGATTTTATGCATCGTACGATCGTATTCCGATCGTAGTACGATTGTAGGATTTTCCTTCGAATATAATAAACTTAGAAAATTTCTCTGGAAGGTCCACATAGGCTAACATAGCACTTCGGCAGGTTTAAGTTGGCGAAATATTAGTTTTTTTAAAGAGACAGTAGTTAGATTATTGAATGGTCGAATAGTCGAACGATTTTTACTAAATCTAAGTAAAATCAAAGTCGTGGTATCCTATTCAATGGTCGAAGTATTCAAAAAATTACTTTGAAATTCGAACTTTTTGTACTTCGAAAATTCACTCGAACCTTAGTAAATCTGCCCCTTAGTCTCTGTGAATTAGTGAATTGTTAAACTGACACATTTTCAGAGTAAAAAACCTCACAATAGGGATTCAGGTTGTGAAAAGAAAAGATCATTCCTCTGCACAGAGACTTGTGAAAAAAGCCACAGGCAGCCCAGCAATGAGACATGATATAACTCCAAAGCAATACATGTCAAGCAAATCTACCACTTCCCAAACCTTCAGCAAAGTAAGGTGTTGACAGCGCAATGCATTGGCTTTTATTAAAAAACTCTGTAGAGAACCTGTTTCAGCAGCAATGTGGGTGAAAATTCATCACTTAGCAGGATAATAATTTTAATATTTGAAGTGGCTTAAAAATGATGGCTGCCTCTCTGGCTCAATTTGAAAAAAAGTTGCAGATTTGTTCTACTTTGTAAAAGTTGTAAACTGGAACAAATCTACCTCAAGACTGAAAATCTACGATGGTACAATGTGCATGTAGATGGCCATAAATATATTAAACTGTGGCTTTATACCTTAAATTCCAGGGTTTTTTTTTTTTTTAAAAAAAAAAATATATATTAAAAAGTAGTTAGTAAGTAAGAAAGAAACATATTGCAGAGAATGAAATTACATTTTATGATTTGCTAATGAAATTGAGATTATATTAAGGGAATACATGTAAAGCTATTGCCTAGATCAGCGGCCCCCAACTTTTTTGGCCCAGGGACCGGTGTAAGGGCAACATTTTTTGCAAGGGCGGGGGGGGGGTCGGTAGGGGGGAGGGCAGCGGCAACTGCGGCGGTCCAATTCGTCTCGCCAGCGTCCAAATGGGCTAGACTCTGCGGCCCAGTTCAGGACATTACATTTAAGTTCAACATTTTTTCTTTTAATAAGTGATCCCAATTATACATTAGAATACACCGAAGTTAGGATAAACATAGCTCTCTTCACTTGTTAGCCTTGTTAAAAACATTAAATCAGTTGACAGAATCCATCATTTCAGTAGCAATTTAAAAAGGTTCTCCATCCACATATGTCTTCTTAAATGTGTTATAGTTATTGCTGCAAAATCAACCATTACTTTTAATTCAACACACTCAACATCCATTTACTAAATATAAATTGACCTGAATTGATTGATTATTTAAATAAAGTGCTAGATATGGAAATAGTCACCTCTTTGTGAAAAATAAAAATTGATAATAATGGATGCTACAAGAATTAAAAATCTGATGAAAGTGCAAAAACACAATAATATTTGTGTTGGAAACTGCTAATAGAATTGTAGTTAATGAGTTAAAAAA
The DNA here is from genome assembly GCA_038501925.1 of Xenopus petersii. Classification (NCBI taxonomy): domain Eukaryota; kingdom Metazoa; phylum Chordata; class Amphibia; order Anura; family Pipidae; genus Xenopus; species Xenopus petersii. Next base: position 170,843,483 of record CM076673.1, read on the forward strand.
ATTCTGAAAAAAATTAGCAAAATTGAATGAAAAGGGGAACTAATTAAGGTCTGCCAATTTTCTAGTGAGTCATAGAATTATAACATTAGCATGCAAGGATAATATAACATTAGCATGCATAAATAATATATAGTATTCTAGTGGAGTTTAATAAAGAACAAGGGTTTGTAGCAGCCATTATTATCAATTTTTAATTTGTACTAAATTTTTACATTTTCTACGTGTAAACACTGTAGTACTTTCTTTCAACGGTAAGAGAACTGCTAAAAAATATCCTAATCTCTTTAATTATGGTTGGAAACAAAATAAAAGATAAGGTATAGACTTCTTAAAAAAGCTACTTGCAAAATGTATTTAGGCATCATCTCTGGTAATCAATAAATTAATGTAATTAAAGTTAGGAATTTTTCGGGAATCAGCTGTCATAAATTAAAAGTAACAATAGTAATTTATGTATAGATATATAGTATGAACGTGCCACTATAGTGGTGGTGTTATCAGTTGCCACAAAGGGGATATCTATGACAGCTATGATATAGCCTCCACATACAAACACCTTTTATATATTTCTTCACAGTTATCTGTGTTTTCTATAAGGGTTTATGCACTCCCTTCTTCCCTGATTTCCACTGGCTTGTTAATAAGGAATCATAAGGAACCTTTATTGAACATGTCAGATGTATCTACCATTACTGTAAAAATTAATGCAAAACACTTCACATACCTTAAAATAAAACCTTGTTTCTTATCATCTGAGCGGATGCCCTTGTGGCAACCTGAAAGATCTACTGTACTGGTTAATAAAGTATCAGTTTTTATTGTATAGTCCCCTTCTTTATTTATACAAATGTTTCATACCCCCTAATGCTCCTCTTCTGCAGTGTAAACTTTCCCGATCAGTCAGTCTTTTCTTCATAACTAGTGATAGGCGAATCTCTCCCGTTTCACGAAAAATTTGTGAATTTCCCACAAAATTCGCGAAACGGCAGAAAATTCGCACAAAAGCGTGAAATAGGAAAGTTCAGAAAAATTCTCGAAATTCAAACTTTTTCACGTAAAATTCCTGAAATTCAAAAGTTTTCACAAAAAAATCTAGCAATTTGAATAACTAGTGATAGGCGAATCTCTCCCGTTTCACGAAAAATTTGTGAATTTCCCACAAAATTCACGAAACGGCAGCAAATTCGCACAAAAGCGTGAAATAGGAGAGTTCAGAAAAATTCTCGAAATTCAAACTTTTTCACGAAAAATTCCTGAAATTCAAACGTTTTCACGAAAAAATAGAGTAATTCAAACGTTTTCACAAAAAAATCTAGCAATTTGAACCTTTTCATGAAAAAAATCGAGCATTTGGAACGTTTCATGAAAAAAACGGAAATTGACGCAGGCGAATTTTCACCTGAGAATTTTCACGGGAGATTTGCGAATTTATTAGCCGGCAGCAAAACGCGGGAATTCGCCGCAAATTCGTGCCAGACGAATTTATTCGCCCATCACTATTCATAACTGTGGCCTTCCACACCCTTAATAAGCTTAGTCATTTGTCCTTAGAGTACATCTGTTTCAATAATAACCCTTTTGAGCACAACTGCACTGCATATTATAAACAAAGATAAGACCGGACAACTGCTTTGTTTTATTACACAATACTTTGCTGACCCTTCTCAGGCCCCATCCCAATCTTGAAACTCCAGACCTTGGTGTTGCAACAACTGCACTTGATGTGGCAGTTGGGGAGCAGATCTGGGCCAGTGGGGTCCAGGGCCCACCAGGTTTTTTCCCAGCGTCCCTCCTGGCCCAGTCCGACCCTGACCCTTCTTGCTGCAGAATGGCATTACCTGTTACTGTTGTTATTATGTCTTTCTCTATCATTGATTTGTAGATTTTATAGATCCCCTAAACAACAAATCCTACAAGGACTTGTCTTCCATAATTTGTGTAACTGACAAAAACAGATATGTTGCTCACCATTCCCTTCCTCAAGTCATGTATTGTTGTGGAGTTGTAGTTGTAGTTTCCCAACAGATTTATTTTACCAGAAATTATGTGTCTACCATTTACATGACTGCCCTATTAAGTGACCTGTTCTTTTGATGATACAACTTTTTTGCTTTTAGGTGCCATGTGGACTTTTCAACCTTGAGTAAAGAGCAAACACACAAACTGAAGCTGAAGCTGGAAGAAGGAGAAGGATGGCTGGTCCTTTTGGTGACTCTGACAGCCTCGTCTGTCGTTACTGTATCAGATCGGACTGTCGGCTGTCTGGAGGATCAGAATGAGCGTGAGGCAATTTTCAGGAGATACGTATGTAATGCCAGTTAGTCCCCTTTAAAAAGAGTTTTATTAACTAAATACGACATGCACAGATTTGCTGTAGATACAAAAAAACTTTCGAGCAGTAAGACAATCATAAGATCAGCTCATTTTACATTATGCAATATCTGCATTTATAAATATCACTGCTTAAGTTTGCATGTTTTTTTTTCAAGTTAAAAAAGATGAATATGAATGTAAGAAGTCTATGAGAAAATGTTTCCTGTACAATCAATTACACTTGTGTGCAGCATGGAAAATATTCAGATAAAGAGCAATGCATGAGCCCTGACTTCATAAGCAAAAAAGAAATATTTAAGCTGTGACCTATGTCAGTGGATGGTAGGGGGGAAGTCGTGTACCCCAGAAAAAAATTTACAATCTTTTGCAGCCTATCACCCTGCAAAATGAAAAGTCTACAGCGTTTTTTGGCACTTTTCTGTTTTTTTTTGAGTAACTCCTATATACACTTGCACTTTGTCTGGTATGAGGTGGTGAAGGCAAGTCTGGTGCAAGAGGTAACATTCAGTAAAATCCGCATCTTAGTGAATTTGCTTAGTTAAGTCCGTTCGCCAGAGCGCAACTTCGCCAGGCGTAAGGGAGCAAAAATTGCTAGAGTCTATCTCCTGCGCTAGCGAAGTTACACCTGCGCCCATTAGTAAATCGGCGAAGTAACAAAATGACGTCACAATGGCGAATCTTCGGTAGCATTAGTCACTTCGTCCTTTAGTGAATCTGTCCCATTGTATCTTAGTTAGGATCAAGTGCAAGGTACTGTTTTATTACTATAGGGTAAAAGGAAATCATTTTTAAAAATGTGAATTATTCCATTATAATGGAGTCTATGGGAGACAGCCTATCTGTAATTCGGAGCTTTCTGGATCCGGATAACGAGTCCTATGCCTGTATTCTTTTAGCCCTTTATGTTCAAGTCAGAATATAAAAACAGTATTATAGGAATAAGGTCTACTCTTATGGGGAGAATGCAATAAAAGTTGGTAACAGCATGCCTTTGCGTGAGCTTTTGCGAAACCCGGAAAATGTTTAGCAACCTTTTCCAACAGTGGGAGAAAAATTGGGCATTTTATAGTTTGTGCCAGTGTACAGTATATGTAATAAAACTTCTTAATGAAAATGTCGTTATGGTTGATGCAAAGGATTATGTTCTTTCCTCACTAAGTGTTACACTGGGGAAGTGTGTAGCTTGAAATGCAGCTAAACTCCTTCCTTCATTAATCCACTGACACAGGTTATAGGGCTTCAGTTTTATTAACAAAGGGGAAAGTGTGAAACTGGGGAAACAAAAAATAACAGAGTTTACTTGTTCATCATTTCATCATAAGATAAATTAAACACTGTGGAGGAAAGCTTGTATAAGACATAAAAGAAGAGAAGCATTCATGTAGGAGTAAAGATGACCAGACGCACAGATAATATCGTACGAAACAAAGTTTTGTATGATATTCACTGCGTTTATGGTGGAAAAAGAGCCAACCGCTATCGACAGAAGACTTGGATCTCGGTCGATGATCGGGCTGGACGTAAAATTTTGATTGGGTGCCTTTGAAGGCACCCAAACATCGGCCATTGTTAGTGCTGAATCGTCAGCTACAGGTGAAATTCTATTGTTTCTACCCATATATCTGATGATTCAGCTCTACACGTGTGTATTGAAATGCAACTTTTATTAAAACCCCCCCCAGGTCCTTTCATCACCTTTAATTTGCTAAAGTGTGAATTTTCTCTTTGTCTAACTTCATAAAAGTTTGCCTCAAGTGCTGTGAAAAATAATAGATGGTGAGATACCAAAGTGCCTGTTCTGTCTTTATATTTTTTTTTATAGAATGAAACATTTAGGTGGGGCACCATTTTTCTGAGTTTTCACCCCAAAGCTCCGAAAACATTGTGAAAACTCCCCACACAACCAAAAATCAATGGGACTGTTCCCATTGACTTTTATGCAACCTCAACAGGTTTGAGATGCTGTGTTTTAATATTCAGGCTTTTTAGCCCTCAGGGTTTAATAAATTCCGAAAAATTCGTGATATTTTTTAAAAATATATCATAACACAAAAAAACCACAAATTTTTTGGATTTCAGTGAATTTCGGGTATTCAGAGCTTAGCAAATAACCCCCTACATGTTGGAGTGCAAAAGTAAATTGATGATTGATTGGTACTTATTTTTTTACATATTGGTTAGCATTTATATTCTATTGCTATAGTTTTAAATAAGCCAAATAACGTGTCATTATTTAAGTTTATCACATTTTAAGTTTATCAACATTATAGCTTGTTTTTGGAAGTAGCAGTGTTACATTTTTATGCTATTATTTTTTATAACCTTCCCAAATATTTAAGCAATGATCTGCAGCCCCTTGACAAAAGTCACAACAAGGAAAAAGCAGTTATATTAAAAGGACAGAGAGGGGAGCTCTTATCCCAGTATTTGCCTTGGTGGAATATTACTAAAAAGGATCCCTGCAGAAGGGGAAAAAGAGCTATTTCCACTTAATATCACAAAGCTTTTATTGTACAATACTGCCAGGTGTTTAGAAGGTTTCTCTAGACACTCAGCCATTAAACCAAACTCTGCCTAACAAAGAGCCGCTTAATTTTTCCTCTAGATTATAAAATATTCCTATTCCCTCACTGGAACCCTTTCAATAAATGAATTTAATAAAGATGTACCTTATCTGCCAGTGCAGATAACATGAAGTGTTGGTACTAATGCTGCACAATATTCTTCAAACAGATTAGCTGAATGTGCGCTTCAGTAAATGTATTCAGGCTATCTCCATTGAATCAGCTGCCTGTTAACGCTTGTACAACTCCGATTCTGCTAAATCCCTTCTGATTGATCACCCGGTTTGACCCTTGCCTGCCTGACTAAAGCTCCCCATAGGCACAATGATTCTTCTTGCCGAACGACCGATTTTAGGGAAGTCCGACCAATTCTTCGAAATTATCGTGTGGTTAGAGGGATTCGAAAGATTGTACATCTTACGATTCTTCACCCTAATCTTTGTCGGTCCCAGTGCAATCTATCTATGTTTGCAGGGCCAAGCAGGCAGCTCCCCATTGTTTTCCTGGCAAATTGGTCTTTTTAGTTGATGGTCAACTCGTACGATCGTACAATCGTTCCGAGAAAACCGTGGTCTCACGATGAGGATCAGATCTTTTAAAAATCTCAACATCTATGGCCAGCTTAGTTTGTACTCTGCCTGCCTCGACCCGGCCTGATTTGATATGATTCTGTCTTACGCCTTGTACCAAGACTTTCTGCCCAAAGACTTTGTATACCGTTGTGTCCCTTTGCTTGGTCAGAACCCTTCGCCTTGCACCTCTCGTTATAAGACCTGGCGGCATCTGAGTAGCTGAGGGCTCCTCCCAAAACCAAAGGCGGCTGCTACAGGCAGAAGCACGAGCAGAGACCAGGGTGTTGGGCATCGGTTCTGACTTTAGGGTGCCAACCGTTACAATTTTATACCAAGGTCTCAATGATCAATTATCATTATGTTTTCCATACAGATAATGTGCATACTTTAACTCATACAAGGTCCATGAGTATAATGTATTTTTCATTCAAATCTATGATAAAGCTTATATGTTATTCTCTAATATACAGCTAGTGAAAAATATGTAGAACCTTCAGAACAAATAACCTTCCAGCAGAAATTATAGCATGCCTGTGTCGATTTTACAGGTGCATTCGATGGTACAAAATACCTTGCATTTTTAAACAACAATCTGGACTCAGATTATTATAATTGTAAACATTTTTTATAGAATGCCAACATGATCCACATTACTGTTAGTGAATCAGCAGATGAGGAAGTGAAGACAAGCTACAGTTCTGTTTCACTTTATACAGCTCCAATCATTTGGGTGTTCAGCCTGAACAAACAAAATTTGTGGCCATGATAATGTATGGTAGCATGTTATCCCTCAGTGTTCCCCTTGGACCCATTAGTCAGATACAATGGATGACTGGCTAGTGTATGGCTACCTTTAAGTATTGGGTGCAAACTTAACAGATAAAGAAAACTATGCTTTTTTTGTCTCTGTAGCCTATCAATTGTGGCCTTTGCCATCACTTATTATATGTGTTTTTAACACTGATACTGGTTACATAGTTTGGAAGAAAATGGATGAATGACAATCGTTATACTGAAAAACAGGAATTTTGTTGTTGTGTCTGGAGTCAATACCATTCTATTGTAATAGCATCAACTTTATTGTCCACTAATACTTCAATCAGAGTACATTTACATCAAAAATTAAATAATAATTCAAGTCTCATTGATCAATAAAAAAAAAAAAATTGTCTTCATTCAGGGGCACATTTACTTAGGGTTGAAGTTAAATCCTTCGACTTCGAATATTGTCGATCGATTGAACGATTCGAAGGATTTTAATATATTGATCGAACGATTTTCCTTCGATCACAAATTGGCTAGAAAGCCTATGGGGACCTTCCTTCGATGTTCGGTAGGTTTTAGGTGGCAAAGTAGGGGGTTGAAGTTTTTTTTAAAGAGACAGTACTTCGACTATCGAATAGTCGAACGATTTTTAGTTTGATTCGAAGTCGCAGTCATAGTCGAAGGTCAAAGTAGCCAATTCGATGGTCGAAGTAGCCAAAAATACTTTGAAATTCGAAGTATTTTTTATTCTATTCCTTCACTCGAGCTAAGTAAATGTGCCCCTTAGTGTAGATTTACACACTGCACTATTAACTTTCTTTATTTCTAGTGTATTCTGCTGAAAAAAGGTTTTGCTTTTAAGTGAGTCTGATATATTGTATGTATTATTGAATTGTATTGTTCCATCAATGTTTCAAAGGCCCAGGCCAGAGAACTGCTCTGTCATAAGCACAATATATCGGTTACTTATAAGCAAAGGAATTCTTAGTGGATACACTGCAGAATACAACCCAAATTACAACACAATGGGGGCAATGTAAAAAGAGAAAAACAATTTGCGCTAATAAGAATAAAAATCCACATCTCGCAATATAATATTGTTACTTAAACTGTTATGCATTGTGAATTTTAATTGCGCATTGCGAATTTTAATTGCCCACTTTTAAGAAGTGCTTTAAAGTGTCGTAATCTTTTGGAGCAAACATAACGACTTTTTTAGTTAGAAGTTTTATTATATTTACTGCGCATTGGCGCAAACTATAAAATTCGCAAACGATCTTCCACTGTCAGAAATGATCGCTGAACAGTTTCCGGGTTCGCAAAAGCTATATTAAATTCATGCAAAGCAAAATTTGTTCAAGCAAAGGCATAATTGTTCACAATGGGAATAGTTTTTCCATTACCAACTTTTATTACATTCCCCCAAATGTGCAGTACCTTTAGGGCAATTTGCTGCTTGTCTAGTTACCCACAGAGACCAATCAGCAGGTTTATTGGTCAGATGTTAATTGTTTATTGGTTGTTATTGGTTACTAGAATATGGCAAAAGGTGCTCATTTTATTGCATTACACTGAATAACTTTAATTCAATTTCAGATGTGGCAAAACTGCTGTGTTCTGCTATCAGCTATTTTTTTTCTCTTCAGAACCAGATTAAAGGGGTTAACATTTTTATTTAAAAAGATGATATAATTATTTCAATATTGCACTTTTTATTTATGCAATATTGTGAAAAATGTGTTTATTAACTATTAGCTGCAGAATCTCTTCTCACCAGTTTTTGCAAATTTTCTAGTTGGCAGTTGCAGACATATTGATGTTTGAAGGGAATGACTTCAGACTGTGGGCCCCCTGCTTGGAATCATTTGGAAAATAGATGTGTGCTAAATGTTTAACACATGTTTAACACATATTATTTCAGTATAGTATGTACTTGCACAGGATTTGGGGGAAAGGCCTGTAGCATATAGCCCAACATAATAAACCTATTACATATTATGTATACTGTATACATCTAAACCATGCCTTGATACACTGATCATCAACATACAAAGTATACCACCACTATTTATATATAGGGTTGTGATAACAACAGTAAACTTGTCTCAGAAAGTACTGAGATGTCCGTCATAGTGGCCAATTTTGTGATCTTGTGTAAAATGTGGCTGCTTCCTACTTTCAGCACCAAATGAGTCTACTCTTCTTGGCCAAGACTTTTTGTCACTTTTTGGGAGAGTTTCTTCCCAAGGTTGACAAACCAGCTCCTGCAATTCTTTTTCTTCTAAGTAGGCTTTTCATGTGACTATGAAATCTGTTAGTTACCAGATCTGAGATAATGGTGACAATGAGTGGCAATAACATCAGATATAACATCAAATCATATGTAGGGTACAAGTGAGCATGGCTGACTTTGTTGCAGCTGATGGCTTAACAACTACTGATTTGTATTAATAGAAAAAGAGACCCTTGCCCACCTACTTATAATTTACCCTCTTGAAGTGTGCTGAGGTCTGACAAAGGTCAGTATATCAAATTGATGATAATAGAAAGAAAAGAAAAGTATTTGGAAGATCTGGGGAACTTTTCTTTCTATTATCATCAACTACTGATTTGTGTAACAATCTTCTTCACTTACCAATGACATTTACACAGTAACAAAGGATTCTTAATACAGTTTACTGAATTCATATTCATTTCTGGCTCAGTAATTGGTTATTTAAGTAGAATGCGTAAAATTATAGCTGTCTAATTTTAAAACATTGTGGGCCATAATAGAACCATAGAGAAACCATGTAAGAACAAGCAGAAACAGACATTATTCAGATATAAAAATCGTGTTTGCTTTTGAATGTGCAAACTTACCATTCTCAGATTGTAAGTTATTCAGCTTTAATGTAATTTTAGTTAATATCCCCATGTACAACTTAAATGTAGGAATTAGCTTTGCTATGAGATTCAACAAAAGAAAAGCCCAATTTCTCTAGTGAGTCAGTAATACAATCTACTACTATACAGATATTGCTCTTTCAGGTTTATTATAAGACTACTGTTAATGGAAAGTGACTTTTTTAATACTTCTCTTTATAAAAAATGGAGTTCAGTCATTATGGCTCCCTTAAAAATCCAAAGTACACGATTTCCAATATAAAAAAAAGTATCTGCTGTATATTTTTTAGTACATTAAAATAATGATCATTTTGTTTTTGGCAGATTGTAATACTACTTTAAGCATTTTAGCTAGACAAAGGAAGAGCAGTGTGGTGTTGAATTATTCTGCTTTTCACAGTTTATACAAAGTATAACTACCATGTGAGATCCATATGGTGCACATCAATAAAATAGCTTGTGGAAAATAGGTTTAATTTATGACTAACAGGCACTTGTACAGGTCACGCTGAACACCTTTGTTGCAAGTGTTTGCACCGCAGGTCTATCTTGGGCATAATTGCTTTATTTTGTTCCCAGGCCAATGACCCATAGATATTGTACAGGAGATCAGGAACAGATGGCTAAGCCTCTTACAATAATTACTCAATTTTCCATCATTTCTATTGATTGTCTGCTGTATCTGCTTTTTTCCTCACTGTGGCATTTATGAAACTCTATAAATTATCATGCCTCCAAAATACAATTTATTTATATCTGCTGGTGTCTGTTCAGAAAGCTTAGACAGCAAAAGTATTCCAGCAAATGACAGCTAATGAGCTGACCCTTCATGATAATCCAGAGGCATAGGAAAATGACAATATTACAGCTTTTTAGCCAGCTCTTGCTGTACAGAAGAACCCTACAAATTACATCGACATTATATCTTGATCCACTAATGTAAAACTGCCTAAGAAGATTACCAATGCTTTTTTTCCCTTAAAATAAAAAAGTCCTGCTAATGGGTAGCAGACTAAGAGAGATTGTGTGACCTTTTCAGAATGGGTGTGCTGAACCCTTGGTTCCCCTTGTCACAGTTTTAAATTCATAGGAGCTAGTTTGGAGAAGAAGTTGTTAGCATTCCATTTTTATTATGACATTTCACAGTCATCCGATTTAATGTCCCTTGACCGGGTTGTCCACAGTGAGACGATGGGCTTGAAATGTTATTTAGAGCATTGATAAAAGGTGAGTGCTTCTAAGATGACAGTGAGTCATAAGGCTGGTGGTGTGACATTAATTTTCTCCATAACAGAGATGAAAAAAGACGTCACAGTGACAAGCTGTCAATCAGAGTTGGCCCCTCTGTGGCTCTCAATGCCATAGGATAGGGTATTGCTTCTCTCATAATGGAGCTGAGCTGAGACTCTCTTCCTGACAGCTGCGGCAACCATACACAAAATATATTATACAGCCTTTCATTAAAAAAATAAAGAGTGCTCATCTCTGGAGCATTTCATTTCTTCCTATCTTTTGAAGGTAGAAAATTCATAACAAATCATAGATTCCGCTGCAACGGGATTATTTTTTAGTCCCAGGAAAACAACTAAATTTCCCTCCCTACTATTTGATGACATTATCCATAAATAACAAATTTCTCAGCAGAGTCAGGTATTTATGATAATTTAGCATTTATATTTACGTAATACAAAGATTTAGGTTTATTATGGGTGCATGCTCTTTACATGTGATGAAGTTAATACATCTTTATTTCAATATAATGCGACAAGTGCATTCAAGGCTGCCATGTGTTCAAGATGAATTGTTGTCACAGATGCTTGGCCATTTATTTTTCCAGTGCATTTTCATTAAAGTTTTAGCATTTTCCCAATAAAAGTGGCTTAAGTTAAGGTGTTTAAAAATTTCAAAGGTAGAGTCATATTTTCAATTAAGGTGCTCTTATGTGCAAGAGAGGGTTGTAGTATTTATACGGTAGATAAATGTTTAATATTGTATTAAATTTACTTAAAAATAGAATAAATATATAAACAGCACCTGTAGCTGAATACAGAATGCCCCAAAATATGATATATTGTATCTGTATTTAAATGTGTAACTTGGGGGGATTTGGGAATCTTTTGATGCTTTGGAATACTATATGGATAATTCAACCCACTTTTAATAGTTTGCATACAAATGTAATGTTGGAATCACACTGGGCATCTTTGATGTATTCTAAAGCCTAGGGGAGGCCTGTAAATTAGTCTATAACATATCACAGATTTACAGTTGGCTGCTAACCAAGGAGCAAATTGATCCAGATATCTACAAGGCTTGCAAGTAAATGGTGGTATTACTGAGACAGTTTATCCAGATAGATTCCTAAATAAGTGTTGTTGCTTCATTGCAGTTGAAGCATGTTACCTTTCTTTTTTAGGGGTGTGTCATTGTTAGATAACATTAGTTCTTAATATTTTTCAGTGTAGTAAGTCAAGGTTTGGTTAGCAATAATAATTATTCCATGTGGTTGACAATTTTTTCAAAAATAAATATTGGATTTCAGATATGATCTCTGAGCATTAGCAAGATTGGGTATTGATATTGGGGTTCCGCTTGAAGTCAGTGTTTAATTCATGCCACACGTTCAGATGAACTGAGCAGGCCATTCCAATTCTTTCACTGCCTTCTCAGAAAACCCTTTCTTCATTGACCACAGCTTGGAAAATGTCCTATTTCAGCAAAATAATGGCAAAATAATACGAACTGTTGCCACAGGCCAGAAGTCAGAAGCCCTGGCCGGACAACCCCCACACAATTATTCCTTCTCTACTATTACCATCAGAATTATGCATTGAGGCAGATAGTGTTCTCCTGGCATTTGCCAAATTCAGACTTTTCCATCAAACCATGGTAAATTTTAATTTATTATTCTAGAGGACATATTTCTTCTGCTTCAGATTTTGCCTCTGATGACCCATACAAATTCCACACTCCCTATAAAAAGTTCATGTGAGATCTCTGGAAACAGTTTTAGAACTCAGCAGTGAGTGTTCCAACTGAGGACACATTTTGGATGGGGTGTCTGGATACTTTTGGCCATAGTGTATATTGCTAAAGGTGATCTATCTACACGTTAAATGCTTAGCACTGATCTTTGTTTCCTTTGGGGCAGTCTTCATTTCAGAGCCACCATTTCTAGGAAGAAAGCTTGTGTATCCAGCTGTAGTCAGTGTATGGCACGAAGAGGTTTACCTTGAGGTTTTGTGAATTTTAGTTTTTTTCTAGACTTTTGTAACTTTGATTCTCCTGCATCATCATGTGGGGATTACTGTATCTATAAAGGACAATGTTTGTGGGGTTAAGTCCACATGAAATGAGAAGTATAACAATTTGTACCCATTTGAATTAAACACAATGCAAAATTACAGACACCCAAGAAAGTAATGAAAGTACGTAAGCTTTGCAGAGCGAATTGCTGGAAATTGTATATATATGACCCTTTCCATACAACAGCTAATCTTTAATGCAGTCCGTGCACTGAACATGATCAAATGAGCAAGCAATAAAGAGGTAGCAAATGTTATGTGTTGCATTGGTTTAAATTAGCACGTAATCCCAACAAGGAGAGCTATATTAGTGATTGGTTGGGAAATAACATGCAAAACAATGTAATCTTAAAGAAAGCAGAATGTGAATACAAAAATAGAGATTAGAGGTTCTGGTTACTTTAAAAATGAATGCAATGCAGTTCACCAAATCTTCAGCTGGGAGACCATGATAAATATTTAATAGGTGATACATTTTGATATGTGTATATTCTCTAAAGCCTGAAATGGCCACTTTTGTGTTGCAAGAATAAAGTTAATGAGAAGAGACTTTTGTGCTGTCCTACAATCTCCCTGAGTACTTACAGACTGAAACATCAAAGCATTTAGAACAGCAAAGCGGTTCAGATCCAGGCCATTCCTCTGAACATGAACAAGCTGCTGTACCAGGCAGAACAATCTATTTGCACTGGAGATTGTGCCTTGTATAAATAGTGCTGAAACAAGAAGAAAGTTAGCAAGTACAGTAATTGCAACATGTAACCACAATTATTTGCTGTAGTTGTCCTTCTTTTTATTTGTGTGTGTGCGGCTCTGAAGCATTTATCCTTAGGTCTTATTTGTATCATGAAATGTCTGTCTATTATCAGCTGTAGCAGATATAATTCAAAGTTATTATTAAAGGGCTCTTATGAAATTCTTACATTTGCCTGGACATAGTAGGGTTTATTTAATTCGGTCTTATTTTTTCTCAACTGACCATCTGCAGGATCCAATGGTTTCCAGCCCTTTCCTTTCTATAATGGGCTCCAGCCCATTCCTTTCTATAAAATACCCAAAGGGCAGATCAACATCATGCCTGGAATTCAGGCTTGTACTGGCCATCAGAGCTACTGTGAAAATTTCCATTTTGCCTGGTTTAGCTACATTTATTTATATACCTGCACCGCCCCCTTGCCTCATGACACAAGTGATGGGCAGGTCAGCGCTGGTATATAAAAGATCACAGCATATAAATTCTGACCCAATCTGATTCTGGAGAGGGTGGGTGGGTGGCTTAGGAAGTAGGACTGCAGGTGGAGAGAGTCCTGGTAGACCCCAAGTACCCAGTTAAATTCTGCTTATCAGTTAAAACTGATAAACTGGTGAAAGAGATATAATTGGAAGAAAAATAAATGCAGACTCTTAGAACTAGCTAGCCGACAGAAAATGTTAGGTATTTTGCCTAATCAGTGCTGTTTCTAGCCTTTTGGTATAGCGACAACAAATTCTCAACCCATTAGCCTGTTTAATGCCTTGTCATGAGAATTTTCGCGGGCGTTTTGCCAATTTATTCGCTGGCGGCGAATCACGCAAATTCGCCGCAAATTCGTGCCTGGCGAATAAATTCGCCCATCACTACTCAGAGTTACTGTTTGTATAGAATAACATCCATCCAGGATGAAAATGAATAGATCATTTAACATAAAGTATCCAAAAATAATATATATATATATAAATTTAGAATACTTTTGATAAGTAAATTATCTAAAGCAGAGTATTTGAAGAGATGAAAGATCTTACACCGAAAGTTACCATGTCAGCGGTGCAATTATTACCACCCTGTAACTCTTAATAGACATTCAGAGGCATAAACCATTAGAAGCCTTAAAAATAAATTCCAAAGGCTTTTTAAAAAAATTTCTTCTCTTAACCACCTACAAGTGGTATGTGAAATAAACAAATATTGAGAGTTAATAGACCTGACAAAACTAGAATCCATGATTGCACCTTATTTATTATTAAAAAAACACAATTTAATTGGATAAACTCTATAAAATCGAGCAAAACCCCAAATCATATGCTTTTTCTCCTGAATCACTCGACTCTTTGGGCTTTTTCCCAAAGAGCCAGAATTTTTCATATTTTTGCCTGAAAAATCTGAAATAGTCAGATTTTCGGGCTAATTCCAGAGCAGACCACAGAAACTTCCAAATAGGATAGGGACCTCTCTCTCATTGACTTATATAGAACCTCTTTTGAGATGCAGGATTTTCAGATTCGGTCTTTTTCCATCCTCTTGGTATAATAAGGCTTGAAAAATCTGAGATTTTTTTTCCACTAAAAATTTTGATTTTATAGGAAAAAAACATGCACCCTAACATGCAGGTCTATCAACGTGTTCCTATATCTATGCTGCATTGTACATGTCAGAGGTTTGCAGTAGGAAGATATCTTTGTGAATGATGTTTTAGCACCTCCACTGCTCCTAAATTTTTGGCAGGCTTTTTAACCATGATGGCACATTTAAAAATACATTGATTACAGCAGTCTATTCCTATAATGGTCCAGCAAGTGGTTTCCTGCAATTGTTGGCTGCTGAGATTTGGAATGTTTTCATCTGAAGGGGTTGTCTCCTTGACTCCAAGATTTAAGCCCCCTAGTAGATGTGTGCTCTTCAGATACATTTTCATCATTGGCAATTGGCTTGAGCTGTCGCCAGGACAGATGTGTCTGGCCCTAGCTGCATATTCAGTCATACAGTAGCTAACATTAAATAAATAATTCAGACAATACAACCATAGTGGCCTTCGTAAGCCAATGGGAGGAACAAGCAGTTGATTCCTATAATAAAGCAATTCCAAATGGAGCTGATCTTAAATGCATGTGCAGCTTTTTTTGTAAGTGAGGACAGACACGCCAACTTCTGTGTGAACAATAACTTGGTTGCTTAATTGAATATAGAATATAGAACACTTCAGCATAACGTGTCTGCAACAGGAACTTTCATAGAGAGCATACGCAGGAAGAGGAAGAAGAAAATCATATAGGGTTTCAGGTCAAGCATGACATCACATTGCTAAGCAGCAACCTACATTAAGTAACATGCACTGGAACAATCTATGTCTGTTGTATTCCATTAGTCTCTTGCTCTGCTTCTGATTTAGTAAATGTTGCAATAAGTGAAGGAGGGTGGTGCTGAAGTGATCATTCCCATTCTGTCTAGGAAGGCCATGGTTCCTTATCTGAATATGTTCATAAAAGATCCCACACTGCACCCTGATACTGGAACAGAAGCTGTTTGTTTACCCAGATCCAAGCCACCTCCCAATTGGCAGCTTTATCTACATTTTCAGACAAAAGATAGTCTCTGCATCCTTTGGTAATCAGGTCTTCATGACTGATATCAGAGTCCCTCCAGACAGTAGTCTATCCTCTTCTTAGTTCTTCAGATGTTTGTGGATTCTCCTTTTGATCCTCTACATTTAATTTTTGTGTGGTGTATAAAAGATTGAATTTCAGCCACAGCTTTGACATTGACACAAATTATACTTTTCAGTGTCAGTAATGTCATGATATATATTTGTCAGACAAGGTGCTCTCCAAAGGGCATACCTAATAATTACAAAATTCTCCAAAAAGTAGAGTGTTGTTTTACTATACTTGTAGTATATACCTCTACGTATAATGTGCCTTTATAGTTTATCTGTAATACAAGAATGGTCTGTTTTATCCCATATATTTTATTCTTATGGCTACTGAATTTTTCATATACCCTATAGTTAAAGCTTTTTTTCTGTTTTTGTTTTGTTTTTTGCAGAGTATTATGAGATCATTTACCAACCTTGAAGATGTTGGTCTCATACAAGTTAAGGTCATCAGAGCTGAAGGTTTGATGGCAGCTGATGTCACAGGCAAGTAATTGTGTGTATAAAGGACAAAATATCCTGGTGTGATCTGTGTTTATATATTTATACAATTTATGTACATTGTATACAGTATGTCAGTAAGTTTCACAATGTGTCCCAATGTGTGCTGATTGGAGGAGACTCCTTGCTCTCCTCCAATCAATGATGAAGTTTTTCAGCAATGGCTACACTCTATTCTATAATCAACAGTTCATTTCTAAATTGTATAACCATGGCAATCAGTTTCTTTAGAACTCCTTGATTTTCATTAGAGAAATGTGGCAAACATATTAATCTCCAGTCAAGGCACTACTGCCCACTAGAAAATAAATTTATAATCATCATGTGGACTCTTTTTGCTGTTTACGCTTTAATGGACAACTTACCTTTTTACTTTTATGCTTTTGGCATGGCAAGTTAAATATGTACTGTATTTTTACAATCTATTTAAACATGGTCAAAACGCCGTGCATTACAGAAAATGTGAAGATGTTAATATCTAATAACTATGAGACAGTGGTGCTAGCCATTATGCCACCAGCTATCTTGGTCCCTATGGGACTTGAATTTTTAAAAGCTGTCTATCCCAGGTAGTGTATATAAGAAATATCCTCCTATGAACTTTATGAATGGTTATTTTTTAGAGCCTATACCACTGCTACAAGTATATTCTCTCATTTAGACAAGTAGTTGAGTCTATAGTAGTTGAAAAGGAAATCTAATGCACATCCTACTTCACTGGAGGTATCTGCATAAGGTGGAACCTTCGCTTAAGCTGGCCATAGACACAAAGATCCGATTGTACGAATCGTGGATTCGCACGATTTTCGGACCGTGTGTGGAGAGTCCCGACAATTTCGTCTGGCGGAGATTGGTCGTTTGGTCGATTGGATAGGTTAGAAAATTTCTGTCGCCTGCCGATAATATCTCTGCATGTATTGCCGATCGTCAGGGGTAGTACATTGGCTGATCTGTTCTTTTACTACTTTATTTGATCTGAATGGTTAGTGGTGAGTCAGGAGATGGGAAAGTCCAATCGTACCTTGATTCGTACGATCGGATTTTTGCGTATATGGCCAGCTTAAGGCTACAACTACTGTCAATATCAATACTGAGGTTTTAAAATCCATTTCAACCTCCCTAAGCAAAAGTGTTATCTGCTTTGGTATCAAAATTCCTTTATGTGGCAGTTGGGATTTTATATTAGTAAACTTTATCAATTTCACAGCTAAGATAAGACTTTGCATTGTCCACCTGACCTCTCAAATGTAACTTAAAGATCCATCAAGTGCCCTGCCATATTTTATTTTAATAAGAAGAGAAAGAATCTGGAAATATATTGGCAACTTCTTATGCTGCATTTAGTATTAAGGCATACAACTCAATCAGCTAAATCAAGCAAAATAAAACAAACCATACAATAATATGGAAATTCGTATTAACATGTAGTAAAACAGAAGCTTCGTTAGCAGGGCTAAATTACACCCGGTTTGACAGCCTGCTTAAAAACAGCCTGTTTTGCTGTCTATGTGCTTTAATTAAGATATGCTCAGTTCTAGGTCCTTTGCCCCCCACCTGCTGTGCCACAGACTGGCGATCAGACACTTTCGTATCGTCCAGCCCATGACTTTGACCTTCTGAGCAGTCCAGCATTCCCTGGGGAACCGTTCAGCTCATGAGTTCTGATTTTACACTTCCAGGATGCTTCAGCTCTTTTAACAATGACAGTCAGGGAGACAAAGGCCTTTAGAGCAGGCCACATGGGGACTTGTTTAAATTGGAAACTAGAGAGGAGTCAAGGAACAAGGTTATGGGCTACAGAACAGTGCTTTTAATAAAGAGCTCACAGCTCTGGTTCAGTGCAAAAGGGTCTGCTTCAATTCAATTAATTGAGCCATTTATCTGAATCATCTCACACCTCAATTTTCTCAAAGAGTTCTTCCTAAATATCTGTTTAAAAATATAATGAATATAATGCAATGAAACATAGACATTAAATATTTATTTCACATATATCTTGCATTCATTAGCATTTAATTTACATATTGCTTATATTGTATTCATACTTGTAACATATTTGTTAGTACTCTTGTTTATAAAAATGAAGAACTGTATACAGTATATGGGACAGATTTATCAAATGTCAGACTTCAGAATCCTGAAGGATTCCCAGCAGTGTGATAGGAAAATGGAAATTTGAAATCTGAAAATATGAATTTACGTAAATATGCCTCATACCCTATTTAGAATTATGAAATGCGTAATACAAATTCCTTGCCTAGATCCTTACAGGATTCATACCAATCAACCCTATTCAACTCTTTATTGTATGATTCCTTCCTTCCGTATATGTGTGACAGATGGATGACCCCTTAGACCTTGTACTTTATTCCTTACTCATGGGATGCATGGTATCTTAAAGTCTCTACACTAGCCTTACATTTCATCTCACTTGTGTCTTGTAGTAATAAAATGCCTTACAAAAACCCTATTCCTCAGACTCTTTGTTTTTTTCTCACCAAACAGTGACATTTTTGAATCTGACACCTGAAACCACAAAATCTTCCGATTATTGAATGAAACCCAAAGCAGATCAGGATATCTTCAAAATGTGTAAAAATTGTGTTTTTTTCCCTTTGCCCAGACCAAAAAAATCGTACTTTAATAAATAACCTCTTTGATGTAGAAATCTGAAGGGGACTGATCTCTGAGACTCCCTTCAAATACCAACGTGTATATTTAGCCAAAAGGCAGAGAACCTGTCTGCACAGGTTTAACCAATTCTACCACAAACATTTAGGGCTATTAAGGTCCAAGACTATGCTATATGGTGATGGGGGTATGAAGGCATAATATCTGTTGGACAGTGGACTTTTTTAGTGCATAAAGTAAATTGATAAAGACAGAGTTTCTTTCAGCTTCCATATTACCCTTCCATATTACCCTAGCAACCTTGATTTAAATAATGGACTGGAATATGAATAGAAGAGGAGGGTCTGAATAGAAAGATGAGTAATAAAAAGTAGAAATAACAATATATTTGTAGCCTTACAGACCATTTGTTTTTAAGATTGGGTCAGTGACCACCCACATAATCAGAGTCCTAAGAAAAAAATTTAAAAGTTGTTTACAGTTAGCCATTCTATAAAATATGAAAAATTAACTAAAAGGTGAACCACCCCTTTAATAAAGATGGAGGTCTAATAAGTCATTTGCTTGCATTTTCAGAATTCCAGATTATCCACTAGGATGAAAAAGCAACTAAACTTCCATAATAACTTAAAGAACCATTAGTTCTCTATCTTTTCAGCTATAGAAAAGCTGTACAGTTTGTGGCTGTGGTCAGATGTATTTTAATACCTATATGGAAAATAAATTCCACTAGTTTCCTGTAAAAGTAACTTCACACCATATTCTTTCATCATGACACGGACACAAATTGAATTCTTCACTAGCGGCTCATACAAGTGAGGTCTTGCTCCAAACTGTAACAGACATGGCTAAAACCTTTATCTTTTCCCTGAGTGCTTTGAATTCCGTTATGCTGGAGCACTTTAGCTGTAACTCACATTTTATTTTAGTCATCTCTGGCATTGTCATATCTGGTGGCACACTGAATGTATATCTGTGTAGGTGCTAACGAGAGCATGTTGCCAGCATCACATCACTGTCTTATCCGTTCCTGCAAAGCATTTTATCTTCTCAGCTTCTGTAGGTCAGATTTTCGGTATTTAATCGTTCCACAAACTTAGGAAATGCCAATCAAATTCTTATACTGGGAATAGCTGACATTGAGAATGTGAACTTTGGGGTTCACAACACCATACAGAATGTTTTTAAGCAAAGATTGCTATCTTTAAACATTCTGAAACACGGAAAGAGAAACTAGGAAAGAATAGAAATATCTATAATATTTATTGGATTTTATTTTAATTATTACATAGCATTAAAAGTTTAAATTAAATGGAAAAATGTTAATCTGTCTGCATAGGTAATTTGTTTTATTTATACTAAAAAATCTACTGTTGGATTTATGCCTCGTGGGTACATGTTTTGCCTAGACATTTATCTAACA
This sequence comes from Xenopus petersii, assembly GCA_038501925.1. Taxonomy (NCBI): domain Eukaryota; kingdom Metazoa; phylum Chordata; class Amphibia; order Anura; family Pipidae; genus Xenopus; species Xenopus petersii. The sequence goes on from CM076673.1 coordinate 170,863,871, forward strand.
CAAAGGGAATATTGATATTAGAATTGTGGTCAGTTGGCCTAAAGGACATAGGTTTTAGCCTATAGAAAATATTTCAAATCAAAGGGAGACATTTATGGAACAAATGCAAAAAGGAACCACAAAAGAGATGTTCATAAGTCCTCATGGAATTAAAAAAGAAATGGCAACTTACAATCAATAATATGTTCAGTTTAGTGTCATAGCATGAGTGCCTCTTCCCAATAAAGTGTTGTGTATGCATTTTTAGACAAAGATGTGTACACTCTAGTAGAAGATTAAACACTAACAAAATGGCCACTATGCTCAAATAATTGTCTGTTCCATTATGATTAATACAGAGATATACCTGCTATGCCATACTAACTATAAGCAAGTTTAGGTGCCTGCTCCTTCTAATTCTGTGTCCGGAGTTTCCATTATATACACTTATCTGGCCACTCATCCTAATTATATCAGAAACCAATTATGTCAAATCTCCTTAATGGTAGACCTTGCCTTTTGATGTCATCTTAGAAGTTTTGCAGTTGATTGTGGCCAGAAAAACTTAGAGCAATAGTTAGGTTGTGTCCTGGAAAGGTTCAGGATGGCAGTGAGATTTAAACTTCAATGTCATTTAGACATAATTTAATGACAACTGGGCAGAAATTTTTTTCGTCCCACCATAAATAATAAGAGAACACACAATGATCTGTTCAGCTATCACTCTCATCTATGCCCATCAGGCACTAAAATCCCAACACCTTCTTTCACAATCTAACACACAAAGATCAATTGACAAACTTTAATGCCAAATAAAACAAGCCTTTAATTGTCTGGGTCAAAACAACATTTAAAGAGAAAGCAAATTAAATAACCTGTGAATTACCAACCTATGGAGTTAATAATTGTCTCTTGCTCTTTCTGCCTACACTATTAAGGTTAGTTCACACAAGGAGATTCGGGGAGATTTTGTTGCCTGGTGACTAATCGCCTCTACTAGGTGACAATCTCCCCAAACTGCCTCCGCGTGTCTTCCCATCCGCTATAATGAAAAGTCGCCTGCGCTAAAGCACACGCGACACTTTGTTTTCTGAAGTCGCTCGAAGTTTACTTGTGAGGCAACTTTGGGCGACTTCTGAAAACGCAGCACCGCTTGTGCTTTATCGCAGGTGACTTTTTATTATAGCGGATGGGAAGACATGCGGAAGCAGTTCGGTGAGATTGTCGCAAAGAAGAAGAGGTAATTACCGTATATACCCGAGTATAAGCTGAGTTTTTCAGCATCCAAAATGTGCTGAAAAAGTCTACCTCAGCTTATACTAGGGTCAGCGGTACCCGAGTAGCTGTGATTGCAGTCACTTTTAATCATTCCTATACCAACAGTTCACTTGGGGAGAGACTGCAATACCCCACAATGCCCTCTGTTGGTTATATGAAAGAATAACAGTGTGCCCTCTGTTGGTTATATGAAAGAATAACAGTGACTGCAATATCACACAGCACCCTCTGTTGGTTATATGAAAGAATAACAGTGCGCCCTCTGTTGGTTATATGAAAGAATAACAGTGACTGCAATATCACACATCACCCTCTGTTGGTTATATGAAAGAATAACAGTGACTGCAATATCACACAGCGCCATCTGTTGGTTATATAGAAGAATAACAGTGACTGCAATATCACACAGTGCCCTCTGTTGGTTATATGAAAGATTAACAGTGACTGCAATATCACACAGCGCCCTCTATTGGTTATATGAAAGAATAACAGTGACTGCAATATCACACAGCGCCCTCTGTTGGTTATATGAAAGATTAACAGTGATGGCAATATCACACAGCACCCTCTGCACATGGTAGTGGGACAGTGGGACAAGTAATCCGTTTGGCAATTCTCTGTCACCATCAACTTTGCAAAGAAGTCCGGTTGATCGATGGGGGGGTCGCTTTGGCAGAATGTGCGCTGCTGGGAGACAGGGCTGTAGTTATGTCTAGGCTTATACTAGAGTCAATAAGTTTTCCCAGTTTTCGTAGGTAAAATTAGGTACCTCGGCTTATACTCGGGTTGGCTTATACTCGAGTATATATGGTCGTCAGGTGACAAAATCTCCCTGAATCTCCTCGTGTGAACTAACCCTTTACTAAAACTCGACTTTTTCTCACTATAATTAAAAATAATTCAACCAAACTCCCAAACCCGAATCCCTCGAATTTTTGAATCGTACAACGTTTTCAAATTGTTGCCTGGGAAAATCAACCATATTGAATTGTTGCCTCGACAACTTGAATTTATCGAAAAAAACCCAGCGTCAAACAGCCCAAAACTATTGAGAATATACAAACATATTCCAGTTGCTCTTGATTTATAAATGATTTTGACAGGTTTTAGCTGGAGCTGAGTTAGTCAGTAACTTTAAGGGGGCCACATGGGACATAACTGTTCTGTGAATTTGCAATTGATCTTTAGCATGAAGCTCAGATTCAAAAGCAAACAGTTATGACCCATGTGCCCCCCCTCAAGTCACTAATTGGTTACTGCCTGGTAACCAATCAGTGGAAACCAAGAGAGCTGCAAAGCAGGAAGTAATGTTCTGGCTATTATGTTACACATCCAGTCACTTCAGCCTTTATACATTACATTTTTGTCTAACTATATTGAGAACATTTTTTATTTTGCACAGCCTATCTATTTACCCAGTTGTTATTTTTACACTGAACTGTTCCTCTAAGGTAACATCCATCAAAGTTAAATACGGGTCTTTTTCATTGTAGCACCAGTAATTTATGTTTTTTATTCACACAGAAACGTTTAATGCCAGTGGCACTTCCGTAAACTGGCTGTTGACGGACTTTTTTTCAACATTTTTATATATGTGCCAGCCAATCGCTGCTTTTTTTAGTTTGACTCACAGTGAGATACCATGTAGAGTAGACATGAAAAGCGAGCAAGTTATATAGGTGTGAATTCATTATCTAGAAACCCGTTTTCTAGGAAGATCTGAATTACTGAAAGACCATATCCCATAATCTCCATTTTATCTAAATAATCCAAAATAATCCAAATCATTGCCTTTTTTCTTTAATAATCAAATAATACCTTGTACTTGATCAAAACTGAGATATAATTAATACTTGTTGGAAGCAAAACCAGCCTATTGGGTTTATTTAACCCTATTGGTTTTATGGGGAGGCACATTTATCAAAATTCAAATTTCGAATTCATGTGAGTTTATTTTTTTTAACATGAATTAGATTTTACTCTAAATCCAATTGGGGAAATATATTAAAGAAATTGAATATTTCAAACTCGGATGAATTTTACCGACTTGAAAACTCGAATTGAATTTGATTTGAATTCAACCAAACTCGAATCAATTCTCGACCAAATTCTCCAAAAAAACCTTTAATGTCAGGAAGGCTCCAAACATCTCCAAATTGGTCACTGAACCTCTGCCGTTGACTTATAAAGTAATTTGTCAGGTTTTAGGTGGCAAATAGTCAAATTCGAATTCTTAAAGGCCCAGAGTGTGATAAATTTTCCCCTTAATGTTGATATGATTTTTAATTAGATGTAAAGTCTGAAGATTCTAATTACAGAAAGATCTGTTATCCGTACATGCTTATTACATGTTCATGCTTTTCTACTTACATGAAACATCTTCATTTTCGGTAGTCCTGTGAATTCCATGTTGTTCCTCTGCATTTTAATTATATTTCAGTGTATATTATATTTTCATAATTATCAATCAGTGTAAAATAGATGACTGTCCGGAAGAATAAAGAATTCTATTGTTTACATACAAGGCAGAGGCTTTAACTAGATGAATGTGCTACATAAGTATATTGTAGTTAAATCTGTTTGGTGCTTCAAAATTTTTTTTAAATATGAAATTAGTGACGTGATACGTAACCATCTATTATTTTAGGCCAACTTTTGAGTGTTAGATATTAATGATATTCTAAGCATACTATAGGGGTAAGTGCAATTTTGAAAATCACCCTGTTTTATTCTCCAGAATGCAGTATTTTCCCACAGAATTTCAGCGTTGTTGCAGCTTTGTGATGCAATTGTGGGCAATGTGTTTACCAAGTTTAGTTGACACCATTACCAGTATTTGGTGCAAGAGTAGAGTATGCAAAAGTGATTTCTGCATGACCAGGGGCACATACTTATACCCCTTAGTGTTTCTGCAGTTCTAAATAACTGCTTCAAATGAGATATATATATATATATATATATATATATATATATATATATATATATATATATATATATATATATATATATATATGCTCATTCTGCACTAACACAAACACTCAAGTACTAATTTTGGTCACAAAGCCCACCAGCTCCACTGGAATTGGTCACAAAGCCCACCAGCTCCACTGGAAATGTGTCAGCATCAATGGTTTAATAACTGAGGCTTGACAGACGATACTGTTATACTGAAACTGACGTTTGTTAGGCAATTAGGGTTGGAAATGTAAGGCAAATCCAACAGGACATTAGAAAGGTCCACAACATCTAGATAACTATGTTCATCTGAGAGCTTTAATGATAAGGAGCACAAGGGTGCAATTAGTGAGAAAGGATAGAGACATGCTGGGAGATGATTAATTAGGATAATTTTTGTATTAAGCCTTTGTAGTGCAGCTGAAAATAGGAGACCCTTGAACCTTTTTTGGGTCATTTAGGCAATATTTCAAGCAAAACACCTGCCATGCTTACACATGGATCATGAAAGTAAAAAAACATGGGGATAAATTGTAACCCTGCCTCTAATTACTGGAAGAAAATGCATTTTACCTGCCATTTCAGGTTTTTAGGTTCATCTCCCTTGTTTCACAGCACAGCAGAGTCTGAATTACATTATATTTGTGATTTTTAACTTTTTCATCAGGATAGAAGAATTGTTAGTATTGCTAAAAAGAATTATCAATGTTAGCAAGGATGTATTCTGGTCTGGCGCTTCTCTAGGCATCAAATCTCTTTACACATGATGTCAGCAGAAGTGATGCCACGACGTACCATGCATGCCTGTGCTGCGACCTTGACCCGATACCCTACTCCCCCAACTCTGTCCCTAGATTTCATGGAAATATATCCGGTGGCAAGGGAAAAGGTGTTTTTTTTATTTTTGACAAAAAAAAAAATGTATTTACCATGTAGGCATCTGAGGCCTGCCCTCTTAAAGCTGCCTATCAGGTCACAGGCCCCCCAAGTGCCTATATGGAAAATACAGCTCTGGATCAAGCAATCTTCTGCTGGGTCCCTTACACACCTGTTTATAATAAAACCAGTTTTGCACAGTATACTACAATTTGGAAAATAAAACTGCTTGTTGTACTTGCACTTTTTTGAAATGTTGTCCTTTCACCTTTCTTAGTAAATAAGCTCCTTACAGTTTGTTAAGGGAACCCTGACTATGTTTCCCATTAATTAGGCTCTAGCTGGGTAATGCATTAGGGGATTTTAAATAGTTACAATGGAAACCAGATTTAAGACAGAATTTTGTGTAAGATAATTCCTTCACACCACTTTAGTTTTTAATTTTGGACTCATTATTATAATATAGGGCTCATATGTAGCTTACCCTTGTCCAGCCCCTTGTCTCTCCACCCCCAGTGTAAGGCATCCAGCCTGGTGCTGTGGACACTATGAGGGTTGCACAAAAATGGACACAATCATTTTACATATTGTTTTTCAGTTGATAAAGTTATTCATGCCTAAACTCATAGTAACATAGTAAGTTAGGTTAAAAAGAGACACACGTCCATCAAGTTCAACCTTTTTACTCTATGTTAACTTGCCTAACTGCCAGTTGATCCAGAGGAAGGCAATACAAACAATTTGAAGCCTCTCCAATTTGCCTCAGAGGAGAAAAATTCCTTCCTGACTCCAAAATGGCAACCAGACTATTCCCTGGATCAACTTGTACTATGAGCTATCTTCCATATCCCTGTATTCCCTCACTTGCTAAAAAGCCATCCAACCCCTTCTAAAAGCCCCAATCTAATGTATCAGGGAAAGAATTCCACATATTCACAGCTCTCACTGTAAAAAAACCCTTCCGAATATTTATGCTGAACCTCCTTTCTTCTAATTGGAATGGGTGACCTTATGTCAGCTGGAAAGACCTAAATAAAGCATTAGAGACTGCTTGTGTTTGCCTTTATTCATGATAAACGCCATTGTACCTGCCTAGTCTGTTTTGATGAATTACACCAAAGTGCAGTTGTTGGGAGTTGCTGGGTGTTGTTTAGTTTGGCAATGCAGTAGATCCACTCTCTTCATGTCATTGGAGCTCTGGACCTGAATGTTCTTTATAAAAGATGACTGTTGGTGTCACTTTCCCTTTTTCCAGGACTTTGATTTGTCTCCAGGGTTTTCCCCAGCTTTTCAGTGTGTCTAGTAGGGTCTGGGCTGCCTGGTGCTGTTTATATAGACTATTGGATAGACCGGTAAAAAAAAAATTGATTTTATTTACACACAGAAAGGATATGAGGTTGATTTCAGCGTTGGAGAGGATAAGGCATTTCTCACTACAAACAACAATATAAGAGTTAAATAGCTATTACTGACAATGGCATTTCACAAAACAAAATAAATGAGCAGAGGTTTAGCAGTCACACAGATTTCCAATTTGATATTCATTTTGTTTTATTCACGGCCACCCCCTGCAGTCCTTGTTTTATAAAGCCTGTTTCACCCCCCATTCCACCACAAATCAAAAGGGTTCGAGCTTTCAGCAAACTGAGATGTATAATCGATTGTGCGTGCCAACACGCTCAGAAAATTGCATCAGTAACATATTGAACAACTGACAAGATACAATTGCATAGTGCGTTAGATATTATCTTAATGGAAGCAAGTTGCAGATTTCAATAACTTTCATATCCCTTGCCTTGAGTAGAACGACAGCTCACACGCCGCGTAGCTGCTAATGTCAAATTGCGTGCAGCAGGCTAGCCGTTTTCTGAGGCCATGAGGGCATGATTTACTTTTGTGATTTGGCATTAATGTGGTGTTACCACAGCAATACTCCCCTACAGATGTACTAAGCACTGCTGCACTTTACTTTTAAATTACCCATCAAGGAGTCAATAAACACAGCAGGGCCTGCTTCTTGTATACCAATCAAACAGATGGTAAACTGCACAGAAATAAAAGATGTTGCTATTATTGTCAAGAGCTAGTATTTCAAAGTGCCCAGAAAAAAATTGCAGACAGCCCACTTTCATCTTCCTTTCTTTAATAATTGATGGTTCATCATCAACAGTTCTGGAGGAAAGTATGGGACTTTTTTAATTGTGTGTGTGGATAATGTGTCACATGACAGTTTTTAATATTAAGCTTTTAACTAGCTAAACCAGCACTCTTTTTGGTGTGGTAGAAAAGTAAATGTGCTACATACATAGACTTTGGTGCTCTATGTTATATTGGATATATACGGATAGCAGATATCAAGCAATTCAGAACCATATAAGGCTATGGACACACAGGATTTTGGCTCCAGCTTTTGTCAGACTGTGTATTTTTGCAGGCTAAGAGAAGCCGATCTGCTAAGTGCCCCTGCTCCATTGATTTGAATCAGACCAGCCTGTGTGCAGTCACACACTGACCTCAGCTTCAGCTCTGCTATATGTGACCACACACAGGCTGATCAAATTCGAATCAATGGAGCAGGGGCACCGAGCAGATATGCTTCTCTCAGCCTGCAAAAATATGCCTATAAGTTTGCCCATAGCACACATCCACAAGCCACTAGTGATTGGCGAATAAATTCATCAGGCGCAAATTTGCAGTGAATTTCCGCATTTCGCTGCCAGCTAATAGATTCGTCAAAAAAATTGTGGGTGCGCGTCAGAATAGTCGCATACATTAAAAATTGTTGCGCGGCAAAATTATTTGGACAACCATTGACTTTAATGCATTTGGACAAAATAGGCACGAGTATAAAAAATTTGCGGGCGTCGAAATTGACGAGCGTCAAAATTATTTTTATGCCCATTGACTTCAATGAATTTCGGGAAGTTTCGCTGTTTCACTAATTTCATATTACATTGTAATATTATTACATATAAATAAAATACATTGTAAAGAGAAACCTTATATGGACATTACACTTCTGTTTTCAGCTTTAGGGATTGTGCTTAAAGGAGAACCAAACCCTTAACCTATAAAAACCCCTACTTCCCTACCCTACATAGACCCCCTCCCTGCCTAGGGGTGCGCTCCGGTAATTAACCATGACTCTTTACTTCCCTCTCTTTGTAGATTCAGCGCAGCGGAGCTCACAGGCACCATCTTTCTGGTCTTCCGTAATCTTCGGGTCTTCTTCCGGTGCTTCGGAAATTTCTGTCACTTTCGACGCACGCGCAGTTGCCAAAAACCGGAAGATAAAACTGCGCATGTGCCGATACATTGCTTAATTCATTGCTTACTTACTTCATTGCTTACTTTTGTATCTAGGGTATAATCTCAAAAGAGGTCATGTTTTGACTGTTATTTCCAAAACACTTATCCACATAAGTATATATATATATATATATATATATATATATATATATATATATATATATAATATATATATATATAATATATATATACACACATAACATCATTTATATTGTGCTACCATTACTTGTATAAATGGCTGTACAAATATTTCATTAATTAAAAATAAATGTGGAACCAACCAAGGGTGGACATTGAAAGAGTAGGTATATTAAGGACCCATGACTTTTGCTGTACCCTTCCTCTGCCTTTCATATCTAAAACTGGAACAGGGGAACTGAGGGCTAGGGATGGGAGAATTTGACCAGTTTCGCCAAAAAGTCACCGCCGGTGAAAGTTGCTGACCCTTAAAGGCTATGGGCAGCAAAAATTTTTTGAAGCGTGTCGAATTTTTTTTTTTTACACTTTTTTTTTCTTTCACCCGCAACGATATACAAGTCTATGGGCATCATTTCCATGCAAAACAAGGCGAAAAAATTCACCCATCCCAACTGAGGGCCCATGGGTGAGGGAGGCACTGACAGGGAGGCCCAGCGGCTGGACATTACGCCACTAGATTGCACCTACAGTATTTGCAAAATGTTTTCTTTTGTTAAGGTATTTTCTTTACTAAAGGTATGGGATCCATTTTATCTGGGAACCCGTTATCCAGAAAGCTCCAAATTATGGCAAAGCCATCTCCAGCAAACTCAATTTGAAATAATTACAATTTTTAAACATGTTTTTTTTATCTGCATGATAACACAGAACTGTGTACTTGATCCCATAATAGACATAATTAATCCTTATTTGAGGCAAAATCAACTGTTGAGTATATTTAATATTTAAATGATTTCTTAGTAGACCTAAAGTATGGAGATCCAGATTACAGAAAGATCCCTTATCCAGAAAACCCCAGGTCCTGTGCATTCTTGGGACCTGGCTATCTTTGCTATCTTATTTGAAATGTCTCCCCATAAAGCCTTCACCCTGTCCTCTGTGCTAGCCGTGACAAAGTATTTCCATTTATGTTTTAACTTTATGAGCAAATTTGGCATCTATTTAAATCTTACTTTTTCTTTACTTGCATCTTTATCCCTCTTTCTAAACAAGAAAATTTGCAATAATAGAAATTCTAGTAGATTAACAAATAGTTTTAGCATGCAAGATATGAAGCATGTGCAACATTAAGCTTCCTGTAAGACCAGTTATTTTTGTCTGACCAGTCAATCCCAATGAAATAGTTTCAGATGCATTGCTTCATTGTTAGGCCTAATGTGATCAATGCAATTTACATGGGTGAAACTTCAGCATTCTTTAATGGAGCCAATATTCAAGGGCAAATAAGGTCTTGAGCTGTATTAAAAGGGGCATAGAGTCAAGGGAGGAGGGGGTCATTCTTCCACTGTATAGAGCACTTGTAAGGCCCCATCTAGAATATGCCGTACAGTTTTGGTCTCCATCACTCAAACAGGACATTATTGTAGTACAGAGAAGGGCAACTAAGCTGGTAAAAGGTATTGAAAATCTTAGCTATGAGGAAAGACTGGCCAAATTGGGGATGTTCACGCTGGAGAAGAGGCGCTTAAGGGGTGATATGATGACTATGTATAAATATATAAGGGGATCATATAATAATCTCTCTAATGCTTTATTTACCAGTAGGTCTTTCCAGCTGACACGAGGTCACCCATTCCGATTAGAAGAAAAGAGGTTCCGCCTAAATATTCGGAAGGGGTTTTTTACAGTGAGAGCTGTGAAGATGTGGAATTCTCTCCCTGAATCAGTTGTACAGGCTGATACATTAGATAGCTTTAAGAAGGGGTTGGATGGCTTTTTAGCAAGTAAGGGAATACAGGGTTATGGGAAATAGCTCATAGTCCAAGTTGATCCAGGGACTAGTCCGATTGCCATTTTGGAGTCAGGAAGGAATTTTTCCCCCTCTAAGGCAAATTGGAGAGGCTTCAGATGGGTTTTTTTTGCCTTCCTCTGGATCAACTGGCAGATAGGTAGTTAATAAAATAAAATAAAAAAAAAAAAAAGGTTGAACTCGATGGACATGTGTCTTTTTTCAACCTTACTTACTATGTTACTATGTTACTATGTATTACTTGAAAACGTTTCTTATAACCCCCCTCCCTGAAGAAAATCACCTCTATATTTAGCAAATGCATTTGCTAAAGATTATGTAATATGTAATACTGCCAACGTTCTTACAATAATTTAGCACACAATTCACTGCAATGAAGTATCATATGTTGAGCACTGCTATGTGGAAATTGTATGGAAGCATGTATAACTTTATTAACAGGAAGGATAAACATTGCAATAAAAGAATATAAATATACAAAAACTATGTGCCAAGTGGTAATAAACATAAAAGGAAGACCGTCCATGCCCCATAGAACTTACAAGTGGGTGGACATTTTGATTCTTGGGTTGAACAGGACCTTGTTCTTAAAACCTGCCCTATGGCAAATCATGGCAACAAGTCACATGGGTAAAGTAGATTACCTTCTGGGTATGCTCTACCATAATGCAATAAATCAGTCTGATTAGTTGGTGAGTTGGGGTGTTAGTCACTAGTGATGGGCGAATTTGTGCCGTTTCGCAGAAAAATTAGAAAATGTTTTCCATTTTTTTGACGCCGGCGAATTTTTGCGCCCGTTTCACGAATTTATTTGCCGGTGGCGAATCGCGCAAGTTCGCTGCAAAATCATGCCTGGCGAATAAATTCACCCTTCACTATTAGTCAGAGACCAAAAGACCTGTATTAGGGGAAAAGAAAAAGTAAAATGGAATAATAAATACACTTTAAATACACTTTATTGTATACATCCTGCAGCTTATCGACCTAACTGTAAAAAAAAAAAATAGAGAAAATAAAACAATTTGTGAGGGGTAATCATGTGTCCTTTGGATGAGACCAATTAAGGAATAGCCTTCCATTGTGTGAGTATTAGTATGTGATTGGTACTCTCCAGCCATTTTCTTCCAGCAAATAAATGTTCTTTATAAACTGATTTTATAGTCTTGTTTTTAAATAAAAGGTATCTTTACATGATGCCAATTTTGGTCCAAAAATAGTGGTCCAAATCCTATAACTCCGTTATATATTGCAATGGGTGTTACAGCTTAGAGTTGTACAGTATAATACAGAAAAAGAAGATACCCTGTCTCAAATACAAAGAAAGATCCATAACTATCAAACAAAATGTGCATCAATAAAGATATACTTTCTTTATAAATAAAATGATATATTATAGGCATTGGAGCTCCTTTCAACCAAAGTCCAAATCAGAGTCATTAAACTCATAAAGATACATATCTGTATCTAATCTACTTGTTCTTTTGCTTTTCCCCAGGTAAAAGTGACCCATTTTGTGTTGTTGAGGTGAACAATGACAGACTTATGACTCACACTGTATATAAGAACCTCAACCCTGAGTGGAACAAAATATTTACATTGTAAGTTTTTATTTTTTGTATATTTATATGATGCATCACCAAATGACATTTCTTTCTCTTTATGTTAATGTCTGACTGCAGCATGTCAACTTTTAATAAAGTACAAAATAAATCCCAAACAAAGTGTTGTCCCCAGTCCAGTAACGTGTTAGTCTCTCTTCCACCTCTAAGATTAATATACTGTCACCATGGTTCACTTTTATTTATATGGATTGGAATATGTGGTGGAAGTTTTCGACACTGATGGTGAGTGTGGTTACACGGAGGATGTACTGTATGTTTAGTGAGAAAGTTACACTATATTTTTTTATTTTTCATAATTCTCTTTTTAAGGTTTGTCCAGCAACATTTTTGGAACTATTAAGAACATTTGGAAAAAAAGGTTGTCAACATTTTAAGGCATAATCTGGGATTTGTGCCTAAAGGTAGCTTTTATATCTGAGATAAGTTCAGGTGGCTATAACTGGTTGACAAAAGCTGACAACTTGCTCTGTATTATCAATTTGTTTCCCATCGGATCAAGGACCGCATCAATGCGCAGATGTAGTCCTCCACTCAACAGGAAGGTCAAACCATGTCCTCATTAGTAGCAATTATGGTCCCATCATTGGCCAAGGGTCAAATAATCAGATCAGCCTGATCTGGTGTGTACACTGGTCAAAGATATGAGGTCACCAAGTGAGTGGATCTTTCAATGTGAGGCCACCTAAAGGTAACATTGTGCAAGATTGCATGTTGATGTTCCAGTACTAGTGAACTTTGACCCCTTGAGACCAAGTCAGCAGCTTATCAGGCCATGTGTGTGGCGCTTCAACTGGCCTCCCGTCCATCCCGTCCATCTGGTCAAAAACCACAGAAATGTGGACAGACAAAATCCTATCAACAAGAGGATGGCATTGGCTCGTTGATGCAGTCCTCCCCATGAAGGCATGCATTCCTTTCATTGTGATCCAAATTGGATCAGCCCGATATCACCCACATCTTTCAATGCATGGCCACATTAAGATGCTGTTGTGTGAGATTGTATATGGATATGGATGTTCCAGTACTGTGATTTGTGCTATATGTCCACCTATATCAACCAGTTTACTTTTGTATTTAAATTGTCAATAACAAATTCATAATCAACTAATCTGAAGCTATTCATCCTTGAAGCATTTGCTCAAACTGTCCAAAAGATCCTGGTTAATAGATTTCAGTTGTGATTTCTACAAACAACTTTACAAAACTGGATTGATGTCTAACCTTCAGCCTCACTTGTACATAATATTATTTAAATGTATAACTTTATATGCCTTGTGCAGTTTTATTTACTTTTTTTTTACTTTTTTTGTTCCTTTTATGTTATGTAATATTTATGTAGTTTTTCCTTGTAAACAAACGGGGGCAAATTCACTAAGCGCCAGAGCGCCTAATGCTAGCGTGAATTCGCTAGCGTTGGGCATTTTCGTTACTTTTCACTAACGGATGCTGGCGTAACTTCGTTAGTGTTACTTCGCACCCTTACGCCTGGCGAATTTGCGCAACGGATGTAACTACGCAAATTCACTAACGCGCGCATTGTTCTGAAAGCTACCTTTTACGCTAGACTTCCTTCGCCACCTCAGACCAGGTGAAGCGCAATAGAGTAGATAGGGATTGCTTCAAAAAAAGTAAAAAAATTTTCTAAGTCCCAAAAAACGCTGGCGTTTTTTCTTTATTATGGGTGATAGGCTGAAAACGAATTTTTTTTGGGGGCTCCCCTCCTTCCCCCCTACATTTCCTAACTCATGGCAACTTAACTATACAGTGGGCACATGTGTAGGGCAAAATAAAAATTTTATTTGATGTTTTGAAGGTTTCCCAGGCTTGTGTAGTGCTGCTACGAATACTTCCATTGAAATTTGAATTTGGCGCCATATGCAAATTAACCATTGCTAGCGTAACTTCGATTTGCTTGGCGAATCAACGCTAGCACAACTTTGCAACCTTACGCTACCCCTGAGCGCAACTTCGGATTTTAGTGAATGTCCCACACTGTATGCAGAGGCCATCCCAAAATATTTTATTTTTAGTATAGACAATTAGGGGGTTATTTACTTAACTCTGAATGCAAAAATCAGGAAATGTTTCTTGATTTTTTTTTCATAAAATCAAACTTTTAAAAAATAATATATTTTTCGTAATTTATTAAACCCCGAGGATATAAAAGTCAGAATCAGAAAATCCGGCATCTCAGACCTGTCAAGGTTGCATATAAGTCATGATTTTTTTTGATGAGCGCTGGGTTTCGTACAATACCCCGGAGTTTTGAGGCAAAAATCTTTTCACCCGAAAAAATCGTGAAAATCTGATTTTATCCCCCAAAGTAAATTTTTGGGAAAAAGCAAAAATATTTAAGCACAAAAATCCGAGCGGATTTGATTGGAGTTTGTAGCAGAAAATACTGAGTTAAATTCAGACATTGATAAATAACCCTCCTAAAGTTGATTAGGTAGTTTCTAATATGGTAACAGACAATGAAGACAACTCTTTACACTTTTATTGTTATTTATCTTTTATAATACATTATATATCTTTATAGAATCATTTCATAGGTAACTTAATACATATTTTTCTTTGCATTTCCTATGCTCCTAACTATACTTCTAACTAATTAATAGAAAAGTTTAAGAACTGGATTGCTGACACCTTTTTATGTCTTGTGGGTTTTATTTTGTTATTAAAAGGTATTATAACCTTCAAATAATCCCCTGTTTTGCAGATGATTGAAGAGTTGTAACAGATAAAAATAATTCATGGTATTTGAAATCAGCAAACAAACTCTTTGTGTAGACTAAGCTTCAGTCTATGTCAAAACCTAAGTAGTGAAATTAAGAGCTTTCCTGCTTTCAAAAGCCACCTGCAGATTTAGCTATATTCTGCTGCTTAAATTGTGTCATTTCTATAAGAAAAAAATAATAATAGATCAAAACTAAGCTTTCTCTTTTTTCCTCCAAAGAAGCCCTAATAATGAACTTGAAACAAAAAGAAAATCTGTTGCCACTGTTACTCCTCCTGAACTGTGTCACCTAAGGCATTGCTTTCAAAAGCATCTCGTCTTTGCGCTGAAAAGAAGAAATCTTTTAGAAAATAAGACCTATTGTGGTCTTTTATGAGCACACAGGATATAGCCACAAATTAGTTCTGCAAAAAAGAAAATCTGTAGAAATCCAGCGCTTGAGTACTTCATTCTGCTACGGTCACATTGACTGATTAACCATCCGACAAGAAAAAATGTAATAAAACAAAAGTGATAAAGAAATAAACAGGCACGTTAACCAGAGACAGTAATTATCTGATGTGATAATCTTGAGCAAATTGGGCCCTTTGACTATTCTTCCCTATAGGGCTTTTTGTAAGAAATCATATGCTTTTCTAGAATACAATTATCTGATTAGAAAAATGGAAGAAGGATTGTGGTTTCCCCAGAGAATTAATATAGCCTTTTATCAGAATTATGTTTTTTTTTTATTATATGAGCTCTTTACGACAAAGTATAGAAAGAGAAAGATAAGTAGCTTTCTGGTGCATACTATTAAACATTATATTTTATTGCTGCAAGGCTAAATCTTGGAAACGCCAACCAAATCTTTATTTTTATATATATATTTTTTTTTTATTTTTTTTTTTTGTTATCACTAAATTTACTATTAGTAAATTATTGATTTACTATTGATGCCTAGTAAAGTATTGTTTTACTACGGTGGCTAAGGTCAAGCCAATCAGATGCTTTCATTTGTTGGATTTGGTAGGTGAAATGAAATTCAGCCTTTATTTACAAACATTTTGATTCAAATCAAATTTGCATTGCTGAATCACAACTAAATTGAATGTTTACAAACATACAGTGCAAGTTTATCAGAGCCACTGTTACCCTGAGAACTTATATCTTGTCTCTTGTCCAATCCCTATCCCAATAAAGTGGAGCGAGAAGAAGTGACAAAGCAGGTCTGAAACCCACTTTTAACCCCTAGGGTCACATATTTGAATACAGATCAAGGGCGGGCACGCCAATAATTGAAATATAAGGAAAATGCTATATGAGGTGCAAATATATATATATATAGAGAGAGAGAGAGAGAGAGAGAGAGTCAATACATTACATAAAAAATGAATAGTTGTCTCTCATATATATACAGCAAATATCACAATGTAGAAATACATACCACACAACTGAAATCAGGGCAGAGCAAGTACTTGCCAGCAATGAGCCAGCTCTTACGCCAAAACTTTGGGGTAATTCAATTCTTCTTCTTTCATGCATTCCTGCTTTTCCTGCCAGGGCAAATATTTTTGAATTAACATTCTGATTTTGGCATCTCAAAGTACTGTGACCATCCAGACTAGGACGGCATTGATTCAACTGGTTGATTTCATCTATTGGCCAGTTATTGGTTAAATTATATTAATTCTTAACTAAGCAGTCTGACTTAATTATGGATTGATTGTTGGATTAATGGATGCTAATGACCAAATCAGGCTATGTTAAGTAGGCTGTATACTTTGTTTATTTCTGGCAGTATATAATTCATCTCTAGTTAAAAATCAGCCTCTTTTTAAAGGGGCAGTTAACCTTTAAAGGAACAGTAACACCAAAAAAATTGTGTTTTAAAGTAATGAAAATATCATGTACTGTTGCCCTGCACAACTGATCTGTTTGCTTTAGAAACACTACTATAGTTCATATAAACAAGCTGCTGTGTAGCAATGGAGGAAATTGAAAAACAGCTATATGGCACAGGTTAACTAATGGATAACAGATAACACCGTTACACAGACAGAGCTTATCTGCTATCTGCTGTGTAACTTGAGCCTTTTCTTCTTTGAATGGCTGCCCCCATTGCTACACAGCAGCTTATTTATATAAACAATAGTAGCGTTTCTGAAGCAAACACAGCAGTTTTACCAGTGCAACACTGCATTATATTTTCATTAAAACACTTTTATTTTTTGACGTTACTGTTCCTTTAAGTTCACCTTTTGTATATTATAGAGTGGGAAAATCTAAGCAATTTTTAAATTTTCCTTCATTATTTATTTTTTTACAGTTTTTTCTTAATTATTTGCCTTTTTCTTCTGACTCTTTCCAGCTTTCAAATGGGGGTCACTCACCCCATTTATAAAACAAATGCTCTGTAAAGCTACAATTGTATTGTCATTGCTACTTTTTATTACTTAATCTCTGTATTCAGGCCCTCTCCTATTTAAAGTCCAATCTTTTATTGAAATCAGCTCATATTTGGAGCCTAGCAATTGGATTGTTGAAATTGCAAACTGGAAAGCTGCTGAATAAACTGAAAAACCACAAATGAAAACCAATTGCAAATATCTCAGAATATCACTCTCTACATCATACTAAGATTTAACACAAAGGTGAACAACCCCTTTAAACAGAAATAATGTAAACAGCAATCACTACTTTCAAATATAGTTTATATTTCATTATACAATCTGCATAGAGTACATCAGATAAAAAGTGTACTGCCTGCTAATTCCCAAAAAATACCTTGTCCTTGTTATATATTTTCAGTATAAATATATACACAAATATACATTTACTGTATATAATGACTATGCAGCCTGCAGCATTTTTCCATTCCTCAGTATTTGTCAGGAATCTGATTTATGAACTATATGACAGCTGTGTCAGGGCAACCTTTTTCTGTAGTCTTATAAGTCTTGAAATCACAAAATTGGCATGTAAGTGAATGAATATAATAATATCTTTGAAATATAGTTCAGTTAACTGCAAAAGCCAGTATTATGCAGAAATTAGTATAGTCAAAATGCATAAAAATAGCTTTATATTAGCAGCTTTTGTAATTGTAGAATTAGCTTTCTATTTGCAGTTCAGCCAAAGTGAACCTGACATACCTACATTAATGCAGTGATTTAGAGGGGTTAGTATGGAAATGCGTATTGAAGAAAAACACACATCTATAGTAACAAGAGTGTTATCATAATCATAGGGCCAAACTCTAATCAGAATGGGGACCCTTTTTGAGCACTAGGCTATAAGTTAAGAATCCCTGCTGTAGACGAATCTGAACAAAATATTTAATATAAGTGGTTCATTTTCTGGAACACAGGATATCAGAACTTTGAAGGGGTTGTCATTCCATTACAGGTAGGAAACTGTATAGATCAGTGCTTTGTGGGGAAAGTATGATATTATGTGACAGAGCATGTACAGCATATGTTAGGGAAAACAGGCACAATGTAGACAAATGTAGTAAAATGTCGACTTTTTGTCGGCTTTTTGAAATTTTAGTGTGCAGGGGTGTAAACAGTTCATTGCAGTTTGCTGTTGCTGCTTAGAGGGAAAGTGGGTCACATTTTATTTGTGCTGGCCATGCTGGACTTGGGTATCAGGAGCCCACTGGGGCTGCCCAAGCCCCCCCCCCAGTCACACACACACACACTGTTCCCGGTAATGTTGTATCTTACACTTGTGGCCACGTTGCATCTTGTTACTTTTATTTGTGACACAAGTTCAAGGCAGGGAGCGGACCTGGACCGGCAGACCATCGGGTTTTTTCCCCCCTTGTCTCACTGGCCTAGTCTGACCCTGTGTCTGGGGTTTAACAATAGAAGGCCTTCCAATGGAATTTAAAATATGAAATATTTACATAAATAAATATATAACATTTTGCCACTGTAACTATTATTGTGGAGGCTAAGCCTTCTTACATCTTCATTATTCTCCACTTATGAAGTTTAGGAAGGATGCTTTTGCAGAGGCAAGCTAAACAGTACTTCAGAATCAAATGGTTGGAGTACAGTGTAAAGTACCAACAGCCACATATTTGGTGCACCACTGTTGAATGTACACAAATGTAGTGTTGATTATATTGAGAAGATACTTCACATAATGTATAAGATCCAAGTGCCCAGTTCAAGTATTTTATTAATTCAGTGGAGCTCAACCGACTAACAAAATGACACTTTCTATTGTACTGCATCTACCGATTAATATAGCTTTCATATAGAAGCAATCTGGTATTGTCCAATGGTCAATAACTTAGATTCCCTACTAGACTTTCATCTTGATGAGTCTTTCTTTGTGTTGATTCTGGTATTGAGATTATGATGAACAATGAAAATGAATGAAAGTTTTTTATGTGTAGATGATGGGATGTCACTCCAGAGTAGGTATCCCTGCACTTTTCACCCACCAGGTGAAAAGCCAATAAGGCTTGCAATCTTGGATTGCACTAGTACTTGGAAAAGACAATGGGAGTCATTTAATGTATAAACTGGGCAAATTTGCTCCTGGGCAGTAACCATTGGCAACCAATCAGATGAGTGCTTTTAGTGTTTAATTTGCAGCTAGCTGAAAAAGCTAATCACATATTGGTTGCTGTGGGTTACTGCCCAGGTGCAAATTTGCCCAATGTTTATAAATGAGCTCTAATGAATATGTGCTTCATTACATCTAATGAATATGTGCTGATACACATATAATATAAAAATGGATAACAGTGTAAATCATTTCTAAGGGAAGGGAGCAAAGCAGCCAATGAGGCCAATGAATAAGTAATACATGTTAGTAACCTTGATAATACATCTTTTCTTTCTTTCTTTCTTTCTTTCTTTCTTTCTTTCTTTCTTTCTTTCTTTCTTTCTTTCTTTCTTTCTTTCTTTCTTTCTTTCTTTCTTTCTTTCTTTCTTTCTTTCTTTCTCTCTGTCTCTCTCTCTCTCTCTCTCTCTCTCTCTCTCTCTCAATAAAGCAATATAAAAGATATCCACTCGGTCCTTGAAGTGACAGTTTATGATGAAGACCAAGATCGCAGTGCTGATTTCCTGGGCAAAGTTGCAGTACCCTTGTTGTATGTAAGTTTTATTCAGCTGCCATACAGCTCAATGTTTCTCTCCAACCAGAGGAAGGGGGAGGGGTGGGATGTCAGTTCAACGTCTGTCAATTCTCAGCTGAAATATAGAATAACAATAATAATAATAATAATAATAATAATAATAAAAAAAGAAATAATAAAATGTAACACACTCAGGCCACGACCATGTTGAATCCCACGGTAGTTAATTTTTCCTGACAGGCTCTGTGCTGGTAATGAACAGGTACTTGTCAGAATTGCCATAGTTGTTTTTGGCTCCATGTCAGTTTCAGCAGCTGGGAGTCAAAGGTTACTGGGTGAGTATTCACTGGAGACCAGGAGACAGACGGCTGTCATGTCTTTCTTCCCACAGATTCAAAATGGTGAACCGAAAGCCTATGTCTTGAAAAATAAGCAGTTGACAGGGCCAACAAAGGGGGTCATCTATCTTGAAGTAGATGTGATTTTTAATGCTGTAAGTCTTAACTTTGTCTTTTTTTCTTGTTGATAAAGAGCCTGCTTTCTTGAAAGCTTTTGTTCCCAATCTTTAGAGTATGTCTGTCAACTCTGATTTCATTTAAACCTCTCTGTTAGGTGGAGAATAGCATTCAACCACAGCATGGCGCGCCCTCCCTACATATTACTATGCAGCTGTTGTTACTGTTGAGGCCACTACACTTATTAAGCATGCAGGTCTTCTCCTCTCTAATAATATACAGATATATCCCTTTTTACATTTTGATTTTGTGAATTTTCAATTAGGGTGCATAATCTATCACCAATTATACATAAGAAGCAAAGAATCTGTGTAATAAGCAGCATGACTCTTTCTAAAATGTATATTCCTTTGTTCAGGTAAAGGCATGTCTGGGGTCACTGGTACCAAAAGAACAGAAATACATTGAGGATGATTCAAGGCTCTCTAAACAGGTAAATATAATTGTGGTTCTTATGATAACACGTGAAAGAGATTAAAAGTGCATTCAAGTTCACCTTTAAATGAACTTTAAGCAAGTTATGGTTTGGCCTGTTTTTAGAAACTTTTCAGTTATTCTTAATCTTTTTCTGGCTCTGAAATTCTTATTTTTTTAATAAACAAAATACATTATGAATATCTCAGGTACAGGTAATATGTTACATTGCTGCCCTACAAGAATATTCTTTACAAGTTCTTGCTATTAAAGATTTAACCTCTATGCACCATGTGGGATGCAGGCAGAATGGTAGTGACTGTGAGTGCAGAGGTATTACACAGCCAGGGAAACTGCAGCAGGCTTTACAGACAGTGGGTGAGGGCAGAGAGCAAAGGAGAGTGGCACATAGCAAAAGACACATATTAGGACATCGTTAGGGGAAATCTGTCCTGCATGCGATATCAAGAAAAGGCACACTGGCACACAAGCTGTGAATGCAGGTGAACACCTTGCAAATTTTTTATTACCGGAAGTGCAACGTTTCGGGACAAGCCCCTTTGTCAAGCATACAGGATCTGTGTGAGGTGGTACATTTATAGGTGATTCAATCAGTTAATTGACAGGTGCAATCAATTAGTGAAGTTAAACATTTGTTTTAACTAATGTGAGATGAATAACAACAATTAGTTACTGTGAAACGAATAAAAAAATCTAAATAACAAAAGTCATTGGTTCCCTAGGACAAATAATGAAAAAAATAGAAAAACACAAGGCTTTAGTTCATTTCCCATGAAATACAAGTTCAAAGTCCAATGGGAAACATTATAAGGCAAAATTTTTTTTCAATGTAGCGAAGACATTTTTCAACATTGTTGCAGTACCTATAAAACAAACATGGACATAAAAAACTGTTACAAAAAGTAACTATGTATTCTTACCCTGTCTGAAGGAAAAATTAGAAGAATACCTGTCCCTGCATCAGGATATTTGCACAAAGTTTTCTTATCTGGAAAAATGCGATATCCTAAGCTAGAGCAATGCGACATGGCATGCTTTTTTACTCAACCATCCTCCGACTTTAAACCTCGCTCCTCATTCCTCAGCTCTTGCTCCTCACTCCTCAGCCATCCGTCCTGGGTCCTCGATCCTCCCTCCACAGCCATCCGTCCTGGATCCTCACTCCTCCCTTCTCCCTCCTCTGCCATCCGTACTGGGTCCTAGCTTCTCCCTCCTCAGCCATCAGGTCTTGCTCCTCACTCCTCAGGGTGTGCATATTCAACCCTGCACCCTGATTATAGTTACTTGTTCTGCCATTTCATTTAGCCAATAGGTGTTTTAGGTTTTTTAACTGCAATAATCAAATTTGAGCTAGAGCTGACAACTGAGGAGGGAGAAGCTAGGACCCAGGACGGATGGCTGAGGAGGAAGGAGTGAGGAGCAGGAGCTTACAGCTGAGGATTGAGTTGTGACGTCTGCTTTGAGGAGAGGTGAGTAGAAAAGCTGGCAACGTTGTATTCCTCTAGCATAGGAGATCGCATACAGGACATGGATTTCTCCTGACAATGTCCTAAAATGCATTCCGTAAGCACAGTCTATTGCACTTTCAGCACCAGGGTGAATACAAGGCCTGTACCCTACTACTGTGTTTGGATACCATCACAGGCCGGCCACATTATTATGAATTTCTTGAGAGAGACTGGAGGCCGGTATTCATTTGAACATGGGCCGCAATTGGCCCACAGACCGGACTTTCTAGGCCATTACCCCAGTCAATAGGTCATTGAATAGGCACGCAACAATTTGTTTTATTGTTTTGTATGAGCTTCAAATTTCAAAATGTTATTGAGATTTACGTGGTTCTATATAGTAATGTAAAAAACAGATTTACAAATCAGGTTAAGTACAATGGTTTTGTTAGGATACACTTTTTGGGCTCCATTTCCTGTTACAAATCTCCTGACAGCTCCATGTGAAGTAACTTTAAGTACAATGTAGACAGTTCTATTCTGAGACAGTGTACAGTTGGTCTAATGTCTTTATTTTTTTATGATCTTGAACCATTCTTCATTTTGGAATATCTTTCTGTATGAGTCCAATGTGTCTTAGCAACCAGGCAGTAGTTTCAGTGACATACTGGAAGATAAACAGGGAGAGGACCTGAATAGAAAAAATAAAAGCAATAATCTTCTCAAAAGCTGCCAACTTATCATGGTGAGGAGGTTTTTGTGCCCTGCTATGACCCTGAGACCTATGCTGACTGGAGTTTAAGCTCCTGGTAGGGCCACACTAGCCAAGTAAGGACAAGGACAGGAGCCAGATTAAAAGCAACTCACCAAGAGAAATACCTCAGTAGTTGTAGTGAAGGCACTCTCTAGGGAAGGAAACAACCCAAAATTGAAGTTTTCCAGTCCTTAAGGTTGGGGGTTGAGCATAGGACTTACTACCCAGTCTTAGAAAAAAAGTACTGTAGTAAAGCAATAAAATGATAGATGTCTAATGGAAAATCAGAAATGACCAAGCACGTTAAAGGAAAATGACTTTGGTTTCTGGCAACAAGGAATGTATGAAGCCTCTACAAACCAGGATCACCAAGAAATTTAGAAAGTGAACTTAGCAAATATAAGGTAAGTACAGCTGCATTACAGGAAATTAGATGGCAAGATACCAACATTATAGATGCAGGGGAATATAGTGTGTTCTATAATGGACATGGATACAATACCTTTGGAATAGGATTTGCCTTTTGTAAGGATTTGAAGAAAAATGGGAAAAAAATAAAATTGCTATAGAAAAATTAAAACCAAATTGCAGAAACTAGAAGTAAGTATTAAACCAAACGAACTGGAAAAATAGAGGAGTGCCCAACGTTAATGAAAAATAGATATAAATACAGAAATAGATAGACATTATAGTTGGTGATGCAAGCAGAAAAGGCATATAAAGGTGGAAAAGAGGAAAGAGTGGTGGGATAAGAAATGCCAAAATGCTTTACAAGAATGAAACCAAGCAAAAGCAAAAATGATTCAAAGAAAAACAAGACATAGCATAGAAAAATATTTAGCTAAAAGAAGAGAAGCAAGAAGAATACTGAGAAGGAAGAAAAGAGTCCTGGAACAGGAGAGATTGGAAGAAATGCAAGAATTGAGCAAAAAAAGTGATAGGTCAGTTATTGATGAGCCATCACGTACTAAAACATGTGTAAGGACCCATAGGGTTATATCCCCTACTGCCTGGGAATTCCCCAACTGGCTAAGGAGGTTTTGTGACTGTAACCTATGCTCACAGGTGGCATGCTTGCCCCTATTGGCCCAGGGATGTAAGGGATGTCCCCTTATGATTCTGCTGGAGGAGATCACTAAAGGGTATTTCCACAAGGTAAACCTAAAACTTGCCAATTCTGTCTCAACAGTGATGCAATGTACGCTGCAACTAATCTACCTCTACCTCAGGCATGGTGCAAAGTGGTTGATTGTGCACCTTTTTTACACTCTGTACTCTGGCCTGCACTTAGTAAATTACACCTATATTGTACTTAAGAGTGGGATGAGGCTAGTGTGAAAATTCTCTATCATATATGGAAAGAAAAGTTGCAGATATTGAATGTTCTATGGAAACACATATTGTCATTTTACTTATATTGTTATAGAACAAATCACTTAACCTGGTTTTACTTTGAATAAACGAATAAGAAAAAGATGTTTTACACATTTACCTTTGTCTTCTCTGTTTTTCTCACAGGCTTATGCCTTTAGGAAGTGTTATTACAGGAACACAAACCTGTGTTTTTCCATAACTCAGGCCTACATTTTTATTAGAACGTTTTTATTTTTGTCTTACTTATTTGTCACATTTTCTCTGAATCATTTTGTGGTGCATTATATGCCCAGCATGCAATTACATCACAAACTGGTTTCACTGCATGTTCATTATCATTAATAAGATTTGCAACACAAAGATGTTGCTAATATTTGTAATTATAAATGCTTCTGTGCTTTAACATTGAAAAATCAAACAGATTGTGGCTTAACTTAACTGTGCAAATCTTGATAAAACTGTTTAGCTTTATTGCATTACATGGTAAATCATATTTGAATCAATTGTACGGCAAGGACATTTTATCTTTTACAACAACGAGGACCACTGTATTCTATTATTCTTCTAATTAACTGTGCTTACTATAAGGGAATACCAGGCTTTTTATTAAACTTTTCTAGCAAAGATATTCCAGTCCTCTCAAATGTCACACATTTAACAGGAGAGTCATACTTTTGACCTGCTGTCCTGCTCACATACAAGGGCAGGCATTTACGTAGTTTAGAGGTCTCTGCCAAACATCATCCTTATTGCTGTAGAAGTGACCTAAGTTATAAGTGTTCAGTCTGTGTCTGTGTGAAATGCGTGCAAAAGACATCACCTTAGCAGATGAGAGTGAGTTCAGGGTTCTGATTCTAGAAACTGAATTTGAATAAATCCCTCATTCTTGCACTGGTCCCAAACAGGGGGTAACTGAGGAAGCTGACCCAGTGACTATACCAGGAGGTATGGGGGCCCTTCGAGGTCCTTATTCATATACAATTTCATTAATCATTGGTAAAACAGGTCAATCTCTAAAATTTTGGGGGCCTGAATAAAATTTGCTGTGGGGCCCAGTTATATCTAGTTACGCCACTGGTCCCAAATGAAGATTGAGCTGTAAAGAGCAGAGAATCATTGTGTGAGGACAGTTCAATGTACAATGCCACATACACAGTGCTCTGTAAGAGGAAACACGATAATCATTCAAATTGAGTTTTAAAACTCCACTTTGCCTAATTTATTCTGTGATGAGCATTCATCCTTTGAGTTTGTTGCAAAAGCCAAGATGGAACTTAGCCTAGCACTTGACTAGTTATTTTCTCAATTGATTTAAAATGATCACTGTTACGAACCTTTTCGAGTTCTCCCTTTAAAATAATTCTAATTCTTTTAACTGTGGCGCTCCAGAAGTGGCTGTCAACCTTCAAGGTCACTTTGAGACTTAATTGTTCTGATAATATTTCCATCTTTTCATCTCTTTCATAGTTACTGCTAAGGAACTTTATCCGCATGAAGCGTTGTGCCATGGTGCTCGTCAATGCTGCCTACTACATTAACAGCTGCTTTGATTGGGACTCACCCCAAAGGAGTCTTGCTGCTTTTCTGGTATGATAATCCTCAACTGTCTCATATAATTATCCCATCCGTTCACTGCTTAAAAAGCAATGTAACTTATAAATGTCATCTACCTAACTCAATTCTGAACACTTAATGAGGACAGTCCACATTTGCACTCCCTTTAAATTCAAACGCTTTAAAGCTGAAAAATTAATTGTTCGCAAATGATTCTGTAATGTGTATATATATATATTATTCTGTAATCATTCTGTGTATATATATATATATATATATATATATATATATATTGTGCAAACCAATTTTCTTAGTAATTGCCCAGGTGCATGCTGAAAAGTAGAGTACTGTATCTAGAGTACAAATGAGTATATAATATATACACAAACACATAGATGCATAAATATGTAGAACCAAAATTCATACCATTCAGACATGTCATTAGTCCATTCAAATGGCAACTGTCATTTTGTAATGTCGAATAATTTGAGCTTGATAGATAAAAATGGATGTGGGCGTATATAAAAATATCTTTGAAAATAACAGTGTTTCCAGAAATATGCCCTTATTTTATTATATTGTGTTGTAGAGTGTGTTTTATTGTGTTTGTTGTGGTTTAGTTTGAAATGTTGCAGATGCTATGTTTGCATAAGGTGGACATTTTAAAGACAAATATATAATAATAATGTTTTTGAAGATGTCATTCCTTTAAGGTGAGATGAAATCGCATTAAAAAGTTCCAAAATTCTAACATGAAAAGTGAGCAGTTGTAAAAGTTTGTTAATATGTGGTATAAATCAGGTTACTTGTTGAATCCAGTATCACATTTAATCTATCACTTCTATGAATTATTGAAAAAGAGAACAGACTGCAGCAGAGCTCTTCTGCACTTTCCCTATTGAAGAGGAACTGTTGCTTTAATGTGTCATCTCTCTAGTACGCAAGGACATTTTAAGGTAATATGGTTTGGTTTGGTATTTAAAAAAAATGAAGTTTAATCTCTATATGCCTGATGGGGCTTCCCTTCACTTGGAACATTGTTAGAATCATAATTAATTAGAGGAAAAGAAATTGAGCATCTGAGCCATATGCGTATAATATACCTTATGCCAGGTCTTCACTGGCAGCAGGTAAAGGTCATCTCTGGGTATGCACTGATGAATATAACGTGAGACTAAGTTTTAATGAGAAAATGTAGTTTATAATTTATGTGATATATTTTATGCATAGTAATGGAACAGAAAGCACGGCTATTCACCTTTGGCTGTAGGAGAAAATATACACTGTTAAACAACTAATTAGTATCCTCCAAATGATTTCTCTCTAAATCCTCACATGGTAGCTAGAAGGTTAAAGGATGTCCAAGTTACTAATATAATATCTTTGTTTAAAATGATTTATCCTGCTGCTTATTTTCAGCACTTGACAGGGCTTGGTACTAAGCAATATATACTGTGAATTTTATGATATTTTAATTGTATGTGATGTAGGGACTAAATTACCTACTCTACATTTATTGGGTCCAGCCTCAGTCCTGGAATTTGGGCCAAGGAAAGCTGTCTTTAAGCTGGCCACAGATCTGCAAATGTTTTGTATAGCCTGGGAAATACATTCAAGGATCTTTTTTTCTGTTTAGGCAGATCAACTTTTTGACCCATCACTCCGGGCAGACAGAAGCTCACTCCTGGGTACAAATAATCCTTAGATGAGCAATAGGGACATGCTCCTTTGTCCCTTAGTGCTGTTACACTTGCACCCAGTGGTTTGTTTAAAGATCCCTAATATATCTAGAAATTCTGAATTTCAAATGCTTAGCTTACAAATGTACTGTATCTGCTTAGAGGGGCATCAACCCTATAACATTATTTATCCGTCGCCCAAAGCAGCTCATCATTGTGAAAATCAGTATTTTTGACACAGTATCTGAAATAATCAATGAATGAATTATTTAAGCAGCCGTATAATTTGAATAAATCAGTTTTGTTTATATACTGTATATACACTGTATATTGCTTTGTTCCTAAGTTGCCTCTGCCCTACCTATGGGGGGTTTCTATTTGTTAAACGATTAGCAGATCACAGTTACTTGCAATATCACTTCTCACTAGTTTAGCGAGAAGGAAAATTATTTTGTTTACCTCAAAAGTCCTGCAAGAATGTCTGGCTGCAAATGGTGTATCTGTACATCGTTCTACAATTCAGCGCAATTTGCATAAAGAACATCTGTATGGCAGGGTGATGAGAAAGAAGCCCTTTCTGCACTCACACCACAAACAGAGTCGCTTGTTGTATGCAAAAGCTCATTTAGACAAGCCATAGTCACCAGGGAAAATTTTTTCATGTGTTCTGGGACTGTCCTAAGATCCAACAATGTTGGACTACAATACTTAACTTTATGAACACTTCGCTAGGGCTACCAAACATCCAGTCCCCAACGTTCTGCTTGCTGGGACACACAGAGGATCTCTCTTTGCCTTCTGCCAATAGACTGTGTATTCTACAGCTTTTACACTATGTTAAAAAAGCATTACTGCTGACTTGGAAAGCAATGGAACCACCTTCTTTGGCATTTCGGATTAAATTAATAGACAACATGCTTCCCCGTCAAAAATTAACATATGTGGATGCCCAGCCAAGTTTGAGAAGATCTGGAATCACTGGCTAGAGGACCCACAGATGGATAGTACGGCACCTTAAAAGGATCAACATTTGGCTAGTTGATAGCCGTGTACACTGATTATAATGCACAAATGTATATGTATGATTTGTAACTCAGTGACAGAGAAGCCCATCAAAACCTCTTCTCTCTTTCCTCTATAACACTCCTTTTTCCTCCCCTTTTTTCTCTCTCCCTACTCTCTCTCTTTCTCCAGTGAATGTGAAAATATTAATAAATAAAAACTTTCAAAAAAAGACATGCCACAGTCATTTAGGAACAAAGTGCTTTGGACTGATGAGACAAAAATTTAGTTATTTGGTCATAACAAAAAGCACTTTGCATGGTGGAAGAAGAACACCGCATTTCAAGAAAAACACCTGCTACCTACAGTCAAATTTGGTGGAGGTGCACACATGCTGTTGGGCTGTGTGGCTTGTTCAGGGACTGGGACCCTTGTTAAAGTCGAGGGCTGGATGAATTCAACCCAATATCAACAAATTCTTCAGGATAATGTTCAATCATCAGTCACAAAGTTGAAGTTACGCAGGGGTTGGACATTCCAACAAGACAATGACCCCAAACACACTTCAAAATCTACAAAGTCATTTATGCAGAGGGAGAAGTACAATATTCTGGAATATCCTCCAACTGGAATATCATCGAAAATCTATGGTATGATATCAAGCAGGCTGTCCATGCTCAGGAGCCATCAAATTTAACTGAACTGGAGAGATTTTGTATGGAGGAATGGTCAAAGATACCACCATCCAGAATCCAGACACTCATCAATTACAGGAGGCGTCTAGAGACTCTTACATTTGCAAAAGGAGGCTCAACTAAGTATTGATGTAATATCTCTGTTGGGGTGCTCAAAGTTATGTACCTGTCTAATTTTGTTATGATGCATATTTTCTGTTAATCCAATAAACTGTATGTCACTGCTGAAATACTTCTGTTTCCATAAGGCATGTTATATATCAAAAGGAAGTTGCTACTTTGAAATCTCAGCCAATGATAAACAAAACTCCAAAGAATTAAGAGGGGTTCCCAAACTTTTTCATATGACTGTATATAGGAATGAGCTCAAATTAAGTTTATACAAAGTGAAACCCCAGGTCACTTCTTCCTAAATATTAATTTATGTATTTCATTTAAATTAGCGAACTTGGTTTGTGCTTTTGTTTTACAGATCCTTCCCTTGTCCTGAATTCTGAATTCTAGTAAATATGATAAAACATAGCATTGCTAAATAACACTCATGTCCACTGTTGTTTCTTTTCTAATGTACCTTTCTTTGTTTTCCATTACTTTCATTTCTCTCTGTAACAAGAGCAAAAAAAAATAATTGGACAACAAAGCCATCAGTGAAAGGACACACTTATGCGTGCGTCAATGAATTATTCTACAGGACAAACTTTAATCTTTCAAAGTGATTGTAGATAATTTGTGGTACCAACTGTCCATTTTGAATTGTTTTAGCCTTTTCAGTCGTTATAAGTGCTGCTGTGTTTAACATTAACATTTGATATTTTACACATTTCATTTCTGTACTGCTGTGTGCTCCTGTGGGAATGGTGCTCTATTGCTACATGAGAGAGACAAAGTATTGATCAGTTAACATTTCAGTTACATTTATGTATGTCGCAAAATTAATGAAAATGCCAGACAAAAATGTCAGAGTGCACAAAAAGGTAGAATTTAAATGTGGTTGCTTAATGAAAAGTTTAAGATGTGCATCATCAAAAAAAATGTGCCCTTGCCTTTTTCGAGGAGATCATAAGTGAATGAGGAGAGAGAAGTGCATATTTAACTGGGAGGAACATTGAACATGAAATATGGAGTGGGGAGGCTAATATAAAAGGGCTTGGTATTCATAAATTGCAAATATAAAGCACCATTGGTACAGTTAAGCCAATTAGTATAAACTGGCATTTTTGTCTCACTTGAAAAACAAGAAATATCTCCTTTTTATGTCTCATATTCTTTGGGGGAAATGCGTTTGGTGAAAATCACTGGAAATTAGAATGTTACATAAAAATATATCTTCTTCTTACCGTATATGCCCCTGCTTTTCAAACTTGCAAAGTCGATTTTCATACCTTTTTTTTTTTACTATTCAGTTTTTAAATATATTCTGGATTTTAGCAAATATCTTTTCTTGGCATTAGTGGTAGATGATCTAGTGCCAAAAAGATTATAGGGGGCCTTTCCTGGAGAACCTAGGGAGGGCATAGTATAAACGTGTTACAGATAATGAAATATTTCTATTATAATACTGACAGTTAATATTTATATTAAAATACGGACAGTTAAAGTATCATCCTTAGTGATGGGCAAATTTGCAAAATGCTAATTTTGATGCCCGCATCAATTTCTGAAATCCAAAATAAGTTGGACGCACAATGGTTTTAACACGAGTGACTTTTCTGCATCCAAAATTTTTTGACACGGGCGAATTTTCGTGGCCAGCGGGCGAAACATGCAAATTTGCCATGGATTTGCGCCTGGCGAATTTATTTATCACTAATCATCCTCCTTGTGGAAATATTTTCTCAAAAAACAAGTCATTAATATATACAAGGTATAAAATGTTTTCTGTGTTTTATACTGCCTAAATATTTGCAGTACTGTATATAATTTACATAAATTGTATATCATTTACATAAATTATATACAGTTTCTGTCTTCGATAATATAAATTCTTTTTTTTTCTGTATTCGGCACTTATGACAAGCGCAGCTATCCCTTTCTTAGAATATATCGGTTGAAACAAATCATAAAAGATCCTGGTTGTACAAGCTACATAGGTTATAATCATAAATAACTAATTAACATCTTGATTTTCCTTGGAAAAACACACAAATTTAGGGGGGTTATTAAAAGTTATAAAGTGTATTTATAAGGGGGGCTGTTTTGAATTATGTGTTAACCCTTCACTGCATGATGAAATTCATACAATGAGGGGCAATATCAGCAGCACCAGTTCCTTTTCAGCAGGCGAGGTGCCTGTCTGCCTTTAAGTAGCAACAGATATACATTTATTTACCATGGCTTTGTCTAATTTATTCGAAACATTGTCACCCCTGTGTTTTTATTCTTTTGATTTCAGTTTGATTTTTAAATACCTTTCCTATTATAATAAGGACAATATTAGAAAGAGATCATTAAAGTGCAAATATTTAACTGCATTTTCTATGTTCTGTTTTAAAAATAAAATGTTATCACCAGCATTTGTAATCATAGATTCCTTGTACTACAACCTATTTGTGAGGCATCTGTGCACAGGGGGGCAGTGTTCCTCTACAGATAACTCACCAGAAGGCAGTGCAAGAGTTGAAATCTTTATTAAAATACGTTGCTTATGACTGATCAGGATTTTTATAGCTGAGGAAAATTTGCTCAGTGCATATTTATCTCACGAGTGCCCTGTATATTAGAGCAACATCGCAACAGTTAGATTACTTTCTAATTAGCTATAACTGATCATTAAAAAAAACACTGGAGTTTATACTAATATATACTATAACTAGACTGGCACGTGGTTGTGATATATAGATGTACAGACTGAGCTGAGCAGCAGGGACCCAATGCTATTGGGGTCAGTGTGTCCGTAGGGAGCCTAACATTGTGGAGTTGCATTTGTCATTGCTGTAGCACAATGAATGTACAGTATGTATAAAGCCATAAGCAAAGACACACAGGGAGGAGGTCACATAATAAATACAATAAATATATACAAAGTACACAGCACTTATATAAGGACACAGAGCTTGCAGGGTGCTATGTAGTAAAAGCCACAGACATAGAGTTCCTATCCCGAAGAGCTTACAATCTACAACTTTAACATTTTCTTTCTGATCAAATAAATCTAGTATGCCAGCTGTCATGCTTTTACAGGGCAAGTCCCTTATGTAAACCTTTTAACAGGGTTCTTAGCTAGTGATCTGGACAAACCTGCAGGTGAGCATAGGTGATACACAGTGTCGGACTGGGATGCCAGGGGCCCACCAGAAAACATTAGAACGTGGGCCCACTTTCCAAACTATTATTCCTCCTCACTCAATCTCTTCATTCTCCTAGTCTTTTATATATACTTAGTCTAGTATTCCATTATTAAGCATTTTTTCCCATAAAGAAATAAGGAATGGCCATGAAATTGGCCACATAGTTAGAAGCAAAAGGGCCCACTGACACCTGGGCCCACCAGGAGTTTTCCTGGTATCCCGGTGGGCCAGTCCGTCACTGGTGATACATTTTGAATAAAGGATAATACTATTTTGGACTTCCTGGCAAGTATCATCTTACCATCTCTCATTTTCTGTAGAATAGTTATTGGAAGTAATTGCTTAAAGGAGAACTAACCCTCTCATGTGAAAAGCCCATTCCACTAGCCTCCATGGTGCCCTCTACCTGCTTCCTCCCCATTAGTGAAAAAATGTGCCCCTAACTGTGCAACTCATGTATCTGTGCAAAGTAGTGCATGAAGCTCAAGGGCACCATCTTCCATATCTTCTGTTCACCTTGGCCATTTACGGCGTTTCCAGCACATGCGCAGTTGATGTGAACACCGGACTGGCTCCAACTATGCATGAGCCAAATAGCTCTGTGTCAGCACTCCCTTCCAGAATAAAACAGAAGATGCGGAAGATGTTGCACTTGAGATCCGCTCCACTACTCTGCACAGATACATAAGTTGCACAGTTAGGGGCACATTTTTCACTAATGCACTATGCGGGGAGGAAGCAGGGAGGGGGCACTGTGGAGTGTAGTGGAAGGGGCTTTTCACATTAGGGAGGGTTTTGTTCTCCTTTAAAGTCTTTAAACTAATTAACTAGGCATTTCTTGTATAGTAAGCATGATTCTTAATGACCACAGTGAGTCTCATGTATTAAAGAGGTATTCTCTATACTTCTATGCTGTGTTGCATATCATGATATAGTATATTGTTCATCTGGAGTGCTGGCTAAAGACTAATGAGCAATTCTGGCTCCATCTATGCCAGCCAGTGCAACACCACAGGCAGAGTTCAATAAAAAGGAGCTCTGTTGACAGAAGATAGTAGCCACATTAAGGGCTAGTCCACACGGGGAGATAGCGACGCGTTTGCGGTCGCGGCGACAAAGCGCCGCGACCGGCGCAGGCGACAGTTTTGTATGGGCGCCTATGTAAAAACGCCTGTGCTAACCACACGAGGCGATGCGCTTTTCAACAGTCGCCTCAGGCTTTTTCAGGCGACTATTGAAAAGCGCATCGCCTCGTGTGGTTAGCACAGGCGTTTTTACATAGGCGCCCATACAAAACTGTCGCCTGCGCCGGTCGCGGCGACTGTCGCGGCGCTTTGTCGCCGCAAACGCGACGCTATCTCCCCGTGTGGAATAGCCCTTAAAGGTTTCCAAGCATTTGTTTAGATGCTGCAAGGTGTTCTCACTTCTGGCTACAACCTGTATTACCTTGTAATTCTGCTTCATACCTTGTAATCTTGTTAACCCCCTTGTTACCCTTTCTCCATCCCCATGAACTTTACAACTGCAGTAACTTGTAGCAGTGATAAATATACAGCCATTTCTAGGATTTCCAGCCTATAATCTCATGGTGTTTTCAATTTATGTTATCTGGCAGCAACCTCATGTGCCGTAGTAGTAAATAATGTCGGTATCTGGCTCAATAAACAGGTAAAGCACCATTCTTCTGCCACCATCGTAGACTGTTTCTTTTTCCATTTTTCTCTTTGGCCTATGTCCCACTGCATGCTATCTGATTAAGTGCAGGAAGATCAGACAATATAATAGTTTTATATTTTGTTTAACACAAACGGGCACATTTACTAAGGGTCGAATTTCGAAGTGCTAAAACTTCGAAATTCGACCATCGAATTGAAAAAATTCAATAGTCAAAGTTTTTTTTAAATTAAATTAAGCAGTTTTCGATCCAATTAAAATCGTTCAATCGATTGTAGAAATCGTTCGAATCGAACGATTTAATCAATAGGTCGAACGATTTTCAAAAAAAAAAACTTAAACTTCTAAAAACTTAGCCAAATATTGGCTATGGGTTCTAGGAGGTCCCCATAGCAATTCGGCAGGTTTAAGGTGGCGAAGTGTCGAAGTTGACCAGTGGCGCCACTGATCTGGTATTTAGGAGTGCTGTGATTTTAGGGAAGTATATATATATATACACACAAAATTAAAGCACTCACTTAAAAAAAAATCTAATGAAAGCAGATATAATGCTTTACAGCAATTGTTTCGATCGTCTTACAACCACTGTAAGGATATATATATATTTTTTTTTTGTGAAAATGCTGCATTTGCAGGTCTTACCAACTAAATAATAATGTTTTAATTAAAAATCCAAAGTTTCAGTCACGTAAAGGGACCTTCCTTGATATTTTTATTTGTCCCTGAGGAACAAATAGAAAGATTTTTGTTTAGTTGCAAGGACCTGCAAGTGCGGCATTCTTTGCTAATTGTTTACAATTCTTAACCTGGCAATTTAGGGATGCATCGAATCCACTTTTTTGGATTCGGCCGAACCCCCGAATCCTTCACAAAGGATTCGGCCGAATACTGAACCGAATCCCGAACCCTAATTTGCATATGCAAATTAGGGGTGGGAAGGGGAAAACATTTTTTACTTCCTTGTTTTATGACAAAAAGTCACGCAATTTCCCTCCCTGCCCCTAATTTGCATATGCAAATTAGGATTCGGATTCGGTTCAGCCGGGCAGAAGGATTCGGCCGAATCCTGCTGAAAAGGGCCAAATCCTGGCCGAATCCCGAACCGAATCCTGGATTCGGTGCATCCCTAATATATATATATATATATATATATATATATATATATATATATATATATATATATATATATATATACACATATATATATATATATATACACATATATATATATATATATATATATATATATATATATATATATAAATATAAATATATAGATATATATATAAATATATATAGATATAAATATATATAGATATATATATATAAATATAATGCACAGCTAAGGAGTTAAAGGGGAATGTGAGACAATTGTCAACAATATGCATATAGGTCTAGTCTTTGCACTGTAAGCACTGCATTAAAAATGCATATTTTGGGAGGCACAAAACCTTTTTGCTGATTTGCTGAAGCTCTGATATTAAACTTCTGCAATGTCATAATCTGCCTGAATTTTGAAATGTATTATGTAAAACATTATGCGGTATGGTGGTTTTTTTTCTCCCCATGAAAGCACCAGAGGGGCTTTTTTCCTGACATATCTATTACTTATTTATATGTTAATGAGTATTCCCTTTAACTTGGAGAGAATCATCCTGCCTATAGAATGATCTGAAAAAGATTCATTCTCGGTTTCTTGAGCATATATGTAACTAATGTAAAGACTAAAGAGATTATCTATGCACTCACATTTACCATAGTGAGAGACCGGCGATCACGCTGATTGACTTAGAAAGTATCATTTCTTGGTGACTCTTTCTTGGCTAAAAGCCTGAAGCAAGGTAGAAATCAATGCATAGAAGTGTGCAATTATTTGCATCGAAAGGAACTAAAGAGGACTCTGCAATTCCTTACTTAGTGTAATCTAGTTACTCACAGTGAAGTACATTTATTATTACTTTGCACATGCTTATTTTTAGCTTTTCATTTCTAGATGCCATAACTAGATTAACAGCTGAATAATGTTTATTATTTTTGCCTAATTGCCTAATTAATGCTTTTGCCTGTAACTCACATAATAAAACAATTTCTGACCTAAGCCACAATTTGTAAATTATATTTTTTGTATTCAGAGCACCATTGTAATAAACCTATTGCTAAATCATTTGCAGAAATACATTTCTCATTTCATAAGGAGCACATGGATATGTATATGATTCTTTCCAGAATAAGCTTTTGAATAGCAATCACAGAGAGAGAGAGATTCACATCGATAGGTAGATATCGGTACTCAAATGGTAAATGAGAACAGACAGAGGAAAGACAATTTACGATTAGGATTTAGGATTAGAAATGACAAATTTAAAACTCAGCACAATAATATAACGTAAAAGTTACATGTGTATATATATATATATATATATATATATATATATATATATAGTCACGGTCGGCACCCTAAACCAGAACTAATGCCAAGCTCCCTGGTCTCGGCTCGGCTTCACCAGTAGTGTGACCGCCTTTGGCTTCGGGAGGAGCCCTCAGCATACTCAGATGCCACCTGGACTTTTCGAGAGGAGCAAAGCGAGGAGTTCTGGCAAGCAAACGGGCACGACTGTAGTTAAAGTCAGTTAGGCTGAAGGTCACGGTACAAATGGAGCAGGCAAGAGAATCGTCAGACAGGCAGGGTCGAGGCAGGCAGATATCGAGAATCGTCAGGCAGGCAAGGGTCAAACCGGGTTGTCAATCAAGGGATCTAGCAGGAAGAGTTGTCGAAGGCAGGCAAGGGTCAGGTTCCAGAGATCAGAATAGTCAAACAGGCAGGCAGGGGTCAAAACAGATAATCAGGAATCAGATACAAACAGAATAGCAGTTGCTAACAGCACCAGGAACAAATCCTATCACGGGCACAGTATAAAGCTAGAAATCCCTTTAAATACTGTTTGAATTTCGCTCCACTGCGCGCTGACGTCATCACGTCAGCGTGCATGCGCATAAAGTCCAGGAAGAGGCGCGCGCCCTAACTAACCGGCGCTACAAGGAAGAAGATCAATGTGGCGGGCATCCCTGCCGTCCCCCCACTAGACCACCAGGGTAAGATTCTCTTACACACACATATATATATATATATATATATATATATATATATATATATATATATATATATATATATATATAAATCACAATGAGATAAGGGTTAACTGTCACCAAGAAATCAATACGGTATAATAAAAAACAGTACAGCAATGATAGCAGCATTCATATAAAACAAATCACGGAATGAGAGCTAGATATTCACACTAGACTTCAAAATGTAGAGCCTAGCATAGAAAAGAACCAAACAAAGAAAACAGTAATAAAGCAGTCATAGAGGACAAATATAGGAATATCCATTTTTAAAGGGGAAAACCCCAATAACTGTTTTTTTTTTTTTTTGCATATTAATAGTAAACTGTAATTCAAAGCAACATTCCAGTTCACTTTAATACCATGTTTTAAATTATTTTACCTTAATTTGCAAATGCAAATGAAAGCAGACTGACTCTTATAATCCCCCCCCCACAATCATTTTGCTGACTTCTACATACCATCACAATGTTGGTAGCCAGCTCTCCTCCAACTAGAACTCGAATTCCCACAATGCCTTGCATGTTCTGTGATCAACAGACGATTAAGAAGAAGAAGAACAGACAAGTGAAAGGCACTGAGGGAACAGGAGGGATTATCATAGATACAAACTGCTTTAAATTGCAATTAGATTAACAAATAACTTTAATGAAAATGTTTATGCACTGGAAAATTGCTTAGAATTACATATTTGATCATGCAAAGAAAAAAATGTTTATGTTTTGACATCCTGTATTCTGTTTACATGCAATGCTGACCTTAAAAAAATGTAGAAATATAGGTATGAGTAACAAGGTGGTAGGATGTGGCTTGTGTCAAACATTTTTGCACATACCAACCAATAAAAAGTAATAAAAGGAAGTCAATGTGAGGGGGCCTATCGGCTCCCAGCGGGAGTAGTCAGGACCAAGGAGAAAGCTTAGGGTCAAAGTGCAAGTTTGCGGTATCCAGAAAGGGGTCAGGCATAAGCGTAGTCAAGTTCAGGCAAATGTTCAACAAGGCAGGCAGCAGAATCAGGGTCAAGCCAAGGGTCAGGAAGCAGGAATTCAGGAATTTAGGAACCCAGGAACACGATAGAGCAATTCCTATATTCGGGCATCAAACCCTTGACCTGGAAGTCCTTTTATTTCAAAGTTCGAGTTGGGCGCGTGACATCATCACAATGGCGTCAAGACACCGGCGTAAGCCCACGTGCATCATGGGAGCCACCATCTTGATCTGGAGACGGGATCGCCAACGGGCGCTCCTTACAGTTGACTGAGGAGTGCACAATTCAACACTAAAATTTAAATCTATGGGGCAGATTTATCAAGGGTCGAATTTCGAAGTGATAAATACTTCGAAATTCGACCCTCGAATTAAAATACTATCGAAGTTGAAGTATTTTTCATCGAATTTGGCCATCAAACGATCAAAGTAAAATCGTTCGATCAAACTATTAAATCGTTTTTTTTTAAAAAGACAGTTCTTCGATTATCGAATGGTCGAATATTCAAACTATTTTACTTCAAATCGAATTCGAAGTAAATTCAAGTCGTAGTATCCTATTCGATGGTCGAAGTATCCAAAAAATTACTTTGAATTTCAAATTTTTTTACTTCGAATTGACCCTTGATAAATCTGCCCCTTAATGTCATTTTCTTTTTTAGTGTTCACTGTATTAAGGGGCAGATTTACTAAACTCAAGTGAATTTTCGAAGTTAAAAAAGTTTGAATTTCGAAGTAATTTTTTGGACACTTCGACCATCAAATATGATACTACGACTTCGAATTTACTTTGACTTAGTTCGAAGTAAAAATCGTTCCAATATTCGACCATTCGATAATCGAAGTACTGTCTCTTTAAAAAAACTTTGACTTCATATTTCGCCAAATTAAAGCTACCGAAGTGCAATGTTAGCCTATGGGGACATTCCACAGCACTTTTCTAAGCTTTTTTGATCGAATAGAAATCCTTCGATCGATCGATAAAAATCATTCGAATCAAACTATTCAATCATTTGATCACAAGATTTCTATTCGATCGTTCGATCACGCTAAAAATCCTTCGGCTTCGATATTCAAAGGATTTCAATTCGAGGGTCGAATTTCGAAGTTTTTTTTAACTTCGAAATTCGACCCTTAGTAAATCTGTCCCTTATTGTTGCGCTAGTGCAAATGGTTACAAAGGAGATATTCCATGGGAGCTATGGGAGGAACTCTGGATAACACCATGAGCAGACAAGTGTTGTGTGTTGGTGTTCAGGGCACACTAACCTTGAACATTTATTATAGCCAGCAACCTGATGCCCCCTCCCCCAGATCAGTAGCATTTATTGTCTATTGCAGCTAAGAACAGTAATAATAATCCTGCCCTATTTTCTGAACATGACAATTTAACTGTTTAATATGCCTGTGGCAAAATGTTGTCTCTGACAGTGTTAGTGTTCCATGTGTCAAATAGTGTTCCATTTTCTCTCACTGCAAGTGACTTAATCAGCATGATAATGACCCAGTGGCATAGAAAATAAAAAGGCCTTTTATTGTTGGAACATGAGAAAATATGAACTGTATCTCCATATAAAGCTATATCAAAAATATATACATCTTTATCAACTAGTTTAACAATAAACACTCACAGCTTTGTTAGTATGTGCTAGCTATCTCCAGCCAACACAGGTCAATTTAAAGCATGGAATTTGTATCCATTAACTATTCAAAAAAGTGATTTATTTATTTTTTTTATCTTCCATTGAATTTGATCTGCTTAGGATTCTTTATTTCTGTTTGCACCTTGAGTTTAACACACAAAAAACTGAATGCTTCTCTGGTAAGGAGTGTTGATGTTTACTGAATGGCTTTGGGTGCAAAAGAAAAAAATGTGCATTTGAAATGCCAATATTTTATTGAATGACCCCAGTGATCTATTATGCAGTAAAAAAATTAAACAACATAAAGCATATGCTGACCTTCTGCCTGTTTCACTGAGTTATCTACTTTTTTGTCATCAGAAGAAACTTCTTTAGCAAAATCTGTGTTTAATTTAGGAAAAATACCTCTTTTGACTTTTATGGTGTGTTGGAAACTGTTATTCTTCTATTGCCATCCCTTTTGTAAATTAAAGTGTGCCAGACCATCATTACATTTGTTCATTGTGCATAAATGAACATGGAGCGTCATCGTATGTGATATTGTGGGAGACAGCATCATTTTCTGCTGCCAGTAACTGAAAGTCATGATACCCTTTCCTTGACTATGGGGCACGAGTATGGTGCCCTATATTTTTCAAGCTTATGGCGGTCCAAAAATCATAGGGAACAGGAGAATAACCAGATGATACAAATTTTTATTTTTTATTTAGTTATCAGAAAGCACATACAGGTACAGAATCTATTATCCAGAATGCTCAGGACCTGGGGGTTTTCAGATAAGGGATCTTTCTCTAAATTGGATCACCATACCATACAGTAAGTCTGTAAAAAAACTAGCATTTACATTTAATTAAACATTTAGGGGCACATTTACTAAGCTCGAGTGAAGGATTCGAATATAAAAAACTTCGAATTTCGAAGTATTTTTTTGGGTACATCAAACATCGAATAGGCTACTTACGACCTTCAACTTCGACTTCTATTCGAACGATTCGAACTAAAAATCATTTGACTATTCGACCATTCGATAGTCGAAGTACTATTGACTACATACTTCGGGAGTTTAAACCTACTGAGGTATAATGTTAGCCTATGGGGACCTTCCCCGTCAAATTGCTAAGTTTCTTTTGATCAAAGCAAAAACCGTTCGATCGATCAATTAAAATCCTTCGAATCGTTCGATCGAACGATTTTTACATTGATCGATCGGACAAAGGATTTGCGCAAAATCCTTCGAATTCGATATTCGAATTTGAAGGATTTAACTTCAAGGGTCGAATTCGAGGGTTAATTAACCCTCGATATTCGACCCTTGATAAATCTGCCTAAATAAACCTAATAGGATGGTTTGGCTATGAATATGGATTCATTTAGCTTAGTTACCACCAAGTACAAGATTCTATTTAATTTTACAGAAAAAAAGGAAATCATCTGGAGTCTATGGGATATGACCTTCCCATAATACGGGGCTTTTCTGGATAATGTGTTCCAGAAAATGGATCCTTTATATAAATAAAAACTTTTCCAAGGGAACAGGTAAACTAGAGTCCATGAGGTCCAAAGTACCATATTGAAAGAAGACAAGAATAAACTCAAGCTTTTATTTATTGGTGGAGCCACAGTACAAACAGTGTGCGTATTGGCTCTTCTCCTTCACCATCCTCTTTAGCTGCCATTTTCACAACATTATCTCGGCTATAGTCTGTTTTCTTCCAATTATTTGCAAAATTGTATTCCCTAATTCCCATCCTGTTTTTTTAATCTTATCTTATCCTTTCTGATCTTCTCTACTGCATATATTGTTTTATTTATTCTTTAATCCATGTATGGTATTTCTGATTTTTTCATTTCACCTCTACTTCTTTTTCTGTTGTACTCATATTTTATTCATATTTTGTATGTCCTGTATATAATGTATATATCTACAGTATATTACTGCTCCCACTCTACACACTTCATATATATATATATATATATATATATGC
Source organism: Xenopus petersii (assembly GCA_038501925.1). Lineage (NCBI taxonomy): Eukaryota > Metazoa > Chordata > Amphibia > Anura > Pipidae > Xenopus > Xenopus petersii. The sequence goes on from CM076673.1 coordinate 170,905,807, forward strand.
AATGTGTAGTGTGAGAGCAAGGATATATAGATAGATAGATAGATAGATAGATAGATAGATAGATAGATAGATAGATAGATAGATAGATAGATAGATAGATATAGATATATATATATATATTTTTTTTACATTTTTTTTTTACATTTTTTTTTCTTCCCCCAAATTTACTTTTTGCAAATTCATTCCACTCTAATAATAGGGAAACTAGTTAGCAGCAACTGGACAGCCCATCATATTTAAACACAAGGACACTGTACTTTTGTATGTATGTGATTATTAGGAATACCGTCCTCACTTCATTTTTCTTTCCATGTCAATGTCATTTATGCCCAGGTAAATTTCACACCAGCTTTCTTCTTTGCAAGAGACCCCAGTTTCATTATATTTTGTACCTAAACCTCCTTTTGTTATACCTCCACTCTTCTACTTCACAATACAACCTTTTCATTGCTATGAATAGAAATATAAATCCAGATGCTTCAGATTGAAAGATTCTCTGATCTTGCTGCAAGCCTTCTAAAGATCACATTCGGCAATAGAGATAGCTAAAATTCTAGAAAACATATTACAAGCCAGCTCTTTCATACATTATTTATCCAAGTTAAGCATTTGTATTACAAATGTGTACAAATATATTGTTGTAATAATAATTATATTTTAATAATGGTCTAAAAACCCAAGTCAACCATTTTGCGCCCACACAGCATATTTAGGGGAGAAATACCCTTCTACTCAGCAGTGCCAAATACCTGCCCCTCTCCCCAGAACTACTGGCATAGAAATAATTGACGACTTACATCCTGCATTCTGTTGGAAATGACCACAGCTTAATTCAATAAAATATTGGCATTTCAAGTGCACAGCTTAATTGGATTACATAAAAAAAAACACAATACATAACCATCAAATATTAAATAATTGGTGTATAATAATAATTGACACCATATTAGCAGTAATGTGTAACCTTCTGTTAAATCCAGGAAAAATCTATAAGGTTGCAGCAAGCATGGCTCTGTTGGAAGAGAGCAGGGTGGGTCCTCCATCGCATGCTCCATTGAGTGTTTTGCACTCGTCCAACTCGAGGTAGCTGTCTGATTAAGCTGCAGGTGAGCCACAAATAAAAGAGGTTTGGGATTACACCTCGGGCTCCTGGGAAACCTCAGTTCTAGAGGAGGATCAGTGGCACCTGGAGACCTAATTGTGTTGGAGGAGGGTGTAAGGCCCCATGAACACCTCCTTGTGCTGGAGGGAGGTGAGCCAAGGCAGAGGCTAGCAAATGGAGTATCCCTGGAGAGCAGAGTAAAGAGGCTATTAGTGAGAAGCCTGAATGTTCCAGAGAGTGTTGAAGCCACTCTGTATGGTGAGAACCTCAGAGAGGAGGAAAACGTTTTGAGTGAAGGTGTGATGTTGAAATGCTAATGCACTATATTCCTGTGAGTTTATGTTGAGAAAATCTTGGTGTATACACACAAAAACCCAGCAACATTGAGACCTTTCTCAACTAACACAAATGGGTTGGCAGGACTTGTTTTCTCTCTCCAAAATAAACACCTGACCCTGGTATAAAGTACTTATGTCCCACCGCTCCATGATAATAGTCTAAGTCGAGGCAATTGCTGGACCCAGGCTTTCCTTTCTTTGTGTATGGGTCCTCAAGTGCAAAGATATGTTTATGGGACTCCAGTGGTGACACTTTTGTTTTGGTGTATACCAGTCTTACCAGTTATAGACCCATGGCATACCTGCAGTATAATGGACAGTGTTTCCTTGGCTTGCACCCTTTAAGTCCAAAATAGGGGCGTAATGGGGGTCGGCAACATTTCGCTGGCGGCAAATTTTTGGTGAAACGAAATGGGTCAAATTCGCCCCATCACTAGTCTAAAACACAGTTGTGGCTGTTTATGACTTAACTCTGATAATATCATATTATTGTTATTATGGTGCATGTAACAGAACAATCAGTGAGACCAATGGTTTTTGTGGGTACATTTAATAATACAGAAGAACCCCCATTTTACATTTTTCAGGGGACCAGAAAAAATTGGTGTAAAATCCAGGAAAATGTAAAATCAGGGAAATGTTTTATGCATAATATACAGAAGGGACCACAAATAAACAATGTAAAACTTAAAATCAGGGGACTTAAAATGGGGGTTCTACTCTATGTTACAAACTAATAAAATGTACACTTTGTAGTGGACAGTGATGTACAGTAGTTATCTTGGGTACATTCCTTACCAAAAAAAATGCCTGTACCCTAGGAAGAGGTCTTTCTGTTACATAGCTTTGCATTAATGTAAGCTTCTTAAGAAATACAAAAGCTTTCTAACCTGATTATTTCCACACCAGTTCTCCCAATACTACGATGAATACTTTTTAAAATTTTCATTCAATAAATAATAGAATTGAAAATTTTGTATAAACTCTGGCTCAAATGAAAAAATGTATAAAACTCAATAGTACTTTTAGCGCATTGTTCTGATAAATATTTTGCATATGACCAACCTGGGTTGTATTCTCAACACTGATTCATGCAGGCTACCTTAACAGTCACTTAAAAAACTCCTCTATTAAATATCTTGAAAACAAAATTAGTTTTTAGAAAGATGAAAATCAAATGCAATAGGGAATAGTTATTAATATAGCTTGATAATCTTAATCATTATATCTAGGAAATTATATTGTATTTCACACAATAATACTTTGACACTTTTATTAGCTAAAAATCCCCGGGCTAACAGTGGTGCATAAGGGAAGTGTTAATTAGGAGAGCAGCAAATATTAAAAATGCCTATTTAGGAATTCTTCAATCATCCTAACAAGGTGTTCTACAGTTATGACAGTTAAACACATTCCTTACTGACCGAAATATTCAAAAACAATATTTATAGCCATGCCTCATTTGTGAGCTTAATTGCATAATGGATTTTTCTATTTTGCCATTTTAAAGAGTCCTGCTTCTAAATAAGACTGTGGAATGTGCCCTTAAATGTGCTTGGTTTAAAGTAAATGATATACCTGGGAAGCATTTATTTTTTAATAAATTAAGGTTTATCTAAAACATAGCAGTCTAATCTGGGCCTCATGTGGAATCTTACAACATGTTGACTTATTATACATTTTTGAAAGAATTATATATTTTGTGTGCTTTAACTGATTCTGATACCTTGTAAATAGACCGATACAACAGCATTTACTCATAGCAATATAAAGGCTGCCTGCCAAATGCAAGCAATCATTATACATCGGGCTTATTTGTGCTTTAATTCTTTTAGACTATGCAATTTTATTAATAACAATACAATAAACATATCATGATTGTTACCCTGTTATCTAATGTCACCACATCTAGGTCTTGAAGGATTACACTGAATAAGAGTCATTGTTTGTATTCTACATAACAATAATTATTTTCTTCTTGCTTGCTTATTACATTTATACTGCTATCTTCCTTTTGCATTCGAATCTGGGTTATTATGTATTCACTAATTCTTTACCTTGTTAACCCGGGACTAAAACCTCTGTCGTGTACCCAGTGGAATGATACCAAAAAACAGATTTAAGTTACATTCCTGTGTAACAATTGACCACCAGGGGTCAATTGGCCTTTTACCTTTCTACCTGAACACCTGCAAATTGATCTGTATCCCATTCAAGATTTTAAGAACAGCCCCATTGTAGCAGGAAGTCAAGGCTGTTTGATGAAAAATTATGCCGGTGCTAGTTGTAAAGGAAAGACAAGGCTGTTATTACTCTGGGGATATTAGGCCTCACTGATTTCTAGCGAAAACAAATTTGCTGTAACTTTATCTGTAATTTAGTATAGTATAGGTACAAATAGACTCTACATTGTGAAGCATGGATGAAGTAAAACAGAAGATTGTTAAAAGTATCAAAGGAATGTGTAACCACTATATTTCCGAACAAGGTCTTTATCAGTGTCTCAAATTATGAGGGGAAATATATTGGGTATAAACCCAACACCAAGCACCTGTTTAATGCTTACTGTAAGTTATCTCATAAAAGAGAGTTTGGCAGGACTGTGTATGAACTGAAAAGATACATTTACTAAATATAAATCTACAAGTTGAGAATTTCCCTGACAAAATAAAAGTCTAATAAAGAATTATTTATATGTTATTTTGTACCTATTAATTAAAACACAATTTAATTCATTTGGTCATTAGATTTCCCATGTCTTATAAATGTAGATTTAAGATAAATAACTCTTTTCAATGATTTATTTTATTAAAATGGACTTGCATCCACACATCCACACACACACATGTCTTGGTTATTTTAGTCATTATGAAATATTGCAAGTAGTTGTGAGAAAACCATTAAAATTGCCCATATTGTGGAGGTATGTGCATATAGACAACTGGAAAGCCAGTCTTTTATCTAGATCAGTGATTCACTATTTGTGCAGCTGGTCCCTATAGGGAATCAAATACAGTGTCGGTGTGGTCCCAACTAAAGGCTTATTATGGTGAGACCTTAGGAAATACTTCTAGGAGTATCCAGTGCTCTCCTGGGTACTCCTAGAAGCCACGGGGGTCAAATACAATGACATTTAGGGTGAACAAATTTGCTAAGATATTAAAATACAGCACAATACACCAATTATTTTATATATTAGTAAACTTCTTATGACCAAATCTTGGACCTCAGAGTGGTGCTTAAACTCAACCCCTTTAAAGAAACTACAACAAATGAATGGCCCTCTAAATGGTATGCAAAAGCCCCCACCCCAATAACCTCACACACATACTGCAGGTGTCAGAAAGCCTGTGTTTGTTACATCTCACCTATAATTAAAGATGTCTAGGACATTGTATGTTTCATTATCAAATCACTACTGACCCTGATGTGTGGTTAACTGACAAATTAGTAATACTTCACTATATGCATTAAATCCCCCAGAAAAGTACTAATATGTATTTGTTTGCCTCTTTAGTTTGCCAAAATAAGCTCCTGGAGTTGCCAGCTTTGTTGCACTTCATATATGAAAAGTGTTTTTTTTTCTCATTGTAGTGTATCCATCAGTGACAAATGCATTTGTTATGTAGTACAAAATCATTTTAAGTTACCCGGTAGAAAAAAATAGACATCGGCTCCACAAATATTAGCATTATAAGTTTATGAGATGCCATCCATCTTTTCATATTAGCACAGCATCACGGGACAGATTATTTTTCATAATTGATCACTCATAAGTCATTTTTAGTTTACTATTTTTTTAAATAAAAAAAATCTACCATTTTTTAAATCTACCTACAGATATATAGCTGTATAGATTTGAAATTAAATTTCATATTTATATTTAGCTGTTCTGTGTAGTGGAAGTTACCCTTTTTTGTTAGACACATGGTTTATTACATTCGCTCTGCCAGAGGAAAGTTAAAATGCAGCAGTTATATAATGGTCTATCCAGAGTAATATGGAAGAAAAATCTAATATGGCCAGAGAATGTTCAAAAAAATTCTGACAATTCTTAATTTAATTATATGTATGCCATCAATGCGGTATGTAGAAAAAGAAACATGTATTGTACAGCTGTGTGTCTGTATATCATTGATGTGCAACATTCAAGATTTAAGATGGCCTCTGAATTTTTCTTAATTAAAGGAACATGACATTTCCTCTTGATCATCTAGCATGGGGGTTGAGGTGGGCACATGGCTTGGATGACTTCTTGAACATCATAAAGAATACCCAAGGCTGTTGAGATCTTAAGATTTAGTTAGATCTATTATCCAGAATGCTTGGGACCTGGGGTTTTCCAGATAATGGATCTTTCCATAATTTGGATCGTCATACCTTAGGTCTACTAGAAAATCATGAAAACATTAAATAAACCCAATATTCTGGTTTCAAGTACAAGAGACTGTTTTATTATTACAAAGACTAAGAAAATATAATTTTTTTTAAATTTGAATTATTTGGATAAAATGGAGTCTATGGAAGACAGCATTTCCGTAATTTATAATGGGTTTCCATAAAACAGATCCCATACCTGTATATATATATATATGTGTGTGTGTGTGTGTTCGTGTATGTACCGAGTCTCATTTGGAGGGCTTGAGCTTGATGAACTATTCTCTTTTTTGCAACCCAAATAGTTATGTAACAACAATACCAAATGTGCCTCTTTTTGTAAACTCATGGGTATTGCACAAGCCTGGCATGGGGACTATCTTACATTCCATCTATTGGACAGGTATAGGTTCAGAGTGCAAAATGATCCCTGAAGTGAACAGGTGGTCAGAAGCAGGTATTGAGGATAAAGTTCCATTGTGCCTATAGCACGGCACCTGTGGCTTGTGTCTTTATCACACTAGTTGGAGATATGACTTTGATTCATCAGGCACTATGTGACTGATTCAAAACACTTGAGTGGTGTGCCACAAGTGAATATTTGTGTCCATGTTTAAAAATGATGGGCTAAATGTCTTAAAGTATGATTGGCCCATAGTTACATTTATAAGTGGAGTGGTTGTCCTTCTGTCATTCTGTAAATTTCTGTTTAAAGGTTATAAAAGACACACATTACTCATGCATATGTAGTATCCAAAGTTTCTATGTGTATTTACTACAGCTCCTTTCATTATTAATTTGTTTAATGTGTCAGTTTGCATCATAGTACCCGTATTCGAATGTAATTTGAATATAATAAAAAACAGCCAAATCATGATGCTTTTCAGTAGGTTGGACATCGGGTAATCACATTCACAATGCATCAATTCTATAGCATACTGACATAGCATATTATTAAAATTACTCCTACAGTATTTCCATTATTTTTGTCAATATTCTCTTCTTCTTTCCTCTTCTTCACTTTTTCATACCAGATACTTTTGGGTTTTTTTTTTTATTATTCTAATCAATTATTAATTTTTCATGTGCTTTAAGCTATATACGGAAACACAATATACTTTAAATGATTTGAAGAAGGGCAGGGGGCATTAGGTTGGAAAATTGACAGCACTAGCCTGTGGGCGAGAAAAGGGGTCTGGAAATTATAGCAATACCATCAAATCTATGAATTAAAATTGCAGTTCTACTGCTATAATCACATAGTCCTGGGGCTCAATTAAAATCCACTTGTATAACCTGAACCCATGCAGCTGGACATCCTTTGAAAAACTAAAAAATTATATGTATGTATGTATATGTATATATATATATATATATATATATATACACACATAAAAATATACTCTGGTAGGTGTTATTTTGCTGGTGGTATTAGTCTACTTGAGCTGATTCTGCAGTTCTAAAGCATTCAGTGATGTCCTTTTAATTTGAACTTACATTTAATATTCAGAGAGTTTTAAGATTCAAATTTCCTTTCATCGGGTTGGAAGCAATACCGCTCATACATCACACATTTTAATGAATTTGTCTGAGTGTCATTCTGCAGTACATTAGTTAGCTCTTAGGGGCATATTTATAAAGATGTGTATTTAATTTTATGCCCCAAAAAAAGTGTTAAATTTGGCGTAAAATTAATCACATATCTACAGTATGAAGCCACTTTATTTAAACTAATGTAGAGTATTCCCTTTGGAAGGAGCAAGGCCTTGGTGTGCAATTTACAAAGAGCCACAGACACCAGAACTGTAGCAAAATGTTATGGACTTTGCAAAGTACACTGAAGTATAAAGGAGCATAGTTGCATAAGTGTCACAGCCTTGCAGCTTTAACATGCAGGAGTGCAGGCTTATATTTACATTTGAAACATCACAGATGTCCCTAGGTTTATCAAAATGTATTTATAAATATCTGCTGTGCATCCCTTCAGATGGGAACCAAGGAGGGATGCTGCTGACACAAATCTGACTTTTCTGTAAAATAGAAAAGCTCAACTAGTTCTGGTTTTAACCAACGCCCTTTTGAGGCCCCGGAATTTCTGCTGTGGTTCTAGCTGGGATCCCACAAAACTTCAGAGACCAGACTTATATGGCGTAGTACAGGCTTGGATCAGGCAAATGACGTGGTCAGAAACAGGTAAGAGGTGAAGAGCAGGCGGCAAAAATCATAGTCAGACAGTCAGAGATCTGGAACCAGGAAATCACAATAGGGAAAAATCTTGAGCAGGATCTGAACAACCAGAAGCCAACTTGGGAAAATAGGGAATGACAGAAGGGGGTTTAAATAAAGAATTTTGGCACCAAAACAGAGTGGGAAGTGAGGAAACTGAAGGAAGTACACAAACCCCTAACCAACATGGTGCTTATGGCCTCGGAGTGCAGAATTTTCCAGTAGTGGTGTCAGCGCACATGCACAGTTGCGTGACAATGTCTACCTGAGTGCTCGAGAAGGTAGGAGAGCGCCCCGGCCGGCATGCGCCTTACAGATACATATATATATATAGCAGAAATGTGAACTTGAATTAACATTAGAAAAACAGCCTCACTGCAACTGGGACAAAATTAATTGAACATGTCATTAGCTGAAATATCTTCTACACAAAGAAAATTAAAACATACGTTGGGGTAGTTGGACAGTTATTCCCTAAGTCAAATACTGAAAAAATGTAATCAAATTTATCAAAATTCAGGACATTTGGCTCAACTGAAATCTGTTTGTAAGAGAAATATAAATAGTATCATCTTAAATGCTATTCTAAGTATCTTTGTATATATTCTTCAGTCAGTGACAACCTACAGAAATGAATTCTGTGTGTAAGTTTTATATGGATGTCACCAACTACACTATGATGAAAGTTTAAAATATAGTTACTTATAGTACTTATTATAATGGGTAGTTACATGGACCAGTTCAGCTTTCATTTACTGAGCCTGAGATTGGCTTGCTGAGATTTTACAGTCTGTAACAGTCTGTAACACCTAGATAACGAAATGTATAGCTGCCTCAGGCATACTTGTGTGAAACATATGGTATAAATAGGGAGGAAGTCTACCTCAGCCTTAATTTGCACTGGGGATATACATGGGGGCTACAGTTCACCATTAGTTGACATTGTGTTTTTTAATGGATTCCATACAGATTAATCAGTTTTGCTGTTTTTTAATTAGTTAGATTTCCATGATGTAGTTCACTGGTTTGGCACTTATACTGTATCTGGAGGTTCTTGAACAATGGTCTGAATGGCAAAATGGATGATGGGATACAGTGGGAGAACTGTAGGCTGGATGTTTATAATATAGTACCTACTATACGATATGTGATGTTGAGTGCCCAGGCCAAATGTTTTCTTTGCCTCACCCTAAAACAAAAACCTCAAACAGACTGGCCTCCCAAGTTCCCTTGCAAAAAAAGGTGCAAGGATCATTTTGGTTTGGTAGTTTTATAATATTACACAATTCCCTCATGCTGAAGAAACATTTGCCCCAATGATCATGTCTTCCAGTGCTATGAGCTTGCTGTTCTTTATTGAGTTCATAATATTTTTATATTGAGTACAGCCATTATTCTACTATTTTGCTCAGTTTTTTTAATAGTGTTAAGTCTAAAAAGAGTGAAGAGTTCAACCTCATTATGTATAGCAGGATTTGCCAAGGTTGGGAATGGGATTGAATAGTTGGTCTTCACTCAAATCCAAAGTGCCTCTTACTGGAAAGAACTACATATAGATATTATCTGGGGGTCTCTGCATCTCTTCAAATAAATATGTCCATTGGTCATCAATTATACTAAATATTTTTAATGGTAATAAAATAAAGCAATTGTACACATTTTAATTTGCCTGTGTAGTTACATTGAATGTTATTAAATAATAGAGAATTAGAAAATAAAGAAATGGTTGTGTTTAATAATCAAGAGACAAGGATATTTTTTATAAAAAGTTAAAGCAATGGCACACAGCAACAGAATTGGGTAAAGGGCCATCAGATCCTACATTTGATAATTGAAATGTATAATGATGCCATACTATATGAAATTGTTGTATCTCTATTCCTTACAGTATCGATACTGTTACTAATATGATCAGCTAAATGCTTCATCCAGTTGAAATCTTTCTTTGAGCATTTGCTTGCGAGTATGTTTTTCTATGTTTGGACTGAAGAGAGCAGTCTTACTCCATAAAATATACTTTAGAGACTTTTAATTTTCTGTAGAAAATGTATATATTTCCTCTTTATGCCAAATGCAGCATAGTTTAGTAGCATCTTGTGTTCTTGCATGTGTAGCCAAATATGTAAAGTTTATGTTTCATGTCCTGTTAGTTTGCTTATTCTCCTGCCCCATGATGGCCTACAATATGTAATTACAAGGCACCTTAATCAGAAGCATTCACATTCTCTGTTTATTTTTCTAAAGTCAGGAATGTATGATGGGAGAAATATAAAAAATTGCTGAAGACACCGTACGTATGTTTAACCTGTGTGACCAGGGACACTCTATTGTCTTCTTTCTCTAGGCGTGAAACAAAAATTGAGAACTGGTACTGGACATAGCGTTTATTAACAAAGATGTCTTATAAGTTTAAAATTCCAGCATAAATCTCCATGTTTTTTACCCACATTGTAGCAGTTTTGCACAGTAATGCAATCTAACTGCATGTGATGGTACCTGCAATGGGTTCTTTAGTACAGCTGTGAATATTGTGATATTTGGAGTCCTGCTGGTGAAGTTTCAATAAAAGCATTTGTCTGCAATTCAGTAAGCACAAGTAGGCAGCTCTTGGCACTGGCAGGGGTATGGGAGTATCAAATTTAGAAAAAGCACAGGTTTGTGAATATGCTTAGGGCTGACTTAGGCAGTTAAGGATCAGCACATATCGATAGTATATTAACTGTGACAGAGTTAAGAGGTTCACAGAGTTAAGCACAATGGATATTGAATTTTACACTATACACAATTTTCACAATTCTGTATAGCTTCGCAAAATCTATGTATTACCTTTGGAAACAAAGGGAAAAAAAGAGAAAAGCAAAACCATTATGATTTAATAGAGAGTGTAGCATTGATATTGGAAAGTAAAAAAGACGTTGAAGGTGAGCATTTTATTAAAGATAAAGATACTAATTGAGAATGTGAAAAATCAATCGAGCAACCAAAGTAATAACCAGAACATTTGAAAACAAAGATAGGTCTAGAACCTGATAGTATTCACTACATAGTAATAAAGTAGCTTAATCTACTGGTCCCCAGAGCACTGCCAGACCTAGGGAAGAAGTGCCCCCTGAATGAACACTAAGAGGCGCAAGAGCACCACTTAATGCACTTGAAATTTTATTCTGGGTCTCAGTAAATGAAGCCTTATTAGTTAGGTCAATACATATTGATATATACTTGTCAATGTCTTCTATAAGAAGATCAGCAGAAACCTAGACCTGGGGTGGCAGTGGATGTGATATACTTAGATTTTGCTAAAGCATTTCATACAGTACCACACATAAAATTAAGTATTTAGTACTGATAAGTCTAAAGCAATTGAACTTGAATAATCTTGAAGTGTTTTTATCAATTTTTCAACTGGCGTCTTCAGTTTAATAGAGTGGTAGGGAATAATAATAATACTATACTGTCTTTTGAGACAGATTTTGTCTGAAATTCATGGAAGTATGAAAGTATGGTCAATGACAATGGTAACATTGAACTTATTGCAATAGGTATATATTTTTAAAGTTAATCAATATATACATGTTTGTGTAACCACAAGGGAAAAGATTTTAAAGTGACTTTGTATGTTGGTGACTGGCTGTGTCACAGGCCACCTCTTCTGGAGTATACTTTCAGCCTCAGTGAATTTCATATAACACCTTCTTGCAAAAGTTTGATTGCATCACCAATTTTTTGAGGACTGAGGAATCCACTGGGTTGAGTGTTGGGACAGTTTTAAAAGTATTCAACTGTTAGAGACAGTATATCATGACTAGCTTGTTATTTGCTGATAAAACAAAACTATGCAGAACTATATGTTTCATGCAAGATGTTACCAGTTTCCAAGTTGATAAATGCTGGATTAGAGTGAAGTAAAGTACTCTTTTGTATGAAACAGGGCATCGTCTGGTAAGACGTTATTGTGATTATAAAGTGCAATTTTGGTTGCCTGTGCATAGAAAGGCTGGAAAGAGTGCAGTGATGTGCACCTAAACTAGTTAAGATAGCAGGTGTCTTTTTCTCACAGAATACACAGAAAAGCTACCCCTAGAGTCCTTGAATATAACTTTCACTTAAGCAACATAAATGGTTCTTTACTATGGAGGCAGTAAGATTCTGCCAGCAGATGGCAGATTTTCATAAAGGAGAAGGAAAGTCTTTTTAACTTGGGGGTGCCAAAAGGAAGTACCCCCAAGTGGTTGTATTTACTTATCCAACACCCTGGGCCAGAGTTCCTATCAACAGGTAATAACTGCACCAACCCACGGTTCTCCCAGCCAGCACCACAAAGTGATCTTCTTCTTCTTGCTTCTTTGTTCTTCAAATTTCCCAGGGCAAACACATGCGCAGTAGAATGAAATTAATATTTTGTTAACATTCTGCTTTTCACTCTACTGCATATGTGCAGCCGCAAGAAGAAAGAAGAAGCTGGAAGAGAATTGCTCCTTGGTGTTTTGTGACGATTGGAACACCAGCCCGGGGTACCAGGTAAGTAAATACCTAATCAATCACTTGGCAAAAAAAAGACTTTCCTTCTCCTTTAACGCAACAGTTCAGTGTAAATACTGTAGAAAGGCTGCATGAAATTAAATGTTTCTGATATAGTTAATTAGCCAAAAATGTAATCAGTAAAGGCAGGAGTGACTGGATGTCTAATATAAAAGCCAGAACACTACTTCCTCATTTGCAGCCTTCTAACCTCATAATCATTGACCTTAAGGGAGGCCACAAGGGGCATAACTGTTCAGTTAGTTTGCTTTTTATCCTTAGCACGGAGGTCAGATTCAAAATCAAAATAAGTCCCATATGCCCCCCCTCTTTAATTCACTGATTGGTTACGTAATAGCAGGTTAGAGAGCTGCAAATGAGGAAGTTGTAATAACTATTACATTAGACATTTATTCACTCTAGCTTTTATAGATTACATTTTTAAACTTAAAACATTTTTAGTGCAGAGACACACACTGCAATTGGGGGAGATTAGTCGCCCAGTGACAAATCTCCACTTCTTCGGAGTAAAGGTGGCCATAGACACACGGATCCTATGTGCCGACATCTTTCGTCCGCCGGAGCCCACGGCACATCGTAATCGGATCGTTCGGCCATATGGCCGAACAATCAGATTACCCCCGATATAGCCATGTTTGTTAATGGCATATCGGGGAAAGATCCGCTTGTTTGTCGATGTGGCCAAACGAGCGGATCTTTGCATCTATGGCCACCTTTACTAAACTCCCTGAACTGCCTCCCCTGCCTTCCCGGCCGGCTAGAATGAAAATTGCCAGCGGGGTGGCACTCGGAGCACTTTGTTTTCTTTCTAGCCACCCGGCGACTAATCTCCCCGAATTGCAACGTGTGTCTCTGCCCTTATCTTGCACAGTTTATCTATTTACCCAGCTTAATTTGTACACTGAACTGTTCATTTAAAGCCAAAAATGTAATGTATAAAGGCTGGAGTGATTTGATGTATAACATGTCAGTCAGATCACTACTTCCTGCTTTTCAGCTCTCTTGGTTTACACTGACTGGTTACCCTGGTTATCAGAGACTTGAGGGGGGGCCACATGGTTCATATCTGTTGCTTTTGAATCTGAGCTGAATGCTGAGGATCAATTACAAACTCACTGAACAGAAATGTACCATGTGGCTCCCCTTCAAGTCGCTGACTAACTCAGAGTTATAGAGCTGAAAAGCAGGAAGGTGGATTCTGGCTGATTTATTAGACATCTCTTCACTCCAGCCTTTATATATTACATTTTTGGCTAACTAACTATATTAGAAACATTTTTATTTTGCACAGCCTATCTATTTACCCAGTTTTTATTTTCACACTGAACTATTCCTTTAAGAACTTAAACAAAGGGGAAGGTGAAGGGACACTAAACAGGGGGAGCAGGGGGTGCGATTGGGCCAGGGCCCGCACCCCCACAGGGCCCCCCGGCAGCTCGCGCACCACTGTGTTTTTACCTAAATGCGGCTGTAAATGCAGGCGTTTCCGGGTGTACGGAGGGGGGCGGGGCCCGGCTGCACGTCCCGCGCCAGGGCCCGTCCCCCTATAGTTACGCTGCTGACACTAAACATACAGAGAAACACATTGGGAAAGTCAGAGGAGTGCCAGTAAACAACTTTTGGGTGATCTGAAAGGGATGGATACAACATAAATAAAATATATGTAGATGTGTTTAGTTAATGTACTCTGATCCACCAATAGCCATTTCCCATTACATTGCTGAAAATGAACTGTCATTGGTATTACAATAGAGGGTGTAAGTCAGCATTTTCAAGCATAGCCAGTGGCAGAATAATGCTGACCAGACTTTCCAGAAAATCAGAACATTTATAGGCCTGAATTGCATTGTGGGTAAAAAAAACCATGGCGATTACTCTTGTAATTGCATTTTGCTACCTGCTCTTGCAGTTGTAAATGACCAGTATTTTATGCTGATAATTCCATTGTATTTATTCCTCTTATTAACCAAAATATTGTATGCCATTCTGTTATCTGATGGTGTAATAGGAATATTTTGAGGCACATTTATCAAAGGTCGAATTTCAAATTCATGTGAGTTTTTACTCACTCCCATAAATTCGAAATTCGACCAATCCAAATTTATTAATAACAATTTACAAAACTCGGATGAATTGAATAGAACGAAAAATCAATATGAGTTTTTTTCTACAAAAAAAAAACCCTCAAATGTCAGTAAGGCTGCAAAAAAACTCTAAATTGATCCCTGGACCTCTCCATTGACTTATACAGCAATTCGTCAAGTTTTAGGTGGCGAATAGTCAAATTCGAGATGACACAAAACTATCCAGTCCAATTAATTCCATCCAGGATGTGGCATCCTTGCAACATGATCTTGACAAACTGGCAATCTGGGCAGCTAAGTGGCAAATGAAATTCAATGTTGATAAATGTAAAGTCATGCACCTGGGATGTAAAAATATCCAAGCCACTTATACCCTTAATGGGACTGCACTAGGCAAATCCATTATGGAAAAGGACCTTGGAGTCTTTGTAGATGATAAACTTGGCTGTAGCAAGCAATGCCAGTCAGCAGCATCAAGGGCAAATAAGGTCTTGAGCTGTAATAAAAGGGGCATAGAGTCAAGGGAGGAGGGGGTCATTCTTCCACTGTATAGAGCACTTGTAAGGCCCCATCTAGAATATGCCATACAGTTTTGGTCTCCATCACTCAAACAGGACATTATTGTATTAGAGAGGGTACAGAGAAGGGCAACTAAGCTGGTAAAAGGTATTGAAAATCTTAGCTATGAGGAAAGACTGGCCAAATTGGAGATGTTCACACTGGAGAAGAGGCACTTAAGGGGTGATATGATAACTATGTACAAATATATAAGGGGATCATATAATAATCTCTCTAATGCTTTATTTACCAGTAGGTCTTTCCAGCTGACATGAGGTCACCCATTCCGATTAGAAGAAAAGAGGCTCCGCCTAAATATTCAGAAGGGGTTTTTTTACAGTGAGAGCTGTGAAGATGTGGAATTCTCTCCCTGAATCAGTTGTACAGGCTGATACATTAGATAGCTTTAAGAAGGGGTTGGATGGCTTTTTAGCAAGTAAGGGAATACAGGGTTATGGGAAATAGCTCATAGTCCAAGTTGATCCAGGGACTAGTCCGATTGCCATTTTGGAGTCAGGAAGGAATTTTTCCCCCTCTGAGGCAAATTGGAGAGGCTTCAGATGGGTTTTTTGCCTTCCTCTGGATCAACTGGCAGATAGGTAGTTAATAAAAAAATAAAAAATAAATAAAAAAGTTGAACTCGATGGACGTGTGTCTTTTTTCAACCTTTCTTACTACTGTATGTTACTATGTTAAACAGCCAGAGTATGATATATCTCGAATTAGATTTTTTTTTTAAATAACTCCCTATTAGAATTTGACAGTTTTGACCATAAAAAAATTGAAAATTCGAATTTGCAGTTTCAATTCGACCCCTGATAAATCTGCCCCTTAATGTAGCTGTATTAGAATATTGCATTAAAGTGCAGAAATATAATGTAATTGTTACACTGTTAAACAGAGCAGCTAACATATTTTTGTGAGAAATGTTTCAAAAGATGATTTCACATCAGGATATTTTTCTGATAGCCCTTGGGTGCAGTAAAACTAATTATATAACTAAATGTCACAACTGAAGGAGTTACTTGTGCACATTATATGTATGAGATTTCTTTTGTCTTTTTTTTCTTTTTGTAAAGGCAAGTTAATGATCAGAAAATATAATCCTTGAGTGCCCACGCGGGAATGCCACTGTCCCTAAAATAACAGCCATTCTTCCTGCTCAAGTTGTTTTGTAAGTCAAAGAGACAACAAGGGAGTCATACTCCTGAGTCTGATAAAGAAGTCTTCTTTTATTGTTTCTTTAACAAGTGTGGGAAGTGTGATAGTGTGAGTCTGCCTCTGCTTTCTTATCAATTATCAGGTATCTTATTTTTACAAATAGAACATTCTGATGTTAAAACCATTGTTTCATTCTAAAATGTTTCATGATTTTTCCTGGTTTGTTTTAATAATAAATGCCTGCACATACCTGAGAAGTAAAGCTGCCTCAGAAGTATGAATAACTCCTTCTCCCTTGATTTTCAGTAGCAGAAATTCAGCTAAACTCAGGGTTAAATCTGTGCTGCTTTTACAGATCCAACTTTGAACTTTATTGAGTTTGATTTACTTTTTGACAGCCAAGCCATATATTGTTAGTTGCTGTTTCAGAGTCATACAATTCTCCAATTTAAACCAGAATTATCATCATTCTAGCTCATTTACTCATTTAACCAGTTTTATTTAAAACTGGTTAAAATTGTCTTGGTGGAGTAATGGTCCCCATAGACGCAAAGATTTTTCTTTGGTGAACGACGATTTTAGTGCAATCCAACCAATCCTTCAAATTATCGTGAGGTTAGTGGGAAACGAACAATCGTGCATCTTACGATTTTTCGGCTGACATCTGTCAGAAAATTGATCAGGCCGGTTAAAAAATTTTCATCAGTCACAGTGAAATCTATCTATGTTTGCAGGGCCAACCAGGCTGCTACCCTCAGTTTTCCGAGCTTCAACTAGACAATATCGCTTGAAATGGTCTTTTTTGTTGATGGACACATTGTACATTTAAACGATCGTTTCAAGATAATCTTGGTCTCACGATAACAAAAAGATCTTTTAAAAGCCTTTACATCTATGGCCGGCTTAAACCAAAGCAACCAATCAGATTAAATTTCAGTATTCTACTTGTAGCAGAATGATCAATGGTAATTGAGGATTGGTTGTTACAGGTCACAAAATGTTAAGCAAATGATCTTCATGACAGATATGTACATGTAGTATCATACGGGCCAGAGTGTGGTGTAGGCAGAAGAGGCTCCTGCCTAGGGCACAACAATGGCAGGGGTGCTGGGCTGGTACCTTTTGAAGATTCGTCTGCCTACTCCTAGTCCCAGCTCTCTTGCTCCCACTGCCTCTTCCCCCGCTTGTCACCATACATTTCACCCCCCATGTGACATCACTATGCATGTGCGTGCACGCATGTGGGGGGCCTGCCGGCTTGGCTCACTTTGGTGAATTCTAGTATAGCAATTACTTGCAAACAATAAGTAAGCAGCTTTTAAGTTAAATTATAAAATCAAAAGATTGTGCAGAGCTTTTGATTCTTTTGATCTTTTGATTTTACAATTTGGCTTACAAGCTGCTTTTTAAATAATTACTTGGGAACTGGTCAAGTGGGTGGCGTGCATTTTAACCAATCCCTCTTTTCAACTATTTCTCCTTCCTATTGCATTCCTGCACTGGAACTCCAAAGGAGACTGACGATTTGTGGCTTTTTGAGGTTTAGCTAGCTCTTTAACAGCTGAGGGCAATTTTTAAAAATCAAGGCCAAAGTCCCGGTCTTCCTGCTTTCTACAACTTTGTGGTCCTAGGGATAGAAAAAAAATAGGCAGCAGTTTTTGGGACATCTCCACCCTCTTGGTTTTCATTTTCCTACTATCTTCATGAACTGAGTGGATTGGGAATTCATTTATCCTTGATATACTTTTTAAGGTTACTGATCAATTCAATGCAATAATTGGGGATCTCTAATTAAATAATTCTGTGTTAGCACTGCACTTTAATGAACTGTCAATTAATACATTTTCACTAGGCACTTTATTAAATTATTTAGATATTTATTTAGAATCAATTTAAGCTAATAATTGACATACAATTATTTATTTCATTTATTGCACTTAGCACTTTAACCTGTCCCTAAGGGGCAAACAATATCCTGATTGCCCATTCTTTAAGGTGGGTTGGGTGGTGTTGTTGTACAACTACAAGATTAGGATTCCCGTATCCTGGTAGGTTTTTGAATTGAAATTGCAGTAACCTTGCGCCTAATTATTCACAAGGTAATAGCGGGTGCTTTTCTGTTTCTCTTTGAATCAACATATACGATTATACTGATTTTTCCATCAGACCTCAGCTATTTTCTGTAAATAACAAGTATAACAATCAAGGGTATTATCTTTCTGTTATATATATAGTTACATAGTTATCATATCCCCCTTATAAATCTCTCCTTCTGTCCAACCTTCATGGCTCCACAGAAGCCTGTAAGGTAGAAATTTAACAAAACACCCATAATTGATGAGCCTTCTTTCCTCATGCAACTTATTTGCAAACATAATTATATGCAAACTTCATGTGAATGTGCAGAATCCCTTTTGTGTTTTGTCCTAATAAGGTGTTTGTGGTCTTTCACTTAATGGGCCAGATTCAATTCCATGAGAAAAACATGTCATGGTTTATCTCATGACAACTCAACGGGAGTCTATGAGGAAATTCAGACTCAACTTTTGTCACACTGAATCTGACCATGTATAAGATATTACGATTGTTCCCTTACATGTTTATTTGTGTTATCAAACTGCAACATCAATCACAATTTCTAGAATTACTGTACAACAATTACAACATATTATCTTACTGACTAGCCCACCAGGGGGATAACTCAAAGCTCTGAATTACTGAATGGCTGTTTCCCATAGACTCCATTTTATCCAAATGATCAAAATTTTTAAAAATGATTTCCTTTTTCTCTGTAATGATAAAACAGTAGCTTCTACTTGATCCCAACTAAGATATAATTAATCCTTATTGGAAGCAAAACCAGCCTATTGGGTTTATTTAATGGTTAAATGAATTTCTAGTAGACTTACGGCATGAAGACCCAAATTACAGAAAGATCCCTTATCCGGAAAGCCCCAGGTCCCAAGCATTCTGGATAACAGGTCCCATACCTGTAGTAATGATCTAGACTTTCAAAGTTGTCCCATCTTGAATTTTGTCAAGAGCATCTGTCACATGCACATGCTTAGTGGGCTCTGAGCAGCCGTTGAAAAGCTTAGGGGTCATCACAAATCATCAAGCAGAAAATTAGGTTTGCCCATCAGATAAGCTGATGCTGCAGGGCTTATTAAATTCTGATGCTATTTGTGCGGGCTTCTGAGCTGCCAATAGTCTGAATTGTTTACTAATCAGCCTAATATTGTGACATTTATATACTGTATAAACAGTATATTTTAAGATGGTGCCTACAATCAGTAAGTGACAGCAGCACAGAGCATGTGCAGTGAATCTGCAGAAAAGAAGATGGAGAGCTACTGGGGCATCTTAGGGGCAGATTTGTAAAGGGCTGGGTTTCTTTGGTCTGGTACAGAAGCCCAAAACATAATATACTTGGTTTTTGCTTAAGCTTTAGTTTGTCCTTTAACTGAGGTACTTGTGCTTTTGCTTCTGTGGTGTGGAAGGAATACAGTTATCATTTCTGCATACCTAGATATGGCACATTCATAAAGACGAGGCTTGCTAAATCATCCCTTTAAGTTCAGTCACTTATTACAAATATAATGTTGAAATCTGCATGAATAGCAACCCTGTGTATTTATTGTAGTTGTCTGAATCATTTTATTGCTTATAATATCAAACAGCAACGAGGCACATTCACATTGCACTCCATCCCAAAGCCTGCATTATTGTGGTAATGCATCATAATTACATAATTGCTTTAACCAGCTTTCCACTATTTCAGTTTCTGAAAGATCTTTTTCTGATATATGGGGAAATCATCTGCACTAATGACTGAATTAGTCTGAATACGAGCAAAATATATAGTAGTATATTAGACTAGAATGCTGCAGAAACCTTCATAATAAATATATAACTTCATAATAAATATAGTAACTGTATCCCAAAGTAAGTATGAGATATGCACGCCCAGTGGGGAAACTGTGGCTTGGGTAGTCTAATAGTATAAGCAGCGAAATTAGGAATCTTTTTTGACAATAAAGTATTTATTAAGTGATTTGGAGGTGTATTTGCAGATCAGTCAATAATGTTAGATATTCTTTATCCTGCTACTATTTTTGGTAATGCCCACTGAACAATAGAAGCTGTCACCATTCCTGTATTTAATTGTAAGTGTGTGTATATATATATATATATATATATATATATATATATATATATATATAGAGTGAATTTATTCGGCAGGCCGGAATTCGCGGCAAATTCCTGCAATTTGCGCGAAAATTTGCCGGGCTAAAAAAAAAAGAAATGGGTGTCAGCGTCAGTTTTTTTGGCACATTTTCGCCAAATCGAGAATTTCGCGGGAAATTCACAAATTTTTCATCAAAACGAAACGCCACTAATTCGCCCATCACTATATATACTTGTTTATGAAAAAGTGAATGTTAGTATTGCTTTCCTAAACTTTTCCATTAGATTATGGCTGGATAATATACTGGTAGCAAAAGTCCACAAAAGCTGAGATGTGGGAAGGAAAGGCTATAAGCCACTGTTTTGCAAGCATTGAACTAGTTCAGATCTGTGTTGATATAACTGCTCCTTTGAAGTGGTGTGTTAATGTCCTTTAGGAATAAGGTCACATTTAATTCCCTGTGAGCAGGAGGCTGTTCAGCCCATGCAAATGTCTTTGTCTGCTGAAGCTTTTACTTCTGCTCCCAAGGAGTATTCTATGCTATTAAAGTCGACTGCTGAGCAGAGAGCCAAGGATTTGTCATTATCAGGCCACAGGATAGAATTTTCACTTTTCAGAAGGAATGCAATCCTCTGCTCTCCAGCAGGAAAAATAACATTGGGACAATGGTCCAGGCAAGAAGGACTTCTTTCTCTTTCTGTCTTTGGTTAGCAGGACATTGTTTAGCATTCAGACAAGAACAGTATTCAGCTTCTCTGCTGTCCATACCCACTGTGCCATGAGGGAGTTACCTCTTGGTAGGAAGTATAATAGAGATAATGAAACTAATCTAGAGAACATTGAAGGTGCGCAAGGCAAGAGTGGGATTTACCGGGAAGACACATGCTGTAGATAGGGCTTATTAAAATAAAAAAGACATAGACGTATCATTTTCTTCATCAACTTTTCAACTTTTTGTCTCTCGTTTTGGTCATCATACTGAGATTCGTGCTAAAAGGGCTAAAGCAACTGAGAATAAGATGACTTAATATGTATGTAACACATCATTTTTGATAAAGCTGTTCCTTATACGCCATGTCGAGCTGGTTAATTTAACTAAAGGATAATAATAATTGTTAAAGAACAAATTACATTTTACACATTGTGCAGTAGAGATACAATTATTTAAGCATTTACAGCAGATATTCCTATTTAGCCAACAGTCTCACTGCATGCCTAAGGAATCTATAAATGTCACAAATAGTAAGTGTAAAGGCACCCAGGGCTGCTTTGATCCTTTTGTCAGCTTAGTGCTAGGGGGGGACAAAATGCTATATCCATTCCTGCACCCTTTTCACTTTGAATGGGATTTGACTTAAGCACCAGGTGCTGTCAAGGGACATCCGCTTATTTCTCAGAAATGAGTACAGAGGATTTTTGAGCAATAAGTACCTGATACCTGACTGCCCAGGGTACTTGGAGGGGATCTCCACTGAAAGCAAATGGGGGCAATTACAAGTACTTGGAAGGGAATAATTGTATGCATTACCCTACAGAGTTACATCTTTGTGGCATGAGGTAAGAATTTGTGACATAATTAATGTATGTACAATGTATGTAAGAAGGGTTGTTCTTGTAAGAATTTTCCAGTATTGTGTGGTTGTACATAACAAAGTGAAGAATGGAAGTATATGCTGTATTTTGGTTTGAAATGCAATCCTCTCAACCCCTCAACTCTACACCAATATATATTTTGCTGTAGCTGATCCCCACCCATAGTTATGGTATTTTATCTGTAGTTACCATGGATAAGTATTAGGAAAATGCATCATAACACCAGTCCATCTCGGCAATTACTTAACAATAGCATCAGTTATGACATATAACACACCAGTTAAGGGAATTTCTATAATAGGGAATACTGCAAATTCCATGATTCAAAAACTAGAATAAATATGTCTGATACAGCACTAATGAATGAGAAGTTCCAACCAGTGTCGGACTGGTCCCAGGGGCCCACCAGAAAACCTTAGGCTGCGGGCCCACTTTCCAAACTACTGTACCTAGTCTCCTCACTCAACCTCTTTATTCTCCTAGTCTCTTTTCTCTACATACTATACTCTATTCTTCCATTATTTAGCCTCTTTGTTTCCATAAAGAAATAAGGAATAACCATGAAATAGGCCAAATGGTTAGAAGCAAGAGGCCCACTGACCCCTGGGCCCACTGGGAGTTTTCCTGGAATCCCGGTGGGCCAGTCCAACACTGGTTCCAACCCATGGAAAGAAAAAACTCCTTCCTGCCTGGGCCATTGTCCCACTGTTATTTTAATGGTGTGGTTGAACTGATCTTGTGTGCTTCTATTATCAAAGCAGCTGCTTTCTTCTTATGGCATACATAGTGTACCTGCAGCTCTGTAAATGTAAAGTAGATGCTATTGAAAGGGTGATGCCAATACTTCTTTCCTCCTGCAACCATCTCCCACAGTAGCTATCAATCACTTGGTAGAAATGTTAACATTGGTAAAACGATATAAAAAGCCAAAATTGCCTAATGCAGGGTCAATTTGGGGATAGAAAATTACAAAAAACGAACCCATTTAACCTTAGGAATGCGAGCCAGTTTCCACTATGAATAAACTAACAAAGGGCTACATGCAGTGCCAGGCACCACCACCAGTAGATGGACCTGTCAGCAGCAAACTGAATCCACCCATTTCCCAGGATCTACCCTAGTGGAGGAGGGTTCCCTTAAAAACATTGCCACTGGCTTGCTGCCATAGTAGCATTGGGACCCTCGGCCCCTATTTGCAAACATTCAAACTGTGGCAAAAAGTAGCAACCCCACAGCTTTCTAATGAAACAAAGGCGGGATAGAACAGATGCTGCTCCCAATGCACATTTCAAAGAAGTAGAATTTCCCCTTGTGAAATCATTTCCTCTCAACCATATGAAAAGTCCCTCATTCTTCCCATATAAGCAACCCGACATAATGCCTGACGGCCAAGGTTCCTAATCCAAGGCCGGAGATACAGATAGGCATTCTGTCACATGAGTTCAAACCATGAACTCCCTAAATAGGAAGACTGATGTCAGCCAAGGGCACAATGAATCTATAGAACAGGTGTCTCTAGCCTTTTATTACTTTTGAGCCACATTCAAATGTAAAAAGAGATTGGGAGTAACACATGCATAAAAAAGTTCCTTGCAGTACCAAATAAGGGCTATGTGTACTGATGGCCTACAGAAAGCTCTATTTGGCAGTAAACCTGGATTTTTATGCAACCAAAGTTGCCCTCAAGCCAGGAATTCAAAAATAATCACCCGTTTTGAGGCCACTGTGAGCAACATCCAAGGGATTGATGAGCAACACGATGCTCATAAATCACTGCTATAGAACATAGTTGACATCAATTCTGATTCTGAAGGTGGCCATAGACTCCAAGATACTATATCGGGGGTAATTTGAAAGTTCGGCCGTATGGCCGAACGATCGAATTACGATGCGCCAAGCGGCTCCAACGGGTCGGTCGGGTAAAAATCCAACCTTCCCGAACGATATCGTGGCCAGATATCGATCAGGAAGACCCGTCTGAAGCCCCCATACACGGGCAGATAAGCTGTCAAATCGGTCCAAACGACCGATATCGGCAGCTTTATCTGCGCGTGTATGGCCACCTTAAGGTTTACATGAAACCATGTTAGTGTTCAACCTCCATAGCAGCTCTGAGATAAATATTGTTTTAGCTAAAGAAAAATATTTGCATCCAAAAGTCTTTTTCTCAACAGCATTGTCCTGTTGCCTTGCAAGCTAGTGATTGTTCTGTATCTGAACACTGGCCATCCAGATCTGTGAAAGCACCAGAAGAATAGCTTTTATAAGCACCCTATATATGTATAGCATGCTTTAATTTATTATGTGACATGCTGTCTATGCAAATAATTTTAAAAGCTATAACAGAAATGACACCCAGCACAAGTCTTTGCTTTCTGCAATACCCGACGGAATCTCTATACCTAAATTAATTTCCTCAGATCAACTTCTGTGACTGTTTCTGTATCTTGTGCACAACTATGTGTTAATTAGCTAAAATAGATTATCTCCTGGTGTGACAGTGTTTATGGTGACTTTAACTGTGGAGTGCTGGGAAATTCATGTTTATTTCTATGTATTGAGGCAAATTCTCAATATGGTTTTGCGTTATCTCCTTAGGGGTGTTTGTCTGTACTAATTCTGATGAAATCCTCCCTGCTAGAGCTGATGATCAACACCAGTCACAGCATATTGGACTCAAATGAAAGCATGGGAATCAGACTCAAGCTAATGAAAGGCCTATCTCTTTCAGATTTGCGAAATGTGCAGCTTGATGACATAATATAGATTTAGGCAGAATTCAAGATGTTCAAGCTCTTTCTTGTATGTTCATATTTACTGTGGCATCCTTTTAGTTCCTGTGCTTGATTGAAAATGACTGTTTAGTAATAAATAATAGTATGGGAACTATAACACTATAATATTGACCTTGGGTTGACAGAACACTGGCCTTCATTGGTACACAACATGCTTCTACTCTAGATTATTCATCTTAATTTGAATTAGAGACAGATTCGGACTGGGGGCCCCCTGGGCCCATCAGGGCTGTTGCCTTGGGGTTCTGTCACACCCCCTGGGCCCTCCTGCCCCTGATGCAATGACCCGTCTGGCCCATCTGCCGAGCCGCCACCCCACTGTCCCCCCTGTGCCTACCTTCTTCCTCTTGTGGGCACACTGGGGGTCAGAAGACGCAAAAAAGGGTTCACGCAGGAATCAGGCATGTGATGCTGGGGCCAACAAGGCCCACAACCTGATTATACTGTAGATACTAGTTAGATGCAATAAATGGTGTGCCGTCATTTATTTAAGTGTATTTCACCTGTGGTGCTGTAGCTTAGTTCAGTGCTGTCCAACTACTCACAATTTGTGGTGGAGGGTTGATAATGGAAGCCAGTGTTGGCCACACCCCCTTTTTAAACCACACCTACTTTAAATTACACCCATGTTTCACAAGAGATGTTAAGATAATACCTTCATTAATGATAGCACACCAAAAAAAAACCAAACAGTTGGCGCTCACTACAGGGATTTCACTCATCACTCGTATGTGAAAAAAGCTAATGTCATATTAACGCATATCCTCGTATCCATATCCATTATCTCAGTTCTGATACCTTTTGAAATTTATGCAAAGGTAAGCATTCATACTGCAGCTAGATTTTAATGGAGGGCCACACAAGGGGGAACCGCAGGCCGCCAGTTGGGCAGCACTGGCTTAATCCATTAGAGAACATAGTGATTGGCAGCTGTATGGCAGAGGTTAAGCAGAGGTTTATTGAGCTATATGTGTTTCAGCACAACCATATCAATATTATAACTAAAAAAAGTATGATATGAAAATAGCTCTGACAACTGTTTGCAATATCCAGTTAATTACGGTAAAATATTATTCATCAGTCAATTCCACTGGGAGAGAGAAAACTTCAGCTGTAAACTGCAATTAAATTTATTGGTACAACTGGTGAGGACATGACTGGTATCTGAGACTAGATGAGGAGGTTAACGGTCCTAAGTCTCTATTCTATATTTTGAGTTAAATTTAAGGTGGCCATACATGGGCCGATAAAAGCTGCCGACAGACCGTGTCGGCACTTTATTGGCCTGTGTATGGGGCCCCCCGATGGGCTTCGAAAGTCGGCCAAATCTCGATCGGATGGGGCGAAAAATCCCGTCGGATCGCGGCCGCATCTATTCATTGATGCGGTCCTGCGATCCGACCTCCCATTACTATTCGTTAGGATCCGATCGTTGGGCCCTAGGGAGGGCCCATACTGGGGAGACATCCGCTCGTTTGGCGACAGCAATAAGGCTGGGTGGTTTAGCAGATGCTGCTATTTACCAGTGCCCTTTTGCTATCCCCATTTAAGGACAACAGATAGAGAAGCAAAAAAGGATTAAACAACTGTCTTTGTTTGTCTGAGCTCTTGCACCCCTTAATGCTATTGCACTTCTGTTCAAGGACTATGGAAATGCCCCCTTCCCCATTGTCATACCATTTTTTTTCTCAGACATTTCTTGACATTTCCTTAAGAAATAAAAACAATTCATGGGCATATCTGTAGACAGTCTTGACCTATCCATAGCTAGTACCATTGCTTAACAGGAAGCGCTGAAATTGACCCTACAGTAGCAAAGGTCCCACAATTGGTTTTCTACAGGTTAAGGGCATGGATTCACTCAACTTTAGGCTCCACCACTTTCAGCCTGCATAGTTTTGGAGAGAAGCAGAACTGCTTTGTGCTCCTGCTCCAATCATCTAACCCTCTTTCGCTTACATGCAGTGGAGGTTGGCCCACATGTGCCTGCTTTCAGGTATTTGGGCTAACATCTGCAGTATGAGAGCACATACAAGCAAATCTAATGCAAATCAATTGAGATGGGGCATGGAGTGGATCTGCTTCTCTCAGAATGCAAAAATACATAGGCTGAGAAGAGCGGAACCTACAGCTTTGTGTGCCCATAGCCTAAAATTTATGCAGCATTTCCAAATGCGATTAATACGGAATGAGTTAGAGCATTGTGATCTCTGCTATTGGTGTTCCATAGTCATTTCTGTATTGTGCAACTCATAACACAATTGCTTCCAATCCAAAAAAGCTACAGTTACTGCAACAATCCTACACTATTTTCCGTCAGATATGTTCGGGTAAAACTTTTAGCTAAAGACGTAAGGGAATTAAATGATTGGAATGCCTTAGTTTTACATTTCTCTGTCCGTGATCCTTTTTTTCTACATTTTGTGAGATACAAGTGATGTGCCCAGAGTGCCATTCCAAAAACTTCATGTTTCGGATGGCTGAAGGCTTTGTAACAAGAGTTCCGCTGTTATCTCAAAATCTAGACATTCCCTGTTGTATATTACTGCTGACATCCATGAACAAGAAAGTTAAAAGAAAACTTTAGTGTCTGTATCAGGTTCCTTTCAGTATTAGGTTTGCTGAGGTAGGAAAGGGTTTAATTTGTTATGAATGACCTTGGGCAAAAAAGGGTAAAAAAAAAGGAAAGCATCCACAGTTACCCTGAAATATCATCTTGTTACTGTAGCAGCCATCAGTGCAGTGCTGTGTTCTCAGGTCTTCAGAAAGTGCATTCAAGGACTCATTTATCAATTGTACCTTGACCCCCAGAGGCAGGGTGCAAAGTGCAATGAATATGTGCAAAGCGCTCCCCTGAGTTTTGCTTGGTGCTGTCAGGTGCAACTGTTTGTGCTCAGTGTAGTCAGGGTACAGCACTTTGCACCAATGGCATGAAACTGAGCCTGCGATTTGTGCCCTGTTAATGGCAGGCGAAATTCTAGAACTTACTTATTTACATCAATAAGCACATTGGCACTAGGATCAGTATAAGAATTCTTAGGTGCAACTGATTTAGTGCTGCACTAAAATGTAGCAGCACAAGAGAGTTTAGTCTGACTAAGAATATAAGGGATCATTTACTACAACCCTATATGCATGTGCTAGAACACTAAGTACTCCCCTTAATGCTCATTCTAAAAGCACTTCTATACGAGGTCTGACTGCATTCGGCACCTGGCGCCAGATTTCAGAATGAAGCACCAGTAGGCATAAGGCAGACATTTGCATGCACCCGCCAAAGTAGGTAGGGGTAGTACATGTGACAGGTAGGGGGCAGGGGGGGATGTTTACATACTTCATGATTACAGTGCTGATGAACGCAAACAACACTGTATTTTCAGCGGAAACACAAATCTCTGCACTTGCAGAGCACAGCAAAAAGTGTAAAAAACATGCACCCTTTTATTGCTCTTTATGCCTTGTACTGCTTAATGACCCTATTGTCTTGCTATAACAGTTATATATTAGCAAATAAAAATGGCTCATTTTTAATTTGACACCTGTTGCTATAAGGTACAGGCTTTTATACTCCAGACAAGGGGGCAGATTCACTAAGTGCCAAATTTGTGCCAGCGTCCGCTTCACTCACATCGCAACACTTCGACAGGCGTAAATTCGCCCAGACAACGCTAATTCACTAACATGTGAAGTTACATCCAGGGCGACGATCGCTGGCGAAGTTGTGCTAGCGTTACTTTGGCAAGCAAAGTGAAGTTGCGCTAGCGTTGGCTAATTTGCATACGGCAGGAAGTGAAAGTTGAATGGACGTATATGTTGCAGCAAATACATTGCATTACACAAGCCCAGGGAACCTTGAAAAAATAAAATAGAGTTGTTATATTGCCCTACACATGAGCCCAGTGTATAGTTTATGTGCCATATGTTAGGAAATGTAGGTGGGAACCCGGCTACACAAAAACATTTTTTACGGACTTTTGCAGCCTATCAGCCTGAAGAAGTGAAAAGACGCCGGCGTTTTTTGGGACTTTGAAAAATTTCAACAAAAAAATTTGAGGAATTCCTATACATTCCATTGCACTTCACCTGGTTTGAGCAAGTCTGGTGGAACAGCTAATGTTCAGTAAAATCCGCATCTTAGTGAATTTGTGCAGTTACGTCCGTTTGCTAGAGCGAAAATTTGCCTGCCATTAGAGTTTGAAGTTGCACTAGGTTAGCGAAGTTACTCCTGTACCCGTTAGTAAATCGTCGAGGTACCGAAATGACGTCACGCTGGCAAATTAATTTCATGCTGCATGAAAAAATATTTAACATTTTTATTTATTCCTTAAAGGGTAAGTTTTCAGACAAGTGTTAACAAGAGCAGCAACTGTGCTGACATCTTGGAGTGACTCTGCTTCCTTTCCTATACATGATATTGGCCCTTATCCGACAATTGACCATTGTTCTATGATTATATTCTTTTTTGACTCATTGAATGGGTGGTATGCCCAGAACCTTATCTGCTAGAATGAGACAGATAAAGTTTCATCGGAGTTCATGTGTGGCCGCTGGAAGTGCTTACTCTAAGCACCAAAAAACGTTAGTCCAACTGCGATAGATAACATCGTGATATTTGTTTCTTGATAAACCCATCTATTGCTAAGCTCATTATGCTTTCCTGGGGTGCTTATTCAGCCACTAAACATTCCCATGGCATCATTGTGCTTTCAGTGCATCGGAGCCTGAACATTTCAGATATGAAGTGTGGCTGAACAGGTCTGAGAAGGGAAGTTATTTTGAATTAAGTGTAATGTTCCCTAAGCCATGAAAGGTGAGCCTTATTCAGCCAAGTGTCATAAACCAAAAAGACAAAGCTACACCTGTTTTGCCATGACTCAGAGTGAAAGGGAGGATAAATGAAAAAAATAGACCAGAAAGAAAAAGAAAGACCCTTCTTAGATTGCAGCAATTTGGGAATAAGAAATGCCAATAAAAACAGTGGGAAATCTGCCAGAGCGCACCTGTGTGGGTTTTTTCTTTACTCGTGAGATAGCTTTGTCCCCCTCACATGAATATAATAGGCTTATTCACACTAAAAGAGCATTTGTTTCATGTGCTTGATAGGATTATATAAACAGCAAGCCTGCTATCTCATGACATCATCTATCAATCACTTTATTGTCCCCGATTTAATTACTATTTTCTGTGTATGACCAGTAAGGGAATGGGATTTCTTTGATCAGCAGCACAGTTCTCAACTATGTTAACTTGTTCAGAAAATTGTATGTAGATCAGCGCCTATGGCAACAGAGAAAGCAGAAACCAGAAAATTGTGCAGCAAGTTTAGATATTGCGAAAGTACCCGGTGCTGAAAAATATTCTTTCAGGTGTACTTCCCGGTTTTCACTCTCCCTCTGGATCTGCTTTTGTGCTCAAATGCAGAGTAATACAAATCCAAAAATAGTGTAACACCATTTATTAAAGGAGAAGTTAACCCCTTCATCACTAAAATCCTTCCCCCCTCCCCTGTGTTGCCCCCCTCCCTCCTCCCCCCAAGCCTACTTCCCCCCCAGGCAAATGCCCCTAAGTTGTTACTCGGCCCCCTTGGCGCAGGTCCTGTCCACGGAGTTTACAGGTACCAACTTCTCCCGTGCGGTCTTCTTCCTGGATTCCGCGGCGTTTGGCGGCGCATGACCAGAAGGTGCATTTGCCAGTTCACGGCGCATGCGGCATAAGTAAAGAAGTTTTCTGATTTCTTTTTCGGAAAATTTGTGACTTTCGGCGCATGCGCAGTAGAGCTGAACCAGCAAATGCTCCTACTGCGCATGCGCCGCCAAACACTGGGGAATCCAGGAAGACCACCGCACGGGAGAAGATGGCGCCTGTGAACCCCGTGGACAGGACCTGCGCCGAGGAGTAAATAGCAACTTAGGGGCATTTGCCCGAGGGGGAGGAGGAAGGGGGGGGGAAACACAGGGGCGGGGGAGGGATTTTAGCGCCAAAGGAGTTGACTTCTCCTTTAAGTTAAAAAGATATTTTAAAAAACACTCATTCACATTTAGTTGTTTGACGTTAGTCACATATGCATATACTGTAGAGTATCCCAAGTTAAGTACTCCTATGAATGGGTCCTGCCGGCTTGTATGTTTCCCCTCGTGGCTTCCCTATGATCGAGTGTGACTTCACTTCCTGCCTGACGCGTTTCACCTAACAATCCGCTTCCTTTTTGGTTTCTGCTTTCTCTGTTGCCATAGGCGCTGATCTACATACAATTTTCTGGATATTTTTGGATACAGCTGAGAGACCGTGGGAAGATCTGTAAGAGAGAGTAAAACTAAAGGACTGACTTTTTTTCCTAAAAATAATTTTCTTTTAACCTATGTTAACTTGTTGCCAATAGAGAGCGTGTCATTCTGGTAATATTAGCACAGGGAATAGGACAACATAATCATGAGCATTATGGCAACTAGGTGGGACTGGAGGGTAGAGCTATTGCTTCTCATTTATTTGTACAACACTGTATATATTGCAAAGATGGGAGCTTCATTTATTCAACAAGCCCACCTGTTTGTATATAGTTACAGGCATTGGACATTGGGAATTGGATTTGTCTGAAATGGATGCATTCTTTTATGTTCCATTATTATTACTATTAGGTGTGTACATTTATTAACTGTCTGCTCTTCATTACCTCTTTGATCAATACATAAAAAGAAGAAAAACAAAGGCAGTACCTGTGAAAAATATATTATTAGACTAATATGAAGCAAATAATGTTCAGAGAGCAGAATAATAAGATGTAGGAAAAGCCAACTGGTAGGTAATCTGTCACTCCTTTAAAGAATTTAGGTTAGCTCTACAATGGAAACATCATTACAAGGTGCATTAATCTCTTCAATTCTCCATTATATAAATTAAAGGGAGAAGCTGCACACTACACTAAGTCAATTGGCAATGAGAAAACCTGTCCTGATTAGAATTGGCTGTTAATAGATGTGAGCATTTACTGACTGGCATTTCATAGAGATCTCTGCATCTAACTACATCCCTGTAAAGTCCATCTGCAAGCAATCTACCAGTCATGCATTCATAGAAGTTTGCTTCTTCCTCCTGAATCAGCAGACCTGTCTCCTGCATTCTTTTTTTATTTAACTGTGTGTGTTTGTGTAAATTTTGACACTAGCTGCCGCCAGACATTGCTATAATTTGACACCTGCCTATGACCTCTGACCTGTTTCACTGCATTTTACTTATCTGTCTGACATCTAGTCTGACCTACAGCCCATTACAGCTTGGGTCACTGCAGCACCCTTTAGGTGAATCCTGAAGTTAAGCTGTAGAGTGCTTTATTTCAATCATTCCTAGATAATATCACTATTAACAAACCTCAATGTATACCTAACTAATACTCTTCAGCTGCCCAACAGTATGTCAAGTTTGATTTTGCTGACACCTTCATTGTTATATCGGGAATCGACCATACTCCAGAAGATTTCAATCACAATTCCTGCTTTAATAACTAACCAGCGGTCCAATTTTCATTTCTGCCCGTCTGTGACATCACCATGGGTGGGAAGTTCTGTAAATATGAGTTTTGTAAAATTCAAGGAATGCAATCTTGCAAATGAAAGAAGCCTGAATAGTCATACCAACATATGACTTTGACTTAATGCTTGTATGGTCTGAAAAGCTTTGGGTGATATTAGATACTATTTGGACCCTTTACTGGAGCATTCATTAATCTGATGCATTGTTTAGAGATGTACATATGCATTTTGAATGGTATTATAGACCTTGCCTTGCATTTTAATGGGGGTTCCCATGACTATATCAAGATAGATGGCAGGTATTGCAAGGTGAGCACTCTAGTCCAGGCTTATAAAATCACAACGTTTTTTTTATTAACCTATGTTTAGACTTTGATCAAGTTCTAGTTACAGTACAAAACTGGGAAGACTGAGTATTCCTGTGTTTCAATAAAAAAACATTATGATTTTAGAAGCCTGAACTGGAGTACTTCCATTGGAGTGCAAACCGACTATCCTGATACTTTTTCTGCTGTAAGCAAAGGGCAGTGCACCTGGACCCTGCATTGTACTGGTGAGTTATACACAGTTATTTACACTAAATTCCTGAAAGTTTTCCTGCATTATCTTGTTACCAAGTATTGTCATATTTGCTGGGAACATTGAGGAATTGCATGCACTGTAGGGTGCACTGAAGATTTTACCATGGACTTTATTGGACAACATGTTCGGGAGTGATGTTGGCTATGTTATTATTTGCAATAACCTATGGGCCACTGTTGCCTCAGTAAATCCATATGGTTCATGTATAAATGCAGATGACCTTAGGAAAACCCTGCTTGTGCTGTCAGGGCCAGTGGGTGGCAGAATAGGCTTACTAAGGACCTAAGAGGGAGCAGGCAAACAGAGCAGGCACAACTAGAACTGGTTAGAAGCAGGACAGGCTTTGCACTTTATTTTTGTAAAAAGGAAGGTTGATACTGGGAAAAAACAACACAGAAAATATAAATTAAATCTAGTTAATTTCTAAAAATTAATTCTAAGAGCTTGTGGTATATTTGGTTCTTTAACTAATTAGGTATATAAAGCTTTGAGAATGAGTCAATTATTAAATAAGATTAATTAAACTGTTAATTAAGGTACAAACTATTTCAAATAACTAAATATTTAAGAGGGAGGAAGAATCATCACATAATAAACATTTAAGCCCAAGTGCTTAAACTGACCAACTGATTAATGTTGTGGTGATAAAGGAATCAAAGCACAATGCTTCTGAGGGATACATGATGCCACTGTTGTAAAAGGTAAAGAGAAACCCCTGAGGCAGAGGGACTGTGATTAATTGGTTTTACTGTGAACCATCTAAAAGTTAGGTCATTGGTAGTTCTAGGATTAGATGATTTAAGAGTAGTCAAACAAAATGGCAAAGTGTTAGTTAACATCAGCAGGATGTGTATTGAAATGGTATACTACCTGTAACAAAAAGATGAATGCTAAGCATTGTTCAGTTTTCTACAGGTGACTTTATTTCTGATTTCCAAAGGATAACAGGGAGAAGTTCCAGTACAACAATGGGTCTGTAAAATAGATGTTTTATTGTAATTTGTCATTGAGTGAAGTGTTAGATCACCCTATAGGTAATTGGTGGTCTGGAACCACTGGATAGTGGTTTGGACAAGAATGTGAGACTTTATTTTATTGTATGTTACTTGGATATAATACACTTGATAAATCTCTAGCTGTCACTCAATTTTCTTATTGTTTTTCACAAATTTTGTTTTTTTAAAATGATTTTGTTTCATTTTCTTTACTCTCCTTAATCTTTATAAGCTAGGTTATCTAAGAAATGCAAGTATTTATTGTATCAGTTGCAATAGTTGCTCTGTTAGGCACTGACGTATACTGTAGCTCAGGGAGTATGCTCAGTAGGGCTGAATGTTCTGTGAGCCATGGATAGCAGCCAGCCAGGCTTGGAGGAGGCGCGGCCATGACCCTGTGCAGCCTCTAAATGACTCCCTGGGTTACAGCACAGTATGTTTGGGGGAGGTACAGATGTGGAGGTGGAGCTAAGGGAGATCATTTTAGTTTTAGCTAGTAGTAGTTGCCCACCATTTTAGGTAGCCAGCTGAAAAGCAAAGTCGCCACTCCCCTCCCTTTGTGTTGGGGGTGGTGGGCTGCGGAGTTTGCATTCTAGTTGTCACTTTGGTGGCCGAGAAGAATTTGGGTGAGGACTGGAGGTAGGTTGGTGTATCAAGAATGAGTTGGAGGCATTGTCCCAGCACCGGTCCCTTGTCAGTCTGCAGGGGGTGAGAGCGGGTGCCATGAGTAGTCAGGTGTTTGGCCAATGGTTTAACCCCTAAGGTGGGTTGCCAGAGTTTGTAGATTGGTGGCATCTAGTACAGGAGGCGGGTTGGGCCTTTGGGAGTTGGCGCTCAATAGCAGCTGCTATTGGAGTTACAGAGTTAATGGGTGGCAGATTTCTCTGAGCCTGGAGGTTGCAGCTAGAGGACATCAAGGGCCAGTGTTGCAAAGGACAGGCTGGCAGGGGGCTCTCTATTGATGCACATCTATATTTACAAACTTTACATTTTATACTGTTATTAAAGGTTACATGATTATAAATGTTAATTGATGTTTTGTGGTTATGTATGTTGTTTTACAATATTGGTAATCAATAAAAGCTGTGGCCAGTAACATTCCAAAAAGAAGTTGGTGTCAAGCATTTTATTTATGCAAAGAGAACACAGGGTAGGCGATGCAAGTTTAAAATGGATTGACTAATGCATCAAATCAGCAATATGGTTTACTTAACTGCCACTGGAAACATGAGATTGTTAAGCCTGCTGTATGTTTTGGCAAAATTATTAAAAAATCAAAGACGGTTGTAAAAAGTAATATTTGTTATGTGCTCTTACAGTCTTGTAAGCATAACACCATTACTATGGCTTTATTCTTGCTCTCACCCAATGGATAGAAATAAAATCTTTATATAAATCATACAAATAAGATTTGTTATTAAACCAAGGGTATGCAGAGTCCACAGTCTTTTACCTTTTTTTTAACATCTACTTGTATTGAGTATTAAATCCTTGACTTTTTTCTAAGCACCAAATGGGTTAAATAAAGGCAACTTTTAGCACAGATTTCTCAGTATATTATATTTTAAGAAAGTTTGCCTGAGGAGAAAGAAGCAGACGGATTTGCACATAGCCTGCTGTGAGCAATGATCTGACTCTTAGAGCTGCTGAAGCTGATGTCTAAGAGAACAGTGAAGTGTAGTAGCATGACATGGTAATATTGTGATATGTTTGTTACTTCCATTGTTTGAGAGAAAGAATGTAGAATTTGAGAGACCACCGGGAGATAGCCTACATTACTGAATTGTATTAGTAAGGGAAATTCTGTGACAATGCTGTGTTATGACAGTTAAAGAAGTCTGCTCTTTAACAAGTTGACTAGTAATCTTGGATTAGCACAAAGTAATAAATTGACTTTATTAAATCTGAAGAAGGGAGGCATGCATAGCCAGCAGCACAAGTGTAAATTCATATTTGTGAAGAGCCCAGCATTAAATAACTTATCTAGTTAGCCAGGCTGTGGAGATATTGTACTTTGTTTTTCACCTGACCTATTTAAATGGATATGTAGTATAAAGTTATATACATGAGTTGATAAAAGCTGCTGAGTCGGCAGTTTATTGGCCCGTGTATGGGACCTTCCGATGGGCTTCTCCAATTGATATCTGGCCGAGAGTTGGCCAGATGTTGACTGGGCAGGGGTAAAAATCCTGTAGGTTCACGGACAGCATCTGTTTGTTGATGCGATCCTGCAATCCAACTGCCCATATGCCATTTATTATGATCCCATCGTTGGGCCCTAGGGCCCATGATCGGATAAGCCCAATATCCCCACCTCAAGGTGGGGATATCGGGGAGTGTGGTTCTCTATCTCCTAGCAGGCCTGGATACATGTGATGGAATAAGTTGGTGCTTTATACCATTTAACTTACAAGAAACAACTTTCCTACTGAATTGTAGGATCCAAGGGGGCGACACTTAGTTCTTAAAATTGTCATTTTCTATCTATGATTACCCAATGACCCATACTATTAAAAAGTATATTAATATGAATATGGTTTATTTACATTAAGAAAGAACATATGTGCATATGTTTTGTGCTATATATTTTTAGAGACCTACATTGTTCAGGGGTATAATTTTCCTTTAAAAACTTGTTTATCCCTGTGAATATTACTTTCCCACATTTCAAGTCTTTTTCTGCAGATTACACTATTTTTACAGGGAGATCCCCATTTTACATTTAACCAGATTATCATTTTTTTCTGGTCCCCTGTAAAATGGGGGATTGATTGTAAATCCAATGGGTCAATTTTGTTCCTGAAGCAGTAGATTCATCCGTATACTTGGGGAGCTCAGCTGTACTGACCAAAATCTGACACAGACAGACACTCCAAGAACATGACCCCCTGTACTAGGTTTATAGAAATGTATTGCAGTGCTGGGGTCCTAGTTTTGATACCCTTCTTAGCACTCCTAGGCTTGCATGGGTTTCCTCCAGTTACTTTGGTTTTCTCCCACGCTTCAGAACATACAGGCACATTAAAATAAATCATAGTGTGTGTATGAATGTGATTGAGACATTGTATTGTAAGTTGCAGTGGGATATGGACTAATCATAACAATGGTAAGTCTAAGTCAACTTTATGGACAACTGGGGAAGGCAGGAAGAATGGCTGAAGGGCACTGCTTTAGAAAGTGTCCTGGGAAAGTGATTTCTTTTCCAAAAAGAAGCACCACGCTAGGTAAAAAAAGTAGCAAATAAATTCATTGAGTGGGGCCTATTTTGCCCTGTATTGACAGTCAATCCTTTGCTTATTGATGATAGCAGGAATAATAATGCATATAAACCTTTTCCGATAAAATAAACACACATATTTTCCAGGAGGTGCAGATACATGGCTAGTTCCCCACAATGTAGTATGCAAACATAGGGACATAATTATCGAGTGGAGCAGAAACTATTTTTTTCACAATTGTCCAAAAAATAGCAAGGTTCTGTTGGAGAATTTAACACAGAATTTTGTAGAGAATACTTTTTTCACCCATCGATAATTATGCCCCATTGTACCCAATACTATTTGTAGCACAGTAATGAGTCTTGTTTTTTATACAATACTGTATATACATTTCCCTTTTCCTTACTGTGGCCAGCCTATTGACTGTTCAAGATCATGACAAGGAGGTGGCTTTAATTAACTAAGATAACCGTGTACAGCAGATTACGTGAAGGTAAAATGCAAACAAATTGAGTATTGACATTATCTGAGCAATGTTTCCACTTTGAACATAATTAATGTGTGGAATGGTCTGTCAGGCCCTGTTACAAAGACAAAGATGTGTGTCGTTGCAGAACAATTGTATACTCTTATGCGGAAATGTTGTACTAAAATGGGATAAGCTTCATTGAACCTAATAGCTCTATTTCATTCTTAATCATTTCCTTTTATCTGGTCTCTAGTGTATTTTAAAGGGTTGGTTACACTATACGTTGTCAGCCATAGATGATCTTCTTTATGAGTGTTTTTGTCACTTGCTTATTTGGAAACCTTAACTTCCATTCACCCAATAGCCAGTTGAATGAGCTTGACAATGGATATCATACAATTTATACAGAAACCAGAGCTGTGAGCCAAGCTGCATTGGTGTATGAATTACTGTATGTTATAAATGAACACAGCTAAGATTTCAGTCCAGGGAAGTCTTTAATAGACTAAAGAGTAGTGGGGGAAAGCAAACATGGCACGATGTTGCATCAGTGATTCAGCTGTTGCTTCTCTAATGATTGTGATCAGAGGATTCAAGATTTAAATTTATTTAAATGTCAGTATTCACAAAGCAATCTGATTACACCTTTATCTTTGGCTTCCATAGAGTAATTTAAAATGCCAAGGGAAGTTATAAGGTGTAAGCCAAAATGAAAAAAAAACCCTAAAAAAATGAAAAGGAAAGCAAACTCATGACTCTGTGGCAGACAAGCTTTCTTCTTCCTGACAGCTCTGTCATAGGGGCAAATTCACTAAGATGCGAAGTTGCGCCAGGCACAACTTCGCCGCACTTCGCCAGGCGTATTTTCGCCAGCGCTCCTCAAATTCACTAAAATCCGAAGTTGCGCACAGGGGTAGCGTAAGTTTCCGAAGTTGCGCTAGCGTTAATTCGCCAAGTGAAGCGAAGTTTCGCTAGCGATGGTTCATTTGCATACGGCGCGAAATTCAAATTTCAATGGAGGAACACGTATCAGCACTACAAATGCCTAGAAAACCTTCAAATCAGCAAATAAAAATTTTATTTTGCCCTACACATGTGCCCACTGTCTAGGTAAGTTGCCATGAGTCAGGAAATGTAGGGGGGAGGAAGGGGAGCCCCATAAAAATTTTCGATCTTTTTCAACCTATCACCCATCATGTAGAAAACACGCCAGCGTTTTTTGGGACTTAGAAAAAAATTTGACTTTTTTTGAAACAATCCCTATCTACTCTATTGCGCTTCGCCAGGTCTGAGGTGGCGAAGGAAGTCTAGCGTAAAAGGTAGCGTTCAGTACACTGCGCAAGTTAGTGAATTTGCATAGTTACATCTCTAGCGAAAATTCGCCTGGCGTAAGTGTGCGAAGTAACACTAGCGAATTTACGCCAACGTTCGTTAGTGAATTTGCGAAGTACCGAAAATGCCAAACGCTAGCGAATTGATGCTAGCGTTCGGCGCTTTGGCGCTTAGTGAATTTGCGCCATAGTGTGCCCTCCCTGTATAAAGGACATGCCTTGATTTTTCTCTATTTTGCTGTGTGCTGCCATGGAAAAGCAGCATAAATTGACATAG
Source organism: Xenopus petersii (assembly GCA_038501925.1). Taxonomy (NCBI): domain Eukaryota; kingdom Metazoa; phylum Chordata; class Amphibia; order Anura; family Pipidae; genus Xenopus; species Xenopus petersii. Next base: position 170,945,167 of record CM076673.1, read on the forward strand.
ATTAAGACAAAACCCACTGTTAACTTTTTGGGGCTTATTAATAATTTCCAGTAGTTTCATTAGCATTTTTATGAAGACATTCTTACAGTTAAAAATATAAAATTGTGTTGTTGACTGCATCCCTGGTTTTAGATCAAACAAAGGGAAACTTGACACTAACCAAAAAAAAATGTATTGTAAGCTTCATATAACATAATTTAAACGCTGCATGGAGAAGGTCGTACTTTTTAGTGAGGCATAAAAGCTGCATTAGTGATGGATAATGGGTGGCTTGTCTACCCTGAGACAATTATAGTACAGTTATGGGATCCGTTATCTGGAAACCCCTTATCTAGAACGCTCCGAATTATGGAAAGGTTGTCTCCTATAGACTCCATTTTATATAAATTATCCACATTTTTTAATAAAATAATAAAATATTACCTTAAACTTGATACCAAATAGGATGTAATTAATCCTTATTGGAAGCAAAACCACCATATTGGGTTTATTTAATGGCTACATGATTTTCTAATAGACTTAAGTTATGAAGATCCAAATTATGTAAAGATCTATTATTAAACCCCAAGTCTGGGTAACAGGTCCCATACCTGTAACTAGTGCTAAAGTCGTCTTGGCCTCCAAAACTGCCCATCGCTAAGTACATTTTTTTTTACAGAAATTCTCATTTTTTTGGGGTCAGTCATATATCTGTCCAGTATCTGTATTCTTTGCTAGATGTTAGTTAAGATCCAAAGTGCATACCTCTTAAAGCCTTAGCATAACATCTGACTCAGTCCACTTATGATGCAGTAACAATGTAAACTGCAGCACTTGTCATCCTCCTATGTTAAGTTACCAACATAGACAATAAGCTTAATGGGGCAGGGATCCCCTTCTTCTTATCTAACCCTAAGGACTTAATCTTAAATTTAAACCCTCATTTTTTATTTATTTAAATGTTATTGCTGTTTAACCCTATTTGTAATAGGTTAAAGTGTTCAGATTTTAACAGTAATGTACCAGTATTCCACTTTAAACAGTGTTGGACTAGGGTGTCAGGGACCCACCAGGATGCAACCTTAATGGCCCTCCTCCTGATGTGGCAGCAACCCAGAGTGTAGGATACCTTTGAATCATTTAATGTTCCATTGCATTTAACCACTGACAAAGTGCTGTTGAGTTGCAGTTGTCTCAAAGCCAGAGTCCAATCATGCAGTGCAAAGGAGTATATGTGTATTAAACTACATTAGTGCTTCCATTGCTTCCACAGAGAAAGAGGAAATGCTAGATACACACAGGGCCGGACCAGGCTAGACAGACTCCCTAGGCAACCGGGCCGGCAACCCCCCCAGGTGTGTGCGACTGTGACAAAGGGGAGATTGATGGAGGGGAGGAACAGAATGAGGGAGGGTAGGGAATGTTGGGAGCGGTGAGCAATGGAGAGGGAGGGGAGAGCGACGGAGGGGAAGGTGGCTGAGGGAAGGAAGGCGAGTAAGACTTTAGAATGCTTACACGGAACATGCCCTAGGTAGCTGCCTCTTCTGCCTACCCCTAGTTCCGGCCCTGGATACACATACTAATATTGAAGCAGCTTTTTTATGTTTCCCCAGATATTTTACACTTATTCGCCATTAACTCTATCAATAAATACTCCTTATGGAATATGTTTCCCGAAGACTACATGCATCTATGAAGGCTAAGATTTTGCCTGGTTCTTACTACAGAAAATCACATTTGGTCTAAACGCCGTTCCTATCTGCTAAATCCTTAAAGTTTACTTTGTAGAAAGATGACTGACAATAAGCAGGTTTCTTTAAGGTTTTCCATTTCTTGAGGCAAAAGGAACACATTATTCTTTGCCAAGTTGGAATCTCTGAAGTCCTGCTTTGACATGTAAACATTTTAGCAGCAGGCATTATTTGGTAGATTGTACACTGATTGTACCTGTTTCTGTATGATTAAAAAACATCATTACGGTTATGTTTTATGAGAAAGATATTTCCTTTGGTCAAGGCCCATTAGTTCATAACAAGGCTACAGATGTAAGAAAACATTAATGTAGCAGCCAGTCAGCCATACTTCCAAGAAAGTCCAGGGCAGCAGAAAAGTATACAAGTCAATCCTCACTCCATATAACCATAAACTGGTCTTTTAGGGGCATTATCTGGCATTATCCCCCAAATCTTCCCTAATTAGCCTCGGGCTGAGAAGTCCTGCAATGGCTTCAGACTCTCCATGGGGGCCAGGCCCACCTTTTGGAAACCACTGTTCTAGACTGTTGAATTCAAAATTTGACCTTTGATAAATCTGCCGCCCCATGTAAATAATAAAACAACAATTGTCATAGTGCATTATTGCACTGCATATTAGTGTTTTATTGCAGTATAGTATGGAAGGCTAAAGATGAACTTCTCTTTGACTGACACACAACTAAAGGTGGCCATACACGGACCGATAAAAGCTGCCGACTGACCGAGTAGCTTATTGGCCCATGTATGGAGCCCTCCGACGGGATTCCACGATCAATAGCTGGCCGGAAGTCGGGCAGATGCCGATCGGACGGGACTAAAAATCTCGTCGGATCGCGGCCACATCTGTTTGTTGATGCAGTCCCACGATCCGACTGCCCCTTACCTATCGTTAGGATCCAATCATTGGGCCGAGGGCCCACGATCAGCTCGTCGGGAAGAGATCCGCTCATTTGGCGACATTGCCAAACGAGCGGATCTCTCCGTGTATGGCCACCTTAAGCTTTTTTGCCCTAAAATAATAGACCTATTTATAGGATACTTTGTGCATCTAGGATAAGTCGCAGGTGTTCTGTGTGTTTTCCACATTGAGAGTAAATGCTTTCATCTATGTGTAATCAAGGAAGAATTTAAACTAACATGTATTTGTAATGCCATAACCATATTATGACTACTGAGCACACTTCAGAGGACTTAAAATTTAACTCAGAAGTATGCCGTAAATTTATGGTCAGTGCTACTTTTCTATTTAAATATAAATTCCCCTTACTCGTCAGTTTTTTACTCTATCCAGCGCCTAATTTAGGTAAAAGAATAAAGCCAATTTGATGTACCATATGCCTTTATTTCAAGGTAGAGTTATTTTGAGCATTAAGCTGAAGATAATCTAAGGCATCTTACATCAAAATAACTGGGGAACTTGACTTGCTGAAAGAAGGTCACCACTAATGCAATCATAGGAACTAAACACTGCACACTGCAAGTTATCAGGATAAGTAGTTTAGCAATGCCAAGAAGCTTCTTTCCTTTTTTTCTACACTCCGGTTTCAATATGAAAGGTCACTCTTGTAGGCAAGATGTCAAGTTCCTGTATTTTAGCTGTGTAAGCATTATCATCACTTGCACTTCCCTTAACTAGCAAATCAATCTTTGTTGCTTAGTGTTAAGGGTGGAAATTGCATAAAGTAGAATATCATCTGAATTATTTGCCTCCAAAAGAACATGGCATTCTGCCAACTTAGACAAATGTGAATGCTAAAGATATCGTCCATATTTTAGTGGTTGGCGGGGAGGGACTCTACATTTTTGAATGGTCATGTCTCTCTTGCCTTATGGGAATGTGAAATTAAATCTTTATGTTTCTGAGCTCATGCTAAAAGGTATAATAGTGCAGAAACCCTTGAGAAATACAGTATTTCTATCCCTGTTACCGCAAAATGCAACGGTGAAACAAAAGCAATTAAATTGAATTTTCAGTTTCACAGGGAAAACACTTTCACATGTTTATTCAGATGGTGATATTAGCTCCTGGCCACTGTCTGAGAGCAATATTCATTCATCATTATTAAATATAGGAAATATTAGTTGCAGTGTGTTTTTTTAGGTAAAAAAGTCCAAGTGAGGAAATATTGCATATTGTGATTATTCTACATATTATGGAGATACAGTTATCTTATTTTAAATCTGTCTTACACCCACATTAAGGAATTTATTCAATCAACATTGTGCAAATATTTACATGCCTAGATAATAAGGTTTTCCAGCGGCTGCCTGTTCATGATTAAGCATTTACATAAACGCTCAAATAGAAATCTATCAGTGTCATTCCAAATTGGATCAGAGATTGGTGCTTGTTAATCACAGCATGGGGCTATAGTTTGTCTGGCGCTGAGAGCAAATAATAGGAAAGGTAATAGGGAAGTAAGGAGACTCTGTTCTCCAAATGGACCTTGACATTTGTCATGATAGGCTGCAGGGATTGCTGCTTACACTGCTCTTTCGCACACATCGTTCTCCATAACGTCGCTCTTAGAAAGTAAAGGGAAGTTTCTGCAGGGTCCCTGAAATGCGTAAAAAAAAGTAAAAACACTAGCGCTGTTTAAAAATGAAACATGACGAAAAGCAAAATATAGTTACATAGTTACATAGTTAAATCAAGTTGAAAAAAGACAAAGTCCATCAAGTTTAACCCCTCCAAATGAAAACCCAGCATCCATACACACACCCCTCCATACTTTCACATAAATTCTATATACCCATATCTATACTAACTATATAGTTTAGTATCACAATAGCCTTTGATATTCTGTCTGTCCAAGAAATCATCCAAGCCATTCTTAAAGGCATTAACTGAATCAGCCATCACAACATCACCCGGCAGTGCATTCCACAACCTCACTGTTCTGACTGTGAAGAACCACCTATATGAACACATATTATCCATATAACTGTTTAATTCTGTTTTATAGTAATATTATTGTTTTGAAATTCTAGAATAACAGTGAAAGGGAAAAATTTCATGTCCAGGTCCAGATGATCATTGCTAAGAGGTTCAAAGAGCTTCAGTTCAGCGACTAAAGGAGGGCACAAGACCTTCATAAACTGGTTGCCCACCTACTATTCAGCTTTCACTTCCTGCATAATTGATCATTTGTTCTCTTTGTATACAGAACTATAAAGAGTTCATAAAGACAAAGATTGATTATCAGTTATGGTGCTTCTTTAGGTTGTAGATTTATGGTTATGGGAATTTTAATTCACTAAAAACTTTGGCACAGTATATCCCACTGACACTTCGCCAGTTCCCTCTCTGGCCTTTCCGGTGAGGAATTTCTTCACTTCTGGCCTGGGTTGTCCACACTGTCCCTCACTCACACTACGCCCTATCTATGGTAAAACTATGGCTTCTAAGCCTCTACCTCCTTGTTGGTGTACTAGCTACCCGTTCTATTATAGCTCTTTCTGGCTAAGGCACCAATGGGGAAATTTAATAAAAGTCGATAATGGGAAAAATGTGCAATGGAAAAGTTATGCCTCTGTGTGAACAAATTTTGCTTTGCGTGAATTTAATATAGCTTATGCGAACCCAGAAACTGTTTAGCGACCACTTCTCACAGTGAAAGAAGGTTTGCGAATTTTATAGCTTGTGCCAGTGCGCAGTGAAATAAAACTTTTTACTGAAAAAGTTGTTATGTTTGCTCCAAAAGATTACGACACCTTCTTAAAAGATGGCAATGCACAATAAAAATTTGCAATGCGCAATGAAAATTCGCAATGCAATAACAGTTTAAGGAAGAATATTACTTTGCGAAATGCCCATTTTTATTCTTATTTGTGCAAATTGTTTTGCTCTTTGTGACTTTTCTTACATTCCCCCACTACTGTCTGCACTTAGGAGACCTAACTAACTGCACCTGCAGGAACCAAAGTCCACACCCTGGGCATAACCCCTCCCTTTTTTACTTTCAGTTACTGGTTCCTCTAGTTCCCTCTAGTGGTGGAGGTGGATATTACACTTAACCTTTCCCTTTACACATTATTTCACAGTTTTAAACATACTTCAACATTTCCATACATACATCCAGTTATCATACAAACATTTTCAATCATTTCCACACACATAATGGCATTCAAGCTGTAAATGAGAAACGGCACAGGATACACAGCAGATAACAGATAAACTCTGTAATATAATATAATGGTATTCTGCAGAGTGCACCTTTTATCTGCTATGTAACACAATCCTTGAATGGCTGCCTCCATGGCTACACAGCAGCTTGTTTATATAAACTATAGTAGTGTTTCTGAAGCAAACACACCAGTTTTACCAGTGCAGGGCAACAGTACATGATATTTTAATTACTTTACACACTTCCATTTGTTGGCATTACTGCTTCTTTAAGTACAGGTGTCCAGTTGTATCTTGTGACTGATACTTAAATGAAGGGTGGAGAATGAGACACTAGTGATGGGCAAATTTATTCGGCAGGCACGAATTCGCGGCGAATTTGCCGCCAGTGAATAAATTCGTGAAACGCCCCCCGAAAATTCGCCTGAAAGATTTCAGCAGCGTCAAAAAACGAGCGTCGCGTCAAAAACGGGCGCCGGTGTCAAAAACGAGACGCGGTGGCGTTTCGCAAATTTTTCACTGTTTTGCAAATTTCGCGCTAAATTCGCAAATTTTTTGGCAAAGCGAAACAGCGCAAATTCTCCCACCACTATGGGACACCCAAAGTGATATCCCTCCCACCCGTGTTTGTGTGTGTATATTGCCTTCAGAGTAATACCTATTGCCCCATGCCCCTTGTTGTAGAGCTTAAACACACATCTGACTGAGGATCAATGGCCCATCTCCACTACTCCTTTGCAATAGCACAGGTGGGAGATCCTGATATTTTAAGGGAGAAAACACAGGCTAATTAATAAAAGCAAACAAACTCAATGTAAGACAGGGGCAGGTATGACAAGCGTGTGTTACAAAATTTGTAAGTTTGCTACAAGGTTACCAAAAAAAACCCCAAAAAAATAAAAACGGCTAGTTATTTAAAATGCAAATGAACTTAGACACAGCTCCATTTTTATGATACACTAGAAATGGATTAGTTACATCTTCTACATATTTAACAGCCAGAAAAAAAACGGCACCAGTGTTATAGAGATACTCAATGACAGCTCCATAAATGCTGTAACCCTCCGAGTAAAAATCCATTACTCGTTATAGATGAAATTAAATTGTGAAATTAAAGGAAGTAGGGTTGTAGAAGCAGAAAAGCCAGAGATAAAAAGCAACCTGGATAACTTATTGTTCAAGAGCAAAGAATCTTTATGTGTAAAATGGAAATTCCACCTTTGAGTTTTGACTGAAGAGATAGTTATAGAAAGAATCTCATCTCTTAATTAGAAAGAAAAATTCACATCACATAGGTCCCATCACTAGAGCTAATGATCCACAGCTGCCTGTATAAAAGGGCAGCCTTTGTTGCTTGAGCTGCAAGGTGTTAATCATTTGGATGATATTCTCTTTTATAGACACTGTAGTGTGCAGTAAGAGGAGGATGTTCAGTATTCCAACTTAAATGATTTTTTTGAAGTGTGTTACACAAGGGATACTCTCACATGTCATTCTGAATGATCATTTAATGCATGCATTATCACAACTCTCAACTGTAGATTTCAATTGATAAGTCTTCTTAACACTGCTTGAAATGCAGAAAGTTCATTGTTCTTTCTTGGATAATGCTGCAGAAAAAACCCACAAGGATATGATCCTCTTGCTTCTTTTGTACCAGCTAAAGATCTTGCTATGTCATTAAAAAATTGAAAATGTATTCTATTAACAAGCAAGATTTCTTCTCCATTCACTCTCCATTTGTAAAATATTTGGTGCACTTTAATAGAATGTCTTTTTTGTTATCTTTTTTTTTACATGAGAGGGAGCTGCCCTATTGCTGGATTCAACAGCTTTCTGTATATCCCTAAATAGAATAAGGCCATTTATCTATGGCTGCTAGGTGTCCCTATATTATTTAATTCTACAGATAATAAGATAACTCCTAAAATGAGGCAAGCAATAAAAAACAAACTCTCGTTTGTACTATACTAAGTATACTTTTTAGAAATGCATATAAGAATGAGATATGGTCTTATGCATTATGGCAGTCTGGAAAATGAATGACAATAAGTACTAGTTACAGAGATTCATTTATTTTGGCTTTAAATCATCACTGATAGATAATATTCATTTTCGGTAAGACATATTGGGGCAGATTCCCTAAAGGGCGAAGTGACTAACGCTAGCAAAAATTTGCCAGCGTGACATAATTTCCTAACTACGCTGATTCCCTAACGGACGTAGGCAAGGGAGATAGACGCTAACATTGCTTCACGCTCTAATGCCAGACAAATTTTCGTTCTGCGAATGGACGTAACTCCGCAAATTCAGTAAGATGCAGATTTTACAGAACGTTACCTCTTGCGCCAGACTTGCCTTCACCACCTCAGACCAGGCGAGGTACAATGGAGTGCATAGCACTTCCTCAATTTTTGGTTGAAAATTTTTGTAAGTCCCAAAAAACGCTGGCGGCATTTTTTTCTTTTTTCAGGGTGATAGACTGAAAGATTTCTGATTTTTTTGCGCAGAAACCATGAACAATTCTGAGTTTTTTGGGGAAAGCCCAACCCTATTTTTTCTGCCTTTTTTCTTCATAAATAAGGTCCATTCGGGCAATCTGAGTTGCTCAGATTTCTAACTTAGAAATACTCACATAAATTCGGACCTTGATAAATAACCCCCATCATGTTCTGCCTTCATAAAGACATTCATTAAAACAGGGAACATCCCTCAAAGCAAGCATGATATCTGGTTTTCGTTTAGCTTTATTTCAAGTTATCATACTCAACCATACATTAAAAAAAATACAGTAACCAGCATTTGCATTTTTTTTTGTTTCAACATTGAAATGCTAAAGTGTCACATTGTATGATACTGGTAATCACTTGATGGTAAAAGGGTTATTTCAAAACAAATTCTACTCAATAGATTTGAAGGACCATGTTGAAGCTCAGATTATCTCCCCTGAATGTATCTGAATTACTGTATGTATGGCTTTATTCTGCATTGTGGTAGATAATTTCCAAGCCTGACTTTACTGTATACAAAATAATGATGAGCGAAATTTTTCTGACTACATTATAGATCCACCCAACAGCTGCACCTATATTAAACTAACATCATATTTCTCAAAATATGGACAGCAGCACATACTCCAAAAAAGTTAAAATCATTGTCTTTATTGGCTTCACTTAAAAAATGGGCAGAAGGATTCAAAAACTTGACACATTTCGGGCTCTTACACCCAAAGGAGTCTGTTCATTAGTGACGAGTGATTTTATCCATGAAACTGCGGCTAGAATTTGCAGCAGAAAATTTTGCCGTAAGTAAATTGTCACCATAAGAAAAAAATGCCCATTGATTTTTTTATACATTTGGACAAAAAAGTTGCATAGACAAAAAGTCGCCAATACAAAATTGATGCTGAGACAATAAGAATTTAATGCATCTGGAGAGAGAGAAATAATTGTCGAGCATGTAAAAATTGTGCATTAGTTTATTGGTGCCGGCGTCAAAATTGGCGCCGGCATCGGAACCATGGCAAATTTGCGAATTTATTCGCCGGCGGCGAAACGGGCAAATTCGCCGCAAATTTGCACCTGGGGAATAAGTTCGCCCATCACTGGTAGTGGTAAAAAGTAAGTGTGGCTCATTAAGATAAACAGCAATAGTAGATGTGTATTTAATAAAATATACAGTAATTGATCATGTTATCTGAAAATCTTAGGAGATTATAAAGGCCAATTATTACATAATTTGATATTTATGCAAGGTGCATGTAGACACTCAAGTGCATGAAAAATTCCAAAACTTTTGAAGCCCTTCCTCAAGTCGAGGGCCTGGCTAAACAATTCTTTCATGCACATGTACAGTTGGGGAGGTTATTTATCAAAGTCCGAATTTATCTCAATATTCTACAAACTCCGATCAAATCCGTTCTGGTTTTTTACACTTATTTATTATTACATTTTCCCGAAGATTTGATTCGCGGGAAAAAAAAAATCTGATTTTCACAATTCACTTCTCATCTGATTTTCACAATTTTTTTTGGAATTTTCACCCGAAAAATATGAAGTATTGCACAAAACCCAGCGCTCATCAAAAATCATTAAGGCTTCTCCCATTGACTTATACGCAAACTCGACAGGTATGAGATGCCGGATTTTCAGATTCACACTTTCCCATCCTCGGGGGGGTTTAATAAATTCCGAAAAATTCAATTTTTTGGTGATTTTTGCATTCGGAGTTTAGTAAATAACCCCCTAAGTGTCTCAATGAACCTTTAATAAACGTGTGAGCTTCCCAACTGAAACTTTCACTGGTGAGAAAGATCTACATTTTTTTTCCTTTTTTGCTGTTATATTCTTACAACTATCGTTTAGTCATTGTTACCTTAGGGACTTTGATTTTCATTTTTATCCTTTTCATTACAGTGTGTAAAAGCCTTGCAGGATCCATTCTGCAGTGAAATGCCTGACGCCTGGCTTTTTGAATGCTGTGTTTGCTGCAATCATTAGTATTCTGTGCAACTCCGCTTAAAGCAATTTCTTCATTCTTCTTATGTGTGTTTACTGTGAGCTGCAGTATTAGAAATTTTACTAATCACTTCTGATTTGCAACCAAAGGACCTTCAGGCGTGCTGTATTAAGCCTGACATTTGCATCATCCGCCAGTTCATCTGACATTGCTACACCAGTGAGATGAAGGTCTTTGGTATTAAATAATGATTCAGTGTTAATCAGTAATATAAATAGGTTGAACTGTTCTTGAATGCACGTTGAACTCATTGTAATTCCTCGTACATTACCACTCCTTTGCTATCAATAATTCTACCAGTGAAGTAAAAGTAGAATTGTCTCAAGGGTGATAGGAGAACAATTTTTATCTTCTATGGTAAAAGAATGTAATGTAAGTACATACGTAGGGAAATTATTAGAATAATTATAAGAATATGCATTTACAACTATCAGTATGGAATGAGTCACAACGGCATAATTGTTCACAAATTAGGGGCTTTTGTCCATGCTTGAGTGTGTATCGTTGAGTTTTTCTGGTAAATAACATATTTTAAAAGTCTGCCTGTATATAATGAATGGACGAAAAGATTGACAGGGCTGAGAAAGACTTCAGTACGTAAGGTAGATTTCTGCCTTGACTGCTGCTTGTTTATTCACAGTTGTCACTTTTGCCTTTTGACCCTAGTTGATGATGTCTTTCTATGGTAAACTGCACAGTCTTTATCTTTCTAGCTCATATTAAACATGCCCAACAATTATTCTTTACTCAAATAAATGGATGTTTTTTTATTCTAGAATAATATTGGTTTACAAAACTCATTAATTACAATCAATCTGCATGGTAAACAACCTGAGACTATAAATTGGCTGATATGGCAGTACCTGTATATGTACAGGGTATGTGTGTAACTTGATTGAAAGCCAGGGTAGTAGCCATACTTGCTATGTGTCTCTCTTGCCACTGATTTTTTTTTTACATACTGATATAATAGACCACCTGAGCCTCTATAATATGGGCTGTCACACTTTGATGAGCCTACACTGCCCATTACTAAAGAAGAATACAGGGCATTTAGGTTTGAAGGAAAAAGACCACATTGAAAGATCATAAAGAGAATAGATTTTCCTTAGCTTGAAATATGCCTAATTTTTGGTAAGAAAAAAATTCTAGAGAAGGACGAATTGATGTTTTTTTTTTTTTGTTTTTTTTTAAAAATAAGTTCCTTAGAAAATGACTAATGATATAGGGACAACAGAAACAGCATTCACAAAATAAATATGTTAAATATTTTTTTTTTGTGGTGTTCATGCGAAATTTCCAAAAAACTATTTCGATTGTACCATTGAGAACACAGTATTTAAATTAAAATGCAAGATAAATTCTAAATAGTAATGAATAAATTTGCAGCTTGGGTGAACATTCTGGGGTTTCACTTTTGCGAAACAATAGACTCCACCATTCACAAATAACAAATAAATCCAGGAGGGAAAATTTCAGAGAAATCACATGACTTAAAAGGATATGCAAACCTTAACAAAAAACAAATGTAAGGTTGTTCAGGGTGCTTTTCTAAGCAGTTTTGCAATTTACATTTGCTAATATAACACATTTTGTAACAACAGCTCCACATGCGGGTGAGTGCATTTGACTGTACAGTTGAGCATAACATAGTTACATAGTTAAATTGGGTTGAAAAAAGACAAAGTCCATCAAGTTCAACCCCTCCAAATGAAAACCCAGTATCCATACACACACCCCTCCCTACTTTTAATTAAATTCTATATACCCATACCTATACTAACTATAGAGCTTAGTATCACAATAGCCTTTGATATTATGTCTGTCCAAATAATCATCCAAGCCATTCTTAAAGGCATTAACTGAATCAGCATCACAACATCACCCGGCAGTGCATTCCACAACCTCACTGTCCTGACTGTGAAGAACCCCCTACGTTGCTTCAAATGAAAGTTCTTTTCTTCTAGTCTAAAGGGGTGGCCTCTGGTACGGTGATCCACTTTATGGGTAAAAAGGTCCCCTGCCATTTGTCTATAATGTCCTCTAATGTACTTGTAAAGTGTAATCATGTCCCCTCGCAAGCACCTTTTTTCCAGAGAAAACAACCCCAACCTTGACAGTCTACCCTCATAATTTAAGTCTTCCAACCCTCTAACCAATTTAGTTGTACTTAGTCTCTGCACTCTCTCCAGCTCATCCCTCTTAAGGACTGGAGTCCAAAACTGAACTGCATACTACAGATGAGGCCTCACCAGGGACCTATAAAGAGGCATAATTATGTTTTCATCCCTTGAGTTAATGCCCTTGTTCAGTAGGTAAGAGGTCAGAAACCTCAGATGGCCTTTCTTGTCTATTTCTTGAGCAGGGCAACTGCAGAACAGAGCTTGGTTTCCTTCTGAACTTGTTCTTGACTGGTGGTGCTGTTATTACACAATCCATTATTTTACTTAATGTTTCTATTTTTTTTTTTTAAGAAATCAAAGTAGGGGGAAGAAACTGTTTTTGTTAATGATTTATGTAATTATGACAATAACATTTAGTAAGTATATACAGTATTTGTTGCTTATTATTTATAAATATCTATTGTTAAATTTGATTTTGTTAAGGCCTTTGATTTGATGCAAATTCCTTCACTGAGCTGTGCCATTTGGCTGTTGGCGTTATTTTTTTTAAAGCCAGGAATTGATTCTAACAATAAAATATTGTTTTTATATAGTCGTTTTGCTCTAATTTTGATACTTACAATAGATGTGATGATGACTATTAGTGATGAGTGAATCTGTTCCGTTTTGCCAATATATTTGCAAAATCATGAGAAAATTTGAGAAAATTTCACAAAACACATTAAAATCTATGGGTGACATTTTTGTAGCAAAATACATTAGAGTCTATGGGCGACTTTCTACTGCAACATTTTTTTCTTCTGCATGACATTTTTGCCTTTCAGTGAAACTTTTCGCTGGCTGTGAAATTTCCAGCAAAACCATGCATGGTAATAAATTCGTTCATCCCTAATACTATACTGTGGTATTATATGAATTATTGATTTACTGTTAAGGTTACTCTCTTTATTGTCACATCATTATAAATGTTATTGCTACTGAATGACTGTAATTACAGTTTTTTATTTTTGCAGAAAAATCTATATTCTTATAAGAATAAAATCTGCAATACATTTGGATTTTGCAAAAATATCTAATAATTATTATGCTATTTGTAATATTTTACTCCAGATCTTTCTTCTTGTGGTATGGAATTTTGAATTGTACATGATTCCCCTGGCATTGTTGCTGTTGTTGGCTTGGAACTATTTCCTAATCATATCAGGAAAGGACAACAGAACTCATGACACGGTGAGTTACTGCGCCCTGTAAATAACTAGTAGAATCCTGAATTTTGCCGTCCTTCACTTACTTGTTTAGGTCTTGACAGACCTCCTATAGTCAGTTGTACCACCTTTTAAACAGTGTATTGTGTGTGTTATAATGTAACATGTTACAAGAGGAATGTTTGCTAGGATGTAAATAAACTGATGTAGTGGGTTATTCCAATGTACCAAAAAGGCTCATGTTCAGCAACAAGATTGTCTGATGGAGGCAAGTGTTGATTTAGGTCCTTCTGATGCTTGGACCTCTTAGTTGTTGCTCTTATACCCTAAAATTATATTCCAAAATTTTAAAGAGTGTTTTGTTAAATATTGTTTTATGTTGACTGTATTTACTTTGAATTAGTGGGTCAAATAATTAATAGGAAGGAGCATCAGGCAAAGAGAGACCGTGCAGGTTTGGACATGGACATGCCTGTTGCTTATTCCCTGTGATGTTAGCTCTTAATCTCTTTAAATATTGATTATCCTATTGTTGACCAATGCTATACTTTCTTCCTGAGGTACAAAACCAGATGTTCAATGTTCTTTTGACGGAACGAAAAAAGGTTAGAGAAGTGACGTGTGTAATGATGTTCAGTGGGGGTTGGGTATGCCTGTTGCTGATCTTTTTCATGCACCACAGCAAAGGGTTTCTCAACAATAGTTTAACAGAGCTTGTCTTGAAAATATATAAATGTCTAAAATATTTTAGCAGGGTCAAAACAAATCACCAGTCCACTAAAAAGCCCTCCGTATAATGAGCTGATGCTTATCTCAAAGTCTAAAAAGGATTCAGTTTGGGAAAGGGAGGGCTTAGTCATATAGAGGCTTCCTTGCGGACTGGTAGTTTGTTTTGGGCTTGCTCCTAAGAACCAGTAGTTTTTCTCCCTGTTTAGGGCAAAAAACAACTAAAACCATAATATTACATTTTACATTTTGCTTTTAGCGCAAACTGGCCACTTTAAACAGTTGATGCTTTTTGGTGTTTTGGGGATGTATACTTGAATGATTTAACAGAAAAGTAAAGTTGATGATCTCTAAGACTGCTAATTGTGACAAAACTGAAAATAAAATTAAAATGTCGATTTTAATTGATTTAACAATTTTTAGCAATATGCGGTTATTTTTTTGTTTTTCCCTTGAAAATATGAAAGCCTACCCCATTTAAAACGAATGATTTAGAAATATTGGTAAATAGTATATTTTTATGAAGTTTCACACCCGATTTAAAAAATATGACAGACTTTTTGTTTTCATAGAGTGTTGAAAATCGGTGTGCAATAGAATTTTAAATAAATCGCAATTCATAATATTTTAAATAAATAAAAATAAATTGACATATTATATTTACAATACAAATTGGCTGTATTTGAAAGTTTATCTTTTAGGGGTGCAGGAACACGTCTGCCGCAGTGCAGGTTGTAGGACACGGCCCTGTTGCTCCTCCTACATGCGTCTCTGAATGATGAGCAAGATACGGGTCAAGGGGTACACTTACGCCAATTCAATGCACAAGTCACAGGTCTCTGCACTCTGCAGCTGTTGCACAATACTCTATACAGAGGGCAAAGTGTAAAAAAGTCTGATCTTGCCCATCCCTACAGTTTGTGACTTACACCCCTTCTCAATTTAGATACTAAGCTAGCTAGTTAGTTAAATTATGATTCAGCCTCTCATGGTGGGATCCATGTATTTAGGATTAGACATTATTTTCCATACAGATGTTTAAAGCATTATTTTATTGTGTCATCATTTCCAGACCAGATAGGCCTTTATCAATCACTAAAATTAATATCTTCAAAAATCTGGCTAGAGCAACAAAAATGTTCTGATGTGATATGAGGGAGGGATTGAAAATACCTTCATATTGGCCTACAACATGTATTTGGATAGTGTGGTTTACATAATGTATACTGTTGAATAAGGATTAAAAAGACACAGCAATAAACTACAGTGATTCACAGGTACAATAATTCTATTTAATATATAAATATGTAATATTATATATATTGTAGTTTATGTAAGTCTTTAAATATGTGTGTGAACATATAATTTCGTTATTATACAGGTATGGGATCCATTATCTGGAAACCCATTAACCAAAATGCGGACAGACTGTCTCCCATAGACTCAATTGTATCAAAATAATAATTTTTTAAATTTTTTCTCTGTAATAGTGGAACTGTACCTTGTACTTGATCCAAACTAAGATATAATTAATCCTTATTGGAAGCAAAACCAGCCTATTGGATTTATTTAATGTTTACAAGATTTTCTATTAAACCTATGGTATGAAGATCCAAATTACGGAAAGATCCATTATCTGGAAAACCCCAGGTCCCAAGCATTCTGGATAACATGTCCCTTACTTGTACCAAAATTATACAAGTACTGTACAGACCTGTATTGTGACTGCAATAACACTATGATGCAGATGAACATTGTAAAAAGTAAAAAATAAAGACATCACTATAAGGGGCAGATTTATCAAGAGTCGAATTTCGAGGGTTAAAAAACCCTCGAAGTAAAATCCTTCAAATTCGAATATCGAATGCAAAGGATTTTAGCGCAAAAGGTTAGATCGAATAAAAATCGTTAGATCGAACGATTCAAACGATTTTAAGCGATCGATCGAAGGAATTTTATTCAACCAGAAAAACTTACAAAAGTGCTGGGGAAGGTCCCCATAGGCTAACATTGGACTTTGGTAGGTTTAAAGTGGCGAAGTATGAAGTCGAAGTTTTTTTTTAAAGAGACAGTACTTCGATTATTGAATGGTCGAATGGTCGAACAGTCAAACGATTTTTACTTCAAATAGTTGGAATCATTAGATTCGATCGAATTTGACCAATTCGATGGTCGAAGTACCCAAAAAATTACTTCGAATATCGAATTATTCTAATTCTAAATCTATTCACTCAAGCTTAGTAAATCTGCCCCCCAATGTACTATATTTTCTCACTTCGCCTGGTGATCGAGCTGCAAATTTTAATGATACATTGCATATTTTAAAGGCAGCACATTCCATTTTGGTATGGAAAAAAAAAAACATTCTCAACACTTTTCTAATCATATTCGATTTGTATGAAGTTTTGATGAATTTGGCAAAGAACTTTCCTCCTCCCCTTGAGAAAGGGATATAAACATATTTATGTCTGATAGGGATGGCGCGAACTGTTCGCCGGCGAACATCGGGTGTTCGCGCTCGCCGGAAGTTCGCGAACGTCGCGCGACGTTCGCCATTTTGGGTTCGCCATTGTTGGCGCTTTTTTTTGCCCTCTCACCCCAGACCAGCAGGTACATGGCAGCCAATCAGGAAGCTCTCCCCTGGACCACTCCCCTTCCCTATAAAAACCAAAGCCCTGCAGCGTTTTTTCACTCTGCCTGTGTGTGCTGAAGAGATAGTGTAGGGAGAGAGCTGCTGCCTGTTAGTGATTTCAGGGACAGTTGAAAGTTTGCTGGCTAGTAATCGTTTTGATACTGCTCTGTTATTGGAGGGACAGAAGTCTGCAGGGGTTTGAGGGACATTTAAGCTTAGGTAGCTTTGCTGGCTAGTAATCTACCTTCTACTGCAGTGCTCTGTATGTAGCTGCAGTGGGCAGCTGTCCTGCTTCTGATCTCATCTGCTGACTGCTGCAATAACAGTAGTCCTTGTAAGGACTGCTTTTATTTATTTTTTTGTTGTTTTACTACTACTACTACTACTACTACTATAAGAGCCCAGTGCTATTAGTCTAGCAGTGTTGGGGAGTGGGACTGGTGTGCTAATCTGCTGCTCCTAGTAGTTCAGCAGCACCAACTTTAATTTTTTTTTTTTTAATACTCATTTTTTTTTTATTTTACTTTTTTTTATTTTACTACCGCTGTAGTAGTGTATAAGTTGACCTTTTAGGCATTATTTGCCCTGTAGGCATTTTTTGCCCAGTGTGTTATTCAACCAACTGCCATCTAGCTGTGTGACCTTGTTCACATTCTGTCTAAATATCCATAATATTACCGTCTCCAGAAAAAACACCGGAGTGACTTTTTTCAAGCAGCCATAATATATTTTACGTAATCCGTATCCATCGCTGTATTAGTGTATAAGTTGACCTTTTAGGCATTATTTGCCCTGTAGGCATTTTTTGCCCAGTGTGTTATTCAACCAACTGCCATCTAGCTGTGTGACCTTGTTCACATTCTGTCTAAATATCCATAATATTACCGTCTCCAGAAAAAACACCGGAGTGACTTTTTTCAAGCAGCCATAACATATTTTACGTAATCTGTATCCATCGCTGTAGTAGTGTATAAGTTGACCTTTTAGGCATTATTTGCCCTGTAGGCATTTTTTGCCCAGTGTGTTATTCAACCAACTGCCATCTAGCTGTGTGACCTTGTTCACATTCTGTCTAAATATCCATAATATTACCGTCTCCAGAAAAAACACCGGAGTGACTTTTTTCAAGCAGCCATAACATATTTTACGTAATCCGTATCCATCGCTGTAGTAGTGTATAAGTTGACCTTTTAGGCATTATTTGCCCTGTAGGCATTTTTTGCCCAGTGTGTTATTCAACCAACTGCCATCTAGCTGTGTGACCTTGTTCACATTCTGTCTAAATATCCATAATATTACCGTCTCCAGAAAAAACACCGGAGTGACTTTTTTCAAGCAGCCATAACATATTTTACGTAATCTGTATCCATCGCTGTAGTAGTGTATAAGTTGACCTTTTAGGCATTATTTGCCCTGTAGGCATTTTTTGCCCAGTGTGTTATTCAACCAACTGCCATCTAGCTGTGTGACCTTGTTCACATTCTGTCTAAATATCCATAATATTACCGTCTCCAGAAAAAACACCGGAGTGACTTTTTTCAAGCAGCCATAACATATTTTACGTAATCTGTATCCATCGCTGTAGTAGTGTATAAGTTGACCTTTTAGGCATTATTTGCCCTGTAGGCATTTTTTGCCCAGTGTGTTATTCAACCAACTGCCATCTAGCTGTGTGACCTTGTTCACATTCCGTCTAAATATCCATAATATTACCGTCTCCAGAAAAAACACCGGAGTGACTTTTTTCAAGCAGCCATAATAAATTTTACGAGATCCATATCCACCGCTGTAGTAGTGTATACGTTGATCTTGTGGGCAGTATTTGCACAGTGTTTTCTTCAAACCGCCATCTAGCTGTGTGAGCTTGTTCACATTTTGTCTAAATATTGATAATATTATCGTCTCTAGAAAAACCACTTGAGTTACTTTTTTTCAAGCAGCATTCATATATTTTACGTAATCCGTATCCACCGCTGTGTATACGTTGACCTTGTAGGCATTATTTGCACAGTGTTTTCTTCAAACCGCCATCTAGCTGTGTGAGCTTGTTCACATTTTGTCTAAATATTGATAATATTATCGTCTCTAGAAAAACCACTTGAGTTACTTTTTTTCAAGCAGCATTCATATATTTTACGTAATCCGTATCCACCGCTGTGTATACGTTGACCTTGTAGGCATTATTTGCACACTGTTTTCTTCAAACCGCCATCTAGCTGTGTGACCTTGTTCACATTCTGTCTAAATATCCATAATATTACCGTCTCCAGAAAAAACACTGGAGCGACTTTTTTCAAGCAGCCATAATATATTTTACGTAATCCGTATCCATCGCTGTATTAGTGTATAAGTTGACCTTTTAGGCATTATTTGCCCTGTAGGCATTTTTTGCCCAGTGTGTTATTCAACCAACTGCCATCTAGCTGTGTGACCTTGTTCACATTCTGTCTAAATATCCATAATATTACCGTCTCCAGAAAAAACACCGGAGTGACTTTTTTCAAGCAGCCATAACATATTTTACGTAATCTGTATCCATCGCTGTAGTAGTGTATAAGTTGACCTTTTAGGCATTATTTGCCCTGTAGGCATTTTTTGCCCAGTGTGTTATTCAACCAACTGCCATCTAGCTGTGTGACCTTGTTCACATTCTGTCTAAATATCCATAATATTACCGTCTCCAGAAAAAACACCGGAGTGACTTTTTTCAAGCAGCCATAACATATTTTACGTAATCTGTATCCATCGCTGTAGTAGTGTATAAGTTGACCTTTTAGGCATTATTTGCCCTGTAGGCATTTTTTGCCCAGTGTGTTATTCAACCAACTGCCATCTAGCTGTGTGACCTTGTTCACATTCTGTCTAAATATCCATAATATTACCGTCTCCAGAAAAAACACCGGAGTGACTTTTTTCAAGCAGCCATAATAAATTTTACGAGATCCGTATCCACCGCTGTAGTAGTGTATACGTTGATCTTGTGGGCAGTATTTGCACAGTGTTTTCTTCAAACCGCCATCTAGCTGTGTGAGCTTGTTCACATTTTGTCTAAATATTGATAATATTATCGTCTCTAGAAAAACCACTTGAGTTACTTTTTTTCAAGCAGCATTCATATATTTTACGTAATCCGTATCCACCGCTGTGTATACGTTGACCTTGTAGGCATTATTTGCACAGTGTTTTCTTCAAACCGCCATCTAGCTGTGTGAGCTTGTTCACATTTTGTCTAAATATTGATAATATTATCGTCTCTAGAAAAACCACTTGAGTTACTTTTTTTCAAGCAGCATTCATATATTTTACGTAATCCGTATCCACCGCTGTGTATACGTTGACCTTGTAGGCATTATTTGCACACTGTTTTCTTCAAACCGCCATCTAGCTGTGTGAGCTTGTTCACATTTTGTCTAAATATTGATAATATTATCGTCTCTAGAAAAACCACTTGAGTTACTTTTTTTCAAGCAGCATTCATATATTTTACGTAATCCGTATCCACCGCTGTGTATACGTTGACCTTGTAGGCATTATTTGCACACTGTTTTCTTCAAACTGCCATCTAGCTGTGTGTATTATCGTTTCCAGAAAAACCAACTGAGTTTTTGTTGTTGTTGTTTTTTTAAAAATAATGCCAGGCAAAGGCAGGCCGCCACGCAGAGGCCGTGCTAGGGGCCGTGCTGCTATGCAATCCTGTGGCCCTAGCAAATTGCCCAGTTTTAAAAAGCCAATGACCCTGAACTCCCAAAATGCTGAAGAGGTAGTTGACTGGCTTACACAGCACACCCCATCCTCTACCGTTTCTAACTTTACCACAACATCCTCCTCATCCTCCACTGCTATGGCCACCCCACGTAACACTTCCTCCACCACCGGTGCCCCTTCTTCACTGAAGTCAGAGGAGTTATTTTCCCATGAGTTTCTTGAACTGAGTAATGCGCAACCATTATTGCCAGAAGAAGATGAAGGAGATGAGGACGTTACACCAGATTTAATTCTGGCAGAGAACACGACAGAGATGGACATAATGATGAGTGATGAGGAGGAGGTCCCCGCTGCTGCTTCCTTCTGTGATGTGTCAGAAGAAATTGATGCATCTGAGGAGAATGATGATGAGGAGATTGATGTTTTGTGGGTGCCTAGTAGAAGAGAGCAAGAGGAGGGTAGTTCAGATGGAGAGACGGAGAGTCAGAGAGGCAGTAGGAGAATAAGACTTAGAAGAAGCAGGGAGGACAGCCCGCAGGGATCAGTAGGGCAACAACATGTATCGGCACCTGTGTTCAGCCGGCCAACGCACCCGCCATTGCCGCCAATGCCGCCAACTTCTACTGTTACCGCCAGATCGCACACTTCCAAAAAGTCAGCAGTGTGGGATTTTTTTAATGTGTGTGCCTCTGACAAAAGCATTGTAATTTGCAATGAGTGCAGTCAGAAACTGAGCCTTGGTAAGCCCAACAGCCACATAGGTACAACTTCTATGCGAAGGCACATGAGCGGCAAGCACAAAGCACTTTGGGAGCAACACCTCAAAGGCAACAGGCAAACTAAAAGCCACACTCCTTCTGGTCCAGCATCTTACTGCTCTACCTCTGCTCTCCTTGACCCGTCTGAACCACCCTCCACTCCGCCTTCCACCTTGACCACCTGTTCCCATTCCCAGTCATCTGCCACCAGCCAAGTTTCTGTGAAGGCCATGTTTGAGCGTAAGAAGCCAATGTCTGACTGTCACCCCCTTGCCCGGCGTCTGACAGCTGGCTTGTCTGCACTCTTAGCCTGCCAGCTTTTACCATACCAGCTGGTGGACTCTGAGGCCTTCCGCAAATTTGTAGCAATTGGGACACCGCAGTGGAAGGTACCCAGCCGCAATTTTTTTTCTAAAAAGGGAATACCACACCTGTACCAACATGTGCAGAGCCAAGTTACCGCATCTCTGTCACTTAGTGTTGGGCCAAAGGTCCATATGACTACTGACGCATGGTCCTCCAAGCATGGTCAGGGCAGGTATGTCACCTACACTGCCCACTGGGTGAACTTGGTAATGGCTGGGAAGCAGGGAATGGGTAGCTCAACAACAACAACAGTGGAGTTGGTGTCACCGCCACGGATTGCACGCGGTTCTGCCACCACCTCTACTCCTCCATCGCTCTCTACCTCGTCTTCTTCCTCTTCTTCTTCTTACTCTGCTGCTGGGTCCTCCTTCTCCTCCTCCACACCTGTGCACCCCCAGCTCCCCCTAGGCTATTCGACGTGCCAGGTACGCCGTTGTCACGCTGTCTTGGGGATGACGTGCCTGGAAAGCAAAAACCATACCGGATCTGTACTCCTGTCATCTCTGCAGTCACAGGCCGATCGGTGGCTGACCCCACACCAACTGCAGATCGGAAAAGTGGTGTGTGACAATGGAAGCAATCTGTTGGCAGCGTTGAGACTGGGCAATTTAACACATGTGCCCTGCATGGCACATGTGTTAAATTTAATAGTCCAATGTTTTGTCTCCAAGTACCCAGGATTCCAGGACGTTCTCACCCAGTCCAGAAAGGTGTCGGCCCATTTCAGACGTTCCTACACAGCCATGGCACGCCTTGCTGACATTCAGCAGCGCTACAACATGCCAGTCAGGCGTTTGATTTCTGACAGCCAGACTCGCTGGAATTCAACGCTCCTTATGTTGGAACGTCTGCTGCAACAACAAAGGGCCGTCAACGAGTACCTTTTTGAACTGGGTGGTAGGACTGGATCTGCAGAGCTGGGGATTTTTTTCCCCCGTTACTGGGTGCTTATGCGCGATGCCTGCAGGCTCATGCGACCTTTTGAAGAGGTGACAAATATGGTCAGTCGCACCGAAGGCACCATCAGCGACCTAATACCCTTCGCTTTCTTCCTGGAGCGTGCCGTGCGACGAGTGACAGATGAGGCTGTAGACCAGCGTGACGAGGAGCTGGAAGCGCACGATTTCTGGTCGGAATCACCAGAACGAACCCAGGCACCTGCTGCAACGCAGGAAGAGGTGCCAGAAGTGGAGTCAGAGGAGGAAGGTGGCTTTGTGGAGGAGGAGGAGGAGGACCAACAGGAGCAGGCTTCCCAGGGGGCTAGTGGTGACCTTTTGGGGACCCCTGGTCTTGTACGTGGCTGGGGGGAGGAGACCGTGGATGATGCAGTCCTTGATAATGAGGAAGTGGAGATGGATAGCTCTGCATCCAACCTTGTGAGAATGGGGTCTTTCATGCTGTCATGCCTGTTGAAGGACCCCCGTATCAAGAGGCTTAAGGAGAAGGACCTGTACTGGGTCGCAACGCTACTAGACCCTCGGTACAAGCATAAAGTGTCAGAAATGTTACCAACATACCACAAGTCCGAAAAGATGCGGCATTTACAAACCAGCCTGCAAAACATGTTGTACAATGCTTTTAAGGGTGATGTCACTTCAGGAACTCATCAACATTCCAGGGGCAGAGGTGCCAGTAATCCTGCCACGAGCGCACCTGCAAGGACAAAGCCCTTTGGCCGGTCTGTAACGTCAGACATGCAAATGTTTTTCTGTCCAAGGCAGCGCCACAACCCTTCTGGATCCACCCTCAAAGAACGCCTCGACCGGCAGGTAGCGGACTACCTGGCATTAACTGCAGATATCGACACTCTGAGGAGCGATGAACCCCTGGACTACTGGGTGCGCAGGCTTGATCTGTGGCCAGAGCTGTCACAATTTGCCATGAACCTCTTGTCTTGCCCAGCCTCAAGTGTGCTCTCAGAAAGGACCTTCAGTGCAGCAGGAGGGATTGTAACTGAGAAGAGAACTCGCCTAGGTCACAAAAGTGTCGATTACCTGACCTTTATTAAAATGAATGAGGGGTGGATCTCGGAGGGTTACTGCACGCCGGAAGACTTGTTCTGACTTCTATGCAGCTGTCCTTCTCTTCAAGCCTCATGACTCCACACACAGCTGTCCTTTAGCGTCCTCCTCCCTCCGCCACGGTTACAAACTAGGGTGCAAACCCTACTGGTTTAATTTTTTCTGGCCTCTGTGCTTCAGTGGCTGCAACCAAAAAAACTGGGCAAACAATGTCTACAAGGTCAACGTATGGCGAAAAATGACTATTTTCAGCATTTATATGGCATATTTTTTCTGGCAACTGTGCTTCAGTGGCTGCGTCCAAAAAAATGCATATTTTCTGCATTTATATGGCATAATTTTTCTGGCCTCTGTGCTTCAGTGGCTGCAACCAAAAAAATGCATATTTTCTGCATTTATATGGCATAATTTTTCTGGCCTCTGTGCTTCAGTGGCTGCAACCAAAAAAATTTATATTTTCAGCATTTATATGGCATAATTTTTCTGGCAACTGTGCTTCAGTGGCTGCGACCAAAAAAATGACTATTTTCAGCATTTATATGGCATATTTTTTCTGGCCTCTGTGCTTCAGTGGCTGCGGCCAAAAAAACTGGGCAAACAATGCCTACAAGGTCAACGTATGGCAGTTGTTTAAAGAGAACAGTAGATTACTAGCCAGCAAAGCTACCTAAGCTAAAATGTCCCTCAAATCCCTGCAGACTTCTGTCCCTCCAATACAGAGCAGTATCAAGCAGATTACTAGCCAGCAAACTTACTATCATCTGTCCCTGAAATCACTAACAGCTCTCCCCCTACACTATCTCTTCCAAGCACACACAGGCAGATTTTTCAGATACATTTTTGCCCTTGATCCCCCTCTGGCATGCCACTGTCCAGGTCGTTGCACCCTTTAAACAACTTTAAAATCATTTTTCTGGCCAGAAATGTCTTTTTTAGATGTTAAAGTTCGCCTTCCCATTGAAGTCTATGGGGTTCGCGAACCGTTCACGAACCGCTCGCATTTTTGCGCAAGTTCGCGAATATGTTCACGAACTTTTTTTCCGACGTTCGCTACATCCCTAATGTCTGAAAATAACAGAAATAATACGCATTATTATTTAAAAACAAAATAGCCAGGTATTTTAGTTGCATGGAGGCATATTTTTTAATTGCCAGAATCTATCCTTGCCCCGTTATTGACGATTTTTGAAATTGACTCATCAGAGCACGCCAAAGTCCTGCCTATGTTCTATAATAAGAGAACATGGGATTCAGACCACTGTTTCTGGGTAAGACCCAGAGTTACTATCACATGACCAAGATTAGCAATCAGGGAAATACCTAAAACCTTTTCTGCTTCCAAAAACAGCAGCCCATTTCATAATGGTAGGCAACACTGTTAGTATACTGTTGTATGTTTAAAGAATTTTTTAAATTCTAAAATTTTAAATTCTGGCAAGCAGAACATCTCTGAGCCCATATAAAAATATCCATTGCATCAAGTCAAAAACCTGAACCATGGTGAAGTTTCGCTAATGCGAGGCTCAAACACTGAATAATTTTCATAAATCAGAAGTGAAACATGAAAATGTCAACTTAATCAAGCATTTAAATTTTATTAATCAGGCCTAATTTTTATGAGTGCAAATAATCTCTGAAGCTGGACAAATTTGTTCTAGACTACATAAGAAACATCATTTTAATATTTAATGGGCTGATGAATTTAAATGGAGAATTATCTTTATGAAACATGGTCTTCATAATTCGCCATTAAATGAGAAATTAAGAAATCAACATAAATCTTATATAAAGGTTTCTTAACTAAGTGTTGGCACTATAAATATTACAAGTGTATTAGATACTAATTTAACCATCAGACTAAGCGCTATATAACGAAGGAATGAATGCATTTTTATAGCGATTTTATCTGCTGGGTGAACATCAAGGTACAGTCCAGTTTAAACATGCGGGATAATTAGGATATTTAAAATAAACCAATAAACTTTCTAATAGCAGCAGAAAATGATCATGTAGATACTTTGGTCCCAAAATATATTTATGGGCAAATGGTTTAGATAGCCAAGTCTCTTGCGAAGTTGTACTTAATTATTATAATTAGTCATTTATATTCTATTGCCAGGGATGAAATCAGAAACCCATTTAGACCTCTGGGATTCAGTTAAAGGGCATTTGAAACACATAATAATCTTATAAAGGGGTTGAATTGTGCTGCATTTTGTATAATTAATAGCAACATACAGTAGAACCCCCATTTTATGTTTTTTCAAGGGATTGGAAATGAAGGAAAATGTAAAGTCAGGGAAATGCAATATTTATTAGACATTGTAAAATGAGAGAAAATGTAATATCAGGGGATGGAAAACTGAGGTTCATAAGCACATTGTACATTCAATGTACTCCAACACAGGGCCACTGAAGGGTGAGAATCAGGGGTGCAACTACAGAGGAAGAACATGATGTTAGGGGCCCCAAAATGAATTTGCTGGGGGGGCCCAATAACATCTACGCCACTGGTGAGAATAAACATTTTGGAGATATTAGGGGAAACTCTTGATTCTGACATTAAAGGGCACCTGTCATAGCAAAATAGTTTTCCTTAACAGACGTCCAGACTAATAGAGGCTGTACTCCAGGTGTAAGTACCTGCTGTTTTCTTGACTACACCTAGGGCAGGGGTGCCCAAAAAATAGATTGGGATCTACCAGTAGACCTTTAGCTGGTGATCAGTAGATCTCAAGCCCAGCAAACAGCTTGTCTAAATCACCCTCCTGTTTCATTCATATCATTCAGATATTTATTACGTTAAGGTTACATAAGAAATAACTGTTTGTTAAATATAGCAATATACATTCCTCATAAATCAATATAATATTCAAGTAATATTTTCCAAGAAACAGAATGCTAACAATGCTTTTATGAATGTATATTATAATGGGACAAAATCACTAAAAGTAGACCCCACATTAGTAAAGTATTGGTGCTACTGACCTAGGGTCTATCAAGATAATAAATATTTTAACATATACCCCATTTTTCAGCATTAACAACTCCCTGTTGTGAGCCAGGGTCTGACTGGGGTGTCTGGGCTAACTGTGGCTGCCACCTCAGGGGCCACCACACTCCCTCGGGCCCCCACCACTGGAATCTCCCCCCTATAAATTAGCACATGCCTTTAACTTCTTTCCTTTTCAGCTGTAATCAGGAAAGTTCAGGCAGAAGACACAGAGTTTCTGGTAGGTAGTGGGTCTGGGTTGGTGGGTTTTCTTTGTCCACCGGCCCAGTCTGACCCTGTTTAAAGCCTTTTCTTGTTCATTTCTGTTTGTCCAAATTGTGGAGATAGACTATAGGAAAATGACCTATTATGTCACAGAATATGTTTTCAGAATTAGCAGTCAGTGGAGCATCAATGGGTCTGTATGCCTACTTTTTTAAATTTTGTACTGAATAAATATTGATTTTTAACATTTAACTGAATACTCTGGAGCAGTGATCCCCAACCAGTATTTCGTGAGCAACATGTTGCTCTCCAACCTCTTGGATGTTGCTCCCAGTGGCCTCAAAGCAGGTGATTATTTTTTAATTCCAGGCTTGGAGGCAGGTTTTGGTTGTGTAAAAACAGATGTACTGCCAAACAGACCCTCCTGTAGGCTGCCAGTCCACATAGGGGCTACCAATAGCCAATCACAACCCTTATTTGGCATCACCCAGGAACATTTTCCGTGCTTGTGTTGCTCCCCCACTCTTTTTAAATCTGAATGTTGCTCACGGGGGAAAAAGGTTGGGGACCCCTGCTCTGGAGTATAAATTTTTTTGAAACTCGATTTCAGAATTAGCAGTGCAGAGAATAGCAAATACTGTCAATAGCAATTGCATATACACACATGAAAGTAATTGAAAATGTAATTCATATTGGAAAGTTGCTACAAATTGCCTTTGTTATATTTGGGTCTAAGTCTCCTTTTTTTTTTTGTAACTTATTTTTTATTAATTTTACAGAAGTCATTTTAAGCGATAAAAACTTCCATCATTTTAACTGCGTACACACAAAAAAAAAATGAGTATAATAGTATAAACATATATCGGTGTTGGACCAAGCCTGGAACCCGTTAACAGCTTAGTTTTTCCATACATCTGGATATGTGTTAAAGTGGGTCCAAACTGGTCTTTACATTGTGTTATCGTGGTTAAGTAGCATAGTCAAACAACATAGTCAAACATTGTGGTTCACTCTGAATGCCTAACTTTATAGGTCAGTAAATAAGTTATCTCAAGTCTGAACAGTGTGTGGAGAGTGGATTCCCCGGCTTCCAGTAGCAGATGAGTCTCTCAACTCCCAAATATCCCAAACTTTTATATGTTGGTCAACCTTGTTGGTCATCATTGCAATACCAGCTTCAAACATTTTATTTGAATTTATTCTATTGACTATTTCATTCAAGGTTGGTGGTGTGGTAGATTTCCAGTGGAATGAAATAGCTAAACGAGTTGCCGTCAAGATCTGATTAACTAGGGCTTGACCAGATCTGCGTAGCTTTGGAATGGGCTTACCTAGTAGTAGAATTATGGGGTCCAAAGGTATAGATTGACGCAACAGTTGACTTAAGAGCTTAGTTATTTCAGCCCAGAGTGGTTTGATTATTGGACAGTCCCAAAAGATATGCAACATAGTACCATGCGATCCACAATTTCGCCAGCATAGAGGAGAGTGTTGTGGAAAAAGTTTATGTAGTTTGCTAGGGGTATAATACCAGCAGGTCAATACTTTATAAATATGCTCTTTTTGTCTTACGCAGGTGACCATACGCTTCGCGTTGTCCCAGATCAGGGGCCAATCCTTGTCCGGGATTGGTTGAGAAAGAGCTTGATCCCATCTGTCCATGTATTTGTATCTAGGTTGTGCTGAGTCTGGAGAGGTAGTCAGCATATCATAAAGTCTGGAGATAAGGCCTTTTTGCGGGAGCCCGTGGGCTGCCATCCTTTCAAAGGCTGTAGGGGGACTTGTTTTAAAAAATGAGGCATAAGGAGCCAAGAAGTGGCGGATCTGGAAATATTCAAATAGCTTTATGTCTACTGTTGGCTGCTTCTCTTTGATAGTTTGGAGAGGCCATATCATATGAGTCTGTGGGTGAATAAGGTCCTTTAACGTAAAAAATTGTAGCTGGGACCATCTAGTACAGAATGACGATTCAGTTCCTGGAGGGAACTCCGGATTATTCAGGTATGTGAGCATTGACGATTTGGCAGAGATCATCTTATGTTTATGTCTGGTTGTAATCCAAACGGAGTATGTTAGCCTAGTTGTCGAAAGAGCACTAGGAGGTAGACGCGTAGGTGATTTAGGGTTCCAGATAAGAGCGTTGAGATGATATTCTTTTGTCATAGAGTTTTCAATGTGTCCCCAGGTAGTGTAGGGATAATAGTGTGACCACGCTAATAGTTGTCTCAGTTGTGCTGCCTCGTAGTATTTCTGGAGATGAGGAACTCCTAGGCCTCCTTTTTTGGTGCTTGCCATCATCACTGTCTTGGCAACCCTATGTCCGCGCCGAGACCATATAAAGTTGTGAATTGTTGCCTGAATGTCCTTAAAGATTGTGGAAGAAATTGTAATTGGTAGGGTTTCAAACAGGTAAAGGTATTTCGGCAAGATGGACATTTTTACCGCTGCTCTCTTCCCCAGCCAAGAGATGGTATATTTTGTCCATTTTGCGAGAGAGGACTTTGTTTGCCGTATTAGTGGTTTGAAGTTAAAATTGAATAACTGGTTATAATTTGCTGTGATCTGTGTCCCCAAGTATGTCAAAGAATCCACTCTCCACTTGTAACTGAATCCAGATTGCAATGCTTCTAGGTCTTTACGTGGGATATTAAGAGGGAGAGCCTCTGTTTTATTGATGTTTAATTTATATCCTGAGATTTCACCATAACTATCTAATACTCGGTGGAGATTTGGGAGAGAGATATGCGGGTTGGTCATGGTAAGCAGGACATCATCCGCAAATAAGGCTATCTTGTATTGCATTTGATCTACTAAAACTCCCCCTATATCTGGGTGTGTTCGTATGGCCGCTGCCAAAGGTTCTATGCTGAGGGCGTATAGGAGTGGGGAGAGAGGGCAACCCTGCCTGGTGCCATTCTGTATAGGGATAGCTTTAGTTGATTGTCCAGGGAGCTTAAGATATGTCGAGGGGGTGCTGTATAAATTCTGTATGGCAAGTAGGTAGGGGCCGGAGAACTTTAAATGTCTCAATAATGTAAACAGATACGTCCAGTCCAGTCGGTCGAATGCCTTTTCGGCATCTAGGCTAAGAATTAGCGAGCTTTCTTTTCGTCTCTGGAGTATCTCAATTAAATCTATTGTTCGTCTAGTGTTGTCTCCAGCCTGTCGTCCCATAATAAAGCCAACTTGGTCCCTATTTATAAGTTTTGGTAGAATTCGAGCCAGGCGATTTGCTAGGATTTTAGTAAATAGCTTTAAATCTGAGTTTAAAAGGGCTATAGGTCTATAATTTGCGCATTGAGTGGGGTCTTTCCCTTCTTTGTGAATTAATGATAAATATGACGTTAGGTTAGAGGAGGGGATGGGTGTGCCTTGTAAGTACTGATTAAACAATTTAGTCAGGTATGGAGATAGAATATGTCGATATAATTGGTAATATTTATATGGTAGTCCGTCCGGGCCTGGGGTCTTGCCATTAGGCATATTCTTAAGAGTACTTGTCAATTCCTCTAGTGTAACTTCTGTATTTAGAGTATCTAGGTCCTCTTCTGTAAGGTTTGGGAGGTCCAAATTCGCTAAAAAGTTTGCAATCAATGTGGTGCGTTGCTCTTTATCAGCTGAGGGTGAGGCCAAGTTGTACAATTTGTGGTAATAGTCGGAGAATAGGGAACCAATTTGGTTGGGATTGTAAGTCAAATGACCTGAGGGTAACTTTAGGGAAATTATTCTAGACTGGGCCTGTTGGTCTTTTAGTTTCCGAGCTAGTAAGGTATGTTGCTTATCTGCTTTCTCATAAAATTTCTGTCTTGTCCAAAGAATAGCCTTTTCAGCCTGCTTCTGCCTTAATACCGCTAACTCGTTGCGGGTATTATTGATCTTTGCCAATAAGTACTCAGTTTGAGTTTGGTTGTATTGTACTTCTAAGTCTTTAAGCTGTCTATGCAGAGTAAGATAGGCAGTGTTAGCCAATCTCTTTTTATGTGCTGTTAAGGCTATTATTTGGCCCCTTAACGTAGCTTTGTGGGCTTCCCATAGTGTTGTCAAGGAGTCGACAGAACCTTCGTTGATTCTAAAGAACTCTTGAAGGTTACTTTCAATCTTAGTAAAAGTGTCCTTATCATGTAGGATCGACTCATTGAGGCGCCAATGTGCTTCCCGAGGGGGGAAATAGTTCTATCGTCAGTAAAATCGGTGCATGATCTGACCAGGTAATCGGTAGAATGTCCGAATCGTATGGTAGATGGAGACATGAGTGAGATATAAGAAAATAGTCGATGCGTGAATGTATCTTATGAGTAGGTGAGTAAAATGTGAACTGTTGTTCCGTTGGATGCTTTGTTCGCCAAGAATCAAATAACTGTGATTGGCGGATGATCCGTCTAAATGAGGTAGACATATTATGGGCTACCTGGTCTGGCAAGGGTTCTGATCTATCTGCTCCTTGGGAGTATGTTAAATTAAAATCTCCACCTATTATTGTATATGAAGAGTGTAATTGTTGGGTTTTGGTAATAATTTTCCTCAAGAAGCTAATTTGTTTTTTGTTCGGGGAGTACACATTTACTAGCAGTAATTGTACATTAGCATACATTCCTTTTAATATTAAGTAATGACCTTTTGGGTCCTCGAGAACCTGGTCGACCAAGAAAGGGCAATCTTTATGTATAAGGATAGCCACTCCGGCCTTTTTGTAAGGGCCGAGGAGTAATAAGCTTTTGGGTAAATTTTTGAGCTAAGTTTGCTAGGGTTGTCTTTATGAAAATGAGTCTCTTGAATGAGCGCTATGTCTGCTCGTGAATTTTTAAGTTCCCTTAGGGCTAGATATCTTTTATTAATGCTGTTAAGGCCCTTGACATTCATAGATATGAGTTTAGCCATGGTATTCTAGACATAAATTTGGCTTATTAACTCTGCCGCCATATGACAATGGAGTCAGTATAGTAGGTCGACCAGATTCTCTCGCACACCTGCAATACAAAGTTAGGAGCTGAAGTCCCCTGTTGATGTATAAGCAATAGCAAAAAAAACCCATTGTAAATCATGACATACATTGAACCATTAACTGACAGCTGTAAGTAACAGTGTTTAAGCAAGACCATTATTGAACGTTGTGTGAACCACATAGAGCAGAAAGAAAATAGAAAAAACTTTGCAAAAAGATAGTTCTGAATAAACTGGAAAAAACAGTGTGAAAATCTGAAAAAAAATGAAAAGAAGAAATTAGTTTTCTCTTTCCTGGTAAAACCCATTGTTAGTGGCGATTAGATAGAGAGTGAAAAATGAAAATAAGGCACTGACACGGGGTCTAGA
This sequence comes from Xenopus petersii, assembly GCA_038501925.1. NCBI lineage: Eukaryota > Metazoa > Chordata > Amphibia > Anura > Pipidae > Xenopus > Xenopus petersii. The sequence continues at coordinate 170,977,607 of CM076673.1, forward strand.
GCCAATGAGGGGCAAAACGGGCTCCTCGATTTGGGGGTGCAGAACTATGTCCAAGCGGACGCCGGATCAAACCCAAAAGAAGGACCAAAGGTTTGATAAAGTGGTGGCCTTTCCACCAGTGGATCTATCCAGTTCCGTGTAGTGACATGTTGGAGACCCATCTTTTCCTGGGTGTGCAAATAGGGTGGACTAGGGCAGTTAGTCAATCACTACGAGGTGGTGATGGGCTTAAAGCTAGTCGAGGTGGTGAAGTCTTCTGTGGGACCTGTGACCATTGGGGTTGAAGCTGAGCTGGTGCCTCTCTTCTTAGGGGGTCTTTGGATGGAGGTGCTGAATCTTTAGTAGTTAAGCCAAGTGCTTTTAGGAATTTGCCTCCGTTGCGGGGGTTGTGCAGGGTGTAGGTATGACCCGCACGGGTAACAACCAGCTTAAATGGGAACCCCCATCTATAGGGTATTCCCTGATCTCTGAGTGCCTGTGTGACAGGCCTTAATTCCCTTCTTTTATTCAGAGTGATTGGAGAAAGGTCCATAAAGATCTGAATTTTATGAGTGCGGAAAGCCCAGATACGTGCTGATCTTGTCTTAGTCAGTATCTCTTCCTTGCTATGGTAGTAATGGAAGCATGCAACAATGTCGCGTGGAGGCTTTGATGCAGGGGGCTTGGGGCCTAGAGTGCGATGTGCCCTATCAAATCTCCACATGTCGCTAGACGATTCAGGGCAAATATGTGTGCAAAGATCTTTGAGATAGCTTGAAATCTCTGGTGGGGCTATCTCCTCTGGTATCCCTCTGAATCTTAAATTTTGTCTTCGTGATCTGTTTTCGAGATCTTCACACATGTCTTGTAAATAGCCCACTTCCCCTTTAAGTGCAGCGTTATCTTCCTCCACATAGATTAAACGCTGTGCAATATCGTCTGTATACGTTTCTAGTTTGTCAGTGCGATCCCCAAGATCTATAATATCTTTTTGAACCTCTTTTATTGCAGTGTTTACAGCTGCCGACACTGTTTGTGTAATAGTGGAGGTTAAGGCTTCTTGAAGCAGCGCAAGCTGATCAGCTAAGATCTGTGGGGTTACTGGCTGATCGTCAGTTTGCTGCGTAGCTATTAGATCTAGTGGGGATCGTTGTGGTGAGCTATGCAGAGGGGTCAGTGCGGGAGACATACTCACTGACTGAGAAGGCGACACTTCCCTGCGCGGCGAGTCGTGAGGTGCGCCATCAGTCTCGGCGCCATCTTGGAATCCTTTCTGCGTACCTCGACCTGGGGTTTTGTGTAGAAAAGGCGACATAGTGGTGCGTTGTGCTCGAGTTCCACGTCTGCCCATGCTGTAGTGTCACTTATATGTAACCCGAGCTTCCCTTGTAGCTCGTCAAATTGCTGAAAATCGGGTTATTGAGGATCCGGTAGAGGAGCTCTTAAGGTCTGCGTCCGGTCTCCACCATGGCTAAGGACCGCCCCCCCCTAAGTCTCCTTTTTTATATTTAGGTTTACTAAATTTGGTACAGAATGGGAAGCTTTAAGTGTTTAAATGGGTACCCTGTAAAGTAAGTTATTCCCACAAACTGAATATAGGATTTGGTTAGTGATTGGCACAAATACCAGCAACTTGAATAGAGATGGGCGAATAAATTTGCCTAGCACGAATTTGCCATGAATTTTCGTTTTTCGACACCAGCAAATACAATTGCAGAACGCCAGAGAAAATTTGCTGGCGTCAAAATATTTTGGATGCTCGTCCATAAAGTCAATGCCCATTGAGTTTAACGCGTACACTGAAATTGATGCAAGCAACTTTTGGACGCACGTCCAAAATTGACCCTGGTGACAATTTTTGATCATCATGAATTTCTCGCCGTTTCACGAATATTTGGCGGAACGAAATGCGAGAAATCTGCCCATCACTATTCTTGAATCCAAACTGTTAAAGTCTTGTGGTTGTTAAAGCTCTTGATATCTAAAGGCAGCACATTTTCTTAAAGGTGATTCTGTTTTAGGCCCTAATTCCTCAGCAGAATGGAATGTGACAACATTCAGACAAACAATCCAATTGTGAGATCATTTAGAAAATCAGAAAAATGGCTTCCAAATGTTGAGCAAAATTGTGTCAAATCTGCAGCTTCCATTTGAAACCTGAAAACTATACCCCCAAAATGAACCCTTAAGCAACAGATAGTTTACATCATATTAAGTGGCATATTAAAGAATCTTACCAATTGGCTCATGTGACCTAACATGTATGGTTTGTTGGTATATTTGTGTGCACAGTGAATCCTACTATCCCAGGGGGCAGCCCTTGTTTTTTAAAATGGCAATTTTCTATTTATGATTACCCAATGGCACATACTACTTAAAAAGTATATTATGAAAATGGTTTATTTACATGAAGCAGGGTTTTACATATGAGCTGTTTTATGCAATATCTTTTTATAGAGACCTACATTGTTTGGGGGGTATAGTTTTCCTTTAACACACACACACATAAATGTATGTATATATAAATGCCAAAAACAAACCGCACTCCAAGGACTTTTATAGTGTAAAAAATCTATTATTTATTTCGACGTTTCGGTGCCGTGACTCGGACCGTCCACAGGAAGGTGAACACAACACATCAATACACACAATTTAAAGATGAAAATGGCGCCAAACAGACCTGCATGACGTCATCAGTGGGTGTGACAAACTCAGTGTAGTAACCAGCATATACATTTAATCATTGGTCTATCTCTCCAATATCGAAGAATGGTGATATACACATGGTCAAGTGAGTTTGTGCATAGATCCATTATTGGTGTTTAGTGCATTGTCATAAAACTAATCATAGGTGTTGGTGTATCAGTGTGCAAACACTACGTGACTAGAGATGGCGCGAACTGTTCGCCGGCGAACTTGTTCGCGTGAACATCGGGTGTTCGCGCTCGCCGGAAGTTCGCGAACGTCGCGCGACGTTCGCCATTTTGGGTTCGCCATTGTTGGCGCTTTTTTTTGCCCTCTCACCCCAGACCAGCAGGTACATGGCAGCCAATCAGGAAGCTCTCCCCTGGACCACTCCCCTTCCCTATAAAAACCGAAGCCCTGCAGCGTTTTTTTCACTCTGCCTGTGTGTGCTGAAGAGATAGTGTAGGGAGAGAGCTGCTGCCTGTTAGTGATTTCAGGGACAGTTGAAAGTTTGCTGGCTAGTAATCATTTTGATACTGCTCTGTTATTGGAGGGACAGAAGTCTGCAGGGGTTTGAGGGACATTTAAGCTTAGGTAGCTTTGCTGGCTAGTAATCTACCTTCTACTGCAGTGCTCTGTATGTAGCTGCAGTGGGCAGCTGTCCTGCTTCTGATCTCATCTGCTGACTGCTGCAATAACAGTAGTCCTTGTAAGGACTGCTTTTATTTATTTTTTTGTTCCAATACAGAGCAGTATCAAACAGATTACTAGCCAGCAAACTTACTATCATCTGTCCCTGAAATCACTAACAGCTCTCCCCCTACACTATCTCTTCCAAGCACACACAGGCAGATTTTTCAGATAAATTTTTGCCCTTGATCCCCCTCTGGCATGCCACTGTCCAGGTCGTTGCACCCTTTAAACAACTTTAAAATCATTTTTCTGGCCAGAAATGTCTTTTTTAGATGTTAAAGTTCGCCTTCCCATTGAAGTCTATGGGGTTCGCGAACCGTTCGCGAACCGCTCTCATTTTTGCGCAAGTTCGCGAATATGTTCGCGAACTTTTTTTCCGACGTTCGCTACATCCCTATACGTGACACTTTCCCCAGTCTTGTCAGCAGAAAGTGTGATTAAAAGCACTTACCCCAGGAGTAGTAAGGATCCAGTAGTAAGGATCTGGCACACAATGCCCTTGTTGCCCTTGGAGCATCAGGCACCACCAGTGGAAATTGCCGTATTACCCTTCCCAGTCGATACGCTCCAAGCCGCTGGTCGTGTGTATTGCGATGAAGCCCTGCCCCTGTTGCCTACGTGAGCCAGGACCCCCCGAATCCTTTGCGAAAGATTCGGTCGAGTACCGATCCGAATCCTAATTTGCATATTCAAATTAGGGGTGGGGACAGGAAAAAATTTTACTTCCTTGTTTTGTGCAAAAATGAACGCGATTTCCCTCCCCGCCATTAATTTGCATATGCAAATTATGATTTGGATTCGGCCAGGCAGAAGGATTCTGAATCCTACTGAAAAAAGCCGAATCCTGGCCAAATCCCGAACCGAATCCTGGATTCGGTGCATCCCTAATATATATATATATATATATCAAAAAAGTCCAGACAACTTGCTTGTGCATCAAGAAAAAACTTTTATCAAGCAAGCAATAAGTACAACGTTTCGAAGCTCCCGCTTCTTTATCAAGTAACAAAGATTTAAATGACATCACATCCTTTTAAAGCCATAAATGCAAGCCACTCCCATAGATGGGATGTGGTGTGATTAACCATGTACTACACATAGACTAATGACCATATAATGAAACAATGTAATATAGTAATATCGATTAAACCATAATGATAGAGACATATTGGTCAAAGGTAACAATGTGTATATATGTAACAAAAAGTTTTAAAGGTTATAAGGACTCCACGTGATGACATATTCAATTCGCCCCAACCGCCCAAAGTAAATATATTACAGAGGTTAATAGCAATCATATAAAGGCATATAGATCATACTCTCTGTTAAGCCCCTTTGGGGACAGTGTTTGCAGTGTATGTATCCAAAATTTTTCTCTTTTTTGGAGTTGTAGGAGTCTATTGCCCCCCCGGCGAGGGGGGGCAATAGACTCCAAAACAAGAAATCTGAGGGTAGCCACGGAATGCCGTGCTGAGTGGAAATGGGCTGGTACTGGTAGTTTTAGTACCTCCTTTCTGATCGTAGATTTATGTTGACTGATACGATCTCGTATGGGTTGGACAGTCTCCCCAACATATGCAAGCCCGCAAGGGCACTTAAGCATATAGACCACATATTCAGTATCACATGTAAAGTGACCTCGCAATTCAAACTTCTTTCCTGTATGTGGGTGGGTGAAAGCATTGGTGCGTATAACACTTGAACATTGATTACACCTACCACATGGAAACATACCATTTGTCAGTGGTGCTAAGACCCTTTGTGTGTTAACCCTTTGGGTCCCCAGATCGGCTTTCACTAGCCTATCCCTGAGGTTTCGTGGCCGTTTGTAAGATAACAGTGGAGGGTTCTGGAATTCTGGGATATCCGGGTATGCTGTACGTAGTAGGGGCCAATGTTTGTAAATTACATGATGGATCTTTCTGACACAGGGATGATAGGCATGTACAAATGGTATGCGGGAACTTTTTGTCCTATCAGGTAATTTATCCTGTATGATGGACTCACGATCAAGTCCTTGCACACGCTTCACCTCCTGTGTAAGCATCTGCCGTGGATACCCTCTTTGTTTGAATTTTGTGGACATCTCTGTCAAGCGTGAAGAGAGTCGTTCCTCCTCCATAACTATGCGTCTAACGCGTAGCATCTGCGATCTAGGGAGAGAGGAAATATTAGCCCTTGGATGTGCACTATCGAACCTTAATAGATTATTGCGGTCGGTTGGTTTGACGAACAAGTCGGTGTACAGAAATCCGTCCCTCCGATATACAGTAGTATCTAGAAACGTAACTGATTCTTCACTATGTGTAAGTGTAAACCCAATAGTAGGAATACAAGAGTCTAAATAGGTTTTAAACTCCAATAGGGATCCAACGTCACCCCTCCAAACGACCAACAGATCATCGATATACCGCCACCATTTTGGGCAATTTTGTTTGTACAATGTGTGTCCGTATACATACGTGTTTTCAAAGAAATTCATGAAGATATTGGCATAGGTGGGGGCGACGTTGGATCCCATAGCAGTCCCCTGTATCTGGAGGAAAAATTTGTCCTGAAATAAGAAATAATTCTTATGTAAGATTAGGTACAACAATTCCATAAAGAAATCAATCTGTGTCGATTCATAACTTGATTCCTCCAGGGTTAATCTTACTGCTGCCATTCCCAACTCGTGGGGTATAGAGGTATATAAGCTGTTGACATCAAATGCCGCTAATAATACCCTGTCATCGCCCAGGTTCAGACCCTGTATGCACCGTAGAAAATGAGAAGTATCCTTAATATATGAAGTTCCTGACGTGACAAAGGGGGCTAAGACTTTATCAAGAAAAATTGACAAAGGGGATAGGACCGAGTTGACCCCTGCCACAATTGGCCGCCCAGGGGGGAATTGGAGATTTTTATGCACCTTGGGCAAGGTGTAAAACACAGGTATGCATGGATATTCCTGTACCAGGTATTCTTTCAAATCATCTGTAATGGTGCCCTGTGCTAAGTATCGATCCAAAATCCCCAATACAAGATTCGCGACTTCACCCGTGGGGTCCCTATCGAGTGGAACATATGTGCTGCTGTTATGCAATTGGCCCAAAATCTCCTGAGTATAGTAATCCCTATCAAGGATTACTAAAGCTCCCCCCTTGTCAGCAGGCTTGTAAATAACACTTTTATCTCCCATTAACACATTAAGTGATTCACGTTCTAATTTCGACAGATTATTGTTATAACGCATGTGCTTGAGACCCTTAGAATCATTCACAAAATGGTTAATGTCTCTGGAAATAAAGTTAATCACAGTCTCCACAGGATGGAAGGAAGTAGGAGGAAGGTATTTACTTTTTTTATGTAAATTAAACCGTTGGGGAGTTAACCCCCTCATCTGGAACTGTGAATCCACAATACCTTTATCCTTATCTTTAAACTGCACCTTAAGTCGCAGCAGTCTAAAAAACCGTTGCAAGTCTATATCCAGGGAAAAAGTGTCTAATTTGGCAGAGGGGCAGAAGGATAGACCCTTCTGCAAAACACTTAATTCAGAGGGTGACAGTACCTTGTTAGAGATATTAATCACAGACGATGTGCCTTCCTGGGCGCTGCTTTGCTGTTGTTGCGAACCTGCCGTGTCTGGATAACTGCTACGCCGCTTACTTCGGTGGCGCGGGCCTCGCGCTCCCCGCTGCTGGAAGGAGCGCTGTCTTCTCCTAAAAAAGATGACCCAGACGAATCTGTGGGTTGCTGCGAAGCCGTCTCATCCGAGCTGCTCCTAATGGTCGTCTGCAGTCCCTCGCGGCGTGTATCACGTGGCGCTTGCGTCTGTGGCCTGCGCCGCCGGAAATAGGGTGTAGTCACGTGTGGGCGTCCCGGTGTCCACCGGTATATGCGTCCGCTTGTATAGTCTTCAGCGTCCCGCAAAAACTTCTCCCTCTTATGCGTTTCCGTCTCCAAACGGAACCTGGTTATTGATTCCTCCAAACGAGCTTTAGTATTCGACAGCTCTTCCTGATTTGCAGTCTGCGCAAGTTGCGTCTCCAAAATACTCACTTGTTCCGTCACAGTGAGTAGTTCCTTCTGTATGTACTCAATCGTTAATGTAATAATGGGGCTTAAAGGAGAAGGAAAGCTCCAAGACAGTTTATTGCAAATAAAATAGCCACAATAGTGCAAGCTAGAACACTATATTTATTCTGCAGAATGCTTTACCATACCTGAGTAAACAGCTCTAGACACTGTCTCTGTTTGTTTAGGATAGAAGCTGCCATATAAGCTTGGTGTGACATCACTTCCTGCCTGAATCTCTCCCTGCTCACTAACAGCTCTGAGCTCAGATTACAGCAGGGATGGGAGGAGGGAGGGGGAGAGGAGCAAACTGAGCATGCTCAAGGCCGTGCCCTGGAGATTTAAGCTGAAAACAGGAAGTCTGATACAGAAGTCCATGTATACACAATAAAAGCAAAGAAATGTGATGTTTCTTTTGACAGAGGACTCAGAGCAGCATTGCTTTGAGGGTTTACAGGTGTATTTATATAGACCTTTCTGATAAAGCTTACTTAATTTTAGCCTTTCCTTCTCCTTTAACAGAGAGTATGATCTATATGCCTTTATATGATTGCTATTAACCTCTGTAATATATTTACTTTGGGCGGTTGGGGCGAATTGAATATGTCATCACGTGGAGTCCTTATAACCTTTAAAACTTTTTGTTACATATATACACATTGTTACCTTTGACCAATATGTCTCTATCATTATGGTTTAATCGATATTACTATATTACATTGTTTCATTATATGGTCATTAGTCTATGTGTAGTACATGGTTAATCACACCACATCCCATCTATGGGAGTGGCTTGCATTTATGGCTTTAAAAGGATGTGATGTCATTTAAATCTTTGTTACTTGATAAAGAAGCGGGAGCTTCGAAACGTTGTACTTATTGCTTGCTTGATAAAAGTTTTTTCTTGATGCACAAGCAAGTTGTCTGGACTTTTTTGATATATATATAATTTGTCCTTCGGACTAGGTCACAGACCAGGGTGAATCTCCACTCCATTTTGTTGGTCTATATTGTATTTTTGAGTGTTGAGTATATACCCATGTCCCAACCAAACCCATTGATGAGCACCCAAGCGGATGTTTTTGCCTACACAGAGTTGGAGGCTGCGAGTATAGCCACTCTGGCAAAAGGCTCAAGGGATTTTTTGCACACAGCCCATCCAGAAGCAAAAAGTCGGAACTTGGAACGACTATCTAAACGTACGGTTTCATTAGAACTGCATGGTTGTACGTTGGCTGAATACTATCGCTTGAAGCGGATACCGAGGGGCCTGAGGGTGCATTTACAACCCACATTGTTCTCTGATAATTTGGAGTATTGCAAGAAATTTGAGGGCATACTTAACAAATGCTCTTTGGACATTATTACATTAACGATTGAGTACATACAGAAGGAACTACTCACTGTGACGGAACAAGTGAGTATTTTGGAGACGCAACTTGCGCAGACTGCAAATCAGGAAGAGCTGTCGAATACTAAAGCTCGTTTGGAGGAATCAATAACCAGGTTCCGTTTGGAGACGGAAACGCATAAGAGGGAGAAGTTTTTGCGGGACGCTGAAGACTATACAAGCGGACGCATATACCGGTGGACACCGGGACGCCCACACGTGACTACACCCTATTTCCGGCGGCGCAGGCCACAGACGCAAGCGCCACGTGATACACGCCGCGAGGGACTGCAGACGACCATTAGGAGCAGCTCGGATGAGACGGCTTCGCAGCAACCCACAGATTCGTCTGGGTCATCTTTTTTAGGAGAAGACAGCGCTCCTTCCAGCAGCGGGGAGCGCGAGGCCCGCGCCACCGAAGTAAGCGGCGTAGCAGTTATCCAGACACGGCAGGTTCGCAACAACAGCAAAGCAGCGCCCAGGAAGGCACATCGTCTGTGATTAATATCTCTAACAAGGTACTGTCACCCTCTGAATTAAGTGTTTTGCAGAAGGGTCTATCCTTCTGCCCCTCTGCCAAATTAGACACTTTTTCCCTGGATATAGACTTGCAACGGTTTTTTAGACTGCTGCGACTTAAGGTGCAGTTTAAAGATAAGGATAAAGGTATTGTGGATTCACAGTTCCAGATGAGGGGGTTAACTCCCCAACGGTTTAATTTACATAAAAAAAGTAAATACCTTCCTCCTACTTCCTTCCATCCTGTGGAGACTGTGATTAACTTTATTTCCAGAGACATTAACCATTTTGTGAATGATTCTAAGGGTCTCAAGCACATGCGTTATAACAATAATCTGTCGAAATTAGAACGTGAATCACTTAATGTGTTAATGGGAGATAAAAGTGTTATTTACAAGCCTGCTGACAAGGGGGGAGCTTTAGTAATCCTTGATAGGGATTACTATACTCAGGAGATTTTGGGCCAATTGCATAACAGCAGCACATATGTTCCACTCGATAGGGACCCCACGGGTGAAGTCGCGAATCTTGTATTGGGGATTTTGGATCGATACTTAGCACAGGGCACCATTACAGATGATTTGAAAGAATACCTGGTACAGGAATATCCATGCATACCTGTGTTTTACACCTTGCCCAAGGTGCATAAAAATCTCCAATTCCCCCCTGGGCGGCCAATTGTGGCAGGGGTCAACTCGGTCCTATCCCCTTTGTCAATTTTTCTTGATAAAGTCTTAGCCCCCTTTGTCACGTCAGGAACTTCATATATTAAGGATACTTCTCATTTTCTACGGTGCATACAGGGTCTGAACCTGGGCGATGACAGGGTATTATTAGCGGCATTTGATGTCAACAGCTTATATACCTCTATACCCCACGAGTTGGGAATGGCAGCAGTAAGATTAACCCTGGAGGAATCAAGTTATGAATCGACACAGATTGATTTCTTTATGGAATTGTTGTACCTAATCTTACATAAGAATTATTTCTTATTTCAGGACAAATTTTTCCTCCAGATACAGGGGACTGCTATGGGATCCAACGTCGCCCCCACCTATGCCAATATCTTCATGAATTTCTTTGAAAACACGTATGTATACGGACACACATTGTACAAACAAAATTGCCTAAAATGGTGGCGGTATATCGATGATCTGTTGGTCGTTTGGAGGGGTGACGTTGGATCCCTATTGGAGTTTAAAACCTATTTAGACTCTTGTATTCCTACTATTGGGTTTACACTTACACATAGTGAAGAATCAGTTACGTTTCTAGATACTACTGTATATCGGAGGGACGGATTTCTGTACACCGACTTGTTCGTCAAACCAACCGACCGCAATAATCTATTAAGGTTCGATAGTGCACATCCAAGGGCTAATATTTCCTCTCTCCCTAGATCGCAGATGCTACGCGTTAGACGCATAGTTATGGAGGAGGAACGACTCTCTTCACGCTTGACAGAGATGTCCACAAAATTCAAACAAAGAGGGTATCCACGGCAGATGCTTACACAGGAGGTGAAGCGTGTGCAAGGACTTGATCGTGAGTCCATCATACAGGATAAATTACCTGATAGGACAAAAAGTTCCCGCATACCATTTGTACATGCCTATCATCCCTGTGTCAGAAAGATCCATCATGTAATTTACAAACATTGGCCCCTACTACGTACAGCATACCCGGATATCCCAGAATTCCAGAACCCTCCACTGTTATCTTACAAACGGCCACGAAACCTCAGGGATAGGCTAGTGAAAGCCGATCTGGGGACCCAAAGGGTTAACACACAAAGGGTCTTAGCACCACTGACAAATGGTATGTTTCCATGTGGTAGGTGTAATCAATGTTCAAGTGTTATACGCACCAATGCTTTCACCCACCCACATACAGGAAAGAAGTTTGAATTGCGAGGTCACTTTACATGTGATACTGAATATGTGGTCTATATGCTTAAGTGCCCTTGCGGGCTTGCATATGTTGGGGAGACTGTCCAACCCATACGAGATCGTATCAGTCAACATAAATCTACGATCAGAAAGGAGGTACTAAAACTACCAGTACCAGCCCATTTCCACTCAGCACGGCATTCCGTGGCTACCCTCAGATTTCTTGTTTTGGAGTCTATTGCCCCCCCTCGCCGGGGGGGCAATAGACTCCTACAACTCCAAAAAAGAGAAAAATTTTGGATACATACACTGCAAACACTGTCCCCAAAGGGGCTTAACAGAGAGTATGATCTATATGCCTTTATATGATTGCTATTAACCTCTGTAATATATTTACTTTGGGCGGTTGGGGCGAATTGAATATGTCATCACGTGGAGTCCTTATAACCTTTAAAACTTTTTGTTACATATATACACATTGTTACCTTTGACCAATATGTCTCTATCATTATGGTTTAATCGATATTACTATATTACATTGTTTCATTATATGGTCATTAGTCTATGTGTAGTACATGGTTAATCACACCACATCCCATCTATGGGAGTGGCTTGCATTTATGGCTTTAAAAGGATGTGATGTCATTTAAATCTTTGTTACTTGATAAAGAAGCGGGAGCTTCGAAACGTTGTACTTATTGCTTGCTTGATAAAAGTTTTTTCTTGATGCACAAGCAAGTTGTCTGGACTTTTTTGATATATATATAATTTGTCCTTCGGACTAGGTCACAGACCAGGGTGAATCTCCACTCCATTTTGTTGGTCTATATATATATATAAGCATAAGTGTTTGTTCACTGGAAATCTCTTGACAAAGATCCCTGTGGGGGATCGAAACGTCGAGTACAATAAATCTTTCTACTTTTGCACCATGAAGAAAAACCTGTGAGTGTCGCTATTCTTTGCTTCTATGATTACTTCACTTAGACGAGCACCCAGGTACTACCCTTGTCTACGGAGTGCACCCTTTGGATTTGGATATATATATATATATATATATATATATATATATAATATAAAGTGCCATATAATGATAAAATAGGCAAGAACATGTTTTATGCTTTTTTGGTCTCTTTGTGATTCTGTTGTGCTGTCTATTATAAAAAGAGAAAGAAATGTGTTTAGATCAATAAAAATGTTTGTGATTCTTGTAGAGATGGCGCGAACTGTTCGCCGGCGAACTTGTTCGCGCGAACATCGGGTGTTCGCGCTCGCCGGAAGTTCGCGAACGTCGCGCGACGTTCGCCATTTTGGGTTCGCCATTGTTGGCGCTTTTTTTTGCCCTCTCACCCCAGACCAGCAGGTACATGGCAGCCAATCAGGAAGCTCTCCCCTGGACCACTCCCCTTCCCTATAAAAACCGAAGCCCTGCAGCTTTTTTTCACTCTGCCTGTGTGTGCTGAAGAGATAGTGTAGGGAGAGAGCTGCTGCCTGTTAGTGATTTCAGGGACAGTTGAAAGTTTGCTGGCTAGTAATCGTTTTGATACTGCTCTGTTATTGGAGGGACAGAAGTCTGCAGGGGTTTGAGGGACATTTAAGCTTAGGTAGCTTTGCTGGCTAGTAATCTACCTTCTACTGCAGTGCTCTGTATGTAGCTGCAGTGGGCAGCTGTCCTGCTTCTGATCTCATCTGCTGACTGCTGCAATAGCAATAGTCCTTGTAAGGACTGCTTTTATTTATTTTTTTGTTGTTTTACTACTACTACTACTACTACTACTACTACTATAAGAGCCCAGTGCTATTAGTCTAGCAGTGTTGGGGAGTGGGACTGGTGTGCTAATCTGCTGCTCCTAGTAGTTCAGCAGCACCAACTTTAATTTTTTTTTTTTTAATATTCATTCTTTTTTTATTTAACTTTTTTTTATTTTACTACCGCTGTAGTAGTGTATAAGTTGACCTTTTAGGCATTATTTGCCCTGTAGGCATTTTTTGCCCAGTGTGTTATTCAACCAACTGCTATCTAGCTGTGTGACCGTGTTCACATTCTGTCTAAATATCCATAATATTACCGTCTCCAGAAAAAACACCGGAGTGACTTTTTTCAAGCAGCCATAATAAATTTTACGTAATCCGTATCCATCGCTGTAGTAGTGTATAAGTTGACCTTTTAGGCATTATTTGCCCTGTAGGCATTTTTTGCCCAGTGTGTTATTCAACCAACTGCTATCTAGCTGTGTGACCGTGTTCACATTCTGTCTAAATATCCATAATATTACCGTCTCCAGAAAAAACACCGGAGTGACTTTTTTCAAGCAGCCATAATAAATTTTACGTAATCCGTATCCATCGCTGTAGTAGTGTATAAGTTGACCTTTTAGGCATTATTTGCCCTGTAGGCATTTTTTGCCCAGTGTGTTATTCAACCAACTGCTATCTAGCTGTGTGCCCGTGTTCACATTCTGTCTAAATATCCATAATATTACCGTCTCCAGAAAAAACACCGGAGTGACTTTTTTTCAAGCAGCATTCTTATATTTTACGTAATCCGTATCCACCGCTGTGTATACGTTGACCTTGTAGGCATTATTTGCCCTGTAGGCATTTTTTGCCCAGTGTGTTATTCAACCAACTGCTATCTAGCTGTGTGCCCGTGTTCACATTCTGTCTAAATATCCATAATATTACCGTCTCCAGAAAAAACACCGGAGTGACTTTTTTTCAAGCAGCATTCTTATATTTTACGTAATCCGTATCCACCGCTGTGTATACGTTGACCTTGTAGGCATTATTTGCCCTGTAGGCATTTTTTGCCCAGTGTGTTATTCAACCAACTGCTATCTAGCTGTGTGCCCGTGTTCACATTCTGTCTAAATATCCATAATATTACCGTCTCCAGAAAAAACACCGGAGTGACTTTTTTTCAAGCAGCATTCTTATATTTTACGTAATCCGTATCCACCGCTGTGTATACGTTGACCTTGTAGGCATTATTTGCCCTGTAGGCATTTTTTGCCCAGTGTGTTATTCAACCAACTGCTATCTAGCTGTGTGCCCGTGTTCACATTCTGTCTAAATATCCATAATATTACCGTCTCCAGAAAAAACACCGGAGTGACTTTTTTTCAAGCAGCATTCTTATATTTTACGTAATCCGTATCCACCGCTGTGTATACGTTGACCTTGTAGGCATTATTTGCCCTGTAGGCATTTTTTGCCCAGTGTGTTATTCAACCAACTGCTATCTAGCTGTGTGCCCGTGTTCACATTCTGTCTAAATATCCATAATATTACCGTCTCCAGAAAAAACACCGGAGTGACTTTTTTTCAAGCAGCATTCTTATATTTTACGTAATCCGTATCCACCGCTGTGTATACGTTGACCTTGTAGGCATTATTTGCCCTGTAGGCATTTTTTGCCCAGTGTGTTATTCAACCAACTGCTATCTAGCTGTGTGCCCGTGTTCACATTCTGTCTAAATATCCATAATATTACCGTCTCCAGAAAAAACACCGGAGTGACTTTTTTTCAAGCAGCATTCTTATATTTTACGTAATCCGTATCCACCGCTGTGTATACGTTGACCTTGTAGGCATTATTTGCCCTGTAGGCATTTTTTGCCCAGTGTGTTATTCAACCAACTGCTATCTAGCTGTGTGACCGTGTTCACATTCTGTCTAAATATCCATAATATTACCGTCTCCAGAAAAAACACCGGAGTGACTTTTTTCAAGCAGCCATAATAAATTTTACGTAATCCGTATCCATCGCTGTAGTAGTGTATAAGTTGACCTTTTAGGCATTATTTGCCCTGTAGGCATTTTTTGCCCAGTGTGTTATTCAACCAACTGCTATCTAGCTGTGTGCCCGTGTTCACATTCTGTCTAAATATCCATAATATTACCGTCTCCAGAAAAAACACCGGAGTGACTTTTTTTCAAGCAGCATTCTTATATTTTACGTAATCCGTATCCACCGCTGTGTATACGTTGACCTTGTAGGCATTATTTGCACAGTGTTTTCTTCAAACCGCCATCTAGCTGTGTGAGCTTGTTCACATTTTGTCTAAATATTGATAATATTATCGTCTCTAGAAAAACCACTTGAGTTACTTTTTTTCAAGCAGCATTCATATATTTTACGTAATCCGTATCCACCGCTGTAGTAGTGTATACGTTGATCTTGTAGGCATTATTTGCACACTGTTTTCTTCAAACTGCCATCTAGCTGTGTGTATTATCGTTTCCAGAAAAACCAACTGAGTTTTTGTTGTTGTTGTTTTTTTAAAAATAATGCCAGGCAAAGGCAGGCCGCCACGCAGAGGCCGTGCTAGGGGCCGTGCTGCTATGCAATCCTGTGGCCCTAGCAAATTGCCCAGTTTTAAAAAGCCAATGACCCTGAACTCCCAAAATGCTGAAGAGGTAGTTGACTGGCTTACACAGCACACCCCATCCTCTACCGTTTCTAACTTTACCACAACATCCTCCTCATCCTCCACTGCTATGGCCACCCCACGTAACACTTCCTCCACCACCGGTGCCCCTTCTTCACTGGAGTCAGAGGAGTTATTTTCCCATGAGTTTCTTGAACTGAGTAATGCGCAACCATTATTGGCAGAAGAAGATGAAGGAGATGAGGACGTTACACCAGATTTAATTCTGGCAGAGAACACGACAGAGATGGACATAATGATGAGTGATGAGGAGGAGGTCCCCGCTGCTGCTTCCTTCTGTGATGTGTAAGAAGAAATTGATGCATCTGAGGAGAATGATGATGAGGAGATTGATGTTTTGTGGGTGCCTAGTAGAAGAGAGCAAGAGGAGGGTAGTTCAGATGGAGAGACGGAGAGTCAGAGAGGCAGTAGGAGAATAAGACTTAGAAGAAGCAGGGAGGACAGCCCGCAGGGATCAGTAGGGCAACAACATGTATCGGCACCTGTGTTCAGCCAGCCAACGCACCCGCCATTGCCGCCAATGCCGCCAACTTCTACTGTTACCGCCAGATCGCACACTTCCAAAAAGTCAGCAGTGTGGGATTTTTTTAATGTGTGTGCCTCTGACAAAAGCATTGTAATTTGCAATGAGTGCAGTCAGAAACTGAGCCTTGGTAAGCCCAACAGCCACATAGGTACAACTTCTATGCGAAGGCACATGAGCGGCAAGCACAAAGCACTTTGGGAGCAACACCTCAAAGGCAACAGGCAAACTAAAAGCCACACTCCTTCTGGTCCAGCATCTTACTGCTCTACCTCTGCTCTCCTTGACCCATCTGAACCACCCTCCACTCCGCCTTCCACCTTGACCACCTGTTCCCATTCCCAGTCATCTGCCACCAGCCAAGTTTCTGTGAAGGCCATGTTTGAGCGTAAGAAGCCAATGTCTGACTGTCACCCCCTTGCCCGGCGTCTGACAGCTGGCTTGTCTGCACTCTTAGCCCGCCAGCTTTTACCATACCAGCTGGTGGACTCTGAGGCCTTCCGCAAATTTGTAGCAATTGGGACACCGCAGTGGAAGGTACCCAGCCGCAATTTTTTTTCTAAAAAGGGAATACCACACCTGTACCAACATGTGCAGAGCCAAGTTACCGCATCTCTGTCACTTAGTGTTGGGCCAAAGGTCCATATGACTACTGACGCATGGTCCTCCAAGCATGGTCAGGGCAGGTATGTCACCTACACTGCCCACTGGGTGAACTTGGTAATGGCTGGGAATGGGAAGCAGGGAATGGGTAGCTCAACAACAACAACAACAGTGGAGTTGGTGTCACCGCCACGGATTGCACGCGGTTCTGCCACCACCTCTACTCCTCCATCGCTCTCTACCTCGTCTTCTTCCTCTTCTTCTTCTTACTCTGCTGCTGGGTCCTCCTTCTCCTCCTCCACACCTGTGCACCCCCAGCTCCCCCTAGGCTATTCGACGTGCCAGGTACGCCGTTGTCACGCTGTCTTGGGGATGACGTGCCTGGAAAGCAAAAACCATACCGGATCTGTACTCCTGTCATCTCTGCAGTCACAGGCCGATCGGTGGCTGACCCCACACCAACTGCAGATCGGAAAAGTGGTGTGTGACAATGGAAGCAATCTGTTGGCAGCGTTGAGACTGGGAAATTTAACACATGTGCCCTGCATGGCACATGTGTTAAATTTAATAGTCCAACGTTTTGTCTCCAAGTACCCAGGATTCCAGGACGTTCTCACCCAGTCCAGAAAGGTGTCGGCCCATTTCAGACGTTCCTACACAGCCATGGCACGCCTTGCTGACATTCAGCAGCGCTACAACATGCCAGTCAGGCGTTTGATTTCTGACAGCCAGACTCGCTGGAATTCAACGCTCCTTATGTTGGAACGTCTGCTGCAACAACAAAGGGCCGTCAACGAGTACCTTTTTGAACTGGGTGGTAGGACTGGATCTGCAGAGCTGGGGATTTTTTTCCCCCGTTACTGGGTGCTTATGCGCGATGCCTGCAGGCTCATGCGACCTTTTGAAGAGGTGACAAATATGGTCAGTCGCACCGAAGGCACCATCAGCGACCTAATACCCTTCGCTTTCTTCCTGGAGCGTGCCGTGCGACGAGTGACAGATGAGGCTGTAGACCAGCGTGACGAGGAGCTGGAAGCGCACGATTTCTGGTCGGAATCACCAGAACGAACCCAGGCACCTGCTGCAACGCAGGGAGAGGTGCCAGAAGTGGAGTCAGAGGAGGAAGGTGGCTTTGTGGAGGAGGAGGACCAACAGGAGCAGGCTTCCCAGGGGGCTAGTGGTGACCTTTTGGGGACCCCTGGTCTTGTACGTGGCTGGGGGGAGGAGACCGTGGATGATGCAGTCCTTGATAATGAGGAAGCGGAGATGGATAGCTCTGCATCCAACCTTGTGAGAATGGGGTCTTTCATGCTGTCATGCCTGTTGAAGGACCCCCGTATCAAGAGGCTTAAGGAGAAGGACCTGTACTGGGTCGCAACGCTACTAGACCCTCGGTACAAGCATAAAGTGGCAGAAATGTTACCAACATACCACAAGTCCGAAAAGATGCGGCATTTACAAACCAGCCTGCAAAACATGTTGTACAATGCTTTTAAGGGTGATGTCACTTCAGGAACTCATCAACATTCCAGGGGCAAAGGTGCCAGTAATCCTGCCACGAGCACACCTGCAAGGACAAAGCCCTTTGGCCGGTCTGTAACATCAGACATGCAAATGTTTTTCTGTCCAAGGCAGCGCCACAACCCTTCTGGATCCACCCTCAAAGAACGCCTCGACCGGCAGGTAGCGGACTACCTGGCATTAACTGCAGATATCGACACTCTGAGGAGCGATGAACCCCTGGACTACTGGGTGCGCAGGCTTGATCTGTGGCCAGAGCTGTCACAATTTGCCATGAACCTCTTGTCTTGCCCAGCCTCAAGTGTGCTCTCAGAAAGGACCTTCAGTGCAGCAGGAGGGATTGTAACTGAGAAGAGAACTCGCCTAGGTCACAAAAGTGTCGATTACCTGACCTTTATTAAAATGAATGAGGGGTGGATCTCGGAGGGTTACTGCACGCCGGAAGACTTGTTCTGACTTCTATGCAGCTGTCCTTCTCTTCAAGCCTCATGACTCCACACACAGCTGTCCTTTAGCGTCCTCCTCCCTCCGCCACCGTTACAAACTAGGGTGCAAACCCTACTGGTTTAATTTTTTCTGGCCTCAGTGGCTGCAACCAAAAAAACTGGGCAAACAATGTCTACAAGGTCAACGTATGGCGAAAAATGACTATTTTCAGCATTTATATGGCATATTTTTTCTGGCAACTGTGCTTCAGTGGCTGCGTCCAAAAAAATGCATATTTTCTGCATTTATATGGCATAATTTTTCTGGCCTCTGTGCTTCAGTGGCTGCAACCAAAAAAATGCATATTTTCTGCATTTATATGGCATAATTTTTCTGGCCTCTGTGCTTCAGTGGCTGCAACCAAAAAAATGCATATTTTGTCCATTTATATGGCATAATTTTTCTAGCCTCTGTGCTTCAGTGGCTGCAACCAAAAAAAATTATATTTTCAGCATTTATATGGCATAATTTTTCTGTCAACTGTGCTTCAGTGGCTGCGACCAAAAAAATGCATATTTTCTGCATTTATATGGCATAATTTTTCTGGCCTCTGTGCTTCAGTGGCTGCAACCAAAAAAATTTATATTTTCAGCATTTATATGGCATAATTTTTCTGGCAACTGTGCTTCAGTGGCTGCGACCAAAAAAATGACTATTTTCAGCATTTATATGGCATATTTTTTCTGGCCTCTGTGCTTCAGTGGCTGCGGCCAAAAAAACTGGGCAAACAATGCCTACAAGGTCAACGACGTTGACCTTGTAGGCATTGTTTGCCCAGTTTTTTTGGCCGCAGCCAATGAAGCACAGAGGCCAGAAAAAATATGCCACATAAATGCTGAAAATAGTCATTTTTTGCCATACGTTGACTCAACGTATATGGCAAAAAATGACTATTTTCAGCATTTATATGGCATATTTTTTCTGGCAACTGTGCTTCAGTGGCTGCAACCAAAAAAACTGGGCAAACAATGTCTACAAGGTCAACGTATGGCGAAAAATGACTATTTTCAGCATTTATATGGCATATTTTTTCTGGCAACTGTGCTTCAGTGGCTGCGTCCAAAAAAACTGGGCAAACAATGTCTACAAGGTCAACGTATGGCGAAAAATGACTATTTTCAGCATTTATATGGCATATTTTTTCTGGCAACTGTGCTTCAGTGGCTGCGTCCAAAAAAACTGGGCAAACAATACCTACAAGGTCAATGTATGGCAGTTGTTTAAAGAGAACAGTAGATTACTAGCCAGCAAAGCTACCTAAGCTAAAATGTCCCTCAAATCCCTGCAGACTTCTGTCCCTCCAATACAGAGCAGTATCAAGCAGATTACTAGCCAGCAAACTTACTATCATCTGTCCCTGAAATCACTAACAGCTCTCCCCTACACTATCTCTTCCAAGCACACACAGGCAGATTTTTCAGATACATTTTTGCCCTTGATCCCCCTCTGGCATGCCACTGTCCAGGTCGTTGCACCCTTTAAACAACTTTAAAATCATTTTTCTGGCCAGAAATGTCTTTTTTAGATGTTAAAGTTCGCCTTCCCATTGAAGTCTATGGGGTTCGCGAACCGTTCGCGAACCGTTCGCATTTTTGCGCAAGTTCGCGAATATGTTCGCGAACTTTTTTTCCGACGTTCGCTACATCCCTAGATTCTTGTTTAGGCCAATGCTTAGCGCAATTCTAAGAGCATATGAAACTAATAACCCAACATGATATAGTGGCAGTTTGTTCATGTAGAGCTTGAGTAGTTCAACACTGGGAATATTGAGCGAACATTAGTCCAAAGGTTACACACCGCTCACTTGTCAAGAATAAATTTCACTTGCAAACCTTACAGTTATGCCTCTTGCACCATTAATAGGAATGTGGGCGTTGATCTTGTCAGGTTTCATGTATTACATGCCATTCATCAGCAGTCATCAGATGTCCACATCAAAGCCATTAAAAGAAATCAGTGCCTTACAAAATGTTGTAAGTAATTAAGTGTCTATGACAAAGTCAGGACATTTCTACTATAAAAGGTTTTTTCGTATTTCATCTTTCTTGAAAGCACCCAATAATAATTATTACTGTGTCTAGTACCCTGGTTATGGTAATGTTTGTGTTAACCACATCTGCAACGTTTCAGTCTCTAACAGAAAAAAAAGACTGCACAGTTTTCTTTTCTTTAAAACACTTATAGATTGTTATTTTTCAAACAACAATGGATGTGTCACACTTATCCTAAGGGTAGGACTACACGGGCGATTTTGGAGCGATCTGACGCGCTGCGCAAAAAAACGCAGAATTTGACGCCTGCGTTATTGCGCATCACGTTGGATCGCTCCAAAATTGTCCGTGTAGTCCTACCCTTATATTTGTAGGTAGGTGATTATTCTTTATTAGAGTAAATACAGCATTAGTTGCTTTTTCTTTTTCTTTACAATCTTTCTTGTTTAAGCTAAAGGAAACCAGAACGCTCCAAATTACTCGATCTCCCATAGACTCCATTTTAATCAAATAAATCAAATTTTAAAAAAATGATTCCCCTTTTCTCTGTAGTAATAAAACAGTAATTGTACTTGATCATAACTAAGATATAAGTAATCTTTACTGGAGGCAAAACAACCTTACTGGGCTTATTTAGGGGCACATTTACTATTGGTCGAATATCGAGGGTTAATTACAGGAAAACTATAAGCAACACTTAACACTTAAGCAACAGATAGTTTACATCATATCAAGTGGCATATTAAAGAATCTTACCAAACTGGAATATATATTTAAGTGAATATTGCCCTTTTACATCTCTTGCCTTGAGCCACCATTTCGTGATGGTCTGTGTGCTGTCTCAGAGATCACCTGACCAGAAATACTTCAACTCTAAGGGGCCGATTCACTAACTTCGAGTGAAGGATTCGAAGTAAAAAACTTCGAATTTCGAAGGTTTTTTTGGGCTACTTCGACCGACCTTCGACTACGACTTTGAATCGAAGGATTTGTAGTAAAAATCGTTCGACTATTCGACCATTCAATATAGTACTGTCTCTTTAAAAAAAACTTCGACCCCCTAGTACTGTCTCTTTAAAAAAAACTTCGACCCCCTAGTTCGGCATCTAAAAGCTAGCGAAGTCAATGTTAGCCTATGGGGAAGGTCCCCATAGGCTTGGCTAACTTTTTTTGATCGAAGGTTATTCCTTCGATCGTTGGATTTAAATCCCTCGAATCGTTCAATTCGAAGGATTTAATCGTTCGATCGAAGGAATAATCCTTCGATCATTAGATCAAAGTATCTGCGCTAAATCCTTTGACTTCGATATTCGAAGTCGAAGGATTTCAATTCCTAGTCGAATATCGAGGGTTAATTAACCCTCGATATTCGACCCTTAGTGAATCAGCCCCTAGCTGTAACAGGAAGAAGTGTGGAAGCAAAAGACAGAACTCTGTCTGTTAATTGGCTCATGTGACCTAACATGTATAGTTTGTTGGTATGTTTGTGAGTACAGTGAATCCTACGATCCCAGGGGATGGCCCTTATTTTTTAAAATGGCAATTTTCTATTTATGATTACCCAATGGCACATACTACTAAAAAAGTATATTATTATGAAAATGGTTTATTTACATGAAGCAGGATTTTACATATGAGCTGTTTTATGCAATATCTTTTTATAGAGACCTACATTGTTTGGGGGGTATAGTTTTCCTTTAACCCTCGATATTCGATCGTCAAAGTAAAATCCTTCGACTTCGAATATCGAAGTCAAAGTATTTACCGCATTTCCTTCGATTGAACGATTGAAGGAAAAATCGTTCGATCAAACGATTCGAAGGATTTTAATCCATCGATCAAACAATTTTCCTTCGATCAAAAAAAGCTAGTAAAGCCTATGGGACCTTCCCCATAGGCTAACATTGGTGCTCGGTAGGTTTTAGGTGGCGAAGTAGGTGGTCGAAGTTTTTTTTAAAGAGACAGTACTTCGACTATCAAATGGTCGAATAGTCGAACGATTTTTAGTTTGAATCGTTCGATTCGAAGTCGTAGTCGAAGGTCGAAGTAGCCAATTCGATGGTCGAAGTAGCCAAAAAAATACTTCAAAATTCGAAGTATTTTTTTATTCTAATCCTTCACTCGAGCTAAGTAAATGTGCCCCTTAATGTTTAAAAATGTTTTTTAAATATTTTTAAAATGATTCCTCTGTAATAAAACAGTACTTTGTACTTGATGGTAACTAAGCTGCATGAATTCATATTGGGGGGCAAAACAATCCTATTGGGTTATTTCATGTTTAAATTATTTTTTTAGTAGACAAAGTACGTTGATCGAAATTATGGAAAGACCCCTGGATCTGGAAAATCCTAGGTCCCAAGCATTCTACATAATAGGTTCTATATCTGTTTACTATGTTGTTAAATGACATCTCCCATCAGCCAATGGCCCAGGTTGGCTTAGTGTGGTTATGTGTCTATAGTCCTATAGGGATGTGTGTTGTATATTGTTGCCACAGTATAAATAGGCCCCTCGGTGCAGTGTTCCCTTGCATCTTCAGCTGCAAATTCTCTTGGAATGGTCTCTATAGTGTGCCCCTTGGAACTCAAAGACTTGTGCTTGTAGTTGTCATAAACCCACATGTTCTCAGCTGTCTGGCCTTCTTAGTGGATTATTAAATCTTAACAAGGATGTAGGTTAGAAATGCTGCACATTGTGTTTTTGGGTTCTATGCTGGTCATTGTCTGGAGTTCAAAAACATGAATCAGCATTAATGATACATTTTACGTCAAGCTTTTATTCTGGGTGGTTAAGGGGGTTTGTATGGTGCCTCAAGGCAAGTTGTTTCAACTGCATTATTTAATACTCTGAAGTCCATATGTAACGTAGAAGAAAGCAGATGACCCACATCATAACACTTCACTTGAGCACAGCTGCAGAAAGCTGCCCGGCACAATGCTAACGCTGTTTTATGTGACTCTGAGTGTGAGAGAGTTGCCAGGAAAACGACAGCAGTTTTCAGCATCTTCTCAGTCCATCCATACTCTGTCCATCCCTGTGACATCTATTCACATAAGCGCTGTAAATCCAACGACACACAAACATATGTTGCGGTGAGTCTGAACGGCTGTAATGAACTCCATATGACGGTCTGTGTTAAAGTGTGTCGTGTACGAGTGGTGGAAACTCAAGTAGGGTTTGTAACCTTTCCAAAAATTACATCTGCTTTGCACAATGGAAATATGCACTATGCAAAAGTAAACTCTTATTTTATTATTATTTATAATAATAATATTATTTTTAATTATAATAATACATCTGCTTTATATTCACATTTAAGCTAATGTGCTCTTGTGTATATTTACAAATGAAATGGTGCCTACAAAAATATATATATATAAAAGTTTTATAGATGTCATGTACAGTGTGTATTTCCATGCAAATTCTGCATTTACAATGATGGAACCTATGGCAGGTTCCCACAGATTAAGGGGCAGATTTATCAAAGGTCGAGTTGAATTTCCAAATGACAAAAAATTCTAATTTCAAGCTATTTTTTGTGTACTTCGACTAGGCAATAGTCCAAATTTGATTCGAATTTGAAAAAACTTCGAAAATTCGAATATTGAAAATCTATCATGTACTGTCTCTTTAGAAATTCGGATTCGACCATTAACTATCTAAAATTGCTGTTTTAACCAATGGGGGACCTCCTAGAACCTATTTGGAGTCAATTGGTGGACTCTGAAAAATCAAAGGTTTTTTGGGGAAAAATGTCAAATTGAATTTGATCGAATACGATATTCCTTCGATTTGTACGATTCATACAATTTGGCACCAACAGGTACAAAATAAAGGCAATGTTTCTTTCCAAACAACAAAAATAGCTTTTAGCAGCAGTCTCAGTTCAATAATAACAAAAAGGCAGCAAAGTTACAGACCTTCCACACTGGTGAATGTGTGTGCACAGGCATATAGGATCCTTGGGGGCACATTTACTTAGTTCGATTAGAATACAAAATACTTTGAATTTCGAAGTATTTTTTTGGCTACTTTGACCATCGAATTGGCTACTTCGACCTTCGACTACGACTTTGAATTGAATGATTCGAACTAAAAATCGTATTCGACCATTCGATAGTCAAAGTACTGTCTCTTTAAAAAAAACTTCGACCACCTACTTCGCCACCTAAAACCTACCGATCACCAATGTTAGCCTATGTGGAAGGTCCCCATAGGCTTTCCTAGCTTTTTTGGATCGAAGGAAAATCGTTCGATTGATGGATTAACATCCTTCGAATCGTTCAGGAAATGCGGTAAATCCTTCGACTTCGATATTCGAAAACGAAGGATTTTACTTCGATGGTTGAATATCGAGGTTTAATTAACCCTCGATATTCGACCAATAGTAAATGTGCCCCTTGGTGTCAAGATTCTTCCCTTTAGTCTTCTTCTTTGTATGTGTCTGTGTGGGGAGAGGTTAAATTCCTTGAAATTCTATTTGGGGACATTTGTGCTGTTCTCCTCATAGTTAATTGCATATGTTATTATCAATCCTTCTTTATCTATGTTATTTCTGTGCATTGTTGTACTGCTGCCATCTGCTGGCCAAAATGTGCATGCTGCACACCTCTGTTGTTAGTAAAGTTTTTGCTCTCAGGGTGTGGTTTTCTGCCAGCTCTGTCCTTCTCACTTCCTGCAGCCATTTTTAGTGCCTCATTACTGTGTGACTGGACATTCAGACATTTTGGGCTTGTGAAGGCATCAGTTTTTGACCAGCAGTTAGCCTCAGGAAAGTCATCTACAGGACAGTATTGATGCCACTACTACAGAACAGTATTGTATCATCATATATTGTTGTATTCTGGATCAAATAAACTCAGGCTGATTTCATCTCTGTGTCTACATTTTGGATCCATCCAACCTGAGCATCTGCCGGTCCGGTCTGCCCCACTGCTTGGATACGAAGGTAAGAAGTCACACAGCTACTATTAGTTATACCTTCATTCGCCTTCATGTGGGGACAGAACAGTCAAAAACTGCCTTAATGCCCATACCCCAAGCCACAGATTACCTCACAGTTCAGTACCATACTCAGAAATCTCCCTGGCAACAGGCCCACCTGCAGCAAATCTGCCCAGATACAGTGCACGTCACAGAAGCCAAAGGGCAAGCACCACGTGTCTGCAGTATCTATACTCTCACCTGAAAGTCCTCCACAATCCATAAAGCCATTTTCTACATCCTGTATTAACCTTTGCTCGCATAGTACAAGAATTGTGAATGCACGTGGGGTCCCCAAACTACCAAACCCCGCAATTCACCGAAAACACTTGAGGAACCTTCTCAGGGTGCCTCAGCGGAGCTGCACTGCTATTTTCAGCCCCCAATTCAAAAGTTTATTTTCTTAAAGAGACAGCGCACCTTAAATCAAAATGGCCGAAAAAGACCTCCCACAGTTCCCCAGTGATGAAACAATGCTAATGCAACCTGATACTGATCATTATGAAGAACAGGAACCAGATTCCACACTTCCAGCAGACCAAGTTGTGCGATCAAGACGCTAGCTCAAACCGACAATAAAGGTCAGAGAAAACTATCAAACCAGGAAAGATGAGCTATGCGATAGCCTGGAAGAGCTATGGGAACGAGTCTCCTCCATCATGTCTGGACTTAAATCCTCAGGTGATGCCACAAGCTTACAAGTTGCTATAGGAAGGCTGAATACAGCTCATGAAAGATATAAGAGACTGTCCACCAAGTATATAACCTTTTTAAAAGATGTTAATAATGATGAAGCCCTGTCAGAACTGAGCAAGGCAGAATTAATAGACAGACAAAGAGACGCCATGGTGCTGCGTGCTAAAGATAAAGCGGAACTCCGTATCTCCCATCTGCAAGAAACTAGATCTCACAGATCAAATTCATCTAAACATTCCTCTCGGTCATACAGATCATCGTGCTCAAGAAGCTCAGCTCTAAGCGACCGACTACTAGAGGCCCGCATAAATGCAGAGCAATCCAAGGTGAGACGCTCCTTCACTGAAAAAGAAGCTCTTGCAAGGGCAGAAGCAGAGGCTCGGATAAAGATTCTTGAATCAGAGATGGAAGAGGAAATTGCATTAGCTAAAGTAAGACTACTTGAGCAAGCATTGAGCCAAGGCCCTGACCCAGTCTGCTTGCCACCACAGGAGATAGATGATCCGGCTGATCGCACCAGTGACTATGTACTGAAACAGTTACCTGCACCACCCCCAGTTTGCAGTACCGTCCAAGCCGACAACACTGAAACCCTCAAGTCAACTCTACCTACAGTGCCAGTGCCACCCACAGCACCTGAGCAACCTGATGACGTTCACCCAGCTGTGCCCTCTCAAGGACAGGTGTTACAGCAAAAGGGCCACCTGGCATTTCCCGGCCTACCGCCACAGCTCAAGCAGCAGTCATCACAATCTACAGAGACTAGACCACAGCTCAACCCTGCAGCAACATCATTCTACCCGGAAGCATCTCACCCTTTCACGCCACGCAGCCCACACGCCCTGGGGGCATCACAAGTTGTCATGGCAACAAGCAGTGAGAAATCGGATATGTCCGAGTTTGCCAGGTTTATGGTGAGCAGAGAGCTAATTAACACAAGTCTCTCAAAATTTGATGACCATGCAGAGAGCTACAGAGCCTGGAAAGCAACCTTCAAAGCCGCCATTGCCAACCTCAACCTGACCGCAGAGCAGGAGCTCGACCTCTTGATCAAATGGCTGGGCCCAGGCTCCACAAGTCGTATTAAGAGCCTCAGAACTGTCTATGTGGGACAAGCAGAAGCAGGTCTCGCTGCCGCCTGGCAGAGACTCGAACGTACATTCGGCAGTGCAGAAGCAATAGAGAAAGCCCTATTCAAGAGACTGCAGAACGTCCCAAAGATCAATCTCAAAGATGTCCATAAGCTTCAGGATTTGAGTGATCTGCTCATGGAATTAGAGCTTGCCAAAAGAGATACTCGCTTGACCGGCCTGTGTTACCTGGATACAACCCATGGAGTGAACCCAATTGTCGTGAAGTTACCCTACAGTCTGCAAGAAAAGTGGGCGGCATCAGTCTCAAGGTACAAAAGAGTGCATGATGTCACCTTTCCCCCATTTATTCATTTCTGCAGATTCATCGATGAACAGTCCCAGATGAGGAATGACCCCAGCCTCGATTTCCTGGAGTTCAACACTACAGCTTCAGCGACACCAACTTCAAGGTATGAAAGTGTCTTGCATAAAAACAGAGACTTTAAGAGCAGCGTGAGTGTCAGAAAGACTAACCTACCATCACCTGCAGCACCCACGGGTAAACAGTACAATACCTCATCAGGAGACAAGTCCTTCAATCGTGAGTGTCCCATTCATAAAAAACCACACTCACTGAACAAATGCAGAGGGTTTAGATCTAAAACCATACAGGAGCGGAAGAAAGTCCTCAGCGAGCTTGGGGTGTGTTTCAGATGCTGCGCTTCATTGGAGCACATGGCTAAGGACTGTAAATCCATCATCAAGTGTGAGGAGTGTCATAGTGAAAGACATGCCTCAGCTATGCACCCAATTCCGCTCACCAGAGACTCACCAGCTGTCTTCACCACCAGTCCTTCTCCAAGTCATGGCGGGGAGCCTCAGAATCACGCTAACACAGCCACCGCCGTTTCCTGCTCATGCTTGGAAGTATGTGGCGACAGCCAGAGTGAGAAATGTTGTGCCAGAATATGCCTAATCAAGGTCTATCCAGAGGGACTACCAGAAAGGGCAGTAAAAATGTATGCTATCATTGACGACCAAAGCAACCAGTCCCTAGCAGGACCTAAATTCTTCGATGCCTTTGGGATAGAGGGACCATCAGAACCCTACATCTTAAACACCTGCTCGGGCCGCATAGAGACTAGCGGAAGGAGGGCACAAGGATTCATTGCTTCTCCCATCAATGGCAATACAGAAATACCCCTACCAACACTGATCGAATGCGATCACATACCTAACCATAGGGATGAGATCCCTACCCCAGAAGCTGCATTTCACCAGCCACACCTAAGGCACCTCGCCAACGTTATCCCACCTATGGACAACAACGCAGAGATTCTACTCCTGCTCGGCAGAGACAATCTAAGGGTGCACAAGGTGCGCCAACAATGTAATGGTCCCGACTACGCGCCATATGCCCAGAGACTGGACTTGGGATGGGTAGTCATAGGAAACGTATGCTTGGATCAACCAAGAATTAACTCCTTCAAAACGTACGTGCGTGGAGATGGACGCACAACTTGCATTAAGCCGTGTCCTCATCACTATGAAGTGAAAGAGAAGTCTCCAGACCTCATACAACCACCCGACATCATTTCTCCCCTCTTTGCTGACAACTTGGGGAGATCGGTCTTTCACACAACCAAAGATGACGATAAAGTAGCCTTGTCAGTAGAAGACAGAGAGTTTGTCAAGATAATGGACAGTGAGTTCTTTAAAGACAAAACCAATCACTGGGTTTCTCCATTACCCTTCCGAGCCACCAGGGTAAGACTCCCGAACAATCATGTCAGTAACTGCATAGAGAGAATCAGGAGGTTCTCCAAACCTGAACAATGGCACTATGTACCATCTGAACTCAATCCAGCAGATCATGCCACCAGGCCTATGTCTATATGTTCTTTTACTAACTCTTCTTGGCTTACAGGTCCAGAGTTTCTGCTTGGAGAGGCGGATGAATGTGTACAGGAAGATTTCAGCATCCAGGATCCGGATAATGATCCAGAAATCCCAGCTGAAGTTAGTGCATTAGTCACTGAAGCAAGGCAAACCTCCAGCCTCCATTGTCATCGCTTTGAACGTTTCTCCAGTTGGATGAGACTCATCAGAACTATTGCAAGGTTAGTGCACATCGCTAGATGTTATCACAATACCCAGGAAGATAAAGATTGTCATGGTTGGCATGTCTGCCATAAACCCTTCTCTGCTGAGGACATTTCTCATAGCGAGTCTCTCATAATACGTCATGTCCAGCAGGGAGAATTTAACGTAGAATGGAAGTGCTTGTACAACAGACAGCAGATTCCTATAAAAAGTCCTCTTGCCAACCTAAATCCATTTATAGACAGTCTTGGCCTGCTCAGAGTTGGTGGTCGTTTGAATCAAGCCCACCTAGGAGTTGCAGAACAAAATCCTCTAATTATTCCCAGCAAACATCATATCACTGTGTTGCTGATCCGACACTACCACAAAAAGGCTGAACACCAGGGCAGACAAATCACCGAAGGCAAGTTAAGGTCTGCAGGTCTTTGGATTATAGGTATGAAAAAACACGTAGCCCGAATACTGCATGACTGTGTGCACTGTCGCAAAGCCAGAGGGAAACTGCTACACCAACAAATGGCCGATTTGCCTGCAGATAGACTATGTTCAGAACCGCCCTTCACCTATACTGGCCTGGATGTCTTTGGGCCATGGATGGTGTCCGCACGCAGAACCCGTGGCGGTCACGCAAACAGTAAACGTTGGGCTGTGCTATTTACTTGCATGAGTGTGCGAGCCGTTCACATAGAGGTGTTAGAATCCATGGACACATCCAGTCTCATTAATGCCTTAAGACGGTTCTTCGCAATCAGAGGACCAGTGAAACAGTTGAGGTCAGACCGAGGAAGTAACTTCATTGGAGCCTGTAGAGAACTGAACATCGACACTAAGCCCATTCAACATCAGTTGGCGGAGAAAGGTTGCACCTGGATCTTCAATCCTCCTCATAGTTCCCATATGGGGGGTTCCTGGGAGAGAATGATCGGGGTCTCACGCAACATCTTAAATTCTATGTTGATGGATGTAAACTCTTCAAGACTCACGCATGAGACTCTCGTCACCCTTCTTGCCGAAGTTTCGGCTATTATCAATTCAAGACCCCTTGTGCCAGTATCTATGGATCCTGAAACACCAGCCATACTGACTCCAGCTACTCTACTTACCCAAAAAACTGAGAATACACTAATGCCTAGTGGAGAATTTACTCACGCGAATATCTACCAAAAACACTGGAAACGTGTACAATACCTGGCGGATTACTTCTGGAACAGATGGCGAAAGGAGTATCTCAATATTCTTCAAGGAAGAAGAAAATGGCAACACCAAAAACCAAACTTGAAAGAAGGAGACCTTGTATTGATGAAGGAGCAACAAACTGAAAGGATTGCCTGGCCTATCGGACTGATAACAAAGTCCGAAAAGTGGAGTTGAAGATCTTCAGGAAGGGCGAGCTTAAAACGTTCGCAAGGCCAATTAACAAACTCATTTTGATATTACCAATTGAGAACGTTCCTGCAAGATGAACAGGACTGAAGTTGAACTATAGACATCTTCTCCATTACAAGCCAAGAAAGCCAACTATATTACTATGTTTATTGCATTCTAACATGTTTTTGTTGCAGGTTTGTGTTATATTTCATGGACATTCGTCATAGTGAAATCTCCAAAGTAAATTTCAGACGGGGAGTGTGCTGTTCTCCTCATAGTTAATTGCATATGTTATTTCTGTGCATTGTTGTACTGCTGCCATCTGCTGGCCAAAATGTGCATGCTGCACACCTCTGTTGTTAGTAAAGTTTTTCCTCTCAGGGTGTGGTTTTCTGCCAGCTCTGTCCTTCTCACTTCCTGCAGCCATTTTTAGTGCCTCATTACTGTGTGACTGGACATTCAGACATTTTGGGCTTGTGAAGGCATCAGTTTTTGACCAGCAGTTAGCCTCAGGAAAGTCATCTACAGGACAGTATTGATACCACTACTACAGAACAGTATTGTATCATCATATATTGTTGTATTCTGGATCAAATAAACTCAGGCTGATTTCATCTCTGTGTCTACATTTTGGATCCATCCAACCTGAGCATCTGCCGGTCCGGTCTGCCCCACTGCTTGGATACGAAGGTAGGAAGTCACACAGCTACTATTAGTTATACCTTCATTCGCCTTCATGTGGGGACAGAACAACATTTTGGGTGGTAGTTGCAGGTGGGAGGATTATGGGCTTTACAACAAGGCTGTCCAGCCTAAATCTTCCCTGCTAAAGTCCTGTGGTTACATTGGGCTAGTACAGAAGCCCAAAACATAATGCACAACATTTCTAGCTACTTCTTTAGTTAAGCTTTAGTTTTCCTTTATGCACATACGATTTCAACAATATTATCATCCCATATGTATTTTATTTAGAAAGTTAAATGAATGCTCAAAATATAAACTGAAGGTCTGGCATGTGCATATGGAAGAAATAAAGGGGACACTCTCACCTTAAATACTTTTCCTTTTGATAGTAAAAGAATGACATATAATATCAGTGCAGAGCAGTGTACTGTATTTCTTTTAAAATGTCATCGGTATTAGTTTTACATTCACGGAATAGAAACAAGCATCAGTTTCTTTCAAGACCTTCTTCCATTATGTGGCATATGAGGCTGTGACAAGTGACATTACAGAAGGTCATGTCACTTTTAACTGCTTGCATTAAATCTGTCTGATTTCCCCAGTGCCCTTCCTTTGTTTGATTAATACCACTTGATTCCATCCAAATCTATAAAAAAAAAAAAACATAATATAAAGTGAAAAAAAGCCAATTTGCTTTTTTATAAAATAATAATTTGACATACAGCATGAACAGATAACTTTCTGTAAAGATAACTGAATTTGTTATACATAGTTCCACCCTGAGCCAGTGAAGGTAGTTTCCAGTATTTACAGAGCATGATTTATAAGTTTGAACAACTTAAATGTTTTTGTCAAGTAGTAAAAGCAGTTATATCAGTAAAACTGCTGTTTCACTCACAATACATTTTCAGGCCACTATTAATTATTTAACAATGATTTAAAAAATTTGACTTCAAAAGTTTTTGTACTTTTGCCTGTTTCTAAAGAACTTTTTTTAGTTGCACATTCAGTAGAACCCAATTCTACTTTTTTTTCCAGGGGACCAATTTCTCTAAAAGTGCATTATAAATTGGTCGGACCACAAAAATTTTGAGATTTAAATTCAGAAATTGTAAAACCAAGGTTTTACTGTACTTTGTGTGGCAATGTCCACCTACAGTATCTACCTATAGTATCTTCTCACATCAATGGTTTAAAATGTGTATATATATATATATATATATATATATATATATATATATATATATATATCCACACTAAGTCCAAAGGTGCTCCCCGTTAACTTTGTAACAACCTGGGTGCCAGCACAAAGGTAATAGATATTTGCAAGAAGAGCGACACTCAAAGGGTTTTCTTTCCTGATCTTCGTCAGGAGATATAAAAATATAAAAAATATATATATATATATATATATCTCCAAATTACGGAAAGGCTGTCTTCCATAGACTCCATTATAATCAAATAATGCAAATTTTTAAAATACCTCTAAGGCAAAACTTTGCTAAGTAAAAGTTGTCGAGGTCCTGTAGAAGTCAATTGGAGCTGCGCTAATCTTATTGACCGCTTTCAATCAGTTCGGACTTAGAGGTTTTTAGATTTTTTTCTCTCCTATACTTTTTATATTCGGATCTTTAAATAAATTTAGTGACGGTCGTGGTTTTAGAGTTTGTGAGTTCAGTCATGGTTTCCAAAACCTCCAAAACCACTAAAATCCAACCTTTAATAAATACGCCTCCACTTAAAATATATAATTTATAGCTAATCTAGCTCCATATCCTCTAACCTAACTAAGATTACTAAAATGTAATTGTTTTCCCACCCTCAATGTCACATGAATGACATCTAATAACATAAAATTGGAATAATGGAGGCCAGACAAAAAATACTACTACTCACCCCAAGCTGAAAAGGGTGAGTAAAACCTTTCCTGACACAAATCTCTACTGCCTAACTGTATTCCCACACTTACGTTTTGCCCCAGAATCAATTTAACTGGTTTACCTGACTCTGAGGGCTGTATCTTGTGGCTTTTCTTTATCACACCATGTCCTAGAACTCCTCAGTAGTGTGTGTGTGTGTGTGGGGGGGGGTATGTCTTCTGCATCATTCCCTGTCTTTCCTCCTTATCTCCATTGTTCCATCCAATGCCACTGCCACCCGTGACTATCCCAGTTTGTCCTTCTTTTCTGCTGCCCCTACTCTCTCTTGCCCATTCTATGGCTATCCTTGCTACCTTGTTATCTGCAGCTCTTACACTTATATACACGCCTTTCATAAATATAGTTCCAACACCTCTTACTACATTCTTATAATTTCATTGACTCTTAATTCTCTATTGCCCCTAATTATTTATTTCTCATAAATTTTACATACTACAGATATGGGATACATTATTCAGAAACCCTTTATCCAGAATGCCCCAAATTATCAAATAATTCACACTTTTAAAAATGATTTCCTTTATGTCTGTAATAATAAAGCAATACCTTGTACTTAATCACAACTGATATAATTAATTTTTATTGGCTGAAAAACAATCCTATTGGTTTTTTAATTTTTAAAAGATTTTTAAGTAGACTTAAGCTATGAAAATCCAAATTACGAAAAGACCCTTTATCTGAAACCAAAGGTCCTGAGTATTCTGGATAGCAGGTCCCATACCTGTATACAAAAATATTTACTTTAGCCCAAGTTTCAGTTTAAGTTGTCATTGCCGACATGTTTCATGTTATCTTGGATGAAAGATGTGAGTCATTTCTCAACTATATGGTAACGGATGGTCACCCTGGTAATTCCTTTTCTTTATGGAGCCATTTTACCCCTCCATTGACCCTTTGCTTCTGAATTTCATGATAAATGAAAACATTTACTAAAAGCACCATGTTTCAGTGACAAAAATAACTTAATCTACTATTCTTTTATATTGGAAAACAACAAGATCATCTCTATCTGCCATATAATTTACTACCTTCATAGAATTCACCACATTTTTATCCCTATAGGTCTGGAAAGGTGATTTAAATGGCCCTTTCACCTCAGTTAAGACAGACAGGAGGCAGACTACATTATAATATGCAGCATGTATCCTTGATAAACACCTCTATCATACAGAGGTGAGCTAGTGCATTTATCCTGCAGGTCAGGACCTACAAAGCTATCTGGATGAGTATTTGAAAGACTCTAAAGACCCTGCCAGCCTCTCAACTGAAAGCCAAAAGCAGTAGCCTATTAAATGCATTTGGATGGAACAAATCAAAATAGACAAAATAAATGGGGACACAGTTTGGTTTTGATTGCAATTACTGCAATTTTGTGTCCAAAGTATTGTCAAAAGCAAAGTTATATTTATTTTCTTCACTTTGTTTAAATTACTTTTCTTCTTCTCAATTTAATTCTGACCATGTATTTATTGGAAAAACTAACCAGCATTTTTCTGCTGTCTTCTAACCAGGCTGGATCCAAAACTTTTTTCATGGTTATTTTAAACGAAAACAGCATGCTTTACAATATCGTATATTATGAACCTCAGAAAGATATTTAGAGTACCGTATATACTCGAGTATAAGCCGAGTTTTTCAGCCCCCAAAATATGCTGAAAAACTCTACCTCGGCTTATACTCGGGTCAAGCGCAAAAATGGTCACCGGCGCCTTAGAGTAGTAGCCGGCGCCTAAGAATAGTCATCCAAAAACGAGATTGAAATTACCAGAAGCTGCTGCATTTCTCACCCTCGGCTTATACTCGAGTCAATAAGCTTTCCCAGTTGTTGGAGGTAAAATTAGGTACCTCGGCTTATACTCGGGACGGCTTATACTCGAGTATATACAGTAATTAAAGTCTCTGTCTGTATTAAGAATAGTCATATATTATAAAGTAAATCTATTTGTATCAAGAATACATTTTTATCATCCAGGGTGCATTCAATAAAACTAAGTTTAGATAAGTTAAATAAATCACAATATGCTCAAAATGTACAAAATTGTGTTCATTACAGAGGTACAATCACACTTTAGGGTTGGGGCAGACAGGCAGATTCGGGGAGAACTATTGTGAAAGTAAACATTTAATATAAGTTTCATCATGCTGAAATAAGATACTTACTAGATACAATCAATTAAAAATGTTGTACTGTTTCTAAAATAATCAAGCTATTTATAACTGTCCCACTCTCAGCATCTCTTTCTCCTGATTCTCTTTTCTTGCAGGAGTTGGCATCATATAGACTATATAGCTGCTATATATATATATATAATGTATTAGAGCTACCTCAAATAATCAACTCCAGCACATACAAAATTACAACAAAATAAAAATAACTAACTGGCACATATCTTGCATGTAGAGAGACACGACTTATGTTGATTTTTAAAACGATGAGCTCTAATACATCTTCTAGGAAAATAGAGCCTCCCAAAGGCAGCGTTAGTGGTATCAGTCCTAACTATTAACCAATATCTGACTCCAACTCCTGAAAGAAGAGAGCATTAAAGGAGAAGGAAAGTCGTCTCGCACTTGGGGGTAGATGCCTGCGCGGGTCCATTTTTTGGGACCCGTACCCGACCCATACCCACAACCTGCAATCTGCAACCCGGACCCACAACCCGCATTCTTACCCGCTTGGAACAGCTACCCGACCCTACCCGCAAGTACCTTATCTGCGACCCGGACCCGCTGATCATCAAGAATCGGGAAGTGCTATCATTGTAAAGTGACATCATCAGAAGTAGACGTGATCAGAAAAAAAGGAGTAAAACAAGAAGTGCTGTCATTGCAAACCGGAAGTGACATCATCGGACGTTGCCATGACCAGAAAAAAGGAGTAAATATTGCTATTGAGATTGTCGACCCACGACCCGCAAACCCGCAGAACCGCTCATCCGCTTCTTTACCGGCGCCCAGAACTTCTCCCCTCAACCCGCAAGGTACCGCAGCTTTTTGCGGGTAACCCTCCGGTACCCGACCCGCTGCAAGACTCTACTTGGGGGTACCAAGCAAATGTATTTACTTACCGGAAACCCCGGGCCGGTGCTCCTATAAGAAGAAAAGTACACCGGCCGGGGTTATTCCAACCAGCACCACGGAGCGATCTGCTTCCGGCTTCTTTTTGCCTCTCGCTGCTGCACATGCGCATTAGAGTGAAAAGACGAACTTTAACTGAAAATGTGGCTGTTTCATTCTACTGCACATGCATCTGCGCCGGGAAATTTGAAGAATGAAGAAGCCGAAAGAGGATTTGTGGTGCTCGCTAGAATAACCCTGGGCCAGTGCAGTTTCTGCTGATAGGAGCAACGGCCCGGGGTTTCAGGTAAGAAAATACAATCACTTGGGGGTTTCTAACATTTTGCACCCAAATGTAACCAGGAGTGGTTAATACTAATGATAATTTTCCACTGGAACAGCTCAAAATGTGACCAGTTCTTACAAATGGAGTGAGACTTTTAGCAAGCAACCAAACGCAGATTTCTCCTACATGTAATATAAAGGTAATATAAGGGACATTTGTAATATAAGGGCAATAACCCATAGCAACCAATAGCATGTTTACTTTTAAAGGAGAAGGAAAGCCCCAGGGCGCAAAACCCCTCCCCCCTCCCCTGTGTTGCCCCCCCTCCCTCCTCCCCCCTGGCCTACCTGTCCCCCTGGGCAAATGCCCCTAACTTGTTACTCACCCCTCTGCGCAGGTCCTGTCCACGGAGTTCACAGTCGCCATCTTCTCCCACGCGCGTCTTCTTCCTGCTCTGACCGGCGTTTTCTGGCGCATGCGCAGTAGGAACAGTTACCGGTACAGCTCTACTGCGCAAGCGCCGAATGTCACGAAGTGAAATCGGAAAACTTTGTGACATTCGGCGCATGCGCAGTAGAGCCGTACCGGTAACTGTTGCTACTGCGCATGCGCCAGAAAACGCCGGTCAGAGCAGGAAGAAGACGCGCGTGGGAGAAGATGGCGACTGTGAACTCCGTGGACAGGACCTGCGCAGAGGGGTGAGTAACAAGTTAGGGGCATTTGCCCAGGGGGACAGGTAGGCCAGGGGGGAGGAGGGAGGGGGGGCAACACAGGGGAGGGGGGGAGGGGTTTTGCGCCCTGGGGCTTTCCTTCTCCTTTAAACAGGTGGCCACAAAATGCTTTCTGAATGCTTATAAACAGTGTTAGTGATGTAATCAGTTATATTGAATGATTAGTGATGTTATGTAACATCTATAATAAAAAAATAATGAACCCCTACTTTACATAGTGAGGTTATAGAGGTCACTTTATAGTTCCACCACCTGTATATTTATTATATTATATATTTATATTGTTGTGGCATTCCTTGGTGACTGTTATTATCCTTACATTATTTTCTGAATATTTCTCTTTACATAAAAATATTTTCGTTTTCAAGTTAAAAGAAACCCTTGCAGGCTGCTTCTGTGCAACATTTATTTATCTACCTTAAAAAAAATCTAACATAAAATTAGCTCTAGGGAATATTTTATATATTTTTATTATATCGGATTTCTTTCCTGTCCACTTTGAATTCAAAAATGCTGCTTTCACATTATGCTCATTACAATGCGACTAAAAAACAAGTTTTTCCCCATCAAAATATTACAGAACTAACAAAGGCAGAAAAGCCATATTCCTATAAAATCGTAACCTGTCTCTCTTTGTGTCCGCAGGTAGTGGAGGACATGTTAGAGGACGAAGAGGAGGAGGATGACAAAGATGACAAGGTAATTATCCTTCTGAGCTCTTGGGTACCTGGGGTAGCAGACTTTAGGCACAACACTGTTTTCTTACAGACAGTTAAAGGGAGAAAAAAGAAAAAATGAAATGTTTTAAGCCAGAGAACTGAGCAGACTGTTCATCATCCTAACAATGCTGCAGTGTATGGCAAGAAGGAATAGAGAGCTATAAATCCTTTTCTTCTTAGTCCAGAGCTGGGTCAAATATTTTTTTTCCTGTCAGGAACAAATATAATTCAGCTTGTCTCCATCTTGATAGCTCTTTCCAAGATAGCTACAGTGACAACTGTTTATGAAGGACAAAAATGTGTCCTGTCTTGCGCCTTACAAATTGGTCTGTACCTAGAACAGAAAGTGCTGTAAAAAAAAAAAGGCTGTTACAATGGTCATTTAAGAGGTAATAGACACCACTGAAGACTAATTGTCACATTGTTTTTGCTGTAAAACCAAACCTTTATGATTCACTACATTGCTCTGTGCGGTTTCTAAAATTGCCATCAGCATTATCATTATTTCGTATATAACAGATAGCCAATATGCGGTTGTGGTTTAGTGCAGGAGTAGACGCATTCAGTTTTTTTCAATGGGGCTGTACTCACACAGCCGCATGTGGAGAACGCAGGTTGAGATGCAACATGCTGCATTTTTCCTGCGTTCGGCCCCTACATGCGCCTGTGTGAGTACAGCCCCACTGAAAAAAACTTAATGCGTCTACTCCTGCGCTCCCCTGCGGCTGAACGCATAAAACCGGAACGCAGGGGAGCGCAGCTTCATTCACTCATCTGTAAGAGCCCTTAAACGAAACACAGGCAAGTGCAGGTTTGAACGCTCATCAGTACGAGCCTTTTTTTGTAGCTCCGTGAGTAGGTAACAGAAAAAACTGCACCTCCCTTAGATCCGAATTAGCATCACTTGATTTTATGCCTGTGGTTATTGCTCAATAACACTAAGGGGCAAATTTACTTATGGTCGAATATCGAGGGTCAATTAACCCTCGATATTCGACTGCCAAATTGAAATCCTTTGACTTCGAAGTCGAAGGATTTAGCACTAGTCCTACGATCGAACGATCAAAGGAATAATCAATCGATCGAACGATTAAATCCTTAGATTCAAAGGATTTTAATCAATCGATCGAAGGACTTTCCTTTGATCAGAAAATTGTTAGGAAGCCTATGGGGACCTTCCCCATAGGCTAACATTGGCCTCGGTAGGTTTTAGGTGGTGAACTAGGGGGTCGAATTTTCTTTTAAAGAGACAGTACTTCGACTATCGAATGGTCGAATAGTGGAACGATTTTTAGTTCGAATCGTTCGATTCGAAGTAGCCCATTCGATGGTCGAAGTAGCCACAAAAACCATTCAAAGTTTTTTCCCTCTATTCCTTCACTCGAGCTAAGTTAATTGGCCCCTAATAAAAAAACCTACAAGATGCTCCAATTTTAGGTTTTATGTCCAGCTAATTGTAATTTAGGATTGTGGAAGCAGCTCTTCACAGCTACTGAAACACATCAGTTTTTCATCCTTGCCCCGCAGCTGGAAGAGAGAAGAGCTGTATAATATCCATTATAAAGGTTTTCTGACACGGTATAAGTAAAGCGTTATGTTATCAATCAGCATTTTAACTGATAAATCCAGTTTTGTCCACCTGGTACTGGGGCAAGTATATGGTGAGCTATCGGGTACTGGAAGGGTTAATAGTGTTGGATTAGTCCGCTATTCAGTTCAGCCACAGTACAGAAAAATAGGAGAGAGAACGAGAAATACAGGCTTGTTTCCACAATTCATTGTGTCAGGATATGATAGCACTTGAATTGGTCGTCCTTGTGGGAATATGAAAACCAGAGGGAGGAAATTAGAGTGACCTTGTACCACAAAAGGAATGGATTCTGCTAGCAGGACTACTTTGCTGCACACAAGAGCGCAGTGATAAAGGTCTCAAGCTGCCTCGGCTTTTTTTTTTTTTTACAATACCTGAAAATCTCTTTGCTGCTACAGGAACCTTCAAAAGAAAAGAAGTTACAATTAAACTTTTGAAAAAGGGAATTGGTGATATTCATGAAAGAATGGAGGGGATGATTTTCTCCTTCACAAGCTCCCTTTATTCCCTAAATCACTCCCTTAGGAATACTTCTTTCTTTCTCTATATTTTAGATTAACTTCTTCGTTTCCTGAAAGCTCCTGCACCTAGATAATAATAAAAGGGTAAAGATACTACTGGACAAAATGAAGTAGGCATGTCTGTGGCTGATTAGTTACAGTGGAAGGCAATGGGACAGTCAATGAATATAATATGAAACTGTTTAGCCTCTTTGTCCACAATGTCACTTAGAGTCCTGGGTGTCCTGCAGATATTTCATGCAAATTTAAAGGGGAAGATAAAGCAGTAGATGTGAGTGGCAGTCCCTATAGCTGTATACAATCAGAAGCATGTATCAGTTGCAAATGGGGACTATTTTAAGAATAACTCTTCTGAATTATGAATAGAAATAGTGATGTGCAAGTAGCAAAAATCGACCAGCACCAGACCCTAACCAGCTGCCCCTCCCAGCCTGTGCCTGACCCTAACCCAGCGAACTCCCCTCTTTATATACCTGTGCTTGACCTGCCCCCCTGTGATATCATGAAAGGGGGCAGGGCCTGCACAAGTATATAAAAAGGTGCTCACAGAGGTGGAATGAAGGCTAAAGTTCAATCCGAACCTGCCTGAGGACATACCGAACCCGCCCATCACTAAATAGAAAGTCACGTCTGTTCCGCATCTATGGAAAATTGATTCATCAACATACAGTACCATGGCATGTGGAATCCATATGTTTACTAGTTTTGCTTAGATGTTGACAGTCAAAGACCCTTCCTTGTGCAGACTTCAACTCTGTGGGTGTTATTGTAGCAGAAATCAGTATTTGATTTATTGTCTCAGAATTTCTATCATGGACAGATGTTCAGTTTCATTTTAAATATTGTCCAAGACCCTTTTTTCCTCCTTTTTCCTGGTATTGCAATGTTTGATGGATTGGTATCTTAATAAAGGGAGGCTAGGTGAGGCACTGTCTCCTGTGGCCAGAAGGTAGACGTGTAGAGGTCTTCTAAAGGCTGCTGCCTTCAAACACTATGGGGCAGATTCCCTAAAGGGCGAAGTGACTAACGCTAGCGAAAATTTGCCAGCGCGACATCCTTTCGGAACTTTGCCGATTTCCTAAAGGGCGCAGGTGTAACTTCGCTAGCAAATGAGATAGATGCTAGCGTTGCTTTGCAGTCTAATGGCAGGCGAATTTTCGTTCTGGCGAACGGACTTAACTCCGCAAATTCACTAAGATGCAGATTTTACTGAACGTTACCTCATTCGCCAGACTTGCCTTTGCCAGCTCAGACCAGGTGAAGTGCAATGGAGTGCATAGGACTTCCTCAATTTGTAGTGCAAACATTTCCCAAAAAGTCCCAAAAAATGCTGGCGTCAGAGTGATAGCCTGCAAAGGTTCGTACAAATGTTTTTGGGTAACCAGGTTCCCCCCTACATTTTCTAACATATGGAACATAAACTATACAGTGGGCTCATATGTAGGGCATTATAACAACTCTATTTGATTTTTTAAGATTCCCTGGACTTGTGTAATGTAATGTATTTGCTGCAACATATATACGTCAATGCATTTGCATTTCCTGCCGTATGCAAATTAGGCAAAGCTAGTGCAACTTCGCCCTGGATGCAACTTCACACTTTAGGCAATTCACGTTGTCCTAGCGAATTTACACCTGGCGAAGTGTTGCGCTGGCTGAGAAGCCGTCGCTGACCAATTTTTGCCGGTTAGGGAATCTGCCCATATGTGAGAGCTGATGAAAGTGCTGTACTCTATTTGTATGTTAAGAGGCCCATTTATTTACAATCCAATTGCGATCTTTTTCCTTCACACTTTTTACAATTGTATCTTTTAATAAATTCAATGTGGTTTTAGAGTTTGTGAGTTTAGTCGTGGTTTCAAAAACCTCTACAACCACTAAAATTTGACTGTCAATAAATAAGCCTCTAATGGGGGAATATAATATGTTTCGTTAGAGCAAAGAACATTCACAAACACCTTTGCGAATGTTAGAGACCAACATTTCATTGTTCGCGTCCTTTATGAACAATTGGAGACCTCAACGACTTCCTCTCAAAGTTTGCAAACAAATGGCTTTTGTGAACATGTGCAGTGTACAGTATGTAATAAAAGTTCGCAATCGCAAAGTCGATTTTTTTGCAACAAAATATTTAATGAAACTCCAGAGCAGGTGTTAACGCTAACTTTTGCTTAGCAATAATAAGCAATGTTATATTTTTTACATTGCAAGCAGCGCTAAAAAAGTCCCTGGATCACCTTTTACTATGAGCTATTTCCCATAACCCTTTATTCCCTCACTTGCTAAAAAGCCATCCAACCCCTTCTTAAAGCTATCTAATGTATCAGCCTGTACCACTGATTCAGGGAGAGAATTCCACATCTTCACAGCTCTCACTGTAAAAAACCCCTTCCGAATATTTAGGCGGAACCTCTTTTCTTCTAATCGGAATGGGTGACCTTGTGTCAAAATGGGTGATCTTGTGTCAGAATATATAGTTCCAAACTCCAGCCATATTAAAATGAAACCCTAAAAAAAAGATATAATTTTCTATGCCATGATCTCAAACAATGTTGTTGTAACAAAGAATGACTAGAGGTTATTATTCTACCAGGACAAGACAATTAACCTTGTCTTACCATACTCACCTGATTGTGTAGGATGGTGTTTCCCACATAAATAATTGTTTCCAAAATCCACGGCTAATCCATCTAAATATAAATCTATGTTATTAGTATAGGTGCAGGATCTGTTATCTGAAACCCATCTCCCATAGATCCATTTCAATGAAATATTTTCACATTTAAAAAATGATTTTTGTTTTTATGGTCTTGTAATAATAAAGCAGTAACTTGTACTTGATTCTAACTTAGATATAATTAATCCTAATTGGAAACAAAACCAGCCTTTTGGGTTTATTTCATATTTAAAAGATTTTTTGGTAGAGTTAAATTACAGAGATCCAAATTATGGAAAGATCCCCTGTTCCCAAGCATAAAAGGTCTCATACCTATATATACGTTTCAAGCCTATAATCAGCCACATATTAAATAGATATTTAATTAATGAAACT
The DNA here is from genome assembly GCA_038501925.1 of Xenopus petersii. Classification (NCBI taxonomy): domain Eukaryota; kingdom Metazoa; phylum Chordata; class Amphibia; order Anura; family Pipidae; genus Xenopus; species Xenopus petersii. Next base: position 171,021,200 of record CM076673.1, read on the forward strand.
TCCAGTTTTCCAGTGAATATTATTCAGCCAAATTCAGAGAATAAGGCAATCGCTTGCATCTCTCATCTTCTCAATACAGGTATGGGACCTGTTATCCAGAATGCTCGGGACCTAGGTCTTTCTGGATAATGGATGCAAAAATCCTGAAAATTTGCAATTTTTTTAGCATAAAATCGGACTTTTAAGAAATCACAAATTTTTCGGAATTTATTATACCCCGAGGATGGAAAAGTCTGAATCAGAAAATCCGGCATCTCAGACCTGTCTAGTGTTTTTTGATGTGCGCTGGGTTTCGTACAATACCCTGAAGATTTCGGAGTTTTCGGGAAAAAAAACCTTAAAAAAATTTTCGGGTGAAAATCTGAAAAAATTGTGAAATTCAAATTTTTTCCCACAAGGCAGATTTTTGGCAAAATCTATTAATAAATACGCCAAAAAAAACCGTGCGGATTAGATTGGAGTTTGTGGCTGGAAATGTTGAAATAAATTCGGACTTAGGTAAGTAACCCCCTAAATCTACTAGATTTTTATGTAAACATTAAACAAACCCAAAATGCTGGTTGTGCTTCCAATATGGAGTAATAATATTTTAGTTTGGTTCATTTACAAGCTACTGTTTTATTATTACAGGAAAAAATGAATAATTATTAAAAATTAGGATTATTTGGATAAAATGATGTCTATGGGAGATGGCATTTCCATAATTCGGAGCATTCTGGATAACGTATTTCCAGATAATGGATCCTCTACCTGTACTCTAGCATCACTGGAGTGCCAAACACATACAATAGCCTGGTGCAGAATTGATAGCTTTTAAAGAATGAAGGAAAAAATCCTTTATTAATTTACATCCTCGACCTTTGCTTCTAGTAGAGATGTATAGTTACATAACACAGCAAGAACTCACTCTCTGGCAGAAAGCATTAGAAATGTCAAAAAACTCAATGTGATTTGTTATCCCCTTAACAATCTTCTCTGCAAACTTACACTTGAATAAGGATAGAAACATAATGCTCCCCAGTGAACTTGGCAGTTCTCTGTTGGAAGTCAGCAGATTGGATGATGAATCTCAACAGAATGTTGTGGCTCTGTGCAACCCTTTTAGATTCATCAAGTTTTACATGAAGTAAGGCTGCGCATATAAGTGGTAAGAAATAATAAGCATCCATGTCTAGTAATAAATGTAACATTCATTGAGAAGGTCAGCCTTATGATTTCTGAGACCTATTTATCAAAATTCGAATTTGTGAATTTTAGAGGTTTTTTTACTCAATTCAACTCGAAATTTTACCAAACTCGAATATTTGCTTATTTATTAAAACATTTGAATCGAAAAAACTCAATTGAAAAAAACTGAAATGCACTGAAATGCACTTTGTATTCCACTATTTGTGTCTAAGAACTCAAAAACTTGAGTTGAAAAAAAAAATGGTGTATATTTTGCCTAGGGCAACTCCTATTTTCTACATGAACTAACAAGGTTTTAGGTGGCAAACTTGTATATTCAAGTTTTTCAAAATTTTTTCGCACTTTTAACTTGAACATTCAAGTTTTGGAAACCCTAACTCAAATTCATGAAAAAATTTAAATTTGAATCCTGGTAAATCAGCCACTTTGTCAGGCTGAGCCAATAAGGTGTGACTGGCAGGTAGGAGCCTATATCCTAGCTATTGGTAAGTGCTAGGCTGGGGCAGAGTCCAGTAACAGGCTAAAAGTCAGGGCAGACAATAGGCAAACAGAGTCCAGGAACAGGACAGAGGCCAAAATGGGGAGAACCACAGTAACAGGGCAAGGTAGGGTAGGGTTCTGGAACACATAAACCAGGCAGGGAACAAGGAACCACACAGGGTCCACGATGGTCACCGCATGGGTTCGGGTGCTGGTGCGTTGACATCAGCGCGCAAAAAGGCGACGTCACACCACCACATTTTGGCTCCAAATTCAAAATATTTTATTTTTGCATTTCCATTTCCATTTTGCAGAACAATGAGAACAATGTGCAAAATTAATATCCTCTTTACAACATATTCATGATATTACTCTGTCAATTACCCCAGAATAATAGTACAGTGAGGTCAGAGGATTGTTCTACGGGATAAAAGTAAAATAAAGTTAATAGATGAGCCAAAGCCTCTCTTTAATTGAACTTGAAACATATGCTGCAGGTATGCAAATGTGTCCCAGCTGTTGTGCCCTGGCCAGTGTCTCTGCTTCCTCTGATTACCACAAGGCAGCTATTAGTCCTGTAACCTTTGGACGTGAGGCTAAGTGCCATGTTACATGCCACAAAGCTACAGCACCTGTTTTATATTCTGCAAAGACCCCTGGTAGGCTTTGCATAAGCCAGCCCATATGTTTTCACTTAGCAGATTGTAGGGTGATTATAAAAAGTGTCTTTCTTAAAAGCTAGTGCAGATATTAGTCACTTTTTCACAAGGAGAAGGCAGGTTGGTGGCTATTGATGAGGTCCGTATGGCTATATTTCCAGAAGTGATCTTTGATGTGTGATGGAATATAACTTTTCACCCCTCGCCTTTGGCGTATTATATAGTTACAAAACTTCTAAGCGAGACCTTGCTAAGTGTTCGGTTTTTTTGTATTTCATAAAAAGATTATTATAACCTTGTAATGCGTGCTTAAAACGTAAGACGGGGCAATGGCTGTAATTTGTTTTTTTTTTATTTATTTTTTTTAGAAATAACAGGCTGTCATTGCATAGACAAATTGATAAAAGGCTTTCATAAAGCATGCATTAGATGCTGAAGCAAGAGTTTTTACAGACTGGTGTATACAGCAGATGCATATTAAAGGTGATGCCCTCCCTTTCTCATAGTTCAAGTAATACTTATAAACTCAGAATGCTAAAATGATTTAAAAGATACCAGGGAGAGTAATGCAGTTTCTTCAGATTTTTTTTTAATTTGATAAATCTTCCAAATTTTAGTTTGAAAATTGCAAACTAAAAAAAATTATCCTGTAATTGTCTTGAATCACAGGAATTGTCGTATGTAGGGTTTTATTCAGTTATCTGGTTAGTAGAGCCCCACTAACCCTGGCAACCAGGGTGAAGTTTAAATGACTAGAATATAGAACAGGAGAGGCCCTGAGTAGAAAGTAAAACAATGAAAATAATAATTACATACCAACAATAAATATTCAACCTCAAATGAATCTGCTTCTTGGGTGTTGGGCAGTGCTGGTCAGGGAAAGGGAAAAAATAAAAAGTACAAAGTTCTAAAATTAAATTTTTAAAAGCAATTTAAATGATCTAAATCACACTAGAAATGAATATGAAAATGAATATGAAAATTAATTTTCTCTTTAGGGGGCCGATTCACTAAATTCGGGTGAAGGGTTAGAATAAAAAAAACTTCGAATTTCGAAGTTTTTTTGGGCTACTTCGACCATCGAATGGGCTACTTCGACCTTCGACTACGACCTTCGACTTCGAATCGAACGATTCGAACTAAAAATCGTTCGACTATTCGACCATTCGATAGTCGAAGTACTGTCCCTTTAAGAAAAACTTCGACCCCCTACTTCGGCAGCTAAAAGCTACCGAAGTCAATGTTAGCCTATGGGGAAGGTCCCCATAGGCTTGCCTGTGATTTTTTGATCGAAGGATTTTCCTTCGATCGTTTGATTAAAATCCTTCGAATCGTTCGATTCGAAGGATTTAATCGTTCGATCGAACGAAAAATCCTTCGATCGATCGATCGCAGGATTTGCGCAAAATCGTTCGACTTCGATATTCGAAGTCGAGCGATTTTAGTTCCCAGTCGAATATCGAGGGTTAATTAACCCTCGATATTCGACCCTTCGTGAATCGGCCCCTAGGTATATAAATGTAAAACCCTATTACATAGAACTGTAGAACCAAATTCTGCTAAGGATTGAAAACAACTCCCAAGCATCAGACTCACTGTATTATATTTTATGACACTGTCTGTGTTAGAACAGATGATTTACATTATCAACTGAGTAATCAGTAAATGTTTGTTGGAACAAAATAGGTTATAATACAGCTCTAGCAATTTGATAATGGAATGCTTTCATTGATTTTCTTACTCCAGAAATTCCATTGGTTACATTCGTAGTGCAAGCAGTTCATTTCCCATTGGACTGGTCACACACAGTTTTCGAATGTTTCATTCAGTTCTCTATCTAATAGGTTCCATTAGAGGGAAATATGTCAATTCCTGCTGAACGTAACACCAAATCAGATCATAATTTATATACAATTAAGACTGACAATTTCATAAGAAAGAATGCGTTATCTACTACAGCACATGGACAGACATTTTCTGATATGTGCATAGTAGAATAATGGTTTAAAAGTCTCTGTTCCCATATTCATATTACAAATGACAATATATCATTTCTATTTTAACTCATACTGATCAGCCATAGTTCTTCTTTTCTTAAATAGTAAAGAAATTCTGCATGGTGGAAGGTATGGTATTAAGCCAGTTTTAATAACTAAATCAAAACAAGGCAGTGTTCTAGAGTCGCCACTAGTGATGGGCGAATTCGCTGGAATAAATCGGTGTGCGTCAACAGTATTCGGACGCCCATTGACTTTAATGCCAGCGTCAGCTTGGGCGCTGGCGTCAATTTCTGATTTTCACGATTTTTCTTGCAAATGTCCAATTTCCACGTTTTTTTCGTGAAAAAGTATGATTTTCACAAATTTTTCTAAAAATCGATTTCCAGATTTTTCCATTCACTAATTTTTCGGTGAAGCGAAACGGGAGAAATTCGCCCATCGCTAGTTGCCACCTCTCTAGTTCTCTAGACTGCCTGGGTTTTTGGAAGGGCTACCTGTGTCAAAAGTGACTGCCCAGTTTTTTTAATTAAGGCAAAACAGGCAGGATTCTCCTAGATTGACACAGCAATTGGTCAATCGCTGATTGCCACACCATAGCTTGCCCTATGACATCATCCAATCTGCCCATGATGTCAGCGATCCACCTGCTGGGCTCACTGCCATGCTGCCCTGCCTGGATCCCAGGGGGCTTAAAGTTGACAGCCCTACAGAGTACAGAGAGAAAGTGTATAAAAACTTGCTACCCCCAATGGATAATTTGGTACTGGGGGTGGCACTGCTGCAATGTCATAGTATCAGAATTCCTTTAACACCTGTTTCGTAACCTTTTAATTTTTAATAACTATTAAAAGCAATGCCGACATTGGTTTGTAATTTCCATTCAATTTTTTTTTTTCAAATGTTTAAAATTTACTAAACACAAATAACTCAAATACTCACTCACCGGTGAGTTGCTTGTGTGGGAATGGTGCTCAGAAAAACCCTGGAAATAATAGTTGCCCAAACCAAGTGCTACAGAACTTTGTACCTTGAGCGCAACTGCACACAAGTCAACAAAGCAGAATGAATTAGCATAATGGCAATTGACACGAAGAGGACGTGTAAGTGCAACAACAATTGTGAATATCTTTTTATCTCTTGCATAATGAGCCTTATGAGTGACACGTGGTCATGGAAAATGGTTTGGTTAGTTAGTGGCCCTTAATAAAGTGCAAAACTAAAATGAACATTTTTATCATTAAAGGGGAAACCTACCATTTTCTGTCACTTATAAATAGGCACCATTCAGTCATTAGGTATTTTAGGTGCTTCGCTCAGGTGCAAAACCAGTATGCAAAGTAACAGTTCCAGCTGCTGATTGGCTACAAAGACTGGGTCTGGCCCAGTGATACCAGTATGAACTGTGGTGGACCACTGCTGCAAATTGGATCACAGCATTTACCATCCTTTTTGTAATTGCTTTTATTCTGGTATTCCAGTATGGGAACTGTTACCTAGAAATACTTAGGACCTGGGGTCTTTTTTGGACAATGGGTTTTACTGTAATATAGAGCAATGTATGCCTTGTATTGTTTTATATAATGGATTGATGCTAGCTCATTTATCATCAAGTACAGATTACAGAGTAATAGCAAATCATTGAAACATATATGTTGAATGAGCATCCATGGGATGTGCCATTGCTGCATTTCAGCGCATTCTGGCTAGAAATAGATCCCATCCATAAAGCCACATCAGATAAAAGGACAATAGCTCATAATAAGCTGTTGTTTAGCTGATACTTGAGCCTAGACATACAGTATGTGCATGGTGTACAAAGAGGAAGAAATTTGCTTTAAATTAATTTTTGAAAAAAATAAAGGATAAATCCTGCTATGTACAGAATGGTGGCTTTGCGGACGCTGTTTAGAGAAAGTGTGTGAGTGACTATGCTATTTGAAAAGTCAATGATTGGTTTAGCAGTATGGGAATCTATGTAGCATCCACTCGGTGACAAAGTGGAACGTCTCTGAAGTGTTATTGTATGTAATCTCTAACTGTCACAAATAGAAAAGTGCAGATCATTTTCCAAGAGGGAGGGTACGCTTTCTCTTTCGAATTTTGCTTCCTTTGGAAATGGCTTGAATAGCAGCGTATTCTCAAATCCACCTTCAGCCTCCCGCGCTATTGTTTCCGCTCAAGCCGTTTTTTTCTGTGATAAAGTGTTGCAGAATCATATCTCCCTCTTTATTTACTGTTGCAGTGCCCCAGATATGACAGTGTGTGCAGATCCAGTTGGAAATAATGAAATCTCAGGTAGAAAGGCTCACAGAGGAGGAAAAAAGACATTAGGCGATGGCAGATTTTATTCCCTGCTGTTATCGGGCTGTGAATGGGTAGATAGATTGCAAGCAGTGCTACAAAGCATTTAAGCTTTATTTATTGCACAATAAATACAGAACCGCTCAGCCAAGCGCCAGAGATGAGGGCTGTTATTAAATGGGTACTTTGTTGCCTGTGAGTGTCGCTTTGTGTTGTTGCCTTATTTTTGTGTTTGGGGATCATGTAGCCCTGGTGACCTACTTTTGGACTGGAGGAGACAAAATACAGATATCTGTCTGGAACACTGCACCCTTTCTCTTTCATCCATGTAACCCTCCGTGTCCTGACGACTGTGACCTGGAAAACATGAATATTCTTTCTTACAGATGCTTCGCTTATGTCATAAGGGATTTTATTATTCATGTTAATGTCACGGACTGTGAGAAGAACAGAGTTAGCATACAAATTGATCTGCCAGTGAAATAGATGCTGCCTGCTTATATGCAAACATATATTCCTTTTTCCTCTTGTAAGTTACACAAAATGACATATAGTGCTCCTGGATCAGGAATAAGTGGCCCTTAGCTGTCGCTGCAATATAAGTGCAATGTCTGGTCCAGGCAGATGGTTGTTGTAGTTCATAAATATGTGTAGGTTTGCATTTTGAACATCCTGAAACAGAAACTCAGCACATTTGCAGGCCATATAGTCCATCCCTTTGTTAATGGCAATTCTGTATAGAGAATGAAAGTTACTATTAAATCAAATGAAGAAAAAGGTTAGAGGTATCAAGCCGTGAGCACAGAGCCTTAGCTCACTTTGAAGCCAGTGAATCTCCGGTAGGTCAATTGATCTCTTGCTGTGATGGAAATTTGAGCATGAATGAAGTAGGCATATTTAACAACACTGATGATTCTATAAACGACCAACAGATAGAATAATCTTATCACAGTTGCCTCACTATCCAAGGCTCTGAGGAAGCCGATTGATTTGGCGAAACGCGTCAGGTGGAAGTGACGTCATGGCAAGCTGCAATAATAAATAATACTAATGATACAGCCTTCACTCCAGTTGGGGGGGAACTCATTTTTTGTTGATAGGTGTCTTTTAATGAAAAACAAAAAGTACTCATTTCTTAGGTTGATGTTTTAGGCCTCCCTGGGACCTTTTTGAAGACCTTTATATCAAGAAAGATCCCATAGGGCCCATTTATGACCAAAAGTGCAGTGAGAAAAGTACAATTTAACAGTAATAGCCATGTTTTTCCAAAAGAATTTGCCTGCAGCCAATGCGAAAATGCGCACACACATATAAATTAGATGAAATTGTACTGATATCTTTCCAAGTCTGACATCATTTCCAGTGTCTTTAATTGAGAGTGATGAGTAGCGATTCTTTAGACACAATTTGTGCTGGAGCTTCTGTCTTTTCTGAATGAGGTGGGAGCTCCAAGGTTCTTTTGTGTCATTAAGCTTGTGCTTGATTTGTTTGCAATCACTGTTTCCTGTCTGCATGGGAAGAATTGTTCTTAAAATAAATATAGGGAATATTGTGAAATATAAGGATGAAAAGTTCTATGACAAAATATAAAAATAAGGCTGAAGGCTTTTTTTACAAGTCATGGGACTGTCAGATGGCTTATAAAAAATTTTAACACATTTTTAATTACTATTATTACATTATTTTTTCACAACACAATTTACAGTGAGTCTTGTGATATGTCACATCACTAATCACCAGTTATAACTAATATATTATAGAATATTCATGGCACTTGTGTGTTATATGTTTATAAATGACACCTTAATGAAATATTGCTGGTACAGGTATAGGACCTGTTATCCAGAATGCTCGGGAGCTGGGGGTTTCCGGATAACTGATCTTTCTGTAATTTGGGTCTTCATACCTTGTCTACTAGAAAATCATGTAAATATTAATTAAACCCAATAGAGTTGTTTTGAAGCCAGTAAGGATGAAATATATCTTAGTTGGGATCAGGTACAAGGTACTGTTGTTATTATTATTATGAGTTATTATTACAGAGAAAAGGGATATCATTTTTAAAAATTTAGATTATTTGGATAAAATGGAGTCTATGGGAGACAACCTTTCTGTAATTCTGAGCTTTCTGAATAAGTAGTTTCCGTATAATGGATCCCATATCTGTACCAGAGAGAGAATGTCAGTTTCTGGTATAATTCAGACTGTCCTCCTCTTCATGTAGTCACTGGGTAGGTCTCAGCTGTGACAGACATGAAGCATTATTGTCTTTCAACGTTGTGCTAAAAGAACAGAAGTTTGACATGTCCTGGTCTGGCTATACCATTTATATGAACACAATCATTTCATTATAATAATATACTACTCACTAATATTATCTTTTGCAGTAGTAATATTTGGAAGGTTTTCAGCAGAAAATGGAGTTGAATTAAATTGCTTTAGAAACTTAGGTGATGCTTTCATTTTGAGTCTCAAAAATGTTCAGTGTTAGGGCCAATGGCATACAAACAATCCTACTACACGCGGGTCTCAATATTTTAATAGATTTCATGTATATTATAGGACTCTCTAACTTGTTTTTCTTGCTACATTTCTAGAGCTGCGCTTGCTATAAAGATTTATTTTATAGCACCCGCCATTATGCATATGTAGTGAAACCATTCAGAATTCCAGATTCAGCCAATCGTTCACCCCTGAGTTACGCTGCAGACTGACTCACAGTGATGCCAGATGGTTCTCCGTTGTGCCAGCTTAACTCTTATGCCAACGGCTAGAGGGTTGCACTAATAAAAATCATTTGAAATCATGGTAATTTAGTGTGTGTGAGAGGCTTTCCAGGCTGTTTGTCCTGGGTCACACTTGTTAATTTCCTATCATGGAATGATACACTCAATAATCATCTGATAACCATATCAGGTGTCTGTTTCCCAAACTGTAGCTGCTTTATTTGTGTATTTATTTATTACATTCTTACTTATACAGGCCAACATTCTAAGCGACAGAACGAGATTCATGTCTGGTTGTATCAATGTACTTACTATACTATATTGTATTATTAGAATCATTTATAAAGCTCAACTGACAAACAAATAGCCAGTTTAGTGAGGGCTCTGGCGGCAAGGGCTTAAAATCAGAGTTGGCCCAGAAGCGATCCTGGTGGCCCAATTGTACCGTGCTCATTGCCACCTGTGTTTGCAACAGGGGTTGGGGGACTCAGTGGTTGGGGTGTTGGTAACCAGATAAACCAGTCTGACACTTGCATGTATTTACCTAGCAGTAGTGGCTCTCAGCCTGGGGAGAAACAGAGGCCAAGAATCCACTACTGTGCTTCTTGGATGTGCCTGCACCCAGATACATTACACTGTCCTGGGTGCAGGCAAATGCAGTAAATTTCAGCGCCTAAAGGCAAACACTTGTTTTTTGGTGTCAAATTCTGCCGTTTGTGTGCCTGCACCCAGGACAATGTAATTTATCTGTGTACAGGCACATCAAGACGTGTAGAAGCAGATTCTCTGCCTCCGTTTTTTTTTTATTGGCTGAGATCTGAGACATGTGGCATTAGCCTAAGATCTTCAGCCTCTCTGAAAGGTATTTATGATACCATACTTATTTGCTATTGCACCTTATTGAGGTCAGTATATTGAAATTAACAAAATTATTAACTAAGATGGGCAAAGCACAAGAAAATGAAAGCAAATCATTCACATATTTTGTTATCCACAAAACACTACACGCTTTTGGCATAACTGTAAGGGGAACATGAGTCTCTACTAGCATTGCCTTTATGCTGTTTAGTCAGAAGCAGGCGCCTATGGCCACAACACGCTAAGGTATTTCTGTACTCAGTGCCCACCTAAGGCTTTAAGTACAAGGCTCCCTTGTGCCTAATTACACCATGCCTTGCACATCATGTGCCAGCATAACACCATACAGCACAATGGCAGCTCAGGGTGTTCCAACACATGACTGCATATGAACACAAGTTCTTTAACACACAGGCAGAATTCTGCGCCCATTATGGCATTTAACATTATTGCCTAGTTCTTCTGCCCTATTAATGATGTATCAAAGTCCATTGAGTCTCATCCAATACAATAAGAGGACAATTCAAGACTGAACACTATTTTACATATAAATAAAAAGAGCAGACACTTGCAAAGACCAATCTTCCAGGCAGACTTGCCAAATCATTAAGTAGTTTATTCCAGTACACAATAATACAACCTTACACATTTCATATCACTCAGATACTTAATCATGAGCTTATGATTAAGTATCTGAGTGATATGAAATGTGTAAGGCTGTATCCTTGTGTACTGGAATAAACTACTTCATGATTTGACAAGTCTGCCTGGAAGATTGGTCTTTGCAAGTGCCTGCTCTTTTTATTTATATGGTGGTCTGCTCCCTAAGCTGGGGGTTCAGGGTGGTGCACCTGGACCTCTTCTCACAACTGTTGAGTTCTACAAAAACCTGAGAATTTTCTATTTATATATTACTACCATCAACAAGTGTGTATGGTCTATATTGACTATTTTACATATAACCAAAGAGTAAATCACTTGCTGCCATGAGTGTAACTTAATTTGCTCTGCACAGAGTCTAACTGGAATTTGTAAGAAAAAAATTATAACAGGATATCTATCATCTGGACTAAGAACATTCTGCTTTTGTGGCTAGTCCCAAGTAATATGAAATACATGTTGGAAAAAAAATTAATGTGAAAAGAAACTATCCAAGAGTATTTTTCTCTTGGCAAATTGTGTGCATTGACCTCTTATTTCTAAGTGCTTGTCAGTAGTAACAATGGCATCAAAAGATTCCAGTACCATGGGGCGAACAGGGGCACAAGGACAAATCTTTGACAAAGCTGGCATTTGTGAGAATATAAAACCTAATTGTCGCTCACCTTTCAAGTTTACAAGTATCCTGCCGAACTTAATAATAAAAAGCTCTCCTGTTCAGAACACGCGTTCATTGTAGCGCTAACTGGCAGCGGGCTTTAACTGAACGATGACCCTTTTTGTCAAGCCCAGACTGTCTGTGTGAAATTATTGGAAAATATTTTCAAATCTGCTCCTTTGGAGAACTTCTGTTCAGAGTGTCAGTAGCTTGGGACCACTTAGTATATTTCAATTTAGTATGACTCCTAGGAGCATTGGGATATTTGTATATAGGTTAGGTGCTAAGGACTTGTTCACTCTGCATGTTGGATTCATTAACATCCATTGATATCCATAAGAAACATGATAGTTTGTGTATAAAGTAGGGATGTACCGAATCCAGGATTCGGTTCGGGATTCATCATTTTTCAGCAGGATTTGGCTGAATCCTTTTGCCCGGTCGAACCGAATCCGAATCCTAATTTGCATATGCAAATTAGGGGTGGGGAGGGAAATCACATGACTTTTTGTCACAAAACAAAGAAGTAAATTTTTTCCCCTTCCCACCCCTAATTTATATATGCTAATTAGGGTTTGGATTTGGTTTGGTATTCAGCCAAATCTTTCGCAAAGGATTCGGGGGTTTCTGCCGAATCCAAAATAGTGGATTGGGTGCCTCCCGAGTATAAAGCCACAGCATTCTTTAGCTTTTATGCACAGTTCAAGCAGTTCAACAGTGGACAATCGTTCAACTGTACGGCTTTGCACAGTGGGCCACATGGTCAATGTGTCATTTCATTGTTCAATAAGCTGTGTTACTTTTGTAAATATAACAAGTTAAAAAAATGTAGAGGAGTTACTGATGATGTATAAAGGTATCTGGTGGGCTTCAAACTTACAACTCTATGCACCATGGCAGCAGGAAACCTGAAGCACTTTAATGGTCCAAGGAAGCAGTTTAATCGGACGAGGATGTGACATTTTTTTATTTTTAGAGCCAATAAGCAGCAAGTGATCCCAGCATATCAGTGTACTCAATAGGGAGAAACCACAAATCCTGCTTTGGGTAAAACTGGTTAATAAAGTCCAGCCTGACAGAAGCTGGAAGAGAAACTAGTACTCTAGTAAAGGCCAGCTACAAACTATGATAAACCAGATGTTAATAGTGATTAACTAACTTTATTTGAGTTTAAACTCTGAGGAAAGTCCTAAGTGAGAGGGAGTTATAAAAGCGCACATATACAGGTAGTACCCACTTCATCGAAAGTATTTTGCTTTTTCATTGCTAATTTTACAGGACCGTTGAATGTGGACACAATGAGCTAACAGGCTACTAGTTACCAGGTCCCAGGTCTCAGGTCTCATAACACAATAGCTTTTATATTTTATCATGTTTTTCACTTTAAGAGTGAAATATGCAAAATGCCAAGACATAGAGGATTACCAGACATGGGTAAAGTATTACATTGTTCTCTTCTATGTGCAATTGTATCTTTGTTGAAATATATTCATGTATTATATATATATATATATATATATATATATATATATATATATATATATATAGAAAAAACGAAAAAGGTCTCTCGCACACCTTCAAAAAACTACCAGGAACCAGGTGCTGCTATCATGTCCATTGTATAGAAATCCAGTTGTAGTTAACAGCGCACACTGGAAATTTTTAAAAGAATTAATTTATTTATCAAATGTTAAAATTCACATGTATCGACGTTTCGGTCCGGGTCTTGGACCGTTTTCAAGATGCCATCTTGAAAACGGTCCAAGACCCGGACCGTCGATACATGTGAATTTTAACATTTGATAAATAAATTAATTCTTTTAAAAATTTCCAGTGTGCGCTGTTAACTACAACCGGATTTCTATATATATATATATATATATATATATATATATAAAATTGTACATAGAGACTTCATTTTATAGGCTATTTCTTTTTTTACTAAAGTCAGCCCCATGCATATGGTATATGGTCTAGTATTTAGTAGAAAGGAATGGCCTATGGTTGTGGGAACAGGAAACGAATAGCTCAGGTGGTTGTGATGGAGACAAGAATATATAAAGAAGAGATAGGAATGAGCAGAATATGGCACAAAGTTGTTAGGATATGTATGAAGTAATTGGATTATCAAAAATTGTATACATATAGGATCTATTATCCGAAATGCTTGGGACCTGGGGTTTTCAAATAAGGATCTTTCAATAATTTGGATTATTTGCTTAAAATATGCTGTAAGAACATAGCCTTTCCATAATTTGGAGGTTTCTGATAACAGATTTCCAGTTTACAATATCTGTTTTGCTGCATTCTGCGCACATCAGCATCTAATATACAAAGTGTGGCACTGGTGCTTAGAAGTGATGAGCAAATTTATTCTCCAGCTATGAATTTGCGACTAAATTCAGAATTTTGCCATGTGCAAATTTTTTCGCGAAACTGTGGCAAAAAAATTTGAAGAAAAAATGGCCATTGACTTTAATGCAATAGGACAAAGAAGTCGCCACAAGAAAAAACACCCATTGACTTTAATGCATTTGGAGTGAGAAAAAATGTTGCGCTTGTAAAAATTATCGCATGTAAAAATGCCCATTGACTTCATTGTGTTTCGCAAAAATTCCGCCGTTTCTCAATTTTTTTCACAGTTTCACAAATTTTTCAGTGAACTGAAACCAGACAGATTTGCTCATCACTAGTGCTTAGTGTTTTGTGCTGGTTAAATGGGAGATATATAAGGACAGATATACCCTCCCATGTAACAATATAAATTTGTTCAGAATTGCTTCTGCATTTTACATTATTTATCTAGAAGTCATGATATGAGCAAATACAGTCATTTTGGTTTTAATATATTTACATTGAAGGATAATGATTTGTCTGGTGCTCCCGTTTCCATATGCCACCCATGTGCACGTCGCAGGTCAAACACCCCAAAGGCTGACAGTTACAGCCTAATAGCCTTATTTCAAAATCTACCAATTAAACTCATTTGTACATTATAGGAAATCAAAAGTATTGATTTATAATGTTAACAATAATGTAGAATCAGCTTACACAAATAAGCTCTCCGTTTGCAGAAAAAGCATCACAAGCTACAATTAATTACTCAAGAAAAATCTCATATCATTGGGAGTATAATACTTTCATCCCAGCACAATAGCTAACAGAGTACAGTGTTATAGAATATTTCCTCCTTGTGACTCCTGTTTTAAATATTAGTTTGCTCTTGTACAGCTGTAAGACACTTTTTTCAGCATTTAATAACTTAATGTTCTGTACGGAGGAGGGAGTTTCTCGCATTGAGCCATGACAGCTTTATCAGCCTTTATAGAATGTTGTTCAGGTATTTGCCACTAGGTGGCCCCTAAACATAGTAGTAGATATTGACCCAACATAAGAATTTTGTACTTCCTCTGAATTTTTAGCAGTAGAAAAAGCGGATCACAAATTAGTGATGAAACAAACAAATTAGGCTCAAACTAATTTGCCTTTAAACTGTGTGACTTGCAATGTCAGCATCCCTTGGGTTTATATTCTGAAACGAATTGTTGTGATACTGTAACTGTGTATGCAATGCAACTTAATTTGTTGTACCCGGCATTTCGTATTGGTGGTGAATGCAAAGCTCAAAGCAAACACAAGGGAATGAATGAGATGTTTACAGCTGCCTTATGTATCAGTAGCTGCTTGAAGATACAATCACTACATGCACTAAGGAAAGTGAAATCTTTTGCTTCCTTTCACTGCAAAAAAACGACCATAAAAAAAATCTGGCAGTTTGAAAAAAGAGGTAAGACAAATGCCCTATTGACTTCAATGTGTTTGGTGAATTGTTTGCCATTTTTGGCGAAGCGAAACAAGTCAAATTTACCCATTCCATGTCTAATGTACAATATGCCAATATCCTGGGCCACACATATTCCAGCAGACTGACCAGATATTTGGTTCAGGTGCTCCATACACTTCCTCTGATGACAGTGTACTATTGATATCATGATCACATTATACTCTCTTGCTTGAACCGGGGATTATTTTTCTGGTGAGTTTTTAATCATGTGGTATTGGTATTGTGGCTGCAACAATGGGTCTTGGGAATTGGGCCTCAGCAAGTAGGCTACTTAGTACTTTCTTATTTGCCTTTTTGTGTGTATGCATTTTTACAGAGACTAAAAAAAGTCACATCAGCTGCTGAAAACTGGAGTAAAAGTACTGCAATCTGAGCAACAGCGTTTTCTAAGTGTTTGCAAGTTAATGACTGAAGACTACAGACTACCTGTAATATCCTTATGCTAATGGCAACACATTTTACAGGTCCCAGTCTCTAAGTGATTTCCCTCACAGTAAGGGCAGGTTAGGTCTTTCTTTTACCCCACCTGGGTCACAACCTAGACTTGATTTGCCATTCTGATTTAGTAGGGTTGTGAGACTATAAGAACAATATAAACTTTATTATAAACCTGTTTTTCATTGGTGCCCGGTGGAGAGATCACTTTCAATGCCTCTAGGATTCTTCTTAACAGATGGTGAGTTAAAAATTGGAAAAAAATTAATTGTTCAGTGAGTTTAAAAAATAAGTGCCGACTCACTGTTTTATTAAAAAGAAAAAGGAAGGAAAAGAACCTTGTTTGTGACTGTATAAAATTCACCAGACCTCTTGTATTTAAAACACATTTCCCTTAATATTAATCACAGTGATAATGGTTACTTAGTTTCTATTTATTATATAAATTTAAACAGGTAACCTTATCTGCTTATATTAACCAACCTGATACTTTGTTATAAGTCTCAAGAATAAGCTGATAAGATCAGGTTCTATGAATTGTGAAAATAACAATGTTGCTTGTTGTTGGGATAAAGTAAGTTAAACTTGAACCAACTATATCATCTATATAGTTGTATATCATGTCATATAGTTGGTTCATACACGGGCCAATAAGTCGGCAGCTTATTGGCCCGTGTATGGGGGCCTCCGACGGGCTTCCCCGATCGAGATCTGCCCGAAAGTCGGCCAGATCTCGATCGGATGGGATTAAAAATCCCGTCGGATCGCGGCCGCATCTGTTCGTTGATGCGGTCCCGCGATCCGACCGCCCGTTTGCGAATGCTAGGATCCCATCGTTGGGCCCTAGGGCCCACGATCGGATCAGCCCGATATTGCCCACCTCAAGGTGGGCATATTGGAGGGAGATCCGCTCGTTTGGCGACATCGCAAAACAAGCGGATCTATCCATGTATGGCCACCATTAGGCTACTGCCGTGGATATGTCCTGCACTTCAACTTTTCTTCTGATCAATTAAATTGGGGTATTAACACAAGATACCCCGCGGGATAACCAACAAAGGAACCTCTATCGGTGAGCTGCAGTTTAGCTATATAGTTCTTGACATATTTGTCTAGCGAATATAATGTACTGTATTATAGGAAAAGTAGGTTGTCCACTTGTCACAAGACAAACACAACATGCACCAAAGCTCATACAGCTGAAAAAAAAGACATGATGGTCTGGTGCAACAATTCCTATATTCCTCTATGTGTTGGTTCAATGGAGCCTGTACCACCACACTGCAAACAAACTTTAGGGAAAAATAAATCCCTTCCTATAGCCATAATGGCAAACAGATAGCTCAGCAAATGAATTGTGAACTCAATACAAATACATATACCCTGTATCTTAAGTTCGAGCCCCATACCATATATTTCTCAACAATATCAGAGAAGGTAGCAATGTAAAAACCTGCTCATGCTGAATCCTCTTTTAGCATAGAAGTGAACTAACAGTAGGTCCCCTGATACCCACATGCATTGACAAAAGGGGATGGTATCAGTAGTAAAATGCAGGATAGTTTAAACCATGTCCCTGATCTAGACCACGCTGTGTCAAAAACTGCCCTTTATCTACATGAAGCCCATACTAATTCTGGTAAGCCCACCTGTTGTAAGTCAGAACCATTTGGAGGTATTCAGGTTACATAGAAACTGAGGAATATAAGTTTAGTACTGTTGGTAGCACACTTATACACCTGTAGGATCCAGGATCAGGAGAAAACAATATTTTTGTTTAAATCTTGTATTTATTTGTATATAGTAATCAAATGCCCTTAAATCTGCTTGGGAACATGATGCAAAAGACCCATATACGGAATATAAAAACCATCTGAAGGGGGAAAAGATAGGAAGCTGAAAAAAGGGAAGATACTAGAAGATTATTGTAGGTATCCTGAACATGCCTTAAACTGTTATATTACCCCAATGTCTTCTGTAACCAAAATGGTAGCTGGGAGACATGAAATTGGGCAATGAAATTAGAATTGCAGCTGCACGTGGGATAATGGTTAATGAGTGTAAGTTTAGATAGAGCTTTACCCACTGGAATGCTGCTTTAGTATTAGGGGAATTTTGCTGCATGATGAGTTATAACTCAAGGAGTTTATAAATAGAGTTACAAAGGTATATACTTGCCTGGTCTGAACTGGCTTTGAGGCACATCAGTAGTAGCTTCTCTCAGATGGAAGAACATGATGTCATAACACTGATAAGCTTCTAGCAGGTAGTGAGAAGGCAACTACTCATTTATGCACAATTCTTTGTTTGTGAATAATATTGTGAATGAAGAATATTCACTGTGACTGGTTCATTTTCAGGTAAAGTTTAATTGATTGAATTAATAAAAAGCGGTAACCCTTTAACCTCCCACAGTGTGGTTTATTTGTAAGCTTTGTGTCCATCACACATGTCCCATGTTGCCCTCTTGAATTCTTGAATCCAAACATGGCTACTAAATGCAAAGGACATTTTTTATTTCATAGACCTACAGTATGCAAAAGACTATACAAATGCAAAGTCTTCAAATGTTGCTGCCATTTGTGTCAGTGATGATTTCCAGACCTCTTGGCAGTCGGAGCCATATAAATGATTAAATTGACTCCAGTCATCATCCCATCTTGGTTTGGAAAGGAAATGCCAGTAGTGTTTGAAGGATGGATTAACGTTCTTGGTTGGCTGATGTTGGTTCCTATCTTTAATTTACTAACAGCACTGGGCTGGGGAAAAAAAGCACAACTTTACTGTAGCATGGATTATTTTCACTACAAATCTTTTGTACAGGAAATAAAAATCAGCTAATGGTTTATGGGACATGTGGGATTAGTTAAAGCAAAAGCTGGACCTTCTGTTTCATTCCTGGACTCTTTTTTCCTTGTTTGTCTTGGAATAAATCAGCAAATTATCTTTCACTTTTAAACAATTTGTGAAACCTCTTGTACATAGCAAGCATCACCCCAGGAGATCATTGTAAAGGTTAACTAAAGGGGCAGTGACAAACGTACACCAATGCAGAAGTATATCATATTGTTCTTTTAACAAATGTCAGAAACACTAGGGGGCCCATTTACTTAGCTCGAGTGAAGGAATAGAATAAAAAAAACTTTGAATTTCGAATGTTTTTTTGGCTACTTCGACCTTCGACTACGACTTCGAATTGAACGATTCGAACTAAAAATCGTTCGACTATTCGACCATTCAATAGTCGAAGTACTGTCTCTTTAAAAAAAAACTTCGACCCCCTAGGTCGCCACCTAAAACCTACCGAAGTCAATGTAAGCCTATGGGGGAAGGTCCCCATAGGATTTGCTATCTTTTTTTGGTCGAAGAAAAATCGTTCGATACGAAGGATTTAATCGTTCGATGGAACGATTTTTCGTTCGATCGAACGAATTGCGGTAAATCCTTCGATATACCGCAAAGTCAAAAGTAGCACCAGCTCTACCCAAAACCTCTAATCTGAATATTAAATGCAGCCCAGAGCCCCATGCAGTTGTGACCCATCTCTGATTCAGAGGTTACTTTGTCTGCTTTTCAAATAAAAGAAACATGTTGTCTTTCCAGTTCAAATGAAATCTGACAAATCTCTATGGGAGATGGCCATCCTGTAATCCAAAGTTTTCTGGATAATGGGTCTCCGAATAAGGGATCCCATACCTTTTTGCGAATTTGCGGCAAATTTGCAAAAATTCGCAGGCGTCCAAAAATGTTTTCGCCGACGTCAAAGAAACGGGCGCCGGCATCAAAAACGAGACGCCGGCGGTATTTCGCTAATTTTTCACCGTTTCGCGAATTTCGCTGGAAATTTGCACATTTTCCGGCGAAGCAAATTCGCCCATCACTAATTGTAGTCTATCCCCTTGGTGTCTGACACTGTGGTGGTTATTTATTATTTAAATTATATATTTATAAGTAGTAATGCAAAAAAGAATTTGTTTACTATAAAATCCAAACTTTTAGTGGAAAAAAACTTTTGAGATTTATTATACCCCAACGTCAGCATCTGAAAATACTCCATCTTCAACCTGCCGAGGTCCCGTAGAAGTCAATGGCAGAGGTTCTGTTTGCAATTTGAATATATTATGGTTGGCACTGGGTTTTGTACGATAATTCTAAAATTTTTGGCTTTTCCAGTGATTCCTCAAATTTCATGAAAAATTCAGACTTTTGATGCGTCAAATCCAAAAAATTCAGATTTTTTTGCTCGACAACCCGAAAAAGTTGCTTTTTCCCCGTCCAATTTTTTCATGGTTTTTAAATAGGTGTAAATGGTGGATTCTAGTTTGGTCTGACTTTATTTAAAACCAGAAACATTTGGATTTTGATAAATAATCTCCTGTACTTTAGGGGGCAAATTTACTTATGGTCGAATATCGAGGGTTAATTAACCCTTGATATTCGACTGCCGAATTGAAATCCTTCGACTTCCAATATCGAAGTCAAAGGATTTAGCGCTATTCCTACGATCGACCGATCGAAGGAATAATCGTTCGATCGAACGATTAAATCCTTCTAATCGAACTATTCAAAGGATTTTAATCCATCGATCGAAGGATTTTCCTTTGATCAGAAAACTGTTAGGAAGCCTAACATTGGCCTCGGTAGGTTTTAGGTGGCGAACTAGGGGGTCAAAGTATTTTTTAAAGAGATAGTACTTTGACTATCAAATGGTCGAATAGTCGAACGATTTTTAGTTTGAATCGTTTGAATCAAAGTCGAAGATTGAAGTCAAAGGTCAAAGTAGCCCATTCGATGGTCGAAGTAGCCAAAAAAAACCATTCGAAATTCGAAGTTTTTTCCCTCTATTCCTTTACTTGAGCTAAGTAAATGGGCCCCTATGTCTTACATCATAGAGTTGACTCACATCATTTACTACAATGTCATATATGCTCATACAATACAATGATTGTATGATAGTTCCTCATTGAGGATACCAGTTTACCTATACAGGAAATGCACAATAAGAGTTTTCTTGAAATCATCAGCTTATTTATTATTTGTATATGGGATATTTTGCCTAAGTTTCATTAGTGGTTCAAGCAGTGAGAAAACAACCTCACACGAGCCAACACAGATTATGTTTTTACACTTTAGTTGCAGGCACCACATTATCTGTTCTGTAGACCAAAGAGGTTTATAAATCAATCCATCTATACATTTATCTAAGGTTTCCAACAAAAATAATCATTTTCCTTTTCACATGACCTTTCAGGATTGTGAGAAGAAAGGGTTTATGAATAAACTCTATGCCATCCAAGAGGTGTGTGTGAGTGTCCAGAATGTTCTTGATGAAGTTGCCTCCATCAGCGAACGGATAAAAAAGTGAGTGTTCAAGTGCCTTTGCCTCCCAGTTGTACATAATATGATATTGAGCTTCCATTCTGTATCTGTCGAAAGAGTATTGACTTTCCCCCCTGGATCTAAGCTCACAATGTTCAGAAGTTTAACCCAAATTAGGTGCCCTTATTCAAACAAAAAAAGGATTTTTTATTTATCTACTATTAGTTGAGGTCTGACAAGGTCAGAACATACAATAGATTATAAAAAAAATAGAAAAAGAAACCCCACCAATAGTTGTGGTTATAGAATTGACGAAAAATTCAGATAGATAATGCACCTTACTTATATAAGGACAATAATTAATTAGATGTACTAACAAGTTAATTAAAGTGCTAGTGCCGTTATAATAACATTAACTTATCCTAAATAGTTTGAAATGAAAAAAAAATGATAAGAAGAATCAATTCCTCTGTGAATTGATAATACTTCCTAAATTCATGCACAGATAGACAAAAAATTCATTATTTAATATAAATATTTTTATAATTTTCAGAAGTTGTTGCGTTGCTTTAGAAGCACATTGGTGATGGGTTTGTGTGTAGTGATGGGTTTGGAGCTTCTTAATACAATATATAGTGAATAAAGTACCCCCCATTGTGAAATATAAGGATATTATAAGTTACCGAGGAGTTTCATGACCATATAAAAACACGAGGCCGAAGACCGAGTGTTTTTCTGCAGGGAACTCCAAAATCCTTCAGATTTTAGTGCTATTCCTAAGAATTTTGCGCTATTCCTACGATCGAACGATTGAAGGAATAATCGTTCGAATCGAAGGATTTTAATCCATTGATCGAAGATATTCCTTCGATCAGAAAATTGCTAGGAAGCCTATGGGGACCTTCCCCATAGGCTAACATTGGCCTAGGTAGGTTTTAGGTGGCGAACTAGGGGTTCGAAGAATTTTTTAAAGAGACAGTACTTCGACTATCGAATGGTCTAATAGTCGAACGATTTTTAGTTCGAATCGTTCGATTCAAAGTCGTAGTAGTAGTCGAAGGTCGAAGTAGCCAATTCGATGGTCGAAGTAGCCAATTCGACCATTCGAAATTCAAAGTATTTTTTCTTCTATTCCTTCACTCGAGCTAAGTAAATGGGCCCCTTTACGTTACATAAATTCAGATTTTGATAAATAAGCCCAAAAGTGTTATACATGTTTAAAAAAAAAACACAAACTTCATTCCTGTGTCTGCTCTACCTCATCTGAGGGAACTAAGCTGGAATAATTGTATTTATTCATATTAAGTAATGCAGATCTAAAAATCCGTGGATGCTCATAAAAAACAGCTCGTACAGAACTGATCTTTTTATCGGATCAGCTGACTAAAGTAGCCAATCATTTTAGCTCATTTGAAAAATGTATGGCTGATATGATTTATGAATCGGCATACGTGTATGGGACTTTTACCCAGAATGCACGGGACCGGATTCAGACATCGGAGTTCACGGGCGACATCTTCAATAATCTTTATAATGAGACCGGCGCTTCTGCAATTTTTGTGAGTTTTGGCACATGCGCAGTTGTTGCAAAGCTGAAAATTGCTTCAACTGCGCATGCACCGAAACGCCGGTGTCATTCCGAAGATTACCGAATCAGCTAAAGATGGTGCCCGTGAACTTTGATGCCTGAATTTGCACTGAGGGTAAGGAAAAACAAATGGGCATTTGCCCAGGTAACACTTAGGCTGGGGGGAGGAGGTTCTATGTAGGGTAGGGGGTAGGGTTTTTTTAACTGTTGGGATTGCTTCTCCTTTAAGACACCTAGAAAATACTTTAAATGTTAAACAAACCCAATAGGCTGGTTTTGCTTCCAATAAGGAATACTCAGTTTGGATCATATACAAGATACTTTTTTAATATTATATAGAAAAAGGTAATCATTTTTAAACATTGGATTCTTTGGATGTAGTGGAATCTATGGGACATGGCCTTCCCGTAATTCAGAGTTTTCTGGATAACCGACCCCAAACCTGTATTTCTAAATAATTGCTTATCACAAACATATACATATTGGTTCTTCTGCAGTGCAATGCATGCACCATGTATATTTAAGCTGTGGTAAGATTTATAATAAATACCCTGCAATTTTAAAAATATAGTTGCCTTTTTAAATCCCAGTAGTTATCATTACCAGTGTCAGAGGGTTTACCGAATACTTGGCTGATTAAGAACAATATTTATAGGGGGTTTATTCATTATTCACAAAATGTCACAAGCAGAATTAGTGGTATTACTGTCCTAACCTAAATATATTGCATTAGGCTGTTTAATGAAATGTCATTTATAATATCAAAGACCCATTCAGTATTTTCAGTACAGCATGTTAGTTACTGTACAAAGAGCCTTGATTCATGCCGACGATTGTCGTTAATGTTGTTGGGATACAATTTATTTGACATCATTCCTCTGTGCGTTGGCTCTCATGCAGCTTAAATGATACGATGAAGAGTTATACGTCTGGATGTCTCATTTTAGAATCTTCACTGTATTTGTTTGTGTCCTTTATTAGATGTATGAGATGATTAGTGTTGTGACTCATGCTGATTTTTCACTGCAGCACTTTCAACTGGACAGTCCCATTCTTAACCTGGCTGGCGATTATTGCCCTCTGCCTTCTCACAGTAGTGCTGTATTTTATTCCGCTGAGATACATCGTCCTTCTATGGGGTACGTAAAGCATTTATCGAAACTATTGATGCCATCTGGAGCTAAGTGTTTGTAAGGGGATGAGTTATATTATCAGCATTTTCAGCAGTTATGATCAAGGTACTTCTTGCTGATTGAAGAAGGCAGACAAAGTAGAATATCGCTTCCCTGTAATGATTTAGGTTGTCTTCAAACAGCCCTTTTTCTTTCTCTTTGCTTTGAAGTCATCATCATGCTAAAGACACACCATAAAAAGCATTGCACACTCACTATCTATAGCACAGGGCTGCTTTCATTCTTAGAAATGCTCCAAACAGAGCCACATTTCAACTTCTGCATTGTATATATATATATATTGAATTAAGGCAAGGGACATTTTATGAAACACATATTAGAAATATGAAAGCATTTTTTGTTTTATAATATATATGTTGTATAAATCTTTTCTTTAAAGCAGAATTAGTTAAAGGCTGTTTTCCTAGGAACATTTGTTGTGTTGTAACAGTAGGGGCAGATTTATCAAAGGTCGAGGTGAATTTTCGAACGAAAAAAATTAGAATTTCGAGCTATTTTTTGTGTACTTCGACTAGGGAATAGTCCAAATTCAATTCAAATTGCTGTTTTAGCCTATTGGGGGCGTCCTAGAACCTATTCGGAGTCAATTGGTGGACTTTGAAAAATCAAAGTTTTTTTGGGAAAAACTTTGAATCGAATTCAATCGAATGCGCTATTCCTTTGATTCGAATCCGGCCGAATCCGGACCTATTCGACCAAAAAAAAACTTCAACTTAATTTCTGTTGGTCTTTTTTAATTTGAATTTCAACGTTTTTTCAATTCCAAATTCGACCCTTGATAAATTTGCCCCTAATAGTTGTAATAGTAATGTAAGTATGCCCTTCCTGTAATCACCTAAGTGGCATGTTCTTCATAGCCTCTCCTCTTTTATCCTTCTAATATTTATTTATTTCCTTTAAACTGAACTAAAAAAAACCATAAAAATGAATAGCAGTTGTATATAAATTTAGGTTATAACTGTAGGGGGCAGATTTATCAAAGGTTGAGGTGAAATTTCTAAAGAAAAAAATTCGAATTTCAAGCTATTTTTTGTGTACTAGGGAATAGTCCAAATTAGATTCAAATTTGAAAAAAATTAGAATATCGAAATTTATCATGTACTGTTGCTTTAAAAATTCGACTTGACCATTCGCCATCAAAAACCTGCCTAATTGCTGTTTTAGCCTATGGGGGACCTCCTAGAACCTATTTGGAGTCAATTGGTGGACTTTGAAAAATTTAATTTTTTTGGGGGAAAAACTTTGATTAGAATTCGATCAAATTCGCTGTTACTTTGATTTGTATGATTTGAATTCTGCCTATTCGGCCAAAAAAAAACCTTTGACTTTTCGAATTTCAGTTGGTGTTTTTGAATTCGAAATTCAAAGTTTTTCAAATTCGACCCTTGATAAATATGCCCCGGGAGTGTTTTATCCCCTGCATTTATTAATCTGATGTAGGGATGTGTAGAATAGCCACCCCTAGTATTTTGTGCAGGCAGTCCCTCCATGTTATGGACACCTAAATGGGTCCTAAAATACAGTTGGGAGGGGTACTGTTGGCTCTTGCTGTTGCCCCTAGTGACCAGCAAAGGGCTGGGCTAGAGTATAAAAGGCTCTGAAGGCAGATTTCAGTGTCCATCTTGTGCTGGCTCTAGCCTGTGCAGGAGGCAGAGTTCGAGTTGGAACCTAGACAGGTCAGGTCTAGTAAGAATAGGCTACTCACATTTATAGATCACTCTAGGAGTGATAGTCAGTCAGTTTATTTAGCTGAGCAGTCTGAGGCTCCTACGAGGATTGTAGTGGGATTAAGATCCCAGGGTACTCATTGCCCAGAAGTAGGGACTAAGTGTACAGACCTAGGGTAGATAGATTCCCCTCAGGTTCCACTTAGGGAAAAGGCTGAAAACTGGGTGTACCTCCTCAAAGCTGCATGTATTGTTCCTATCGCTGAGGAGAATTATACTGACCAAAGGTGTTGTGAGTACTGCCTATTCAATGTACTGTTATGAACCTGCATTTCTCTGATTTATGTACACTCCACTGAGGATTGTATACTGTGCTCAATAAATCTGTTATTTGGTTAAGTTATAAGAACCACTGGCGCCCAATTCTTTGCACCTTGATTACAGTTACAGTTGCACTACACCCTGCTTCCACCTCGATGCGAAGGCTCACTCCCTAAGGTTTAAGGTCTCATCCGGAGCATATGTAATAGGAGTGAAGCCCATAGTAGAGTTAGGTGCACTCAAATTACTATAGCGCTACATTTTGGCGCCCAGCACGTGGGGCTCGAGAAGGGTTAAACTGTAACACTGCACTGCAGCCTAGTGTGACAGGCGCTGCAGGTGCGGACTCAATAGGAAAAAGGCCAGGAAAGAGACGGGAGACTTCTGTGGTTCTTCTCTCCCGCTCAAATATTCTGGCGCAGTCACAGTATAGTATTGAGCCATAGTGAAAATGCCTACTATACTGCCCAAAGAAATGAAGGGTCATTTCCCCTCAGTTATCCCAGGCTTGATAACTTCTGACGCAGTGTATGCCTGGGCTATTGATGAAGGTGTAAACCCTCGGCGAGCGGTAGTGATAGATGGAGTTCACCCACTCGCTCCTGTTTACTTAGCTGCATGGCCTTTAAGTATGTTCCCAAGATTTGTGGGGTACCGATTCATAGCCCGTGCTCCTTCAGAGATTCAGGACACTGTGCGGCTATTGTGGCAAGTAGAAAATGAGCTCCCTAATGATGGTGAGGGGCCCTCTATGATTTTCCCTCATGGATTGCCGGATGGTTGTCCCTGTGTTTATGCAAGCCTGCCAGCACAGTCCCACAAAAATGAGAAAACGGTGATAACCCCCTCTGCTGTGTATTTGTGGGCTTTCTTAGAGAAAATGGAGCCATGTCAGGCCGTTGTGGTTGATGGCATACCTGAGTGTTGCCCTCCAGATAGTGTGCATCAAGCTCTTATGGATAATCCGTTATTCGACGGGTTTGAATATGTTACTAAAGGGCCTTCCATGGAAAAAGGAAAGGTCAGGTTCTTATACTGGGTTCCTGATGAGCCTTACCAGGAAACTTGGCCCTCCAGAGTGTATCCCATAGGAGCCCCTGCAGAGGGTTGCCCGTGTGTTTATCAGGATTATTTTGCACCGCACATCCTTAGTGGGGCCCGTGCTTATGCCCTTTGTAACCCGCCTTCTGAAGACGAAGAGAGTGTCAGGGTTACTGAGTCCCTTGACAGAGTAGATTACCCGGAGGAGTCTGGGGTCCCCACTGATGTACTACCGCCTGAGCCAGAGGGCCTGGTAGAATCAAGGGAGTGTACGGGACTAATTGAATCTACTCATAGAGGGGACTGTTCAACTGAGGAGGCCTTTGCTACTGAGCAACCGTGTGAGCCGGAGAGCCCAGTAGTGTTGTTGTTAGAAGAAAGCCCTCCAATAATTGCAATTTCCCTCGCTCTTGGTGACAAGGGAGATACGAGTGATGTAGTGGCCGTGTCCCAGGAAGAGTCTGGGCCCAGTGCTAACGTGTCCCCAATTTTGGAAGTGGATTCAAATATTACTTTATTAACGACGGAGTTGTGTGCAGTGAATTTGGACAACTCTCCTGCCATAGAAGTGGCCTGTGTTAATGTGATGCCTGAATGTGCCCCTGCGGAGAATGATCCACCAGGGGGAGTTTCCGAAGAAGTTACTGCTGTGGAAATTTGTACTGCGTCACATTCCCCTTCGATACCCTGCTCAGTGAGGGTTAAGTTGAGGAGCGCGCGAAAGAGACAAAGGAGGCGTGTCAGACCAAACAGAGGAAGTGCCTCTAGGGTCATGGCGTGGTTTCTCAGTACAGAAGACAGTACCGCAGCCATTTTCTATCTTGCTCAAACCCTGCTGGAGTTAGCGGATGCGAAAAAACAGATGGCGGAGCCTGTTGCTGAACCAGAGGTTCAAGTGCTTGAAGAAAAGCCAGTGCCGTGCACTCCTACTCTTGCGGAGCATGAGCGGCAGTATGTGTATCAAGGAACTTTCTCACCCAGTGCCCGGGGAATGGTTCCAGTATGCGGCCTATGTGACCAGGAAGCACCAAACGCCCTAGAGGATCCCGGTGGAGCCTGCGTACAATGCGAGACCCGCTTATGGATGGGACCATTTAACCGGGCTGATCAACCTCCATTGGTGGAGAAGACACAGGACAAGGTGAGCGGCAAAACTATTCTTGTCTACGAAGAGATAGAGGAGGCCCCGGGGGTGTCAGCGGCTGCGACCCCCGCACCAGAACCTGTCCCAGAGAAGTTCCCAGAACCTGCGCTAGGGTCGGCCTTTGTACCCGCACCAGAGTGTGTATTAGATGAGTCACCCAGTGAGTCTTCACTCAATTCCGAGTGTGCCTCCCCAACCGAAGTGGTTCTGCTTGAGGGAGATGTGGCCGTGACCGCGGCTGCGGTCAGTGAAACAACCCCGTCCGGTTGGACGGCAGATGTGTGCTCCACTACCCCTTCGTTGAAGCCTGAGGGCTTGTGTGATGTTTTGGCGGCCGTGATGCCTACACCATTGGTTGTATCTACAGCAGTGTCGGATGCACCAGGGGGAGAAGTGTGTACCCCTTCTGCTATAGGGGCCCCCGTTTGTTGTGTTCCTGCTACAGAACCGCTACCAGAGGACTGTCTGGAAAGGGCGTGGCTTGCGCCTGAAGTTGATGTGGCCTGCAGGCCTGATGCTGTTCCTACTCCAATATTGGAGGATGATGAGGATCTGCTGGATAAGTTGATGTCCTCCAGTGTGAACAGTGCTGATGAATCCATACTGGAAGTTCCTGCACAGATTCGGTGCCAAAGTAAAAGGTCTGTGGTGAGTGAGCAAATTAAATTCGCTTGCCCCAAAGTGATGGTGCCTCAAACTCCTAGTGAGCCAAGAGGGAGCACTCGAGTGACTGAATTGTACCACTACGAGTGGGGAAAGATATCCCTAGAGAGGGAAAAGAACCTACTTGCTGCTCTTCCCAAGCTTAAGGATGACAATCCCTTAGGACCAGCTCCAGGATGGGAAGAATATGAGGGGGCTCCAGTAGCTGAGCATGGCCCAGGTCCTCCTAAAGAAGTGCCTTGTAGCTTCATTGCTCCTCCCATTATAGGACCTGAGGAGGAAAAAGATTTTTGGGTGCTGCCAGGACGGGCAGATCCGAATGTGTTTACTTCTGTCTCCAGAGTGCAGAGAGTAATCAACTTCCATGTTCATAGAAAGTGGGGTTACTTTATGCCCTATGCTCTTCTGTGGGTGTACGAGAAGGTGGCTGCATCCTATGAAAATTGGCTGATCGACGAGATCCTAAGAAAAGAAAAGATGCACCACAGTTGCCTCACAAACCCTGACAAGGTGAGGCTTGAGCAAGATTGACAGTACCTGTGCTCTATTGAGAAAGAGTGGTGGTATGGCCGCACCATTCTGCCAAATGCTGTGAAGAGTTGTGGCAAGTACAACTTCACCAAGTACTTTAATTTGGAAGTCTATGAGGGAGATGGCCAATGGGTGGACAAACCCCATCCCAAATATTACATTCCTTATGAAGACACCAAGGCCAGGTTTCTTCACATGATTTGAATCTACAGTTGGGTGGTGGTTTGTTTTCCACTGATAATACTCCACTGGGAGTGATTTGCAGTTTGATTGAACTGTCCACACCTGTCCCTTTAAAGTGACTTGACTTTCTCAGGGAAGGATTTTTCTTCTTTTGCTCCTCTTGGAGTTAGGTCTAAGGACTGTTTTAGTTAACACCTACACGTTTGTAGGTTCATCCAATTTTCCCCTTTACCCTCCTAAGTGCATATACAAAAGGACTATGGGTTCAGGGTCTTTTATGGACTGAAATGCTAAAGTATTTGAGGAAAAACAGTATGTCTAACTTGTGCCTTTCTTTTCAGGGAGTTATTAACCTAGGGTACCTGGACAGTACTCAAGAGTGGTGTTGCTACAATGATAAGAAATGTGACACTAATAAAGGCACAGTCAAATGTTTTTCTATGCTGCTGTTCTCTTTCAGGTAGGCCATTGTTACCTGGGTACACTCAGGAGAGTGACCCCGAAGAGGTTATAAGGTAATGGCTAAATGTCACTTTTTGGTAAAGTGTTGCATATGAATGTACTAAGTCTCCAGTAGTGAGAAGACTTAGTCCACTGTCCTATGATAGAGATATATTTCTCAAAATGGTTTCTAGCAAGATGTGCCTTAACTGCTTATTTTTCGTAATGGGCTTCTAGCATGATATGCCTAAACTGCTTTCTTTTCAGGTTGACCATTGGTTCCCCAGTAGGCCTATGAAGAGGCTACTATGGAAATGTTAACCTTACAGTAAATGCAATACATGTGTTATTGTTGTAATGTATTCTTGCCTTGTGATTGAATATGTTCCTTGCCGGGACGTAAGGAATTCACCAGGGGGAGAATGTAGGGATGTGTAGAATAGCCACCCCTAGTATTTTGTGCAGGCAGTCCCTCCATGTTATGGACACCTAAATGGGTCCTAAAATACAGTTGGGAGGGGTACTGTTGGCTCTTCCTGTTGCCCCTAGTGACCAGCAAAGGGCTGGGCTAGAGTATAAAAGGCTCTGAAGGCAGATTTCAGTGTCCATCTTGTGCTGGCTCTAGCCTGTGCAGGAGGCAGAGTTCGAGTTGGAACCTAGACAGGTCAGGTCTAGTAAGAATAGGCTACTCACATTTATAGATCACTCTAGGAGTGATAGTCAGTCAGTTTATTTAGCTGAGCAGTCTGAGGCTCCTACGAGGATTGTAGTGGGATTAAGATCCCAGGGTACTCATTGCCCAGAAGTAGGGACTAAGTGTACAGACCTAGGGTAGATAGATTCCCCTCAGGTTCCACTTAGGGAAAAGGCTGAAAACTGGGTGTACCTCCTCAAAGCTGCATGTATTGTTCCTATCTCTGAGGAGAATCATACTGACCAAAGGTGTTGTGAGTACTGCCTATTCAATGTACTGTTATGAACCTGCATTTCTCTGATTTATGTACACTCCACTGAGGATTGTATACTGTGCTCAATAAATCTGTTATTTGGTTAAGTTATAAGAACCACTGGTGCCCAATTCTTTGCACCTTGATTACAGTTACAGTTGCACTACACCCTGCTTCCACCTCGATGCGAAGGCTCACTCCCTAAGGTTTAAGGTCTCATCCGGAGCATATGTAATAGGAGTGAAGCCCATAGTAGAGTTAGGTGCACTCAAATTACTATAGCGCTACACTGATCTAAGATAAGGTTCAAGGTAAAAATATACTGCTATTCTAGATCACTTTTTGCTGGGTTGGCACACCCGTAACACAGGTGTGAGCTATGAATAACCCTGCAACACATTTTGGCATCAGGCGGGTATCTAAGAAAGTCCCATATCAATGTATATGCTACCATGATACATTGTCGCACTATTAAACTTTAAGCAAGGGTTGTTTCACCCTGCCAGCAATACCTGTGTGCCGGTGAATTCTTTCTTCGTACTGTTGTGGGGTTGCCGAAGCCCTTTTCCCAGAGCACCAGGGTTAGTACTTTCTGGGTGTGCGTGAGCAGTTTGGAGTTCGTCTACCATGATAAACAACATACAGGTATGTGTCCTGTTATGCAGAATGCTCGGGACCTGGGGCTTTCCAGATAATGGATTTTCCATAATTTGGATCTTCATACCTTAAGTCTACTAAAAAATCATTTAAACATTAAATAAACCCAATAGGCTGGTTTTGCTTCAAATAAGGATTAATTATATCTTAGCTGAGATCAAGTACAAGGTAATGTTTTAGTATTACTGAGAAAAGGGAAATCATTTTAAAAAATTTGGATTATTTGGATAAATGAAGTCTATGGGAGACAACCTTTCCGTAATTTGGAACTTTCTGGATAACGGGTTTCCAGATAATGGATCCTTTACCTGTACTGTAAATTGTAGGTGAACTTGTTATAGACTTTATATGGTTATCTGACATATATTTTTTATTCATTACTTACAGGCCAGATTCAAACCCATGACAAATGGTTATTTTGTGTTTTATTTTGTGAAAACTTAAGGGCATGATACAACATAAGGAGAGAGAACTATTCTCCTAATTAAATTCCAATTTCTATCCAATAGAATTCAATACAGTTTTCATGTGATAAACAGTAAGATAAGGTTGACTTAGACAAGACATCTGCAAAACGTGAACCCTCTTATCTGCCAGGGATTGGAAATATTTCCCCATTAGCTATCTGGTGCCTGACAGCTGATGCCAAATGCCTATTTCTGGGTTATTCTTTGATCTATGCCATGTGCATATTTACTGGCAACACACTGTGTAGCAAGATCACATAACACTGGTAGGGAGAGGCTTAAGGGCATGAGAAAGAAAGAAGGGTTGATATACAGGTTCTCTAAGACACTCTTTACACATTCCCAGTGATGGGGTTCTTGAAAACTATTTGATACAGTGGTATTCTTGAATATGTCTTATTGCATGCATTATGTACATACAGTAGATGCTATGGCAGCAGAATACTGAATTAGAACTGAGAGTGCAGTGAATACATAGCTTTAGTGTCCTGTAGCCCAGCAGAGCTTTATATTTAATGGTTTAATATAGTACTAACTATAACGCAATTTATGACATACCACCCAGGCACTAAGTAGATTGAAGCAAGTGTTGGCTTACTTTATTTATTAGAAATAAAGGTCTTCACAAAGATCTCCCAGATGAGCTTCTGCCAAATCATAGAAAGCATGGCCAAGCTTCCTGCAACTGCCACGAGATGATATGACAAATAGATTTTTTACTGCATGGACAGAAAACAAAACTATCACATTGTGTAATGTACATTTTATAAGTAAAATAAGACAACTCAGCATATGCCTATTGCAATGTTATTACAATAAAGTGAAACACTAAATTGCACATGGCAGTGTTATGTCAATTGCTTCTGTATTTCAACAGGTTTTATGGGTTAGAGACAATCTATGTGATATCATGGAGGGCAGCCATCCATGTTACCTTAATTCATGATTTAGTTGATCACAATGCAATATAGTTTTAGTGGTTTGTTTCTTTTATTGTACCTAGTGTTTGTGTACCACTGAAATGTTGTATAGTTTTAGGGTTTTGGAACTTGGATTGATGGTCAGGTATGTTGTTCCATAATATGGTACTACAGTGACAAACAAAAAGAGCAAATTATAAGTAATGTACATACTGCAAAGTAAAGTATATGTACATACATTTAGGGGGATTGTTTTTTAAGTAGATGTTTTCTGATAAGACTTTTTAAGGGGAAAAACACAATTTTTTCTTAGAAAAAAAGCTCAGATTTTCAGAGATGTATTTAACCCTGATGGTGTTAAAAGTCAGAGTAAAAAAGCACTCCAACTTAGACCTGCCGAATTCATGTAGAAGTGAATGGCAGATTTCTCATTGACATTTTGAAGATATCCTGATCTGCGCTGGGTTTCGTTCAATAATCAGAAGATTTTGTGGTTTTGGGCATCAATCCAAAAAGTCGCAGAAAAAAACGTATACATTCAAAATGTTTAAAAATGTTATCCCGCACAATAAATTCTCAGGAAAGTTTTGTGATAAATAGGGGGAAAAAGTCCATGTGGATTTGGTTGGAGTGGCTTTCAGAAAATAGTGAGAAAATTTGGGATTTTGATAATTAACCCCCATATATATACGTGACCATATATACAAAGGGTTGCATTCCATGGTGTGGAAACAGTATAATCAAACAAAGCAGGAACATAATGTTATTATTTACATTTAGGGCAACTCAATATGACCATTTATCACTGTAATTCAAGAAGCTGATTTAAAGGGTAAAACATTTTGTCTCAAACTTAGTTCTTAAACTGAGTTTTTATCAGATAGATATTGTGCTTTAGTGCAATTACTGAAGAAACTGGAGCCCCTAAAATTGTCTCTTTGTTGGTTTGCCCAAACTATATCAGTGTGCAAAAGACAAATACAGTATCTGGGTCAGACAATGAACAACTATAATTACCATTATCTAAACATTATATGGTGCAGAAATGGATGTGAATGTTGGACAATGGCTGGGAAGAATTGAGTAAATGTGTTGGCGCTACATAAGTTGATAATAACAAATCTTTTAAGAATTTTGTTTAATCTAAATAGCCAAGATTTCAGGACAAACTTAGTTTGCCTGATGTTCAACTGTTTTCCTTTACCATTCATACAGGAATCAATAAATTTACAAAGAAAATACGGAGCCCATATATGATTGACAACAATGAAATTATTGACTTTCTCTCCAGGGTTCCGTCAGATGTACAAGTGGTGAGTGCCTTTGGCAAAAAAAGCTTCAGGACCATATAGTACTGTACATAGAGTATCTTGTTGCTTGTATATCCATGCAGTCTACCTGCCTGACAAGAAAATGGTTGTATATTTCAATATATAAAGTGACATTAGTCCACACAAGTGATGAACTTTTATTCCTGTGCATAGCTAAATCATTTTTAGAAAATGTTGTAGAACAGTTCTTCTAAGGCACAGTAACAACCTTGACCATATTGTGAAAAAAATGGGAACTGAATTTTAAATATACTGGTTAGAATTGACAAGGATGAAAATATACGAATATAATATATTAATTCTCACACTTGTTTACAAATCCATATCAAATGGATATTTCCATAAAATGCACAAAAGGGTTCAAATTATTAAATAACAGTAAATAGGTTACACATATTACACATATTATTTTTATTTAAATCCATAAATAAACAAGATCCAGATTGTATTTTCTATCTTGCAGGATACTATCATTTAGCCCAGAACCAACACATATGCTATAAAAGTGGGATGAACCATCATATACATTCTGATGACCAGTACCCATATATTGACTTCATTTAAACTACTTTTTAGTTGGTAATGTTTGCATTAAAAAGTTTTCTTGTCTTCCTGTCTCTTTTTCTAGTCTGTGACCAAACTAAACAGAGTGTTTAGCCAAACCTATGTGAGTTTATGTAGGTTATCTAGGGGCAGATTTATCAAGGGTCGAATTTCCCTCGAATTCACTTCGACCCTTGAGATGTTGTACTTCCTCTTGAGATTGCAGATATCATACTGAAGGAACTTATGTAGACAAATATCTTTTTTTTTATCTGACAATCTATCAAAGATACAGTATGTTTTGGTAATTTTGTGAACTTAAAAACAAAACCTGTAACCTATACTGCTACATTGCAAAGTAAATTAAATATTAGTTATGCTCATTGATATAATAGTGCTAAAATAGACATTGAAGCAACATATCTACAGTAGGCCATGTCAGTGTTTAGGCAAACTAAAGCCAAAACCTATGTCAGTTCAAAGCTCTTGAAATCTTCAAACAACAATTTTTTTTTTATTCTATATGATTCAAATTTAAATTTTTTTTTATATTTTAAGTTGCTAATTAGGACTTGGTATTTGTCTGTATCCAATATTTGCATTCATTCCTGTTTGTCAAGATCTGAGACCATACATCAATTTTATCTTTTTTTCCTGCTTATTTTTTATACAGGCCCACACTTATCATCTTCCATGCTAATTTCTAAACTGCCTGGTAATTGGTAATTTGAGACAAATTTAACAGATTTTTAGAGACTCAGTAGCCGAATAGTTATGGTGTCCTGGAATCTTTTTTTCAGGTCTCCCTTTTCCAATGTGAGACTAACACAATTAACACTTCAGTGTTAAATAGATTGGCTGTAATTTAATACAACCGTAAAACTTGCCAAAAAACAAGAGGTGGAAAAGTAATGGTGTAGGGGACTGATAAATGTATTCCCCATTTATAGTGCAGTCCCCTAAAGTTTGGCCACTGAAGGCCCCCTTAATTGTACAGGAGCTAGTATCCTCTTCCTGGGTGAATACATGCCCCCTAGAGTTCCCAGGTTTAGACACTAGATGGCAGTGTGTAATAATATATATGCTGAGCATACATGTGCTCAGGGTCCATTTTGTTAGTCCCCTTACATAAGCAGGCAGGAACGGTGAAGTGGAACCTAGATAATGTCATGTCTAGTAACTATAGCTACTCACTTTATTAAACCACATGCATTGTGCACTGCATAAAGTTACAGTTTCACAACACCCTGCCTCAACGCCTCCACACTATTGTGAGGTCTCACACCCTGAGAGTAATAGGTCTCATTTGGACACTTTTAAAAGCTACTAGTTTGAGTAACGATGCAGCTTTATTTACTATAGTCTTACAATGGAAAAACCATATGACTAAAACATATTAAGGAGCAAGTTTATAAAGCTTGTACAAAATGCTTGATTTTTTTAAAAAAATCTCTGAAAAGATTTAACAAAGTAGAGAAAATATGTAATTCCTCCCTTGCTAATCACATTAAAAAAAGATAATGAAGGCCTCTTGTAGATTGTTTTAAAGTTTGACAGTTCTCTACAGCAAAATTTCAGTTATCAAATCGATTAGTACTCTGCCATTTTAAACCTCCTTTCTCGATGTGCATTCCATTTTAAAGAATACCATCATCAAGAATTTAAAACTGCCTTTTTTTCACCTACGAATTTTTGGAAATTGCTATTTGCCAAATCATTTTTCCCATTTGGTAGCTAAACAGACCCTGGAATTCTTAGGCATAGTACAGTTTCCAGTTGCCACTATCTCTAAACATGTACATTTATTTGCAATATTCAACCTTGTCCAGAACCATTTTTTTACAAGAATTCTGAGTTTTCATCATCTGGTTGATATAAGAGCATGTTGTTACTTTAGGGCAAATTATTACAATCTTACAAAAGAATTATTACTCATGCATTTTGTTGAGTGTAGCATAGTAAACAAGCTGTCACCGTTATCTTGATAAACAGCGTTTTACACCGCTATTAACAATAGAACATTTTCACCACCTGAATTTGTTCCATGGACTTTTGCCAGGTCTAGAGCGGTGTAACATATTTGGGTATTTTAAGTGAAAGTCTACTGTTAAAGAAAATATCTTTATAATCACACTGTTTAGTTATTTATAAGAAATTAGTGCTGTGGTTGCTGATGAGCAAAATGTTCTGCCAAGTTTTGCAACAATTACCTCCATAGACTCTGAGTGAAAAAAATTGTCGCATGTCAAAAATTTGTTGTGCTTAAAAAATACTTTTTCACCCATAGACTTCAATGCATTTTGGCAAACTTTCTCTGTTTCACAAATTTTCAACTCAGCAAAACAA
This sequence comes from Xenopus petersii, assembly GCA_038501925.1. Lineage (NCBI taxonomy): Eukaryota > Metazoa > Chordata > Amphibia > Anura > Pipidae > Xenopus > Xenopus petersii. The sequence continues at coordinate 171,058,311 of CM076673.1, forward strand.
ATTCGCCCATCACTAGTCGCAATACCAAATTTCATTTCAGTATAAGGGATATAAGAAAGATATACATCCTTTATTTCATACCTCCCTTTTCTCCTTTTTGGTATAGTATATTTTTCATAGAAATGAATTTCATACTGTTCATTCTGGAAGCTGGAAGAAATTCCAACAAGGGCTAATAGGAATGGTAGCTATTAAGCTATAATTCATAATTACAAAAATGTGTGAAAGTTGACAACACTTTTGCTTCTAACCCCATGACATTGGAGGGCTTCTGCTGCTCGTAGTTGGAAGTAGTGCTTTTCTATTTGGGTCCCTCAGGAAATTGAGCCTTATGTAGGTTATGATAATGTTTAGTGGACCGAAACATCAGTCAAACAAGATGTTTGATTACACTATCTCTTGAGATTGCAGATATCATACTGGAGGAGCTTATGCAGCCAAATATCCTTTTTATCTGACATTCTGATCTATCAAAGGGTACTGTAACCTAAATATTTTGGTAATTTTGTGGATATTTAAAAAACAAAATCCATAAACTACAGTATACTGCTAAATTGCTAAATAAATAAAATATTAGCTGTGCTCATTGATATATTTGTGCTAAAATAGACATTGAAGCAACATATCAAGGCCATAAGATGGATTCCTTTATCCACCTTGATTAGATTCTTTAGTATGGGATAAGATAAACCTAAATATATTTATAGCATTTATCAGGGTTTGATTGAGCCAAATATTAAAAGCATGGGAGGAAATATATACAATGACCCATAATCAGTAGTGTTTATTATTTCACTATTATGTCTCCTGTTTAAAATATTGTATGTCTTTTTTTTTGTAGAGATCCATTTTTTCTGCTCTGTATGACTTAACAACAGCGTACATGGTCATTACAGCTCATAGCTCTTCACACAGAAACCTTGAGCTTTCAGAGGACTGTCACTTTATAGAAACAAAGCTCTTATTTTTTTCCTGTGGTTTATTTTCAAACCAATTCCCCTTTTCATAAACTGTCTCTTCCTATTTAGGTCTATGTTATCCATTAACATGAAAATTGGATCTGGTTATGGTACCTTCCAATCCCTTAGATCTGTCATGTGGGCAGAAAAAAAGCTGTCTTAAAATATGCACAATCATGCACAATATGTTAACAGCTCCTTCCAACATCACTTTTACCATTCAATATGCTTTACCTCTTTATTACTTTCTAACCAATGAGAATCAAACTTTTATGGGTAATCATAAATTTGCATTTTTTTTTACATTTCTGTGGTCTGCACTGGAATTAGCAAGGAAATCTGAATATATCGGGCTTTTTAGGCAAAAATTGGAATTTTTTTCCAGAAAACCCCCCCAAAAAATCATACGATTCGGGTTTTCATAGAGGTTTTTCCTGATCCAATTAAATTGAGCTTTTTTAATAATAAATAAGGTCATATAGTGGATTCTACTTTGGTCAGACTTTATTTTAAAATATCAGAAAAATTTGGAGTTTTATAGTCCCATGCTATTTTCCATGCTATTTTGACCCTTGTTAAATATTCTACCGTGTTTTCTGCATTGCATATGAAAGAAATTTTGTAGGGTGAAAAATAAATATAATGTCTTTTGGAAATATATGTGATGTGAAAAGGTAAAGTGGTACATTATATTGTGCAATTATATATTTCAAGTCTTACGTGTTTTCAGTTCTCCTAGGATAAGCTTTTGGGTCGGTTTTAACCTATAGGAAACTGAAAGAACAAACTGCATTATTCTTTTTTAAAAATACATAAGTCACTAATATATAAAAGTATGGGACAGCTTTCCTTTTATTAAAGTGATGGAAGGCAAACAGCTTTAAATCTGACGAATGCAACAGTATTACATCACCTATAAGATTTGTGTGTTAAATTATATACACTTTCTTCCCCCTTAGCACATTTACTTGTGTGTCTTTGTTATTTCTTGAAATTATTGCTGTTGGTATCCCATAAGGCAAACTGCCTAGAGCTCTCCTAAATTTGCAGCATTAAAGGAAGGCTTAATGATTCCTTCTCTGTAAACTAGTAATTTGTAGTTGACAAACTGAGTGACGGGTATAAGCAATAAGCAGCAATAAACATCTGGTGTTTCACTACAGAAACAGCAGCTCATTAGCATACATACAAAACTCAAGACATTTCCCTAACTGTAGTTAAAGAAAAAGTCTCATTTTCTAGCTCTTCCAGAACTGCACTTTTAGCGCGGCATTGGTTTTTGTAGAAAAGGGTGGGAAGAAAACAGAGAAACCTTGACTTTTTTATTGCATGACAATGTATTACCCCTAAACACAGCTTTCAATACAAAACCTGCTAATGATTGATTTGGAATGCATCCAATTTTGCCATCTATATATGAATTAGAAAAGATGTGTGAATTTTAAGGCATTGTACTCACTTTTATGCAGCCTTAACAATGTAGAATCTGTTGGCTTTTGTGTTCATCTCACCCATTAAATTGAGGAACTAAAAGGGATACTGTCATGGGAAAACATGTTTTTTCCCCCCAAAATGCATCAGATAATAGTGCTGATCTAGCAGACTTCTGCACTGAAATCCATTTTTCAAAAGAGAAAACAGATCTTGCTATATATAATTTTAAAATCTGACACAGGGCTAGACATTTTAGTTTCCTAGGTGCCCTCAGCCATGTGACTTGTGCTCAAAAAAAAACTTCAGTCACTCTTTATTGCTGCGATACAAGTTGGAGTGATATCACCCTCCTCCCTTTCCTCCAGCAGCCTATCAACAGAACAATAGTAAGGTAACCAAATAGCTGCCTGCCCTTGACACACGATAACCACTCACTTGTAGATATGAGAATAGCACTAATAGTAAAAATTCCAAGTCCCAATTCGACTCCTCCACTTACATTGATTCAGAGAAACAATAAATCATCATAAAGTGCTGGTTCTTTCTGAAAGCAGAAGAGCAAATTATTTGTAATATAACCATTCAGAAATAAAAACTACACTATAGAAATCATGACAGAACCCCTTTAATGGTATACAAACCAGATGTAGTGAGTCTGAACAAGTAGATACAGGTAAGGGTACAGTTATCCAGAATACTCGGGACCTGGGGATTTCCTGATAGCGGATCTTTCCATAATTTGGATCTTCATACCTCAAGTCTACTAGATAATTATGAGATAAACCCAATAAGTTTTGCTTCCAATAAGGATTAATTATATCTTAGTTTAGATCAAGTACAAGGTGCTGGTTTATTATTATAGAGAAAAAGGAAATGAATATATAATTATATAATTTTGATTATTTGGATAAAATGGAGTCTATGGGGCAAAATCACTATTGGCCGAAATTGCATTAGCAACGGCTTCGCCGCACTGAAGTACAATGGACGTATGTGTAGCAGCACATACATTACACTACACAAGCCTGGGAAAGCTTCATAAAGTAAAATAGAGTTGTTATTTTGCCCTATACATGTGCCCAGTGTATATTTTAGGTGCCATATGTTAGGAAATGTAAGGGTGCGAAGTAGCGCTAGAGGTCCACTTCGCTGGTGAATTTACGCCAGCACCCGCCAGCACCCGTTAGTAAATCGGCAAAGTGGCAAAATGACGTCACGCTGGCAAATTTTCGCTAACGTTAGTCACTTCGCCCTTTAGTAAATTTGCCCCTAAGGGAGATGGCCTTTCTGTAATTCGGAGCTTTCTGGATAACGGGTTTCCGGATAATGAGTCCCATACCTGTATATTTAATCATTTGACTTTCTTGTGAGTTTTGTTCACAATACGTTTTAGTGGGGAAAAGATTCTATAAGATCATACTGTAACTGTATTTCCTGCTACAATTTTCCCATCCAAGTTTCACATTTTTCCAGTCAGTTCTTTTTTAGTTCCCAGCTGCAGCTTCCACTTTTCTGAGAAGCAAAGATTTCATTTTTTTTCCCAGGCCAAGAAATCTTTCTATTAAGAGACTCCATGCTTTTGACCATCCTATGTCTGAATTTGTGTGTTTAAACAGGTGCAGTTTCATGAACTGAAACCAGATGCCAAGGATAGTCCAAGCAAGAGGAAGAAAAATAATCTAGTCTAGCCAACTCTACGTATCACGGAGAAAGGCATCTGCTAGCAGGAAATAAAAGGATGCCCTACAGCCTCACATGCATTTTCATTGTTTATGTTAACTTTTCTTGTGATTTTTTTATCATGATGGAGACAATTTGTAAATATTGTATAAAGACAAACACTGTACAAAACGACTTTGATAAAATATGGGAGCCTGCCTTTTGCTGTGTGAATGCTTTGCTCTGGCCAGTAATGCTATGCTCAGAAAAGAACTATTTTATCAGCATTCAGTATAATGTAGATGCTGTTTTATTATAGTAGATTGCATATGGCATTGACTGCTGTTATATATACTGAGATTGGCTTTGAGACAATACGCATGCATGTATGCACAAGCCAAAAATATCATACCTATATAGAGTATTTATTTTTGTCTGATGACTAATATTATGCACTTTTAGAATCAGTGCCTAAAAGGTCCTTTGTGTCACAAACATTAGTTCAGGTCTCTTTCGTCACTTAATATTGTAAACCACTATCCTGTGAGCTCTTCTTTTGGGTTTCCTTCAAGCTTGACTTTGGAAAGAAAATACCAATGATCAAAATGTTCAAAGTCAGTAGAGGTCATTTTAAAATGAGAGTTTAGCTTGCAGAGTGCAAAAAAGGCTACAGCAGGCCATTTTTTGCACTTCACACACTGCTTTTTGCTTTTGCTGAGTATCTGTGGCCTCTGTGCTCCTTTTCGAAAAACTCTATCCAAAAGAGGTGGTTGGGGTGCAAAACATGGATGTCCCCTCTCCTGCCCCCTAACTTGTGTGATATTTGGAAGTCAGAGATTGGCAGGAGGCATATGTCATAACAGGTCCCTGCCAAAGAAGAGGGGGTAGGGACAGCAATAGTCTGCACCTCCTGATGCTGCACTCCAGCTAGATTTTCAGGAGCATGAGCAGAGCTCAGTTTTCTGACCCAAATGCTTCACAAGTGAACAGTTGCACCCTGAGAAATAAAAAAGTACCCCTACTGTGTTGCATCTATTGAAAATAAACCGGAGAACACATCTTACTGCAACGGAAAATGTGCTAAATATCCAACTAAATACTGAAGTGCTGAGGTTTAAGCAACAGTGATTTGGTTCAGGACATCTGAATTAGGTTACAAATGACTCCCCAAACACATTAATATGATAGTTTTAAACTGTACAAGTTACAGGGCCTAAAATACACACCCAGACATGGGTCTATGCAAAGTTTTTGTTTGCATATTAAGATTATTTATTAATAATTATAGGATACAACTTATTGCTATTGATAAATAACTGTACAGCCACTGAATTGTTGTTCACATTTAAATTAACTTTGAGTATAATGTATTCTAATGGTATTCTGAGACAATTTACAATTGATTTTCTTGTTTTTTTTAATTATTTTGGTATTATTTGGTTATTGAGTGATTACGTTTTTATTCCGCAGCTCTCTAGTATGCAGTTTCAGCAATCTGGTTGAAAAGATCCGTATTAGCCTAGCAACCATGCATTCATTGAATGAGAGACTGGAATATGAATAGAAGGATGAGTAAATTACATTATTTATCAAAAATTAAATTTGTGAGGTTTTAGAGGTTTTCTTTTCACCTACTTCTAATAAACTCACAATTTTAAAAAATAACTCAAATGTTTGCTTAATTATTAAAAAAATCAGAATATAAAAAAAACGTGATTGAATACAATCATGGAAAAAACTCAAATGCCTTAAATTTGAGTTTGTTGGTGAGTTTTTAAGCTCAAAATCTCAAATTTGTGAGTTTGCAAGCTCTAAAAACCTTGAAAAAACAAAAAAATCTCAAATTAAAAAGAAATTACTTGAATTGCTTAAAAATGAAATTAACAATTGACTACTACATGAACTTGCAAGCATTTAGAGGTTGAAGTTTTACAATTGAGTTTTTCATGCTTAATAAATACCAAACATTTGAGTTTTTAAATATATAATTTTATTTTGTGAGTTTTTGTGCAAAACATTTCAAATTATGGCAAACATTTTAATTTAAACATTGATAAATAACTCCCATTGTAACGGGTGAGACCCTCCATCCCTAAGGGCTGAGGATATATATGTATGTGCTTTAATGCAGAGAACAAAGTTCTCTCTGTTTAGTATATTTTTCTCATGAAGCTGCAATTCAATGCCCAGTATACCTGTATTTTTCCCATTGCAATTGTCCAGAGGATTATCTCTCTTGCCAACTTTATTTAATGATGTTAAAGCAGCTTGCCGTTTCAGCCTTAAATACAGATCCATAGTTCCCTGGTTGTCTGTAGTACTATAATTTGCTTACAAGTATATTGGGCAATGGTGTACTAGCGATACAGCAGACCCGGTATTTGTGGGGGGCTCAGGAAACAGGGGGACCAGGACAATGGAATCTGCTGCATCTTAGTTCCCCCTCCCCAGCCCGTCTCTGGCCTTTAATGGGCATCTGCTGGGCTAAAATGTTATCCCCAACCAAAGGTGTGGCATAATAGAGCCGCACTCCAGTTGGGGGTAAAAGTAGGTTTTTTTCCAAAATATTGCCCCCCGCAAGCGCTAGGACACTCGTACTGGGAAGAAGCTCCCTGTGTGAGCAACCATGTCAGTCAAAGCACATGCGAAAAATGCGCTTCTGACATCACGATCATGCGCATAACGAGCAGATTGTAGTACTCACTTATTATGCGCGTGCCTGTGCCCCAACATGGATTCTCAATCCTGGAGCTCCCACCCGGTGTGAGTGTCCCAGCATTGGTGGGGGCAATTTTTTAAATAAATCTAATGTTACCCCCAACCAGAGAGCAGGCTCTATTAGCCTACACCTTTGGTTGGGGATAAAATTTTAGCCCAACAGGTGCCCTTTAATATAGTGGCGCAGTGGGACCCAGTAGGTGTGGCATGGAGGGGAACAAGGGGAGAAAGGACTGGAGGAAGGAGTGCCCAATTTACGCTGCTGGTGTTGGAGTCTGGTGAAACATTGCTTGGTGGTTGAAAAACATCAGCCATTTCTTTACAGACAACAAGGTTAATAATAATAATAATAATAAAACTATGGCAGTGTAGGTATTTCCCCTTGCTAATCCCAGTTCAGCAGGTGAAGTATATAAGGTAGGTGTAACATAGTAGGTCCTACTGTACAGCAGTGCTACACAAGTGTAAAAGAAAAGTCTCATGGGAAATGATTAGCAGATGCCGCAAAATGAGATCATATTCCTTTCTTATAACTCTCTTTATTTTACATGATGTGCCTGGTTTTAATTCAGACCAAATTCACTGCCAACATCATTGCATTTGAGAATAACATTTAAGATAGATCAAGTTATGTCGAGTGTCAGGATAAATGACACCGAAATTTAACATATAAATTGCATTAAACGTGTGATTTGTTCTAATGTCCAGCTGAGACCTTGCCACAGTCAGAAACTTGATACCACACACCTTGTTGCATGGCCCTTGACAAGCATTAAAATGTATCATTTAACACTTACAAAAAGATTGATTTGGAATGATTTACATTTACTGTAAAATGCTTTGGGAAAAAATGTGCAAATGTTATTAATTTACAAATGTGCTGCTGAATGCTGTATCTTGCAATAAAGTTACACCAACACAATGTTTATATTGCTTGAAATGCTTTATAGCATAAAAGTACCTTATTTTTCATGAACAGGGTTTCAACACAGGGAGGCCCATTTATCAAAGTCCGAATTTATCTCAGTATTTTCTGAAAAATACTCCGACCAAATCCGCGCAAGTTTTTTCCTCTTATTTATCAATACATTTTTCCAAAAATTTCCTGTGCAGGAAAAAACCCCGAAAAAAATCATGAAAAAAGAATCGTACAAATTTTTTGGATTTTCGATCTGAAAACTCCAATTTTTTCAAATTTTTGCTTGAAAAAAATCTTTGGATTGTTGCATGAAACCCAGCACAGATCAAAATATCTTCTGGACTTCTCACATTGACTTATAAGCAACCTCAGCAGGTCTGAGTATGTCAGAGTATAATAAATCCCAAAAAATAGTTGTTTTTTTCCACTAAAAATTTGCAATCTATAGTAAAAAAACACAAGTTTTTTGGGTTTTTGGCATTCAGACTTTAATAAATAACATTTATCAAAGTCCAAATTTATCTCATTATTTTCTGAAAAATACTCTGACCAAATGCACACAAGTTTTTCCCCCTTATTTATCAATAAATGTTCCAGAAAATTTTCCGTGCATGAAAAAACTGAAAAAAATCGAGTTAAATCGTGTTAATTTTCCATCTGAAAACTCAGATTTTTTCCCGAAAACGAAGAAATCTTTGGATTATTGCATGAAACTCAGAGCTGATCAAGATATCTTCAGGACTTCTCCCACTGACTTATATGCAACCTTGGCAGGTCGGAGATGCCAGATTTTTAGATTTGGACTTTTTCCATCCTCTGGGTATTTTTTCCCACTAAAAATTCGCATTCTATAGTAAAAAAAAAGTTTTTCGTGGTTTTTGGCATTTGGACTTTTATAAATAAACCCCTAAGTGTTCGAAGACAGAAACTCTGAACACTATGAAGCCATATCCTGCTAAGCCTTATAGATAAAGCCATCCTCATCCTATGGCTTAATTAACAAAGGGGATGAGGGGATAAAGCAAGAATGTGTTCTATTTTCTCCCTCAAGCACAACTGTCTTTCTGTTTTTGAGGTTTGCTTTTTACATGTATTCAACTAAATGCTTGACTAATAAACAATAAAATGAGAAATTTTATGTAGTTGTTTTGCACCCTGCAATGATACAATATATATTGAGAATAATGTACACCCTGTAGTTGATGGTGTTGTTGTTATTAGAAGCCATTGATGAGTTACATAACCACACAAGGATCGGGAAACATTTACAACAGGCTGTACATTTTATTTTATTACTACACGGGACTACGACAAGGGACCATAGATATCATAAAGTCCCTTTGATATGAATATACAGTATTTTACATGGGCCCTCCTGTTCATCCAAACATTTGTCTTGTATGCATATACCATGGACATTCCTTATTTTTATATAAGAACAATGGAAAGAAATGGAGAGAAGAATAAATGATAGTATGTAAGGAGAATCAATTAATAGAATGAAGACTGTGGGTGGAAAGAATGGGCATGTCGTTTAAGGTTTTTTAGTGGGCCCCTGGTACTCCTGAAGGACACTTCTTGTGTTTTAATTAGTAATTAGTAATTTATAACTGGCTGAGCCCAAAATATCATAATCGCATTGGATTCTGCAAATCGTCAGCCTACAGATTTTGTCTGAAAACAGTACAGGTAAGGTATCCATTATCATTATCTGAAAACCTGTTATCCAGAAAGCTTTGAATTATGGGAAGGCCATCTGCCATAGACTCCATGGTAATGAAAAAAATGTAATTATTTAATTTTTCTCTATAATAATAATAATTCAGTACTTTGTACTTGATCCCAACTAAGATATATTTCATCCTTACTGGCATCAAAACAACTCTGTTGGGTTTAATTAATGTTTAATTTTTTAGTAGACTAAAGATATGGAGATCCGACCTATTGAGAGATCCATTATCTGGAAAACCCCCGGCCCCGAGCATTCTGGATAATAGGTCTCATACCTTTACCAAGAAAAAGATAGACAAGGCAGAATAATACTCCACTAATCTCCGCTATCCCCTAAAACATTGAGCATTTTCTACCATCAATAAATAGTGTAGGAATATCCCATTGCAAATTCTTCTTTGTGTTAAACTGATTGTATTACTATGGATTGGGACCCTGAGGAGCCTTGTTTCACCAGATACAGTACAGGTATGGTACCTGTTGTGCAGAATGCTCAGGACCTGGGATTTTCTGGATAACAGATCTTTCTGTAATTTGGATCATACCTTAAGTCTACTAGAAAATCATTTAAATCTTAAATAAACCCAAGAGGCTGATTTTGCATCCAAAAATGATTAATTCTATCTTAGTTTAGATCAAGTACAAGGTACTGTTTTATTATTACAGAGAAAAAAGGAAATCATTTTTAAAAAGTTGGATAATTTGGATAAAACGAAGTCTGTGGGAGACGGCCTTTCCGTAATTCCTATATATGTATATCTAAATAAGGTACAGGTGCATTTCAACTCTCAGAAACCCCCCCACTATGGAGCATATTCAATATAGACTGAAACTAGATCTCACCACTGTGCACCAGATCAATGCTAGACTGCCAACATGGAACATTTTTCATGCACCTCCTAGGATCACTCTCGGTATAACAAGGCACAAGTCTGCCTAACACATACGATATTCAGTAAGGAATCCAGCATTCTCATCAAATAATTTCTCAGACCTTTTTCACAAGGACATTCTGTCAAACACGCTGTCTAATTAAATGTGGAAATGCCAAAATGATAATGGTCAAGAAAAATGAAAAGCCTTTTTGTTCAGAGTGCCAAGATTCATAAAACATTTATTTGATGAACAGTAGTCACTGCATTCATCAGAAGAAATTCTGTAACCTCCATTAGAAGAAACGTCTTTGTTTCTAGTTGCAGTAAAGGCGTTTGGGGAAGTGCAGAATGTGCTCCTTGTGTTCTATAAGATGCTATAATCTTATTTAAGTTTTAATGAATGGAGGAATTCTATTGTTAGACTGCATCAGTTAATTTAATGCAATTCTGTGTGCTCCATCTGTTTGGAGAATATAAAAAGCCAAGCTACCAGTCAGGGCCGGACTGGGGGTAAAAAGCAGCCCTGGCAAAAAAAAAATCAAAGCAGTCCACATGTAAACACGCAATGGTCTGATTTGTCTAGTATAGGTCAATCTAAAAACAACTGGACTTGCTGAGTAAACAATGAAGACGTTTCACTACTCTTCCGAGCAGCTTCTTCAGTTCAACTGACTGGTGTGGGAAGTTTTCAGCATATAAACTCTTCCACTAATCCATTTACAATGGCACATTGTAACTCTTCAAAGAGGTGACATCTGAAGAAATTCACAGAGGTGTAGATTCTGTGTAGTTGTGATAGGATTATCCAGTGTGACATGCAACTCCTAGATACAGGTGTTACTTGTGAGAGTTGCATGAATGGATGTGTGAAGTGTTCTGAATCCGCCAGGGTACAGATGTTAGAACAGCATTGTATGTAGCAGACAGGTGGTGTCCAAGGCCCCCGCCTCTGTTCAGGGATGGTCTCTCCACCTTGACATGAATTGCCTCTTTCACGCCTCGTTCAAACCAGCGGTCTTCTTTATCCAAGATTTGGACCTTGCTATCTTCAAAGGAGTGTCCCTTGTCTTTTAAGTGTAGAAAGACAGCTGAGTTTTGGTTTGAACGAGGCGTGAAAGAGGCAATTCATGTCAAGGTGGAGAGAAGTCCAGTTGTTTATAGATTGGCCAATACTAGATATACCATGACCTGGATGAATGAAAATCTTCATAGTCAGATGGTCTGATTTGTACACATCCATATTCATATATAGGGGTAAAACTGCAATATACCAGGGACCCCCATACAATTTAAAAAAAAAAAAAACAATTGGTGGTTAGGGGCTCCCCATAAAAGTTAAACAAAAAAACTTCATTGGTGGACAAATAGAGACAGAGAGTGTACAAAGAGAGACAGTGCAGAAAGAGAGACAGAAACTTACAGAGAGAGGCAGAGTGCAGTGAGAGAGAGTGCAGAGAGAGAAAGAGACAGAGTGCAGAGAGCGAGGGACAGATTGCAGAGAGAGACAGAGAATCACAGAGAGAGACAGAGACTCACAGAGAGAGACAGAGACTCACAGAGAGGCAGAGTGCAGTGAGAGAGAGTGCAGAGAGCGACAGAGTGCAGAGAGAGAGAGAGACAGAGTGCAGAGAGAGACTGACAGAGTGCAGAGAGAGAGAGAGACAGAGAATCACAGAGAGAGACAGAGACTCACAGAGAGAGACAGAGACTCACAGAGAGAGGCAGAGTGCAGTGTGAGAAAGAGACAGAGTGCAGAGAGAGAGAGGGACAGAGTGCAGAGAGAGACAGAGACTCAGAGAGAGGCAGAGTGCAGTGAGAGAAAGAGAGAGTGCAGTGAGAGAGAGACAGAGACTCACAAAGAGAGACATTGCAGAGAGAGAGAGACAGAGACTCACTGAGAGAGGCAGAGTGCAGTGAGAGAGAGAGAGCCTAAATCCTGCCTGGCCCGAGACTATTCTCCTTGTGCCCCCCTGATGGCAGACGGGCCTGCACACAGCACAGCATGAGAACAGAGATGAGTGGAAGGGGCGGAGCCACAGTGGGAGCTAGGACGGAGGAGCAGTCCTAGCGCCCACAGGCAGTTTGTAATAAAGATTATTGATCAGGAGTGGACCACCTTACGAAAATACAGAGCGGCCCCTCGGGCCAATGCCCGAACAAACAGATGGTCAGTCCGGGCCTGCTACCAGTCATGTTAAGGCAAACCACATATGGTGGTCTTAATTAACAATGGCCATATTTTTGATAAACTGGTACCTTCCTGTGTGGTTGCACTCCTTGGTACCACCATATAGATAGACAGGAGAGGCACGTGCCTAGGGCAAACAGTGGTGGTGACGCTAGTCACCTACTGCTAGTTCAGGACCTTGCCTGTGTCTCATTTATCTTCCAGGAGTTGACACTGAGCTGATTTGTGTGCAGTGGCATAACTAGAGTGCACCGGGGCCCCTGCAAAAGGGGAGAGTGCAGTAGAGGGTTTTTTTTTATTAACTATCAAGGAAGCAGACCCCTTAGTCTGGGCCTCCCTGTTCCCTGGGCCCTCTGCGACTGCGGGGTCTGCTTTCTCTATATTTACGCCATTGTTTGTGTGTGTTCGTCACGTGCACGTTCCTGTGTGCACCCCCAGGATGGGGTGGTCAAGGAGGCTGGCTGGGTTGCCTAGGACACTAGGGTTTGATGATTAATAAAATCATTAATAATTATATTAAAACCCATTCTTAAATGTATGCATTGGCACAGATACTAAATTATAAATACAACACTGGGTCTGGGAATGTGCATTGAGCATCCCCATTTTTTAATCCTTCAGACTCCAAATATTAGCTGAGTTAACTTTAAAAACAATTTCCCTTTAAGTTTTTAACAATTAATTACAGATTTTTTTTTTTACCTATAATTTCTCAGATCCCTAGAAAGACACTGTGTTGCAGGAAGCGTTTCGAGCAGATTTATGTCATGCGTTGATGCGTGCAATTACCAGACTATCAAAGGATGCATTATAAATGCCACATTTCCTTTTGACTTATACAGTGGCTCTTGTCTTTTATGAGAACTATAATGTAAAAGCAGATTACATTGACTGTTTGGATTAATAACTTTCATCAGGGCCATCAAATGGAGTGACATATGCACCTACCTTTCTTTATCCTGTATATAAAGTTGATGGAATGTGACATAGCTGCTTGGCAGATTGCTTGGTGTTAAAGGAAAACTATACCCCCAAAATGAATACTTAAGCAACAGATAGTTTATATCAAATTGAATGACATATTAAAGAATCTTACCAAACTGGAATATATATTTACATAAATATTGCCCTTTTACATCTCTTGCCTTGAACCACCATTTCGTGACTCTATCTGTGCTGCCTCAGAGATCACCTGACCAGAAATACTACAATACTAACTGTAACAGGAAGAAGAGAGGAAGCAAAAGCAGAACTCTGTCTGTTAATTGGCTCATGTGACCTTACATGTGGTTTGTATGTGAGCACAGTGAATCTTACGATCCCAGGGGGCGGCCCTTATTTTTTAAAATGGCAATTTTCTATTTATGATTACCCAATGGCACATACTACTAAAAAAGTATATTATTATGATAATGGTTCATTTACATGAAGCAGGGTTTTACACATGAGCTGTTTTACTCAGTATCTTTTAATAGAGACCTACATTGTTTGGGGGGTATAGTTTTCCTTTAACATGATGATTTCTTTTATTTTAGGACATGCTTAAATACGTTTCTAGTGTAAGCACAGTCAATGCTGTTTCTAGACAGCCTTTTAAACTGTCAATTTTTTTTTTATTTCATTACAATAGGAAAGTCATTTACTTAGTCTACATGACAGGGAATTATTTGTATCTTTAAACCTTGGTGTAAAGTTCCTTTAAATTGAGGTCATACCATGAAACATAAAACATTCACATGCAGATCAGTTAAATTATACTCAAGCTTCCATGCTACTTACCTTTCAGAAATGGATGACTGGAGGACCTTCATATTATTTTCCTGTAATATATAAATATCTATACCCTAAAATTACAGTTACATTTAACTATAATGGAAGTATTAAAAATCTGCTTTTCCTTCCATTTAAGTAGGTATATGACTTCTGCATTCTACTTACACTACTTACACTAGCTCCTACTTTGATTCCTCAGTATAAGAATAGGAAGAGAGTAAGGTAAGTTGGTCTCACAGTTTTTCTTATTAGATGCAGGGGTGATGGGTTCTGTATAATGGGCTTGGGTCTCTGCTGCATGTAAAGAAGATTATTCAGGTGAATGAGTTTAGGGGAAGAATGACTGTAGGACAAGAGTAGGCTAATTTATTTCAGAGTTGAGAAGAAAGCAGTTGAGAAGAAGAGAATACTATACAAGACCAAAAACATGATCCTACTGTCAGCTTACACTATGCAAAATATACAGCCAAATCTACTTATTTTATAAGACCAGGTTTCTTTTAAAAAATAGTATCTAAAACTGACCATACACAAGTCACTAAAAACTGAAAACTTGGCCCACAAATGGGGGCCTCACAATGGCCTTCCAAATGGTTTACTGGTGGTAATTAAACCAGGTAACAGACACAGATTTCAAAATTTCATCAGGAGAGGACTGCAGTGTCACATTTACCTAGACCCTAGTTATTATTGAGCTGAAGATCAGTTCTTCCACATAAAATTTATGCAGTACTGTATTTTGTATGTTGCAATTTATACCCCATAGACGTGGGTATCCTACCAACACATGCAAACATTGAATGTAGAACAGCATATTTGAACAATATTATATGCCAGCACGTACGAGATGGCATCCACTATGAACCTCTTAATTACATCATCATTTGAGCTATAATTGTCCCATTGTATAATTGCCTAAAAACTCTTATCATGGGGAATACATGATACTTAATTAGCTGAAAAAGGGGATTAAAATCATCAAATGTCTATAACACCTTAAATTTCTAACTGGGCAAAAGGAAAGGAAAACAAAGTCACTAGAGAGCCTGCAAGTGGTTTGCTAGACCAATTCAAAACATGTGCTGTATCTCATCCCCCATTTGCATTCTTGTAGATGATGTTCAGGTTTTGCCTCTCTTAGGAAGCCTGCTACCTAAGCCTTCCGTTTCTTTTATATCAAGATCAACTGAAGAACCAGATGGTAAAGCAATGTAATTCTAGGCACCCCTTCAATATGTTTAATGCAAGTTCTGTTTGGGGGGGGTCAAGGATGTCTTTGACACAGGTATGGAATCTCATACCCAGAAATCTTCAAATTACAAGAAAGCCATCCCGTCAAAGTCCAATTTAATGCACACAGATCAGTCTGTGGGTACAGAACACAATTTGGTGTATGTGGAACAGATCAGAAAAACAGGAACACCCCACTTCTCTTGTTGTTTACATGTAGAATAACCAAATTCAGTCTTGAGAGGAAGAGGTACTGACATCTTATTTTTATGGACCAAGGAATATTCTATGGGAACACCCATATACTACACTGCATTTCATGATAGAAACCTTTGAATGATGTATGGCCCATATAACATAGTAACATAGAAAAAAAAAAGACATGCATAGTTACATAGTTACATAGTTAAATTGGGTTGAAAAAAGACAAAGTCCATCAAGTTCAACCCCTCCAAATGAAAACCCATCATCCATACACACACCCCTCCCTACTTTTAATTAAAATTCTATATACCCATACCTATACTAACTATAGAGTTTAGTATCACAATAGCCTTGGATATTATGTCTGTCCAAAAAATCATCCAAGCCATTCTTAAAGGCATTAACTGAATCAGCCATCACAACATCACCCGGCAGTGCATTCCACAACCTCACTGTCCTGACTGTGAAGGACCCCCTACGTTGCTTCAAATGAAAGTTCTTTTCTTCTAGTCTGAAGGGGTGGCCTCTGGTACGGTGATCCACTTTATGGGTAAAAAGGTCCCCTGCCATTTGTCTATAATGTCCTCTAATGTACTTGTAAAGTGTAATCATGTCCCCTCGCAAGCGCCTTTTTTCCAGAGAAAACAACCCCAACCTTGACAGTCTACCCTCATAATTTAAGTCTTCCGTCCCTCTAACCAATTTAGTTGCACGTCTCTGCACTCTCTCCAGCTCATTTATATCCCTCTTAAGGACTGGAGTCCAAAACTGAACTGCATACTCCAGATGAGGCCTCACCAAGGACCTATAAAGAGGCATAATTATGTTTTCATCCCTTGAGTTAATGCCCTTTTTTATGCAAGACAGAACTTTATTTGCTTTAGTAGTCACAGAATGACACTGCCCAGAATTAGACAACGTGTTATCTACAAAGACCCCTAGATCCTTTTCATTTAAGGAAACTCCCAACACACTGCCATTTAGTGTATAACTTGCATTTATATTATTTTTGCCAAAGTGCATAACCTTGCATTTATCAACGTTGAACCTCATTTTCCAGTTTTCTGCCCAGTTTTCCAGTTTAGACAAATCACTCTGCAAAGTGGCAGCATCCTGCATGGAACCTATAGTTCTGTACAATTTAGTATCATCTGCAAAAATAGAAACAGTACTTTCAATGCCCACCTCCAGGTCATTAATAAACAAGTTGAAAAGCAAGGGACCTAGTACAGAGCCCTGCAGTACTCCACTAACAACACTGGTCCAATTAGAAAATGTTCCATTTACCACCACTCTTTGTAGTCTATCTTTTAGCCAGTTCTCTATCCAGGTACAAATACTATGTTCCAGGCCAACATTCCTTAATTTAACCAGTAACCTTTTGTGTGGCACTGTATCAAATGCTTTAGCAAAGTCTAAGTAAATCACATCCACTGCCATCCCAGAATCGAGGTCTCTACTTACATTCTCGTAAAAAGAAATTAAGTTAGTCTGGCAAGATCTATTACGCATAAAACCATGCTGGCACAAACTCATAGTATTATGATTTGCTATGAAGTCCAGTATCTTATCCTTTATTAACCCTTCGAAAAGCTTTCCTAATACTGACGTCAGACTAACTGGCCTATAGTTTTGAGGCTGAGAACGGGATCCTTTTTTGAATAGAGGCACCACATTAGCAATTCGCCAGTCTCTCGGCACCCTTTAAATTCAACCAAGTCAATATATTCCTGCTTAACTGCTGGCTAATCCAGAGGCAGGTGAAAACCCTATTGAAAGCCTCTCCAATTTGCCTCAGAGGAGGAAACATTTCCTTCCTGACAATATTGCAGTTGGACAAGACCCTGAACTTGTAGCCAGCCAACCCCTTCTTAAATCTATCTAATGTATCAGCCAGTACAACTTATTCAGGGACAGAATTCCACATCTTCACAGCTCTCACTGTAAAAAACCTTTTTTTTTTTTAAAACCCTTTATTTAGCCAGAACCTCCTGTTTTGTCAGCTAGATGGACTTACTGGTAAATAAAGCATTAAAGATATTATTATATGATCCCCTTATATATTTATACATAGTTATCATATCACCCCTCAATCGCCTCTTCTCCAGTGTGAACAACCCCAACTTTGCCAGTCTTTCCTCATTACTAAGCTTTTCCATACCTTTTACCAGCTTAGTTGCCCTTCTCTAGACCCTCTCTAATTCAATAATTTCCCCTTTGAGCGCTGGAGACCAAAACTGTACGGCATATTCTAGATGGAGCCTTACCAGTGCTCTATACAGTGGAAGAATGCCCCTTTTAATACAGCTCAGGGCTTTATTTGCCCTTGATGCTACTGACTGGCATTGCTTGCTACTGCCCTAGTGCAGTCCCATTAAGGGTATAAGTGGCTTGGATATTTTTACATCCCAAAATCCCAAAAGATCAACAGGGATATCTTCCATCTAGCTGCACTTTGGGATCTGAAATGTCTGTGCTCATATAAAAATCTAATGTTTCCAGGGAATCCTAGCTGAGCTAGCAGTCTCAATCTCCAGCCACATATTGTGACACATAAGGATGAATTCATTGTCAGCCTTAAACAGAAAACTCTCTTCTCTGAAGAATCTTTGTCAAACATACTGCTCATCAAGAACAGTTCAGTCGTCCTTTCCGACATTCTGGTGAACAGATGTTTGAGTGGGCTTCTGTTGTGAGAGAATACTTGGTACTGTATTACAGAACATACCAAGTCTTTCAGGGTAAGAAACCCAAATGTGTTTTACTAGCATTAATTGAGTGCTGTCACTAGGCAGGGGCAACAGCTTTTTATGAATCACTGCAATCTGGAAGTATAAAAAATAGTCCAATGGCAAGGAAAATGAAGGTAATACATTATGTGAAGAGTACTGGGTCTATTTCAATTTAGGGAACCTTTTTTTTTAATATGTGCCCATGTTGTATATTATAGACCTTGGAATATTATTATTTAACTTGTTTGCTTTAACAACAGGAAATGAAGAACTATTGAAGATGCCTTAAGAAGGTAGCCTTTGTTACATATGAAATGCTGCACTTGTTGTCATGTATATTGTGTAGTCTTAGAATTCCTCTTTTGTAAAAGAACAGTTAAAGGAACAGTAATACCAACAAATGAAAGTATTTTAAAGGAATGACAATATAATGTACTGTTGCCCTGCACTGATAAAACTGGGGTTTTTGCTTCAGATAGATTATTACAGTTTGTATAAAAAAGTTGTTTATGGAGGCAGCCATTCAAGCACAGGATACACAGTAGATAACAGATAAGTTCTAAAAAATTCTATTGCATACAAAATAGCTTATCTGTTATGTGCTGTGTATCCTGTGCCTTTTCTCCCTTTTCAGCTTTGAATGGCTGCCCCCATGGCTACACAGCAGCTTGTTTAAATGAACAATAGTAGTCTTTCTGAAGCAAAAACACCAGGGCAGGGCTACATTGTAATTCCTTTAAAACACTTTTATATGAACTATACTGTATATTACAGTGCTGCCCAATATGTTGGCAATCTATAAATACATGTTGATAACTATAGTAGACTTTCTGAAACAAACACACTAGTTTTATCTGTGCAGCGCAACAGTACATTATATTTTCATTACTTTCATTTTTTGGTGTTACTGTTCCTTTAACTAGAGCAAGAACCCACAATAAATATAACTGGGCTTATCATTTTATATACTTTATAAAGTGGTCAGTGGCCTCTAACAAGGGTTTTTCTTTCTTTCTTCTTTATATTATATATATATGTATATATATATATATATATATATATATATATATATATATATATATATATATATATATATTGTGTGTATTTGTGTTTGTAGTTTGGCTTGCACTGTCATCACGTCTAAGAGCCGAAACACTGAGAATAAATATAATTTTTTTTCACAAAACCTATGAGTGCGGATCCCTTACTGTTTATGAAAAAAAAACATAACTTGGGTTTTTTGAAAAGTAAACATAATTTCAAGCAACTTTGCAATATACATCAATTAAAAAATATGCAGGATTTTCATGATTTGTAATGGTTTCTGACAGTTCCCTAAGCCTAACCCCCTGCTCTTCTGCTGATCTTTCTGACTACTTTGCTGAGCTGGCTGACTACTGTTAATTTGTATCAACAGTCAGCTGTCCTTAGCCTGCATCCTCCAAACCTCACAATTCCCTGCACACGTGATTTCAATAAGGAATCAGGCTGCTGACAGGTTTAAAGCAACTTAAAGCAAACAAATCATCTGAAAAGGATAAGTATTTCTTAACTGCTTTTTTATATTAAGGTTTATATTTAACTACTGTGGTTTAATTTTTTTTTTAAAAGGTTTTTTTTTTTCTGTCTTGGGTGCTAAACAGCAAAGTTTGGTGTGCTAGTGTGCTTACAGCAAGTTTGTCACAACCTGCTTTACTTTGCAGTTTTCCCTCCGTTTGAGGGGGTGGGGTTTGATTAGTTGCACCTGAACAGACTGTATAAATAGAACCCCTGGCACTCCAGTGAGTCTGTTTGAATCAGGCTGCTGACAGGTTTAAAGCAACTTAAAGCAAACAAATCATCTGAAAAGGATAGGTATTTCTTAACTGCTTTTTTATATTAAGGTTTATATTTAACTACTGTGGTTTAATTTTTTTTTTAAAAGGTTTTTTTTTTTCTGTCTTGGGTGCTAAACAGCAAAGCTTGGTGTGCTAGTGTGCTTACAGCAAGTTTGTCACAACCTGCTTTACTTTGCAGTTTTCCCTCCGTTTGAGGGGGTGGGGTTTGATTAGTTGCACCTGAACAGACTGTATAAATAGAACCCCTGGGACTCCAGTGGAGCTTGCTCTAGTGTTAGCTTCTCTTAAGTGTTTGCTCGTTAAGTGGGGGTTCTGTAAGTGGAGTTACAAACACCGGAGTTAAGTGGGGGATCTGTAAGTGGAGTTATAAACACCGGAGTTAAGTGGCGGTTCTGTAAGTGGAGTTACAAACACCGGAGTTGAAAACTAAAGGAGGTTCAAACTAGGTCAAAAGTTTTGTTCTAAACCCTCATTTTTATTTTATATATTTATTTATATTTTTTCCTGTTTTGATCTGTAACTGGGATAATGAGTGCTAGCAAGATTGAAGGTCTGACTCAGTGCACAGTCTGCCATATGTATGCAGATTTGGAACAAGAGATCCAAAATGCTTACCTCTGTGGTGGTTGTGAGCAAATTGCCACTTTGGAGGCTCAAGTTAGAGCACTAGAGCAACAAATTGCAACACTGCGGTCGATTGACAATCTTGAAAGGAGTCTTTTGCTCACTGAGCAGGACCTAGCGGGGTCAGATAGTTTGGGGGGAACAGAACAGCAGCAGGATGTTGAGGCAGCTAGCTGGGTGACAGTTAGAAAATCTAAGGTGGGCAAAAGGAAAATGGAGGCTGATCCGGAGATTATACATCGCAACAAATTTGCCAGATTGTGTGAAGATGATGGGAGTATGAACTCTGGATTGGCAATTCTAGATGGGGCTGATCTCTCTAACAGCCGGGAGACCAGTTTCTCTAGTAGTGGTGGGGGGGAGAGTAGAGTCAGGCCTAAGCAGATTGTGGTTGTAGGGGACTCAATTATTAGGAAAGTGGATAGGGTAATTTGTCGTCCGGATCACTACAACCGAACAGTTTGCTGTCTACCTGGTGCCAGGGTTCGGCATGTGGTTGATCGGATAGACAAATTATTGGGTGGGGCTGGGCACGACCCAGCTGTCTTAGTACATATCGGTACTAATGACAAAATAAATGGTAGATGGAAGACCTTAAAGAATGATTTCAGGGATCTAGGCTCTAAGATCAAGGAAAGGTCTTCCAATGTAATCTTTTCTGAAATTTTGCCTGTGCCACGTGCAAGTTTAGGAAAACAGCGGGAGCTTAGGGAGCTTAATGCGTGGCTAAAGTCTTGGTGCAGGAAGGAAGGGTTTGGGTTCATAGAGCACTGGGCTGACTTTTCGTTGGGGTACAACTTATACAGCCGTGACGGTTTGCACCTCAATGGAAGGGGGTCCGCGGTGCTAGGGGAAAGAATGGCTAAGAGGTTGGAGGAGTGTTTAAACTAGGCAAGGGGGGGGTGGGTGAGAGAAAGGATTATGGGGAAGCTAGTGTAGACGGGGCAGTGGGGTTAGTAAGGGGTCATGGGGGAGGAGTGAGGGGGGCATACAGTTTACCAGCTAAGGAGGTCCCTCTGTTACAAGGAAAACAGAATAATACTAACTTAACGTATAATTCTTTACCAAGTAATGCACATTTCAAAAGTAAAAGTAATAACCTCCGCTGTATGCTGGCAAATGCACGGAGTTTGTCAGGTAAAATGGGAGACCTAGAATTAATTGCATGCTCTAAAAATTATGATATAATTGGTATCACTGAGACCTGGTGGGATGAAACATGTGACTGGATTGTGAATTTAAATGGTTACACCCTTTTTAGGAGGGATAGAGGGATTAAAAAGGGTGGAGGAGTGTGTTTGTATGTAAAGCCTGAATTAAAGCCATGCGCTAAAGAAATAAAAATAGCTGGCACTGGTGAGGGTGTAGAATCACTCTGGGTAGAGATTTCGACTGGGCAAAAGGTATCAAAAAGAATTATCATTGGTGTATGCTATAAACCACCTCGTATAAGTGTCGAGTATGAAGCCCAGTGTGGGTGAGCATTTAGGGAATAGTGATCATAACATGGTCTCCTTTGAGATTCTGTTGCAGAAGCAATTCTATAAGGGAGTAACTAAAACACTAAATTTCAGACGTGCAAACTTTGACAGTATAAGGGCATCTCTGCAACATATTAAGTGGGAAATGCTTTTCACAGGGTTAAACACAGAACAAAAATGGGAAGTCTTTAAAATGCTGCTTAATAAATATACTTGTCAGTATATTCCACTTGTAAGTAAGGAACGTCGTTGCAAAGCAAAACCTTTTTGGTTCAATAGAAGCGTTGGTGTTGAGGTGTTGAGGTGGGTAAGAAAAGACGTGCTTTTAAGGCTTTCAAGTTAGCTGGTACAGCCGAAACATTTATAAGGTACAAGGGGGCCAATAAATCATGCAAAGAAGCTATAAGGCAAGCTAAAATTGCTATAGAAAAGGATATTGCAGCAAGCAGTAAAAAAAATCCAAAATTATTTTTTAAATATGTCAATAGTAAAAAAATGAAGCAGGAAGGGGTGGGACCCTTACTATCAGAGGGGGGTCAGCTGGTTGATGAAAACAAAATAAAAGCGCAGATTCTGAACTCGTATTTTTCATCTGTGTACACAAATGAAGAACCAGTAAGTGAAGGTTTCCTTCTTAACACTCCCAATTCTAGTAATACAACTAATGATGCATGGTTCACACATGAAGAAATTCAAAAGAGACTTGAACATGTTAAGATTAACAAAGGTCCAGGGCCAGATGGTATTCATCCCAGGGTAATTAGCGAGCTTAGCTCTGTGATTGCCAAACCTCTTTACTTAATTTTTCAGGATTCATTGAGATCTGGCATTGTGCCGAGAGACTGGCGAATTGCTAATGTGGTGCCTCTATTCAAAAAAGGATCCCGTTCTCAGCCTCAAAACTATAGGCCAGTTAGTCTGACGTCAGTATTAGGAAAGCTTTTCGAAGGGTTAATAAAGGATAAGATACTGGACTTCATAGCAAATCATAATACTATGAGTTTGTGCCAGCATGGTTTTATGCGTAATAGATCTTGCCAGACTAACTTAATTTCTTTTTACGAGAATGTAAGTAGAGACCTCGATTCTGGGATGGCAGTGGATGTGATTTACTTAGACTTTGCTAAAGCATTTGATACAGTGCCACACAAAAGGTTACTGGTTAAATTAAGGAATGTTGGCCTGGAACATAGTATTTGTACCTGGATAGAGAACTGGCTAAAAGATAGACTACAAAGAGTGGTGGTAAATGGAACATTTTCTAATTGGACCAGTGTTGTTAGTGGAGTACCGCAGGGCTCTGTACTAGGTCCCTTGCTTTTCAACTTGTTTATTAATGACCTGGAGGTGGGCATTGAAAGTACTGTTTCTATTTTTGCAGATGATACTAAATTGTACAGAACTATAGGTTCCATGCAGGATGCTGCCACTTTGCAAAGTGATCTGTCTAAACTGGAAAACTGGGCAGCAAACTGGAAAATGAGGTTCAACGTTGATAAATGCAAGGTTATGCACTTTGACAAAAATAATATAAATGCAAGTTATACACTAAATGGCAGTGTGTTGGGAGTTTCCTTAAATGAAAAGGATCTAGGGGTCTTTGTAGATAACACGTTGTCTAATTCTGGGCAGTGTCATTCTGTGACTACTAAAGCAAATAAAGTTCTGTCTTGCATAAAAAAGGGCATTAACTCAAGGGATGAAAACATAATTATGCCTCTTTATAGGTCCTTGGTGAGGCCTCATCTGGAGTATGCAGTTCAGTTTTGGACTCCAGTCCTTAAGACTGGTTAGAGGGACGGAAGACTTAAATTATGAGGGTAGACTGTCAAGGTTGGGGTTGTTTTCTCTGGAAAAAAGGCGCTTGCGAGGGGACATGATTACACTTTACAAGTACATTAGAGGACATTATAGACAAATGGCAGGGGACCTTTTTACCCATAAAGTGGATCACCGTACCAGAGGCCACCCCTTTAGACTAGAAGAAAAGAACTTTCATTTGAAGCAACGTAGGGGGTTCTTCACAGTCAGAACAGTGAGGTTGTGGAATGCACTGCCGGGTGATGTTGTGATGGCTGATTCAGTTAATGCCTTTAAGAATGGCTTGGATGATTTTTTGGACAGACATAATATCCAAGGCTATTGTGATACTAAACTCTATAGTTAGTATAGATATGGGTATATAGAATTTTAATTAAAAGTAGGGAGGGGTGTGTGTATGGATGATGGGTTTTCATTTGGAGGGGTTGAACTTGATGGACTTTGTCTTTTTTCAACCCAATTTAACTATGTAATTTAACTATGTAAATGAACATCACAGTGCAATGCATTGTGGGTAATGTAGTTCCTGCATGCTGTCTGTAAGCTGTGGAGAAGTTGTTACAATTTGTAACATCAGTGTTTAGGCCCTTTTTCCCTGCCAGTGTTTAGTCCTCCTTCCCTGCCAGGATTTGAAATGATGCAGAAAGAGAAGAACTGTCAACCAGCTGGATTTCAGCATAGAAATTTACATTTTTTCATACTTTTCAAAGAAACAGTTAACTGTGATGGGTATATTAGGGGTTTCTGTGTTATATAAGCCTCTTTATCACATTTTGGTTTGGAACCCGGAGTTCCCCTTTAACAATTATTCATCAGCAGTATTGTGTTTATTTGTATTTCTATATATGTTATCCATTTAGATTATTAAAAAAAAAACAGTTTAACAAATTATTAGCAAAAAATGTTATTGATCTGATTATGGTTTTGGTTAGGGATTCACTGAATCCATGATTTGGTTTGGGATTCGGCCAGGATTCGTCCTTTTTGAGCAGGATCCGGATTCGGCCGAATCCTTCTGCCAGGCCGAACCGAATCCGAACCCTAATTTGCATATTCAAATTAGGGGCGGGAGAGAAATTGCGTGACTTTTCAGTCAGAAAACAAGGAAGTAAAAAATGTTTTTCCCTTCCCACCCCTAATTTGCATATGCAAATTAGGGGGCGGATTCGGTTCGGTATTCAGCCTAATCCAAAATAGTGAATTCAGTGCATCCCTAGTTTTGGTATAATATAACAGTATGAATCTTTACAAAGTGCAGCAAAAAGCACAGGTAGTTGTGTATCACATAGGGCTGAATACTATGCTCATGAAAAAAGTGTAGTGTCCTAGAAAAATGACCATCAAACTATTAACTTTAAAAAAAAACTGCTTATTTTATTTCCATTATAAATGACTGTGAGGCCAACATATGAATAGTGGCAAATAATATTTGTAAATGAATACCACCAGTGTGCATAAGCGCACCAGGTACTGCTTGGGGAAGGTCACTTAGCTTTTGTAGAGCGACTACATTTTCAATATAACATTCAACAAAAGTGATAGCAAAAGAAACCCTTGTTTCTTTAGATTGAATATGATTCATAAAGAGAGCTGCATTTGGACAAAGCAACTCAGCAGCATGTGAATTTACAGGCATAAAGGGAATGGAAATTCTGCAACCTCCTCGACAGCAGGAACGCAGTGAACTCTATTTTGTGGCTGTCATACTCCAGCGCAGCGTGCTTGTGAAAATCTTCAATTCTTTCATTCAGTTGGACATCAAAAAGTTCATTTTTTAGCTGCGGCAAAGCAATATAATCCAGGAGAAACTTCCCATAAGACTCTTTCTGTTGCAGAAGAGTTGGTCTTGAAACATAAGAATTTTTTTTTTTTTTTTACCATTTTCAAGATGTAGTCTCACCAGGAAGCTTTTGTATGTCTAATATGCTATGAAATCACATGCAAATGCAAAATAAACAGACCTTTGCAGATCTGAGATCATAAGAGTATTGGGCACATTCAAAGGTCTCATTTTACATCACAGAAAGCAGGACTGAAGTGCCTTAATAATACAGGTATGGGACCTGTTATCCACAATACTTGGGACTTTCTGTATAAGAGATCTTTTCATAATTTGGATCTCCATACCTTAAAGTGGACCTGTCACCCAGACATAAAAATCTGTTTAATAAAAGTCCTTTTTTTTTTATTAAAGCATTCATAGCTGTTGTAAGCTCATTTAAAAATCTCAGCTGTCAATAAAATATTGTCTGCCCCTCCTCTATGCCTGAGGCAGACAATTACTTTCACTTTTCATTCAGCACTTCCTACATGTCACTGCTCTCCCCACATTCCCCCAGTTCTCTTAACCATTTAATTGTGTAGCCAGCAGAGCTGGGCCACGCTGGCCAGGCGCCCTAGGCAAGCTGGCCAGTCACGGCACTGGCTTAGCGCGCGCATGCGCGAATGGCCGCTCTTGTGTGCATGCGCGAATTACCGCTCTCACGTGTGCATGCACAAATTGCGGCTCACGTGCGCATGCGCTGATTAGAGTTCTTACGCATGCGCACAAGCGCAAAAATGCTGAAATACCACAGATAGTCGGGCAGAGAATGGAACCGGACTAGAGGTAGATGACAGAGTCGGTACGAACCTGGCACCCCCCCCAGCTTTGCGCCCTAGGCATGTGCCTACTCTGCCTACCCCTAGTTCCGGCCCTGGTAACCAGGGCATGGGGATGGACATCGGGTCCCCCATTCTGGTGCACAAACAAGATTCTGAGATGATGCAAGGCTTGTCTTAATAACAGTGTCCACAAAATGGCTCCTGCCTGCTTGTTATAATTATGAATTCCCAGACAGAAGGAAACAAGATTCGAATAATTTATATATTGTAATCAGAGTTCCTTTTACTTGACTAACTTGATAAAATACGATTTGGAATAATTTTTTTGGGTGATGGGTCCCTTTTAAGTCTACTAAAAAAAAAATAAACATTAATTAAAGCCATTAGGATTATTTTGCCTCCATTAAGAATTAATTATACCTTAGTTTGGATCAAGTGCAAAGCACTGATTTATTATTATTACAGAGAAAAGGGAAATTATTTTTAAAAATTTGGATAATTTGGGAAAAAAGGAGTCTATAGGAGATCACCTTACCGTAATTCTGAGCTTTCTGGATAACAGGTTTCCCGATAGTTGATCCCATATCTGTATAGCAAAGGCATACAGGAAATCTGTATTTCTGTAGCTGAAATCATCATGTGTAAAATTGTAGTATAAAAACAATAATACCTGCATGTGAACTGGTATGGTTCAGTCTAAAAAAAACACAAACGCATAATCATATAAAAATACAGGTATAGGAGCTGTTATCCACAATGCTCAGGACCTAGGGTTTTCCAGATAAGGGGTCTTTCCCTAATTTGGATCTCAATAACTTGAGTCTGCTAAACAATCGTTTAGATATTTGTAGGATAACAGGATTATTTTGGATCCAATAAGGATGCATTTTACAGTATCTTGGCTGTGATCACACATATAGTTACATAGTTAATTACATAGTTAAATGGAGTTGAAAAAAGACAAAGTCCATCAAGTTCAACCCCTCCAAATGAAAACCCAGCATCCATACATACACCCATCCCTACTTTTAATTAAATTCTATATACCCATATCTATACTAACTATAGAGCTTAGTATCATAATAGCCTTTGATATTATGTCTGTCCAAAAAATCATCCAAGCCATTCTTAAAGGCATTAACTGAATCAGCATCACAACATCACCCGGCAGTGCATTCCACAACCTCACTGTCCTGACTGTGAAGAACCCCCTACGTTGCTTCAAATGAAATTTATTTTCTTCTAGTCTGAAGGGGTGGCCTCTGGTACGGTGATCCTTATACAATGTACTGTTTAATTATTACAGTAAAAAAGCAAGGTTTAAAATCTGAATTATTTGATTAAAATGGATGGAGATGGCCATGCTATAATTCAGTGCTTTCTGGATAATAGGTGGGACATTCACTAAGAATCGTAGTTGCGTTGGCGTCCGCTTCACCGCGCTTCGCCGCACTTCGCAGCACTTCACCAGGCGTATTTTCGCCAACACTCCGCAAATTCACTAAAATCTAAAGTTGCGCTCAGGGGTAGCGTAAGGTTGCAAAGTTGCACTAGCGCTGATTCGACAAGCGAAGTTACGGTAGCGATGGTTTATTTGCATACGGCACCAAATTCAAATTTCAATGGAAGTATTCGTAGCATCACTACACAAGACTGGGAAACCTTCAAAACATCAAATAAAATTTTTATTTTGCCCTACACATGTGCCCACTGTATAGTTAAGTTGCCATGAGTTAGGAAATGTAGGGGGGAAGGAGGGGAGCCCCAAAAATGTTTTCAATCGTTTTCAGCCTATCACCCATAATAAAGAAAAATGCCAGCATTTTTTGGGACTTAGAAAAAATGTTAACTTTTTTTGAAGCAATCCCTATCTACTCTATTGCGCTTCGCCTGGTCTGAGATGGCGAAGGAAGTCTAGCCTAAAAGGTAGCGTTCAGAACAATGCGCGCGTTAGTGAATTTGCGTAGTTATGTCCGTTGCGCAAATTCGCCAGGCGTAAGGGTGCAAAGTAACACTAGCAAAGTTACGCCAGCGTCCGTAAGTGAATTTGCGTAGTAACGAAAATGCCCAACGCTAGCTAATTCACGCTAGTGTTAGGCGCCCCTAGGTTTCCAGATAATGGATCCAATACCAAAGCATGGGGATAATAAAAAAAATCTATTGATAACATCCTCACTATCCCTACTTTTCATTCTAAGGGCTTCATACTTGCCTCATTCAAGTAAGAATAAATGATCTTAAAGTTTAAGCTCTAAATCTAAATATATAGGCATTGCACAGATATGGCCTTTGTATAGGATTTATGATAAATATAAATAACATCACTCACTGTTAATAATAATGATAATATAAACATATAGCCACCAACACTTTTTTTTTTTTGTAAAGTTTCATCCCTTAACAGAATGAGATATGAGAAATATACTTAAAACCATCTGCTGGCCCATTGGTACTGAGATAGTTAAGCTGCAGGGAGATGCTATCTGTCAAAATCTAAGTCGCTATACTAAAGGGGCATATTAATCACCTAAACCACTTCTGCAAAAGCAGCAATAACACCTCCAGCATACTAAATAATGAAATAAAGTAAGCTGGATTCATAAGAATATAAAATAAGGCATGTTTGTGTATTTAGCAAAAGCGGAGCCTGACTTATACACCTTGAATTTCTAATGCAGTTCTCAACATAATTGTGTCACATAACTTGACAGGCCAATACCCGGGATGTGACTAAAGCCAAAGAGGAGTCTGCATGCTGCCACAAATGGTGCTCGGAGATCCTGATGAATTCAAGTTCGAGTCGATCTTCTCCCCAAGGAAAACACTATTATCTACTCACTATTCTGCACACAAGTCTAGGAGAAGCTGCACAACTGTCAGAGCTGAATCATTTACTTTGAAGAATTCAAGTCTAATTTAATATCGGCTGTTGCATCACCAAGACAGATAGAGTTGAAGCCAGATATTGGCTTGACATGTCACAGGGATGCCTCTGTTGATAAACACCTAGAAGACTGACCATTGCACATCTGCAAAGAGTGAAAAATTATCTGGATTAACATAACAAGGTACATATCCAACCACCCCAAAACACAAAGTGGCCTTTAGAGGGCAGGAGAAGCCTGTGGATGAAAAGTAAATCCAACAGTCAACACCTAAATCAACTCTGGGGCATTTTAACCTCATTTATGGTGATACTGATACACATGATACAGTTATGTAAGGATGAGTTTCACAACATCCATGTATTTCTTTGTCACTCTATGCACCGAGGAACATATTACATATTTAAAAGACTTAAAAGCATTCCTATCTAGAAAACCGTTACCGGCTTGATGCTCAAAAAAAAAACAAACAAAATTAAATTTCCCAAACAAAAATACACAAACACTGTACTTTAAAATAGTTTTATACCTTAACACAATCAGAATTACTTAATTATAAAATTAAAAAAAGCCACACACTTTCTATACAAGGTGAAGTACACTTTAAAGAAATGTAACTTTACAGTCATAATCTTTAGCGAATGGCTCATTTGGATAATAAAAAAAAAACACATTGGTGAATGCATATTTAGCTTACATTTAGGGGCATATTTATCAAGGGTCAAATAGGTCCATTTTTGATCGAGTAGGTCCGTATTTGCCCGAATTCGAATTGTACAAATCGAAGGAATAGCTCATTTGATTGAATTTGTATTGAAGTTTTCCCCCAAAAATACTTAGATTTTTCAGAGTCCACCAATTGACTCTAAATAGTCTACTTCTGGACACTGCTGCAAAATTTCATGGACACATTCTGTGCTGCCATGATTACAGGCTTTGTCCGGCCGGCATGATCTGAGTTATAAATTTGCAACTTTAAAAAAAAAAGTTTAATACAAGCAGGCAGCACTACAGTGAAAATATAATTATGAACTTAAAATGTAATGCAACTTTACTATAACAAAGCCAACATCGGCAAAATGAGCAACTGCTCTTCCCCAATCCCACCCCAGAGAAACACTATATATATATATTTATATATTGAACAAAACAAATTAACCCAGCACTCCTATTATATAGTTTTTAGGAAGAAACTCATTGAAAAGAAAATGTCTGTATTTAGTAAAAAGAGACAATTTTAGTTACATGGTTTGTACCAAGTATGCATAAGTGTGCCCCGCCAAGGCAGTGTCCATGCATCAGTCCTAATTAAAAATGAAAAGAGTATTTTTTTATTGTCTCTTTTTACTAATTATTTTTTTTTCCACCTGTAGTGCAATTAATGATAATACTTGTGTAACGTTATTTCACATTTTTCTTAAAACTGCTCTTCTCTTATAGTCTTCTATAGCATGACATCTTCATAAAAGTTTCAATGGCACTGCACTCATTGTCTAGAGTTCTTTTTTTAAAGTGACTATACGAATTGCCACCTATATGCTCACTTATTTTGAAAAAGTAACCTCTTATTCTGCCTTCCCACAAATATCTGCATCCTACGACTTCATTTTCCTTTATGCTCACTCACTCTGATTCTTTCGTGCCTCTTTAGATTTTGGATTTTAGGCAAGCAGGGGTATCTTTGTCTCAAATTGGTCTGTATTTGTAGGTACAGATATGGGACCTGCTATCCAGAATGCTAGGGACCTGGGGTTATCCAGATAACAGATCTTTCCATAGATTTTTAGTCAACTAAAAATATTTAAACATTAATTAAACCCAAATAGGATGGTTTCGCCTCCAATAAGGATAAATTATTTCTTAGCTGGGATCAAGTATAAGGTACTGTTTCATTATTACATATGTTTCAATTATTTGATTAAAATGGAGTCTATGGGAAATGGCCATCCCATAATTATAATTTCTTGATAATGGGTTTCTGGATAACTGATCTCATACCTGTACTTTCAAACTAGTCTGTATAGTAGATTATGCAACAAGACCAAGAAACGCTTATAGCATTTTGTGTTTACATATACAGTATAACTGGAATTAGCATAATGATTTGTGATGATAACGTTCCCTGGATCATTATGACTATGAAGATTTTCATTCATCCAGGTCATAGTATAACTAGTATAGGTCAATCTAAAAACAACTGGACTTGCTGAGTAATCAATGAAGATGTTTCACTACTCATCCGAGCAGCTTCTTCAGTTCAACTGACTGGTGTGGGAAGTTCTCGGCATAGAAACTCTTCCACTAATCCATTTACAATGGCACATTGTAACTCTTCAAAGAAGTGACATCTGAAGAAACTCACAGGGGCTCATTTATTAACGCAGCGCAGTGCTAAAAAGAGCGCAGTGGCCTGACATTTGCCCAGCGCATGCGAGTATTTAATAATGTAGCGCACGATACCTTAACAGTGCGATTTTGTGCGCTAATGTAGGTGCGACTTGTGAAACTGTGTGAAACTGCGTATCAGCTGTCGCAGTGCTTATAATAAGTTGTGCGCACAGGAAGATACCGCAAAGGTAAGGATTAGTTGTGCTCATGTATGAATGCGCTGCTTTAATTAGTTGCGTCACATATTGCGCATATTGCGTTCACTTAGACGCATCTGCATTTGTTTCTGTGCTAATATTTGTTTGGTTGCAAAGGTGTTTAGCCTACCTGATACCCTTAAAGGAACCTTGGTCAATATAAACATGTTGGGTGGAAGGCGTGGTTAATATGCACTTTACAGGGGTTGTTCATCTTTGAGTAAACTTTGAGTTAACAAACATCCCCACCAACAGCAGCACCATTGTATTTGCCAGAACCCAGTTTAGCAGTGTGGCTCTGCTAGCGCAGCTGGGCAGGAATGCGCATTTTGAAGAGCGTTACTATTACGCCACAAAGAGGCAGTCGTAAAAATTGTGGTGCTGTTGACCGGGTGCAGTTTTGCACATATACAGACGCAAATCTGCGACGGCCGCAGTGCAAGCGCATTGTAGCCACGCCCACAGCCACGCCCCTAACAACCACGGCATCGTTTGCGACATAAATGCCCAATCTTTTGCGCAATGCGCATAAACAAAACCATCGCAAAAGCTCTGTGTTATGCGCAATATCACGCAAATATATTAGCGATCACACTCGTGATGTCGCAGACAATCTTTTGCGTCCACTTATGCGCTGCGCTGCGTTAATAAATGAGCCCCACAGAGTTGTTGATTCTGTGTAGTTGTGATAGGATTATCCAATGTGTCATGCAACTCCTAGATACAGGTTTTACTTGTGAGAGTTGCATGAATGGATGTGTGAAGTGTTCTGAATCCGCCGGGGTACAGATGTTAGAACAGCATTGTATGTAGCAGACAGGTGGTGTCGAAGGCCCCCACCTCTGTTCAGAGATGGTCTCTCCACCTTTCTACACTTAAAAGACAAGGGACACTCCTTTGAAGACAGCAAGGTCCAAATCTTGGATAAAGAAGACCGCTAGTTTGAAGGAGGCGTGAAAGAGGCAATTCATGTCAAGGTGGAGAGACCATCTCTGAACAGAGGTGGGGGCCTTCGACACCACCTGTCTGCTACATACAATGCTGTTCTAACATCTGTACCCCGGCGGATTCAGAACACTTGACACATCCATTCATGCAACTCTCACAAGTAAAACCTGTATCTAGGAGTTGCATGACACATTGGATAATCCTATCACAACTACACAGAATCAACATCTCTGTGAGTTTCTTCAGATGTCACCTCTTTGAAGAGTTACAATGTGCCATTGTAAATGGATTAGTGGAAGAGTTTCTATGCTGAGAACTTCCCACACCAGTGAGTTGAACTGAAGAAGCTGCTCGGATGAGTAGTGAAACGTCTTCATTGATTACTCAGCAAGTCCAGTTGTTTTTAGATTGACCTATACTAGATACCCTGGATCATTACTTCATTTACTCTATAGCCCTTGTATCTTATAAACCTTGTAAAAGTAGGGGGCTGGGACAGATTTTCCAAAACAAATGCGCCAATAATCATTTTGCAGCATGGGTGCCAAACCAATCACTTAAATGATCCTGTTAGTCCAATGAGACATTTGCCAAATTTGTGCATTCGGTACTACTACTTTTGTTTGTGATTAACTGAACAAAGTGATTCACGGGGTGTCACTGCTTGTAGCTTTAGGCGTTTCAACTGAACAATTCAGAAGACAGGCAACCTCCATGTATCATAATGTGGAAATATCTTTAGCTGATCCTGCAGTGGTTTAATGGAGAGGGTCCTTCTTCTTTGGGCTGTTGACAAACCAGTGATCCCCAATCAGTGGTTCATGAGCAACATGTTGCTTACCAACCCATTGGATGTTATTCCCGGTGGCCTCAAAGGACATGCTTATTTTTAAATTCTTGGCTTGAAGGGGCACTGCCAAACAGAACCTCCTGTGTGCTGCAAGTCCCTAGGGGCTAACAATAGTTAATCACAACCCATATTGGGCACCCCATAAACTTTTGCATGCTTGTGTTGCTCTTCAAATAAGTGCCTATTTTAATGTCTATGTTTGGCCACTATTTTATACAGAGCAAGTACAGCTGGGATTCTATTAGGTGGAGTTAGTCTTTACTAAAGCCTCCATAACCCAAGCAGAATTAGAAACACACCAAAACAACAATTTATACAAAAATCCTCAGCTGAGAACTACAAGTTGTCCAGTGAAACACTATGTCCCGGTCTGTGGAAAGGGGCATGACCTAGGCTTTGGCACATTTTATGAATGAGGTTAAAACTATACCAAGTACTCACTTTTTGCAACAAAGTAAAAAGGAAATATTAATTATGCCCTGTATTCTTTTTGTCTCCAAGACACAGTCAACAGACTGATATGGAAATTTGGCAATATTGTCCTGTTCATCAAGGAAATAAAAATTTTGGCAAACTATTTTTGGAACCACCTTTTTAAGGCTATAGAAGGGAGAAGAATATCAGAGACTTACTATGCCCTTCTTACCCTTAAGAAAGGCCAACAAAGTATTTTAAGTGAAAAAGGTCAATTTCCCACTTTTAATTAAGTTTGCTGTACATCTATAATAAAAAGGGATCAGATTAATCACCCCACTCAAAGTACTGCAATTCATTTTAAAGATTAGGCCACCTATGCAATTCAAATGCTCAAAATGAAGGATTTTAGCAATGGCTGTGAAATGTGATAAAGCATGAGTAGACAGAATGGAACTATAGAAATACACCTTTTTTACACCAATTATTACAACTTTTGTAGGCGTTTCCCATTCTCCCACATTAGAAATATGGCACAATCTCTAAAATACAAAATGAACATGAATGAATTCTAGAGAACGTTAACTAAGCTACACAGGTTGAGTATAGTATTTAATATACAGCAGTCAAACAATATACTCTAAGGTATACCAACATATCTTCCCAAGGGATACAAGTCATCCCTTGATGAGAGATGAAAAGATGCTTCATATTCAGATGAATAATTTACATAAAGGAATTTATTTTATAATAGGATACAATTTTACAGCAGAAAATATGATGGCAGGTACTTTTGTGAATTTAAAACAAAATAGCTTTCAAAAGTAGAGATTATTTAAGCAAATGTGGAAATCTATCAGTTGGGTTTTTTTTTTGCAAATGCCACAATTATGTTTATCTTGGTTGAGAAAGAGCTTGCAATTGTTCTCATTGCTCATGTTCTGTTTTGAGCTCACACCCTGCATGTTGGGTGTTTGCTTAGTTCTCTGTTGAGAAGATCTCAGTATGCTCCAGACTTTTCTTCTCCACTGTTTGTTTTGACTTTAGTAAGCACCAGACTTTTAAATGTAGAGCTAACCAAAGTCATTTTATAATAAAATTTGTAAGGAGGTTTTCCAGTTATTCCCCGATACAGTTATATATTAAAATCATTCTATTGCTAATTATTTAAATGGTTTCTATAAGATATAGTATGTGCTTTGGTAAATTGGTCTCAGTACAAGTTTAAGCAAGCAGAGTATAGGGAATACTTATGTGCTTTGTAAAGGCATTTTTGACAATTGGATAGATTTTCAGACAACAGCGTAGGTCACATAAAGTTCAAGATATGTGTCAGGTCAGAAGCTGTCCCCCAAAGCAGACAAATGGTGATGTTATAGGTATTATTTACGGCAGATCAAGCAACACATTGCCTTGGTAGTTATTTTCGCCGTTTAGCATCAGTAAAGCCTTCTGAGACTCCAGGCAAAGCTGCTGCCCTATTTTCCTCTTTCCTTTCAGTTTCTGCACTTCCTTACACAAGTTACTACTTTCCTCAAAGCTGGTATGTATGTACAAATATGTTGCAAAATTCGACATTTCAACAAATGCTCTGAATTACAAACATGACCACAGTTGAGTTACTCTGTAAACATTCTGCTACATTAGACAAGGAATGGAAGCTTTAAATAATGTACTGACACATCAATTATTACATTTGCAATAAGGAAATGGAATCTTTAGGACAAACTTAGTGTTTTAAACCTGCTGCGTTGTACAATTAAAAGTTCACATCTGTATACCCTGGAGAAAGAAAAACTTGGCTGTTGGTTCTTATGATCCCAAGCTAGAAATTCACTCGCCCTAATAGTTTAATAACGCAATTAAAGCTCCCACTACCCCACATATATAAACAAGTTTGAAAGCCTCATATAAAAGGTAGTTTTTATTTCTTGAGAGCCCTCCCCCCACCTGAAATGGGCCACTTAGACTCCCCAAATAGGGTACTTACATTCTGAGAAAAATCAGTGTAGAGTAGCATAGTTAAAAGACATTGAGTTCGATAGGGGGTCAAAGTTTTTTCTTAAAGAGACAGTACTTCAACTATCGAATGGTCGAATAGTCGAACGATTTTTAGTTTGAATAGTTCAATTCGAAGTCGAAGTAGCCCATTCGATGGTCGAAGTAGCCAAAAAAACACTTCGAAATTCGAAGCATTTTTTCTTCTATTCCTTCACTCGAACTTAATGAATGGGCCCCTAAGAGTTCCCTATATAGCTCAGCCTGCAGCCTTGTGCCTTTATATGGTCACAGAACCCCTCAGTGACTTCTAATATCCTTATCATTTACAGTAGGGGGTACATTATCCCTTATAATACATGAGTGATACTCAGAGTTCCCTGTATAACTCAGCCTGCATCCTTGTGCCTTTATATGGTCACAGAATAAACCCTCAGTGACTTCTAATATCCTTATCATTTACAGTAGGGGGTACATTATCCCTTATAATACATGAATGATACTCAGAGTTCCCTGTATAACTCAGCCTGCATCCTTGTGCCTTTATATGGTCACAGAATAACCCCTCAGTGACTTCTAATATCCTTATCATTTACAGTAGGAGGTACATTATCCCTTATATCATTATAATTATTATATATTATAAAGCTGCTGAAAAAAAAGGTTAAATAACTCAAAAACAACAAATAATAGAAAATGAAAACCAATCGAAAACAACAAATAATAGAAAATGAAAACCAATTGCAAATTGTCTCAGAATATCACTCTCTACATCACACTAAAAGTTAATTTACAGGTGAACAACCCTTTTAGAGGGGCCTTGTTGTAAATTTTTGTACCAGGGCCCTTACGGGTCTAGTTATGCGACTGAGAGAAATTCGTTATAGGCAGTGCCATGTGTTATTTGCATGCACTAAGCTGCACAAGACAGAATATCTTGGCTTTGGCAAAACAGAATGAAAAAAAAATCACGGAAATAGAAAATATAAAAAACAAAGTCAAAGGGCCCGCAGTAGTGTGGAAACCAGAGGCCAAATCTCATATCATCAGCTGCATGGAAGAAAAATCATATTTTAAAAATAGAAAACCACATATTCTGAATAAAAAAATTCTAAATATTTTTGACAAAATATCCTTAAAACATCCTGACATATTTCACCTTGCAATCAGTAAAGTAAATAGACCTGTGACATGTTTATCCATTTACTTTCATCAGACTGCTGTGAGCTGACTTAGACAAAAGATACCAAACCAGGGGTGGGTTATATAGATATTAACTACAACGTGGCTGAAAATAGTAGCGCTAATGGCAACATTTTGCTCCAGGCTTAGGTTCATGTTATAGTTTTCATTTTCAGTACTGCTCAGAACCTCTTGTGAAGACAGCTACTTACCGGCAACCACCTCAAAAAATGAACACAAGTGTTTATGGTCCAAAACCCACCCTGGTTGCACAGTTAAAGAGGGCTACCATTAAAGGCAAGCAGCTGCCTGGGTAGCTTGGATATATATGAAACAGTGTGTACCATTGCCCTGAGATGTTTAAAATAATACATTTCTCATGGTCTTTAGCAGAAATTAAAATAAAAATTCTGCTTACCAGTTTTTTTAAAGAGAGTGGTTCATCGGAGGAATGTTGACGTTGTACTTTATACAAAGATTGATGAATATCACTTCTGCTACTAACATTTGAAGCCAAAGAGAAGCAATAGACAAGATTAACTTTTCTTACTCCTCCTTAGAAAAGTCTATTTTAAAAAAAGACCTTCTGCAACCAAATTCATCATTACAGCTATTACTTTTTTTTTTATAACAGATAAGATATCATAGTGAATTCAGTGTAACTCACCAGGAACACACATGAAGAATGCCAGGTCCTGAGAAACTTGATAGATCAGGTTTTTATTCAAATAAAATCCAAGAAGAATCCAGTGTTCCACAGCTGAACTAAGCATTGTGTTCTCTTGTACAAAGACCTTGTGCCAATAAATATTATATATAATGTATAAATTTAGGCAAATGTGTTAATATTCTGAACAAGAAAAGTCTTAAAGGAGAAGGAAAGACTACACTCATGCAATATCTCCCTCTAAAGTACTCACTTCGATGACCTTAATCACTATATTTTTTTCTAACCAATCCGAATACAAAAGTGTAAAATTATGCTTGAAGTTCTGCCCTGCTTCAGAACATCGAGGCGGCCATCTTGCTAATGGATTAGAAGCTTCCTTTGGCTCTCTATACTTAATGCGAATGTGCAAAAAAACTTCCCCTGACCTCATACATAGTGTGTCGCTCAGTACCAGGCAGCGAGGCAGCGAGCGAGCATCAAAAAATCGATGCTTGTCGACACTATTCGGATGCCCATTGACTTTAATGCTGACGTCCAAATTGGCGCGAGTGACTTTTTGGACATGCGTCCAAAATTGACGTTTATAGTTTTTGGCTAAGGGGAGAAAATAAGACAGCAAGTTATGGCCTTATACGGTAATCCGTCTGCAAGAATTAAGGTAAATGGTATCTACTAAGGTTCAAATTACAGGGATGCCCCCTTTCCCCAATCCTTTTTATTTTAGTGATAGAAACTTTTTTAGCACAGATTAGAAGAAACACAAATATTTCTGGTTTAAAGGTGGCAGACAAAAAATATAAGTGCGTGGCCTTCACTGACAATTTATTGTTGTATTTCACCAACCCGTGTATATCTTTACCTAACACTTTTAATCTTATTAGAGATTTCGCGGAACTATCCGACTTTAAAGTCAATCTCTCCAAATCAGTATTATTAAACATTAGTAAACATAAACATGACAAAAACCACTATTGTTAAATTGCGTCAAAACTTTACGAAGTTAATTATATCCCACTTTTGAGCTCACTAATTACTCAAGAATTGGGGACTATTAAAATTATCATGGTTTGGGAGAATCGAAGCCATTAAAATTTTGTTTTTACCAAAAATTCTTATTTTTCCAGGTTCTCCCAATTCTGATACCTCAATCTTTTTTTAAATGTATGAAATTTATGGTATCACGATTCATATGGAATGGGGAAAACTCCAAGACTCCAAGTATAACCTTATGGTCCTCCCTAAAGTAAAAGGAGGATTGAGCCTCCCTGATATCTACCTATACATTTGTCCAGGATATATAATTGGGTTCATGGAAAGGGAAAAAAGGATTGGATTATACTAGAACAGAATTACTCCCCTCTACCATCAGAGAACATACTGTGGGTGGAAAAAATACTGTAAAAAAGCCTCTGAACACCCACTGAAAGAGCCACCTTAAAAATATGGCACAATAGTAAGAGAGTTTACAATACAACAGGTTTCCCCCATGTTCTCCAATCTTTAACTAATAATCCTGAATTTCCTCCCGGGACAGAGAAAGGAGCATTTACTAGATGGGATACCTGGGACAATAGATGTGCTAGAGTCTTTGATTTCATTAAAGACAATGCGTTGTTCTCTCTAACAGAGATTCGGCACTGCTGGGGCTTCCACCCCAGAGACAATTGGAATTATAACCAACTCTATTCTTAAATAAAACCAAT
Source organism: Xenopus petersii (assembly GCA_038501925.1). NCBI lineage: Eukaryota > Metazoa > Chordata > Amphibia > Anura > Pipidae > Xenopus > Xenopus petersii. Next base: position 171,098,336 of record CM076673.1, read on the forward strand.
GAAAAGTAAAAACTGGGATAGACAACTAACTCTGTGGGAACAATTTCTGGTCAAAAAGACTGATAAAATCCTATCTAAAATATCTAAAATATTAATAAATAATCTCTCCCAGGATAAGCCATCTTTTTGTTCTGCATGGGCTAGAGAATTGAAAACTATCTTTTCAGAGCAGACATGGTCCTCTATTTTTAAATCAACTCATAAAGTATTTTGCTCAGCTAAGACAACTGAAGCTTTTTAAAAACTCATCACTAGGTAGTATTATACCCCTGTTAAACTGGGAAAGTGTATATAAAATAATCAAATCAATGTTGGAGGTGTAACAAAGAAGAAAGGACGTATACCCATATCTGGCTATCCTGCCCTTGCCTTAACCATTTCTGGGAAGAGATATTATATTTTATTAATAAAATTACACAGAGCAATCTACGAAAAGAAAACCAGGTATTCATTATTTTTAATAGTAACCATGAGACAAATACAATGATCACAAATGCATTAACTCTACATCTTCTGCAAGCAGCAAAATCGCTGATACCAGCAAAATGGAAATCTGCTCAAATACCTACCGTTCTTGAATGGTTAGTTAAAGTGGAAGAAATTTGATGCCTTGAAGAATTAACCTTTATCCTGGAAAATAACATATTGGAACATTTGGTCCCCATGGATAGATTTTATTAAAGTTATGGGCAATAGGTAAACGTTTCTTTCCTTCCCAATGAAAGCCTTATATTCCTCAGATATTCTTCTATCCTTGATGTCCCACACAATTATGTAAGTTTGAATACAGTTGGGTTTCAAACTCATTGGAAGATTTGCTAAGAGTCAAGAAATGTACATTTTCGATACATTTTTGCTGCCTGTGAATTCCCCTCCCCCTTCCCCCCTTTGTTTTACCCTTCAAAAAACATAATGAATTTAAAAAAACAAAAAAAAAACAAAATTGATGAGGAAACGTGGAGAGTTGTTCAACCTCACACAAATATTCTGTGAGTGCTTTAAAATGTTTGCAATATGTGAACATACTGTATTTATTTAATTGAAAACCTGCTATGAGCTAAGGTTGCCCAACCATGAATTTCTTGTTGTCATGGCGGCAAAAATTTGACTTATTTTTGCTCAGTTCAGCACTGAATTAATCTGTTACACTATTCTTCAAGAGTTCCTACTTCAATCTCTCATCTTTACTGGGTCTACCCATAAGTTTACAAGAAAAACAGATATTAAGACAAATGTCACTGATCTGTTGGCAGTCAATGAAACTGTTATTAACCAACAAAGATTATTTTTTCAACGTCAATAAAAGAAATCTCCCATTTGATATACCGTAGCTTTAACATTAGAATTCAGTAAAACACTGCTGACATCAAATATGATATTTTCGATTCATAAAGGATAACAAAAAAAATCTGCAAAGTCATCTTAAATGAATTATTCTCTCAGATCTAATATCTAATATTCTATTCTAAAGATCTAATATTTTATGGCATGCATCAGCAACTATATTAACTCTTTGGGCATGAGGTTAACTTCAGTACAATAAAGATGCTAAAAAGTCTGATCTCAATCCTAGAAAATAATGTACAAATATTCATTTGGAATTTAAACATATGTTATCTTCCCTCCAAGCAATTCTATGTAAATCTCTGATGTTCCCCATACAATCCTGTTACTTATAACTAATGTGTACTATGGGTAGCTGCTTATTTGGGTTTGACTGCTTTGATATGCAGCTTTTGTTCACATAAACTCTTTGATGAGGTGTTTATAAGCTTCTGCCAGAGATTTGAAAGAAATGAGACATTAAGCTTTTGTTTTGATGATCTATGTACTGATCATTCTTTTCTGGCCTGGTTAATATATTTATTTGCTTTCTATTGACTAATACAGAAACCAGGTGTCATCCAATAACAATTATTATTCATAGAAGCTTTTTCATATACATTAATGAACAAAACACATAAGTATACACAAATGCATGGATTTAATATCATAATCTGCACCAAGAAAAAATGGCACTAGGGCCTCAGTTACAAAATTTACAAAAAAAAGGTCAAAGGGCGTTTTTTTTAAACACAGGGTTTTTTTTCTATACATTAGAGTTTATGGGCATTTTAACAGCAAAATGTGACAATATATTTTGCTCGTCCCTTGTAACCTATGTTTTAATATTATTGTCATTACCCTATGAAAATGAAATCATGTGTCCAAATAATTGTAAAAAAAAGAGGGAAGAGTTCCTTCTTACAATACAAAAAGCATATGGTAGTTCTTGCAGAGCACAGATACTGGGACGACAAGAAGCCAATCCCACTACCATAAGTTCCCATTAAAGGTACAAGGACGATACCCTAAAATGGAATCTAGTGAGAGGCACGAGTAACCAGTGACACCTTGCCCCGAGATTTCATACAGGAAGGGGATTGCGAGCTACATAGGCCTCCTAACTGAAAGAGTAGATTTTCACTACTTGGGGCTCTGAGACTCCACATAATGACAGGGATGACTTAACAGAGGGCGTAAATGCACTTTTCCTCAAAATGCAGTCTGTTTTTCAACGGACTGTCACAGACCTGACTAAAGAAATCACATCCATAGGAACCAGGGTCAGTGATCTGGAAGCTGACCATGACACCCTCATAGTGTCTGAAATCCCAGATGGGCAAACTTCAAAATACAATGGAATGTATGGAATCTCACATTAAAAACCTGGAAAACTGATCCAGGTGAAATAATATCTGCATCCACAATGTTCCAAAATCCTTCAGTGACCCCCAGGAAATGTTGTCAATACTGTTTTCTAAACGCCTTCCAGAATACAGTCCTGACCTACTCCATACTGGGCCCATCGGGATCCACACCCTAAACCCATGCCAGAAGAACCCCCACGAAACTTACCTGTATGCCTTCACTACTTTGAGACCAAAGAAGATCTGCTCCACTCAGCTAGAGATCATGGTCCTATCAAGCTGGAATGCTCCACAATTTCAGAATTTCAGAACCTAGAACTGATCACACTACAGAAAAGGAGAGACATTCGATATGTCACCACGACTCTGAGACAAGCTGGAGTTAGGTTCCGCCTGACTGTTCAACATCGCGGACAGGTCTGTTCTATCACGAAATAATCGGAAGGGCATCTCTTACTCTCTAAATTGGGACTCCAACAATCAAAGACCACCCCAGACCCTGCATAGCAACCCCCTAAACCAGTGAAGCCCCGATGATCCCGTTCCACCAAGTCCTCTCCCTAATCTCCCAAATCACCAAATTCTTGAACAACAACAACCATAGGTATTTGACAGATCCACTTTGTTTTTTGAAGCCACTTTGGACCTCTCAGACACTTTCCCCATGGCTAATCAGGAGGGCAGGTCTCTCTTGGGAAAACTGTTTATGAGATACACCAAGTATAGCCAGCATGATATGAAAAAGGCATTGGATCTGGAGCTTAAAGGAAACATTGAGAACTGTCTCACTGTTATCGTGAAATGTGCTTCAAACCGAGCCACTTTCTTTGCTGAAACCACGACAGAACTCAAAAACCACAAATGTCATTTAATTTATTTAAAATATGAATATAAAAAGTGTGAACTACAAATTAACGTTGAATTATGCACTAAAAAATGTGAATAATTTGAAAACCCATAAATATCTGAGTTTTTAGACAATTGCTAGTGGAAAAAAAGATCTGAAAACCTCTAAAAGTCCGAATTGATAAAAAGCGGTCCAAATAGATCAGCACAGCTCCCATTGACTTCTATAAGACCTCGACAACTTTAAGACGGTGAAGTTTTGCATTAAGGTTTTTTTTTTTCAAAAAATATAGGAAAACCATGAATTTTTCCAGATTTTTCCAGATTTGTGGAAAAAAACACACCCCCTGTTACCCTCTGTTCACCAGTGCCTTAAAGTTTAAAGGGGTGATCCACCTTTAAGTTAACTTTTAATTTTTTAACTATTTACTGTACCTTATTCTGACTCTTTACAACTTTCAAATGGGGGTCACTGACCCCATCTAAAAACAAATGCTCTGTGAAGCTACAAATTTATTGTTATTGCTACTTTTGATTTCTCATGGTTCTATTCAGGCCTCTCCTATTTTTACTGCAGTCTCTTATTCAAATCAGTGCATGGTTGCTAGGGTAACAACCAGATTGCTGAAAATGCAAACTGGAGAAATGTTACATAAAAAGCTAAATAACGTAAAACACAAATGATGAAACACAAAAAATGAAAGCCAAATGCAAATTGTTTGAAAATAGCATTCTCTACATCACAATAAAAGTTAAAGGAATCCATGATTTTTATGGTGTAGTGGTTTATTTCTAAATTACACGGTTTACACTACAAATAATTCACTCTACTACTGTATATAAAATGTCATTCCTAACCCAACAAGTGTATTTTTTAGTTGTAATATTGGTGTGTAGGCAGCCATCTCAGGTCATTTTGCCTGATCCTGTGCTTTCAGAAAGAGCCAGTGCTGCACTATGGAACTGCTGTCTGGCAGGCTATTGTTTCTCCTACTCAATGTAACTGAAAGAGTCACAGTGGGACATGGATTTGTACTATTGAGTGCTGTTCTTATATCTAACAGGGAGCTGTTATCTGGTTACCTTCCCATTTTTCTGCTGATGGGCTGCTGGGGAGAGGTAAAGGAGGGGGTGGCATCACTCCAACTTGCAGTACAGCAGTAAAGAGTGACTGAAGTTTATCAGAGCACAAGTCACATGACTGGGACACCTGGGAAACTGACAATATGTCTAGGCCCATGTCAGATTTCAAAATTAAATATAAAAAAAATCAGTCTGCTCATTTAAAAATGGATTTTAGTGCAGAATTCTGCTAGAGCATCACTATTAACTGGTGCCTTTTGGAAAAAAAAAACATGTTTTCACATGACAGTATCCCTTTAACTCAAACGTGAACAACCCCTTTATATATCTTCATACCTCCCAAAATTTTGGAAGTAAAAAGAGGGCCAAAAAAAATTTTCCCGCACGTAGCGCAGCAATTTTTTGACCATACCCCTTTCGGCGGCCACACCCCCTAATTACCATGTTTGTTTTACAAAATTTGGCAGGTTATGAAAGTTTGAAAATATTTCTCCTTATCTAAACTGTGTTTTTGTGTCTCAAAATTGTTACAAAGTATCTTATTTGCACCTGTTAGCTGTTCTGGGCTCTCTGCTTAAAGCCAATTAAGTGAGAAACTTTGTTTCTTTTTCTGGCTGTTCAGTGCAGAGAAAAGAGGGACTTTCCAGTACAAATGAGGGACTGCGGGTTGAGCTGTCAAAAGAGGGACTGTCCCTTCGAAAAAGGGACAGTTGGGAGGTATGTATCTTTAATAAACATACAGTTGTCTAGTTATTTTAAAACATTTAAATTTTTTTTTTTTCAGATCATTTGCTTTATGTCATCAGCCTGCTCAAATGTAATTTCTTCTGATGCTCCTTCAATTGGATACTGACATTTGAAAACATGCATACATTTCAGTTTTAGGCAGTGTAAAACATAAAAAAATTGCGTAACACAAAACTGAGAAATATTCAAGTGTTTTCATTCTGTCGTGCTTTTAAAGGCAGATGGGAAAATTTTATAGTGTTTGACGTATGTTCTAATTAAAATTTAGGCTGTGAAATATGTCAAAGCATAGAAACACTTCAAAGAAGTACATTATTTTGCAGTCCATGCGATTTTTAACTGACAGCAGATGGCAAAATGTAGGAACATACCTTAAAAAAAAAATTATATATATATGAACAAATAAAGTCTTCCTGTAAATAACTGTTGGTTATGTTTAAAGGGGTGGTTCACCTGTAATTTAACTTTAAGTATGTTATAGAATGGCCACTTCTTAGCAACTTTTCAATTGGTCTTCATTATTTAATTTTTTATATCTTTTGAATGATTTTCCTTCTACTTCTGACTCTTTCCAGCTTTAAAATTGGGGTCACTGATCCCATTGAAAAAACAAATGCTCTGTAAGGCTACAAATGTATTGTTATTGCTACTTTTTATTACAAATTTTTAGGGATGCACTGAATCCACTATTTTGGATTCGGCCGAACCCCCGAATCCTTCTTGCATAAGTAAATTAGGGGTGGGAAGGGGAAAACATTTTTTTACTTCCTTGTTTTGTGACAAAAAATTATGAGATTTCCCTCCTGCCCCTAATTTGCATATGCAAATTAGGATTTGGATTCAGTTCGGCCAGGCAGAAGGATTTGGCCGAATCCTGCTGAAAAAGGCTGAATCCTGGATTTGGTGCATCCCTACTAATTTTTCTATTCAGAACTCTCCTATTCATATTTTATTCTCTTGTTCAAACCAGTGCATGGTTGCTAGGGTAATTTGAACCCTAGCAGCAACCAGATTGTTGAAATTGCAAACTGGAGAGCTACTGAATGAAAAGCTAATAACTCAAAAACCACAAATAATAAAAAATGAAAACCAATTGCAAATTGTCTCAGACTATCACTCTCTACATCATACTTAGGGCAGAATTATCAAAGGTCAAGGTGAATTTTCGAATGAAAAAATTAGCTATTTTTGTGTACTTCAACTATTGAATAGTCCAAATTTGATTTGAATTTGAAAGAAATGCAAAAATTTGAATATCGAATATCATGTACTGTCTCTTTAAAAATTCAACTTTGACCATTCGCCATCTAAAACGTGCCGAATTTCTGTGTTAACCTATGGGGGACCTCCTAGAGTCAATTGGAGTCAATTGGTGGACTTTGAAAAATGTCTTTTTTTTTGGAAAAACTTTGAATCAAATTTAATTGAATTCGCTATTCCTTCGATTCGTACGATTCAAATTTAGCCGAATACGGACCTATTCGATTTAAAACTGACCTATTTGACCAAAAACAACTTCAACTTAATTTCGGTTGGTCTTTTTGAATTCGAATTTCAAAGTTTTTTCAATTTGAAATTCAACCCTTGATAAATATGACATGGATTATTCTGTAAAGTTATTTAGCATTATTACTATTATTACACTCAACAGAACAGAACTTCTATGGTGGTTTAAACAGACATTATTATTAGGATTAGGATGTAATAATCATACATGAAAGAAAAAAATATATTTTTGGAGTCATTTTTCCAAATGTCATGGATCCTTCCTTCCTCGGGTTTGACAATCATTCTCTGTTATGTTTGTTCATCTAGACATGTTGACTTTCCTGCACCACTGAAAAACATATACTCAAATAAAATCTGTAGAAGCAGATGAGCAGGGAACATGATCAGGGGACAACATTGGAGTAGCCAAAATACACCCAGATCACTTTTAATACACGTTGGGATCTTTGTATAGCTTGAATTCAAAGACGGTGGCCTAAGCTGCATATACTATATAGGGCCTCACCAGTGCTTTATTAATATGACTCATTAAGATGTTTGTAGACCTTCAGCACCATCAAACAGCTATTTGAAAGCTACCTACTGTTTTTAATGTGTCTTGAGTAAAGCAGAGTCGTAACATTAAGGGGCAGATTTATCAAGGGTCGAATAGAAAATTTGAATTTTTAAATTCAAATGTTGAGTTTATTTTAGTGTAATTTGACTAGAGAATAACCTTAATTTGAGTTTAAAAAAAAAATTTGAAATTCTAATTTATCATGTACTGTCCCTTTAAGAATTCAAATTCGACTATTCACCATCTAAAACCTGCCAAATTGGTGTTGTAGCCTATGGGGCCCTCCTGCAATGAATTAGGAGTCATTTGGTGATCTTTTGAAAAACGATTTAAAAAAAAAAAACAACTTGAATTAAATTTGAAAAAACTCACATTAATTCGAAATTCGACCCTTGATAAATGTGCCTCCATTAATTTTGATTACCTACCCCTTTTAAGACATCATTGTTTAAAGTCAACAAACAATTTCATTGCTTAAAAAAAGTGATGTTGCAAAAAGCACATTACCTGCAGACAGCATTGCATTATTAAGTCTAAGCATAAATCTGTGTAAATGGCTTACCTGAGCACAGCAGCCAGAGGGAATGCATCTAAAGAGTTAAGTTCTTACAATTTATACGCAGTCTAATGTATTTTGAGTGACGTGTGCAAAATAAAGCACTAATTATTCAACTACTGTCAAGTTCATCAGAAAACTCAATTACTTTTAAAGGGATCTATGTGAAACTGAACTGTGCTAGAAAGTTCACTTTGAAGACGACTGAATAGATGGGGAACAAATTTCAACTAAAGCTCTGAACATCAGCCTTTAAAAGATGATATCTTTCTGGTTACAAAAGGAACCCCCCTCATTATCGGACATCATCTCTTATATGAATCAGCTTAGTTGGCAAGAAGCCTTAATAACTAAAACTAAAGGAAGTATTTCCAAAGATTCTTTTAGGCTGGTTTGGTCTCCTTATTTTGAAATCTGTAACTCCAATACTGGCGATCAAATAATGCGCTTTCTTCAATAGTTAGATGACCTATCTGACACTCCAGATGATAAATGGGCTTTTTCCTTTTTTATTACTTGTGCATCTACTGGCTTAGTTAATTTTTAGTTCGTTTTTTGTTATTTTTCATGAATGATATAGTTTTGATACTATCATGCCATTGTCTCCTTTGCAACATATTTTCTTCTTCTGCATAACATTTGTTGTCATTTTGATTTCATTTGTTTAATATGAAAATCAAATAAAATATTTTAAACATAAAAGATGATATCTCATTCTCCCTCCTGCAGGATTTAGTGGCAAATATGTATTTTCTCAAAATGTACTATTTCATCAAATGTATCTACTAATGCAGATTATTTATGGAATTACTATCATTCCTGTGTCTTGTAAGTGTCCTAGACCTAACATAAGTGTATTTTACGGGTTCCACTGGCAGCTACATCCTTTTGCAAGAACTGGACATAGTGAATGTGCAATGTGCTGCTCCTGTCCCATCGGATCACGCCTGCATCTGTGCGTCTATGTGATCATAATGGATTCGACCGTCCGTATCGGATCCATTATGATCCGATCTTTGGGCCCCACGATCGGATCAACCCGATATCGCCCTCTTTAATGTGGGCATATTAGGGAGAGATCCACTCGTTTGGCGACATCGCCAAACGAGCGGATCTCTACATCTATGACCACCTTTAGTCTGGCACATCAGCCCTGTGCCTTTACAAAAAAAACATGAATATCAGTTTACTTTCAAACAAACTAAATATTTTCAAACAAAGAAAATATAGTCATACGTTAGTGAACTTGTAGCCGTACAGACTACAAAACATGACCTTAAAAAAGCCACGGGGCTCAGTAACAAACCCCTAAACTAGATTGCAGTTTTTTTTAATACTACAATGAAGCATATTTTACAAAATAATATTGGTGTGAAAGATTTAATTTGCTAATAATGGATAACTGTGTATATGTAACCATATGAGTTAAAATAGGGCTAAATGGCACAGGTTAAATATCAGATAGCACATAATCTGTAGTATAGAATATATATTCTTTCACAGGAATCTAAACCCATTGTATTCTACAGATCTTATCTGCTATGTAGCCTGTTACTTTTGTACTGTACATTTTCAGATTGAATGGCTATTCCCATGATACATAGCAGCTTATTTATATAAATTATACAGGTATGGGACTTGTTATTCAGAATGCTTGGGACCTGTGGTTTTCTGGATAAGGGATCTTCATTCCTTAAATCTACTAAAAAATTATTTAATGATTAAAATAAACTCAATAGGCTGGTTTAGCTTCCAATAAGGATTAATTATATCTTAGTTTGGATCAAGCACAGCGTACTGTTTTATTATCACTGAGAAAAAGGAAATTGTTTCAAAAATCTATGGGAGATGGCCTTTCCGTAATTTGGAACATTTCTGGATAATGGGTTTCCAGATAATGCATTCAATACCTGTAATAGCGTTTTTGAAGCGGACACACCAGTTTTTCCAATGCAGGGCAAAAGTACATTATATTTTTTAATTACGTGTTAATGTTTCTTTAGAATGTTTTTCTTGAATCCCGTAAACTTACACGTGGACTATTTTAACAGTCTTATGTTAAAAATAGATAGGAAAGAAACTACAGATCTGAAAGTAAAAAAAGTTCCTACATAGATATGCCTTTAATCCTGTATTTTTGATAAAGGTGAATTACTCCAATACCCAAAGATATTCTTAAATGAAAAGAAATTAAACAAATTTACAAATATTTTAAAAAAAACCTTGCACAGTAAGGGGCCGATTCACTAAGGGTCAAATATCGAGGGTTAATTAACCCTCGATATTTGACTAGGAACTAAAATCCTTCGACTTCGAATATCGAAGTCGAAAGATTTAGGGCAGATAGTACGATCGAAGGATTATTCCTTCGATTGAACGATAAAATCCTTCGAATCGAACGATTTGAAGGATTTTAATCCAACGATCGAAGAAATATCCTTCGATCAAAAAAAGTTAGCCAAGTCTATGGGGACCTTCCCCATAGGCTAACATTGACTTCGGTAGCTTTTAGATGCCGAACTAGGGGGTCGAGGTTTTTTTAAAGAGACAGTACTTCGACTATCGAATGGTCGAATAGTCGAACGATTTTACCTTCGAATCCTTCGATTCGAAGTCGTAGTCGTAGTCGAAGTAGCCCATTCGATGGTCGAAGTAGCCCAAAAAAAACTTCGAAATTCAAAGTTTTTTAACTTCGAATCCTTCACTCGAAGTTAGTGAATCGGCCCCCTAATCTTTAAAAGTTTATGCTTTTTTTAAACGTCTTGTTATTTGGGTGCAAAATAAAATAAAACTACATTTTCTACAAATCATTTAAACCACCTAACCTGAATTTGGGCTATTTCATTCTTGGGACAATATTAGTTTATTCCTGCACAATTATTATTGTAACGCTGCTAATCCAGCTAGGAAGTCTGCACTGTACAAACCCATATGAGCCACTTGGCAGCTTGAGTTAAAATGAAAAAACCTACTTAACGGTGGAGATTGTCAAGTGTGGAAATAATATTTGTCCAGCTGGACAGCTTTCTTTTGTACTGCTAAATGAATGTTGAGATTCTGTCTTCCTGAAAGCCCCTGTGTCAGTAAAGTAATGTGGACTGTTTGTGGTTTGACAGGGATTATTAAAATCAGGTGAAGTGAAAGAAAACAAATGGGAAAAAACAAAATTGACAGTGACACTCTTTATTATTTGCTGGCAGGATCATGATGAGTATGTTGATATGATGCTTTCTAAATGTTAGATTTCTTGTTATGATGTGTTAACCAGCAAGCAAAATCAAGGCATTCCATGGGAACGTATTTATATTTCAGTGACAAATTGAGGGTTATGTATACATGAAGGGGCCGATTCACCAATGGTCGAATATCGAGGGTTAATTTAACCCTCGATATTCGACTAGGAATTGAAATCCTTCGAATTCGAATATCGAATACGAAGGATTTAGCGCAGGAAATTCGATCAATCGATCGAAGGATTATTCCTTCGATCGAACGATTAAATCCTTTGAGTCGAACGATTCGAAGGATTTTAATTCAACGATCGAAGGAATATCCTTCGATGAAAAAAACTTAGGCAAGCCTATGGGGACCTTCCCCATAGGCTAACATTGAGTTCAGTAGCTTTTAGCTGCCGAACTAGGGGGTCGATTTTTTTTTTAAAGAGACAGTACTTCGACTATCGAATGGTCGAATAGTCGAACGATTTTTAGTTCGAATCATTCGATAGTCGTAGTCAAAGGTCGAAGTAGCCCATTTGATGGTCAAAGTAGCCCAAAAAACACTTCGAAATTCGAAGTTTTTTAAATTCGAATCCTTCACTCGAATTCACTCGAATTTAGTGAATCGGCCCCTACATCTGCTTTAAACAAGAAACCTTCATCTTATCCATGTACACCCAGCTTACATCAGAATCCCATACAGATATTTCTGCTAGTTTTAAACAGCAATCCTCACATTTTGTATAGTGCTACACAAGTGACTGCAGATAACTAGCACTTGGGACCTTGCCTGTTTCAGCTAAGAGATAAGAACAACAAAAATCCACAATGCCATAGTAACCAGTTACTGGCAGAACAAACTTCTGGAAAACTATACATTTTTAGTATGATCTGACAGTGTCGGACTGGCCCACTGAGATACCAGGAAAACTCCCGTGGGCCCAGGTATCATTGGGCCCTCTTGGTCTTAACATTTGGTCTATTTCATGGTCATTCTCTATTTCTTTAAGGGGCTTAAAAATGAAAGAATAGAATATAGTATTATAGAGATAAAAGACTAGGAAAATAAAGAGGTTCAGTAAAGAAAGGTGGAATAATAGTTTGGAAAGTGGGCCCATGGTCTAAGGTTTTCATGTGTGCCCCTGGCATCTCAGTCCAACACTGGATCAGACTTTAATTTTTATAAGGTTTTATATTTTTCTTAAACAATACAAAAGATAAAATGTTTCCTAATATTATAATACTAGTTATAAATATGTTCCAGTTTAAATTTGCAATTATTTTTATTCATTCAAAGTGTAACTGCAGATGAAATCAGACCCTCTGTGCTGAAAATACCATGAGATGCAACTCTCAGCACTTTGAACTGTACAGGTATAGGACCGGAATGTACAGGACCTGAAATCTTCTGGATAACTGATCTTTCTGTAGTTTGGACCATTATACCTTAAAGGAGAAGTAACCTCCTTATTAAAAAACCCTCCCCCCCCCAGCCTAGCTGCTACCCCGGGCAAATGCCCCTAACTTTTTACTTACCCCTCGGTGCAGATTCACGGCATTGGAGCCATCTTCTTCACTTCGGGAAGTAAGTTCCATTTCGGGGCATGCGCATTTGGAGCAGTTTTCGGGTTTTTGTCAACTGCGCATGTGCCGAAAGTCACAAAAAATGCTGAAGGGCCAGAAGAAAACCCGATGAAGTCCGAAGAAGAAGATGGCGCCTGTGAACTCCGATACCGTGAGTCTGTACCGAGGGGTAAGTAAATAGTTAGGGTCATTTGCCCGGGGTAGCAGCTAGGCTGGAGGGAGGAGGAAGCGGGGTCTATATAGGGTAGGGGGGATAGGGTTTTTTTAATAAGGGGTTTACTTCTCCTTTAAAGGGGTTGTTCACCTTCAAAACACTTTTTTTCAGTTGACTTGTTTTCAAATACCACGACTTTTTTCAATTGCTTTCCATCTTTCATTTTTTACAGTTTTCCAAAAACTGAAGTTTAAAGTTTAATGTTTTGGTCTCTAGTGTTTCAGTCTGGCAGCTCAAGGATCCAGGAGCGTCTGAACTGTTACAATTTGCTACATTTAATTAATACAATTAGTTGATACATTTCTTGGCAGTATCTGTGGAATATTAGTGACTATTGTATCAATTATAACAGCTGTCTATAATGAAACTCAGGGATTCTGCTCAGCAGGGACAAAGATAACAGATATATCAACTAAATGTATCAATTTAGAACAGTTATAGGGGTACATTTATCAAAGAGTGAAGTTCCGCCACTAGAGTGAAATTCCGCAGCTCTCCATTCATTTCTATGGGATTTTGAAAGGCGTATTTATCAATGGGTGAAAGTGAAATGTCACCCTTTGATAAATATGCCTTTAAAAACCCCATAGAAATGAATGGGAAGTGGCGGAATTTCACTCTAGTGGCGGAACTTCACTATTAACTTCACTCTTTGATAAATATACCCCAAAGAGTCAATGAACACCCCCCCTCAGAGCTATGAAGAGCTCCAATAAAGGTGTCATTTTTAAAATCAGCTTTTTTTTTAAGCAAATATTAAAACCAAACACCACATACAGTATTAATCACCACTGCCTTTAATAATGACAAATCTCCTTTAAAAACTTAAAATTACTGACAACAACACTGTATTGTTGCCCATATGATTTTCCAGTTAGTTTCCTTTATGAAATGTTAAATTTGAAGAGAATGTCAAAACAAAAATTATTTTTTGCTTAATAAAAGAAAACATAATTCTAAGATAACTTGTAATATACATTCATTAAAAATTGCCTGTAGTTTTTAATTTATTTCTATAGGTATTGCTATTGAAAGCTGTGTCTGTCTGTCCCTTTCTATTCAGACTGTTGGGCACCGAACGCAGGTAAAATGCAACATACTGCGTCCCAACCTGCGTTCGGTGCTTACATGTGTCCGTGCTAGTACAGCTGCATTGAAAAGAATTCAGTGCATCTACTCCTGCGATCCCCTGCAGCTGAACGCATAAAACCGTAACGCAGGGAAGCGCAGCTTCAAACGCCCGTGAGTAAGGGCCCTAAGAGACCTGTCTGATGAGGAACTGAGACTTAGCAACATTGTTTAAAAAGTAGCCTCCAGGAGTTAAGCAAATGCTGCTTTCAATAGCAATTGTTTTGGGATTTTTTTTTTACAAATAACTTCCAAAGCACTGAAAATTTCTAATAAATGTCTATTGCAATTATGTTTAGAATTATGTTGTCTTTAGGCAACTTTATATTTTGGGGATGACTTGCCCTTTAATGAGTTTTCCTAAATAAAATATTGGGCTGCACACAATTTCTCTGTAAATAATTCAGCATCCGGACTTCTCAAGACACATTTTGGCAAAGCATTGGTTCTTCCAACAGGTGAAATCCCAAGGGGGCAAATTCACTAAGATGCCAGGCGCAACTTCGCCGCACTTCGCCGCACTTCGCCACACTTCGCCAGGCGTATTTTCGCCAGCGCTCCACAAATTCACTAAAATCTGAAGTTGCGCACAGGGGTAGCGTAAGTTTTCGAAGTTGCGCTAGCGTTAATTCGCCAAGCGAAGTGAAGTTTCGCTAGCGATGGTTCATTTGCATACGGCGCGAAATTCAAATTTCAATGGAGGAACACGTATTAGCACTACAAATGCCTAGAAAACCTTCAAATCAGCAAATAAAAATTTTATTTTGCCCTACACATGTGCCCACTGTCTAGGTAAGTTGCCATGAGTCAGGAAATGTAGGGGGGAAGGAGGGGAGCCCCAAAAATATTTTCGATCTTTTTCAGCCTATCACCCATCATGTAGAAAACACGCCAGGGTTTTTTGGGACTTAGAAAATTCTTTGACTTTCTTTTTTTGAAACAATCCCTATCTACTCTATTGCGCTTCGCCAGGTCTGAGGTGGCGAAGGAAGTCTAGCGTAAAAGGTAGCGTTCAGTACACTGCGCAAGTTAGTGAATTTGCGTAGTTACGTCGCTAGCGAAAATTTGCCTGGCGTAAGGGTGCGAAGTAACACTAGCGAAACTACGCCAGCGTTCGTTAGTGAATTTGCGCAATAAAGAAAAATGCCAAACGCTAGCGAATTAACGCTAGCGTTCGGCGCTTCAGCGCTTAGTGAATTTGCGCCTAGGACTCTACAGCGGTCACAAATGTAGCCCGAAGTGCCGTCTTGCTAAATTGTTGTACTTATTGACACTATTATATACTATTACAGGTACTTGTATTCTCTGTTCCCGTCCCACAAGGATTAGATACAGGTGGGCATGTTTCCAGGTCTCTGCTGCTACTGTTTGATCTGCTATTAGCAACATTATAATTATCACATTTATAAAGCACAATCTTATTCCACAGTGCTGTATAATAAATGGATATATACTTTGACTGTACAGATTTCATACGCTCTGTCTGTTTTTAACGTCCACAATCACCAGTTAGAAAAGAGGCAGTACATATCATCCAAGTGATGTACGCCAGAAGGTCCTATTTAGATAAGCAATTCAATGTTTTTCATTGATTTGCATTTTACTCTATAAGAATAAGTATATGCTTTGTAATAAGTTAATAACTAAGCTATTCTTGCTGTTGGTAGACTTAAAGCATGGTAAAAACTATACCTGGAATAGCAGATGTCCCAAACATTCCAACAGATCCCATACATGTATACATATGAATGTGTTATATATAATAGTGTTAAAAACCTGCTAAATATTTTAATTTTATTTGATATGCTTTCTTTTTTTTAACTTTTACTTGTGTCTCTAAGGGTATTTTTTTTATATTGCAGTTATTTCCCTGAGGAGCAGAGCATCAAAGTCTTATGCTTCAAAGCACCAATGTTTAGCAAGGAATGGCAGTTTACAACACTTTTTCATTGCTACGATTCCTCCCTTTGGGAGTTGTATGTTGCAGCCAGTTGCCTCTTCAAATAGTAAAGCTGTTTTTTTTTGCAGATATTACTAAGTCACATTATATTTCGTATGGAATCGTTGCCAACAAATCAGCAGCTGTCAGCAGTTTTTGTATTCTTGTTTGACAAACTTGAGTACAACAAGCCCAAGTTCAAGTTTTTCACACAATTTTCAGTTTCGCGATAGTTCCCCTTTTAAACAATTTCCCAAGCCATTTTATTTCAAATCTGAATACTGGGAAGTACCCTTAAGATTTATGGACAATGCTAGGTGCCTACAATTTACTGGTTAGCACATCTAGATTTACCATTTGGGCGTCCCTGGTGCAGGTATACTTTACTTGATTACTAACCTATCCATATTGTCAAGGCAGTGAGGATTCTATAAAATCTTTTACTTGTTATTTGTAGTGATGGGCGAATTTGCGCCATTTCGATTCGCAGAAAATTTTACTGCAAAATTCGCGAAACGGTGAAAAATTCATAGAACGGCACTGGCGTCTTGTTTTTTGATGCCGCCATCCTTTTTTGACGCTGGCATCCATTTTTTGGCACACACTCACCGGCGAAAATGGCCTGCCATTTTGCTAATTTATTCGCCGGCGGTGAATCACGCAGATTCGCGTCTGGCGGATAAATTCGCCCATCACTAGTTATTTAAAAAGATTTACTGAATAAAATATAGTTTCATTTTCATCGGCTAACTAGATCATGCAAATCTAAAGAAAGCGAATAAATTGTTTTGACAGGTTAACTGAAAAAACATTGACATAGACATCTAAGAGGAATACATATATGCAAACTCAGCTGTCATGTTTACAAACTGTTTTCCCTGCTTGAAGAAAGAATGTTGCAGAAAAAAAACTCTCTGTATGATGTAATGAAACATAATGAAAATACTTTTCTGACACAATGACTTATGATTCTAGAAGCTTCTCTTTTTAGTGCACAAAAATTGTACAGTGTGAATATTGTAAAGTGAATTGCTGCTAAAAAAAAACTGTGGGTTGGCCAGATTTAATGGTGCTATAAACCTAAACACACTTTTACCTCTGTGCATAACTTCTCATTTTTTACAAATACTGTCAGATAGTGATGGACAAATTTCTCCCGTTTTGCTTCGCTGAAAATTTCACAAAACGCGAATTTTGATGCCCGTGTCAATTTTGAGGCCAGCATTAAAGTCAATGGGCATCCGAATAGTGTTGCCACCCGCCGGTTTTGACGCGAGCGACTTTTTGGATGGCAGCGAATTTTTGTGGCAGTTTTTACCAATAATCATTATTTACCTTATTACCTCTAAAATAAATTGTTTCTGAAACTGAGGGACTAAAGTACTCACTATGGCAATTTTCTTATTGTATATACAGTATATAGTATATACAGTATGTATATTCAAAAATACCCTCTGAAAACTCGAGTCAACTGGGTTAATGAGAATCACTAGTAAAAGTAAAATGGAAAAGATGGGTCAGATTTAGGTAGGCCCACTGGTGGTTCATGTGCCCACGTATCCACCAATGCTTCTGGAGGGGGGCCTGCACTCTGGCACAACGCCGCTTAGTTATATTACTGTAACTTACGCTTTGCTCAGAAACTCTAGTGAGACCTAGGCTTTTAGGTTTCAAATAATTATTTAATAATTAATTAAGATACACCATTGCCTGAATCCTCCTCCTGTAGGCTAAGTGGCAAGCTAAAAGCAATATTTGGCTACAATATATACAGGAAAAAAGACAAATCATAAGAGCTCTGCTATGGCTCACTGCTATTTCTTAAAGAGCTCAGACTAACCAACACTCTGGAGTTGTAAAAAAATACAAGCTATGCCTACTGACACTGATTTTTTTTATTTGACAAGTTTCTTAGAATGTTGGGGGTCATATATTTGTGTTGTGGCTGAAAAGCATGTGCTTACTTGAAACACTAAAACAGAATCTCCCCTTATCTGAAAGGCTTATTAACAGTACAATTTTTTTTCCAGAAGGAGCCATTCTGTCCCTTGTCTTTGGGGGCTACACCTGTGTCTATTATGCCCTTATGGTCCTACTGTTGGTGGCAGACTTTAAAACAAATATTAAGTATCTGGAGATTCATAGGGGCGAATTCACTAACCGGCGAAAATTCACCAGCGCTGGCTTGGTGCACATCACAACACTTCGCCAGGCATAAATTCGCCTGGACAACGCTGATTCACAAAGATCCAAAGTTGCGAACAGGGTAATGAATGCTGACGAAGTAGCGCTAGCGAAAATATGCTCAGCAGTTTGAAGTTACGCTAGCATTGGCTAATTTGCATACGGCGTGCAGTTAAAGTACAATGGCCGTTTATGCTGGAGCAAATACATTACACTACACAAGGTCAGGGAACCTTAATAAAATTATAAAGAGGTGGTATATTGCCCTACACATGTGCCCACAGTATAGTTTATGTGCCATATGTTATCAAATATAGGGGGGAAGGAGGGTACCTCAAAAAAAATCAATCTTTTTCAGCCTATCACCCTGTAAAAAAGGAAAAGAAGCCAGCGTTTTTTGGGACTCAACTTTTTTGAGGAACTCACTTCGTCTGGTCTGAGGTGGCGAAGGCAAGTCTGGTAACGGTCAGTAAAATCAAAAACTTAGTGAATTTGCGAAGTAACCTGGTGCTAGAGTGCGAAGTTGCGCCAGAGTCTATCTCTATTCTTTGCATCAGAATAGTGGCTCACGTAAAAATTGCCACGCATAAAAATTATTTGGACGCCCAGTGACTGCATTTGGACAAAATAGGCACGTATATAAAAATTGTCGCGGGCACCAAAATTGATGAGCTTCGAAAGAATTTTGATGCCCATTGACTTTGATGCATTTTGCAAATTTTTTGCCCATCACTAAATTTAAGCAATAAAAGATGCCAACTCCACTTTGTTACATGTTCAGGAGAGGGGATGGAGACTTCTCCTGCGCTGCTAACATTCATGAATTCCTTTTGTTTTGTTAATTTCCTAAATCTTGAATAATAGGAATCCTAGGAAAATTTAGGAAATTACCCTAATTTACTTTTCTAGAGTATTTATTTATTTTGCAGGTATAAGTTCTATAGTAATTTACTCTTAAATGATCATATACAAAGAAAGTCCAAAAACTGTCGGATTTTTTTTTCTGAATTTTATGATGGAAGAGGGTTTGCAGAATTGTAAACTCAATGAGTTGTAAGAAAATGTATGTCTCAGGCTTCTTTTTCTTGTATAAGCATTTATATAATCACTTACTCTCCATACAAAAAGATGGTTCAAAACTATCTATTTTTCCTTTATCCTAGCATGGAAAAAAGTTTAGAGAATTTTAAATTGGAATGAATGAAATGTGTGGTAGCAAAGTGTTATAATGACTGCCTTTTTTGGCTTCATAATATCACAGTAGCCACCTTAACCCACCTGAAGCTCCCCACTGTGAAGTCTTAGGATTCTTAGGAAGCTTTGATAAGAACTATTTTAAACCAACTTTGTTGCATTTTTATCTGAAAGAGCTTAGTAATAATTGACAAAAAAAAAATGCCAAGACAGCATTTCTACTTAAAGAACTTCAATGACATCCCAAAAGCCTGTTTTCTTCTGATCACATTTAACCCCCCACATAATTATCCACATCATGTAATGCAGGATTATAACAGCTAGGAAATTGCATGATTGTCTGCTGGGTATATTTTTTTGCCCAAGAGAAAATTAAATTTTGTTCAGTTCCACATAGTTTTAGCTACTGTGTAGTCAGTTCTCTTGTTATTATTAAATAATAATTATTAAAATATTTTTTGCTTGAATTTTTATAGCAACATTTTCGGGAAAACAATGAAAACCAGGAAGATGTACTGTAATACTTCAGTTTCTCTTGGAACTCAACACTGAGTGCAGAGTATCATTCCCATTTTATCGCAATGGAGGCTAATCTCCCAAACCAATCTACGTGCAGTTGATGATGATTTCCCCATGGACATACAAGTAGCTTGGAATGATGTAAGGCTGCATTTGCGACATTATCTGGTGGGAAATTTGCAAAACTGTAACAACTTTAACTTGGAATTCAATATTCAATGAAAACACAGTGCTTGCAGCAGTTTTTGTTTCTTTAATGAGAAAAAGATGTCCACACAAATACCAGAAAATACAGCAGAATCTGGTGGTTACATTTATGCATTTTGGAGACAGAAGTGTTTAAGCATCACTTAATATTTACTAGAATGCTGTTGTCAAACTCATCTCAATGATTGAAGCTGACAAACGTTTTAAAGAAATGTTTTAAGAAATCTTGTAGATACTTGATTGATAATTAAATATATTAAAGACACTTTTTTGAAGCTATCACTGAGAAAATGAAAGTATTTGTTGATGTACTTTCTGAAAACAGAACAGAAGAAAATCCCTTAAACCCAACAAAAACCAAAAATATGTTCTTCTTGGAATTCATTTTTAAACCATTTTACGTGAAAAACATGCAAATATGCATGCAGTACATAGACATCAAATATTTGGAACATTGCGTTTAAATGTGCTTCAGCATATTGATATAAATTAGTAAACTAGGTATTAATGTTGTAAAGAACATATGACTGGGAATTGGAACCTTTTCTTTTAACCTATAGAAGTTGATTTAGAGAAGTCAAAAAAGTGAGCTTGGTAATTACAAGTAGTCTATGGAATCACTTTCACTTTGGAAAGCTGTTATCCAGAAAGTTCTGAATTACCTTGTACTTAATGGTAACTAAGCTGCAAGAATCCATATTGGGGACAAAACAATCTGATTTGGTGTAAATTATGTTTCAATGCTTTCTTAGTAGATTTAAGGTAAGAAGATCCAAATTACAGATATCCAGATATCCTTATTCAGAAATGCCAGGTCCCAAGCATTCAGGATAAATTATCCCATACCTATACTAGTCATTTCTGTATTGCTCAGAAGAAAATTAGTTCCAAATCTTTTATAGATAATCTTCTGTATTAGCCAATGTGACTCCTACAGGAATTGGAAGCGAGGCGTGCATCCCCATTCAATTACAGCAGCTGAGCCGGCGTCGGATCGCGCGGCCTAGGGGCACCCCTTATTGAAATCCGACGCTGCATATCCACCTTATAACACATCCAAATTCACAAAAAGTTAATCCAGCTTCCAGCACCAACTAATTCCTCCAGTATTGAATTAAATTTGCACGTGACATCAATGGCACTTTCATACCATGTGGGTAGAGGCTATTTAAGTGTGAGTTTTGTATGAATATACACTTCAAAAAGGTCCCAATGGGGACCAAAGGTTTGTTGTACTGTACGTACTATGCACTAATACAATTTTTGACATTGCAAGAACAACAGTGCTGGTTTTGGATTTATTTTTGTATATATTGTATTTCTGTGCACAGGGGCAGCTACCGGGTAGCTTAATAGACGGTGGTGCTGTCCATTAATTTCATATGCTTATATAATTGCAAGGAACAGACTTCAAAGGGGTTATTTATCAAAATCTGAAAAGTTCTCTCTATTTTCTGAAAACTACTCCGACGAATTATGCACAGACTTTCCCCCGTATTTATCAATACATTTTTCCAAAAATATCTTGTGCAGAGAAAAAACTCGATAAAATGATGAAAAAATCCAAATACATTTTTTTTTGGATTTGGCGCCGAAAACTGCGACTTTTTCAGATTTGAATCCCGAAAACCTCAGACTTTTTCAGTTTTGATGCCTGAAAACCACAAAATCTTTGGATTAGTGACCGTAACCCAGCACAACTGGACATCTGCCATTGACTTCTACATGAACTCAGCAGGTCTGAGTTGGAGTACTTTTTTTTCTGAGTTTTAATAGCATTCAAGTTTATTAAATCTCGGAAAAAATTTAAAAATTGTTTTTCCCCTTTAAAAGTCTGACCAGAAAAAATCGGACTTTGATAAATAACCCCTTAAGTGTATGTGTGTTTGTGTTTGTAGTAGATATCTATCAGGTTTATATAATTAATACCTCATATTTGCATCAGCTCCCACAATACCAAGCTGCAATCTATCATCCCAAATTTATGTTGCTTTATGACACAGTTCTCAAAAATACAGGGGGTGTGGTTTGAAAGTAACAGTGGTGCAGAATATTAATACACTGGAAGTTTTGACAAAGAGAGCTATTTGTGGTCAGGAGGAAATTTAGGAAATTGAAGCACTTTTAAAATAAAGGTTTTCTTCCACTTTAACTTATTTACTAGTTAAAGGACATGTAAAGCCTACAAATAGCTTTGACCTGGCGGCCATTTTCCCTCTGACATATCATCAGTAACATTGACATGTGCCAACAGGACATGTATGCCATAAAGTTCATGCAATGCAGAATGCTGATTTACACAGGCACAACATACGTTGATAAAAAGTTCTGCTGGGGTTGAACATTGAAATGGTTAAGCTGAGCTCAGGGTAGGTGGTTAGTAAAAAAATAGGATCAGGCAGCTAGAGTTTCTATGGGAACCAGCAATGATATCTCTTCATTGGCTGTTAGACTGGAGGGTGTGTTTAGTAATCTGAGCTGAGAAGAACTGAGCATGCTCATAAATCAACAGCTCAGTAAATTCCTGAGGGAGGGGCAGAGTGGGTTAGCGGAGTATAAGGAATTGATTAAGGGGATGCTGCAGCCTTACTGTTGACCTTTAACAACTAGAGTGGCAGGTAGCTAAAGATTTCAAAGAGGCGGCTCATTGATTACATTTTGTAGAGGAGGGGGTTTACATGTCCTTTAAGTTTACATCTTCTTTCTCTTTTTTTCTCTCACTCTGTCTCTGTATGAGGTACATTACTTTGACTTCAACTTTAAGGGGCTTTAGCTGAGCTGCCTTTGCCTCTTTTAATTTGCAGTAATCTAGTTCTGGCTTTGTATGGATTCTTTAAGCGGTGTTGCATATTTATTTTAACTCGCAATAATCCCCCAAATCCTTTTCCATATATTGGCTATGAGCTCATTATTCGTCACTAAGAAAGTGGTAGATAATTTCCTGCTAAATTGTTGGGAATGGACTGCAGCCTGAGCTGTGATATACTGTAAGAGTGTTGTTTTACTTTTAAAATTGAACATATTTTACTTTTTTGTTAGTGTTACCTTTTATTTACTTTCCCTTTGTGTCTCCACCTGAACAAAGCCTTTGTGTGTGATTTAGAGAGTTTGCTTTCCTAAGCAGTGTGTGGGGAAATACAAGCACGCAATTGATCCTGCTGGATGAGTAAACCTGAATGATCTAGCAATGACCCATGTAAATTTAATATAGATGTATAGCTGCTGTCTTGGAGCTGCAGCTACTCTGAGCATATGCTTCAAGGTATTTATTAGGTTTATTCAAGTGCCGACATCATTCATTAAGGCAATAATGCTGTCAAAGCTGCAGTCATATACCTTTGCATCATTACAGCTGAGCATGCAGCAGATAATCATGATGTACAATATTTTAACCTTCGCATTATTACTCCTCGTGGATTCCTTATTGTGCAGTGTGGGAAGCAGAGCTGTAGTTCAAAGTACTCTTCATAGTCCAGGAAGATATTTGGTAACAGATGTTTTACTGAAGAGCTGCTTGAAATGGCTAATCTGTTGTTGATTTTTAAACCAACCGTGATGTCTTTTTCTACACAGAGATATTATGGCATAAAAATATTTCATTTCAATTATTGGTTTTCTGCCACATCATAAAGCAGAATGCATATGCCATCAACATTGATCATAACATACATATTTTTCCTGTTTTATAGTTTATTTGCCTTTTTTCCAGCTTCAGCTGTTCACATTTTCTATTATTTTGTTGCGACTCCTGCTTTCTTTCCCCTTCCCTTTCTACTTACACCAGGCCCAATTCTCCTTACCTTGCTTCTTTCCACTATTTGCTGTGAATTTTCATGGCAAATAAATTCACAAAACTCCCACAAAAATTCGCCAGCGTCAAAAAATTTTTTGGAAGCGCATCCAAAAAGTCACTCATGTCAAAATCGTCACGTGTCAACACTATTCAGACGGCCATTGGCTTTAATGCCGGCATCAAAATTGATGGGAGCGACTTTTCAGACGCACGTCCAAAATTGATGCGGGCGTAAATTTGTGCGTTTCACAAATTTTTCGCGAATCTTTCGCAAATTCTTCATCATTCGGGCGAAGCAAAACGGAAGAAATTCGCCCATCACTACACTCCGGCCTTCTGCTGGCACGAATTTGCGATGAATTTCCACATTTCACCGCCAGCGAATCAATTTGCGAATCTCCCGTGAAAATTCACCAGCGTCAATTTCCGATTTTTCGTGACAATGTCAGATGTTCATGATTTTTTTGTGCAAATGTCAGAATTTCAAGATTTTTTCATGAAATGTCCAAATTTCACAATGTTTAGAGAAAATGTCTGAATTTCACGATTTTTGTGAATTTTCCGATTTCACGATTATTCCAGTGAATTTTTAGCAAGAAATTCACCCTTTATTTTTTACAACTATAATAATATTGTATTTGCACATTCATTCTCATTTCCTGTAAAAACATTTGCCCAATGCTTTTAAATTACCTATATGATCCCCAGTATTCCTCTACTATATTTGTCCTGCAGTAGTCTGTTGGTGTCAGATATTCTAACATACAGATTGGGAAGTGACAGGCAGAGGTATATGAACATCATGTAACGATTACGTTCAAAAATTAACAATTTGAAGCGTAGTTCTTAAAGAAACAGGTCAGTGTAAAATTAAAAACTGGATAAATAGACAGACTGTGCAAAATAAAAAATGTTTCTACTATAGATAGTTAGCCAAAAATTTAATGTATAAAGGCTGGAGTGACTGGATGTGTAACATAACAGAACAGAACACAACTTTCTGCTTTTCAGCTCTCTAACTCTGAGTTAGTCAGTGACTTGAAGGGGGCCAGATGAGACATAACTTTTCAGAGAGTTTACAATTGATCCTCAGCATTCAGCTTAGATTTAGCAACAGTTATGACCCATGTGCCCCCCTCAAGTCACTGATTGGTTACTGCCTGGTAACCAATCAGTGGAAACTAAGAGAGCTGAAAAGCAGAAAGTAGTGTTCTGGCTATTATGTTAGACATCCAGTCACTCCAGCCTTTATACATTACATTTTTGTCTAACTAACTATATAGAAAACATGTTTTATTTTGCACAACTATTTAACCAGTTTTTATTTTTATACTGAACAATCACTTTAAGGGGCAGATTTATCAATGGTTGAGGTGAATTTTCAAATTAAAAAAAAAATTGAATTTTGAGGTTTTTTTTGTGTACTTCGACTAGGTAATAGTCCAAATTCGATTCGAAAAAATTCTTTAAAAATTCGACTTTGACCATTTGCCATCTAAAACCTGCCGAATTGCTGTTTTAGCCTATGGGGGATCTCCTAGAACTTATTTGGAGTCAATTGGTGGACATTAAAAAATCAACGTTTTTTTTGGAAAAACTTCTAATTAAATTCAATGCACTATTCCTTCAATTCAAATGATTGCATTTGGCCAAATATGGACCTATTCGATCGAAAACAGACCTATTCGACCAAAAAAAAACTTTGACTTAATTTCAGTTGGTCTTTTTGAATTTGAATTTCGAAGTTTTTTCAATTCGAGATTTGACCCTTGTTAAATATGCCCCTGAGTGTCATTATCACTTTAATGTTCTCATTCTGTATGCATTCTGCTGTCTCCTGTTTCTCCTGTTAGACTTACTGTCCAAAGGTTTTAAAGGACATGTTAACACAAAAAATAATATTTTGTCTGATTAAAGAAAACACAATTATAAGCAACATTCTAATATAATTTTTTTTAAAAAAAAATTAAAAGTTGTTTATAAATATAATTGCTATCCAAAGCCCCATTTGCTAAACTCCTGGTTGTTACTTTTTAAACAAAGTTGCAAAAGCCAGGCACCTCCAGCAATACAGGTCTGTTAATGGCTTGTGTTACATTGTTTCAAAAGGCAGAACCACCAGAGAATAGAAAGAGACAGACAAACACTGCTTTTAATAGCAATACAAATAACTTAAAAACTATAGAAAATTTGTAATGTACATTGCAAAGTTGCTTAGTTTTTTTTTATTAGCAAAAAAAAATAATAATTTGGGGTTGACATGTTTGCTTTAAAATTAACTTTGATGGGCAGATTAATTATTACTTGAAGGTCATCAAGTTTTTCATTATTGTGGTATTTGTACTGTTTGGATTTATATTCTGGATATTTGCAGCATGACATTTCAAATGCTATTTGGTCATTACACAACTGTATAAAAACATCAAAGTCCTGAAACGTTTTGTATCAAATATGTATCTTTGATACAAAACGTGTCAGGACGTTGATGTTTTAAGAACTACTGAAATAAAGTCGTCTTTTTATGTAACGAGTGGCGTACAAAGTGCTTGTCGATTTCTTTTTTGACTGCTCAAACTTTTTTAAAAAAATCAAAGTTTGCACTGACATTTCTTTCATTAAAATCGTTCATACAGTTGATAGGCTGTCTTTACAGGTTGCCCAGTTGGATCCGGCATAGGAGTAATGCCGGCTTCCCCTTCTACCTCGTGGCTCCTTCCTGCAGATTGCTGTTCTGTCCCCACTGGCATCTGCAATCCGTTTTTTCATTAATCTAATTATGATCTGAGCTGCACTTATTAACATATTAAAAAATATGGAGGTTAGGGCAAAGAGAAAACCAGTGAAAACTCATGCAAATAAAATGTTATGTTAATTGTAAAAAAAGGTTTCCTTTTTGTTGTTGGTATCTCTTTAAGGCTACAAAAAAAAAGCACATTTAAAGATAACAAAACACCAGAAGAAATGTTTTTACATCAATGGTACTAGGTAATATCTAACTATCATAGAGAACTGGCAAATTAATCATAAATTAAGAATTGCTTGTTTTACTTGGATCCAGTGGGGGGTATTTTGGAGCTTTTTAGATCGGATTAATATATCCCATGCCTGTACTGAATATGCCAATCTTGCTTTTGATACATTTGTTGATACATTTGGACTTTTTGATTCTTTTTTTTTAATTATTATTTTGTTATATAATTGTGTAAATGATAAACTTGTAAAATCTGTTGTGGAAAAGGGAAAATATAAAGCTTATTTTATACTGTTATAAGCAGCAATACATTGTTTTCAGCATTATGTACTTTTGTTCTATGGTTACCTCATAAGATAACATCAAAAGAAGACATTCCTTATTGCAATACTTTTAATTTCCTGGGTTGTTCAAGTTAATAATTATTTTACCCTGGGATGATGGTGCCATTTTATAATTGTAAAGACTTACCTTGGAGGTCTTGTCAGCTGGCATCTTCTTCTCTTTAGCGCCGGTTCTCCTATGGCATGCGCAGCACACACTTGTCACGCGTGTGTCATTGCGTTGGGTGGCCCAAATTCGAATATTTAAAGGACCTTTAAGCCCAAACTCATTGCCGTTGTAAGGTATAATCTGATTAGTTCCTGGGTGTTATTTGTCTGTGATTTCCCTGGTTTTTGATCCCTGCCTGCCTATTCTTGAAGATTACCAGTACCGACCCTTGCCTGCCTCACTTTGAACTCTGCCTGTACCAACCCGGCCTGTCTGACCACGTTATATCGTCTACTCCTGGTGAAGTTGGTGTTGCCTTCCGTCATATCCTTTGTAACGAACGTGCCCCTTTGATCGTTTAGAACGCTTGCTTTGCTCCTCTCAAGTTAAAGGACCAGTAACAGCAAAAAAATGTTAAAAAAATGTGTTAGTATGCTATGAAAAAAAGACACCAACACATATTAAACTTTATAATTGCTATGTCTTTATTAAGAAATAACTTACCAAAACTCCGCTTGTGCTCCTCTTCAGAAAAGGTGATTGGCGATCCATCGTGGGCGCTTGATTTCTCCTCCCTGCCTTCCTTTTAGGAGATATCCAGGGAGGAAAAATTGAGTGCAGCACAATGGATCATCGCCCTGTCGCCGTTTCTGAAGAGGAGGGCAAACAGGAGTTTCGGTAAGTTATTTCTTAATAAAGACTTAGCAATTTTAAAGTTTAATGTGTTAGCGTCTTTTTTTCGTAGCATACTAACAAATTTCTTTTCGAAAATTTTTGCTGTTACTGGTCCTTTAAGACCTGGCGGGATCTGAGTAGCTGAGGGCTCCTCCCGAGGCCAAAGGGGGCTTCTATAGGCGGAAGATTAAACCGCGACCATGGCAAATATTTAATCTGCTGTATCTTTAACTTTTTTCTTCAAATTCTAGTTAGCTGTGTAACTTCTTTTATTTGAGTTTGTAAATGAACCCAATTATTAAGAAATACAAGCTAGAGAGAAAAGAGAAATGAGTTAATAAAAAATGAGATTTAGCAACCTGTTCCAAATAATAAACAGGACAAGTGGATAGGCAGAAAATAATTCTATACAGAAAGGTTTTTTTTCTCCTTGTGACAGCTCTCAAACCACTTGAGCATCACTTTTATGTGTTATAATGTCAGTGAACCACCTGACAAAATAATTTCCAAGTAATTCATTGTTGCTAACATACGACTCCGTCTATATTGAATGCAGCAGTAGCAAATTATTATTTTTTTCTGTAGTGAAGGAACTAATAGGTTTCATGGGCTTCATGTCACATAATATTTATTCCTTCCAGTTGCTATCCCAGCACTTTCAAATGAGAATGCAGTGAGCAAGCAGAACCACGCATAGGGAGAAGAAAACAAATAGATGTCTAATGCTTGTGAACCAAACAACAAATAACTTTGAGTACATCATCAATAACTATGTTGTATCTGCTCAAATATTTCTACGAAAAAACAACATTTCCTAAAAATGGTATAACTGTATTGATAACTTTTCAACTGAATACTGATAGGAAGATAAATGAAATCCATAAAAGCCAAAAATATTTATTTTTTAGATATTTTAATCCTTTATTTCTATACGGCTGACATATTGTGCAGTTCTTTACAGAGTTTATATATCATTCATAACAGTTATTGATGTAAATCATCTGCTAACACTATAATCAATTTCATCCGGAGCCAGTTAATCTTCTTGTCTATTTTTGGATTGTGGGAGGACAATGAGGTACCCAGAGAAAACATGGGGAACACAAGAACAGAGAGGAACAAAGGAAATCGTAATTGTGGCATCTGTAAGTTTTCCAGTTATAAACTAATTTTTTGCATGGTCCCTTACACTAATTACCTTAAAAGGCCTTAATAGCCGTTAGTAGTTGTTACCTGTTGACAGTTGCAGATTAATAAAATCCCTGTCATGCAGCAACAATGGACTTCTCTAAGCAACTGAGTAAGGATCTGAAAATGAAGCTAATTGAAGCCTACAAAACAAGAAAAGGCTATAAAAAATGCTCCCAGCTTGCTATTTCCACTGTCTGTAATGCCATCAAGGGGAATTGTGGAAACCAAGATGTGATAGAGCAAAATAGAGATCTGCTTGTATGCTTGGCAGAAAGGCAAACCATCATAGGAGTGTAAAGGGTTTGCAGGAAGGTTTTGGTTGACACTGTAGTGTAGTTTCACCTTTCAAGTGTGTATTATTGCTTGCACAATAAATGATCTCCATGTAAGAGTCATCGGGGAGTATTCACTAACATCTGAGGTTTGCAAAACAGCAACAAGACAACCCCAGGGGCCATTTAAAAACAAATGCTGTGAACTGCTTCAATAACAAATGAACTCCTTGGCCACAACCACCAAAGGTTTGTTTAGATTAAAAAGAGCAGCATTTGAATGAAAAAATACTTTATCAGCTGTTCAATATGGGGTGGACACTTTATTCTTTGCCAACTGTTCAATATGGGGTGGATACTTTTTTCTTTGCAGTTGTGTGGCAGCTTGTGGGGCATAAAACATTTGTATGTGTTGATGGAAGAATGGAATCCACTACCTGTATATATATCAGCAAATTCTGGATGCCAATGTAAAAAAGTTAGTCAAGAAGCTGAAAATGAAAAGGTTCCTCCAGCAAGATAATGACCCTAAACAGACCTCAAAGCCAACGTGAGTTACAAGCTGAATGTTTTGGAATGGCCCTCACAGTCCCCCAAATCATTGACCATCTTTGGGGTGGTCTTGAACACTCAACTTTGCCCAAGAAGATTTTGGAATTAGAAGTGACTCTCAAGGAAGAATGAGAAAAAATTTAAAGAATTGAAATACTTTCAATGGGATGCAAAATTTGTTTACAAGCTGTCATATGTGCCAAAGAGGGTGTTAAAAAATACTGGCTTACTAAGGTATCCAAACCTTTTAAAATCTATATGTCAGAGTTCATGAAATAAAGTGTAATTGTGCATTGACATTTGCAAATATGTTTTTAACATACCATGTCCTGCAGTAGTTGTGCACTTCTTTTCACTGAGATTAGAAGAAAGGCAGTTCCAGCTTAATATTTGAAAAGGGTTTTTTTTACAGATAGATCTGTGATGTTGAAAATTTGTCATGTGTGGAAACCAGAACGTTTTGAATAACATCTCCTAAAGAATCAATTTTAAGCAAAAAAAATATAAATGTCTATTAATTATTTCATTTTTTTTAGTAGACATAAAGTATAAAGATTCAAAACCTGGAAGGTCCCCTTATTTGGAAAAGTCTAGGAATTACAGATAATAAATCCTGTTCCTGTAATGTGAATACTACATCTGGGGTGTACACTAGTCACCATTATATACAGTACTTTGTCCAATGTCAGCTGTTGCTTTTTATTGATTCATGCTAAGTATAGTGATATACACATCCCTTTACTCAAAGTTTAATATTTTAGCAGGATAGGATTACTGTTACGGGATCCAGGAAACCATTATTTGAAAACTAGTGATGGGCGAATTTGACCTGTTTTACTTCGCCAAAAATTAGCACCTTTTTTTCACCCATTAGAGTCTATAGGGCAAATTCACTAAGATGCGAAGTTGCGCCAGGCGCAACTTCGCCGCACTTCGCCAGGCGTATTTTCGCCAGCGCTCCGCAAATTCACTAAAATCCGAAGTTGCGCACAGGGGTAGCGTTAGTTTGCGAAGTTGCGCTAGTGTTAATTCGCCATGCGAAGCGAAGTTGCGCTAGCGATGGTTAATTTGCATACGGCGCGAAATTCAAATTTA
The DNA here is from genome assembly GCA_038501925.1 of Xenopus petersii. Lineage (NCBI taxonomy): Eukaryota > Metazoa > Chordata > Amphibia > Anura > Pipidae > Xenopus > Xenopus petersii. The sequence continues at coordinate 171,129,551 of CM076673.1, forward strand.
AATGGAGGAATACGTATCTGCACTACAAATGCCTAGAAAACCTTCAAATCAGCAAATATAAATTTTATTTTGCCCTACACATGTGCCCACTGTCTAGGTAAGTTGCCATGAGTCAGGAAATGTAGGGGGGGAAGGAGGGGAGCCCCAAAAAATTTTTCGATGTTTTTCAGCCTATCACCCATCATGTAAAAAATACGCCAGCGTTTTTGGGACTTAGAAAAAAAATTGACTTTTTTGGAAACAATCCCTATCTACTCTATTGCGCTTCGCCAGGTCTGATGTGGCGAAGGAAGTCTAGCGTAAAAGTTAGCGTTCAGTACACTGCGCAAGTTAGTGAATTTGCGTAGTTACATCGCTAGCGAAAATTCGCCTGGCGTAAGTGTGCGAAGTAACACTAGCGAATTTACGCCAGCGTTCGTTAGTGAATTTGCAAGTTCCGAAAATGCCAAACGCTAGCTAATTAACACTAGCGTTCGGCGCTTCGGCGCTTAGTGAATTTGCGCCTATGGGTGTCATTTTTGTGGTGAAACATTTCGCTCATCATTACTGAAAACCCATTATCCTACTGTAACACCTACTGTATCACCTACTGTATAATCTTTATTTATTCAAATAATGAAACATTTTAAAAATGATTTCCTTTTTCTCTGTAATAATAATAAACAGTACCTTGTACTTGGTCCCAGCTAAGATATAATTAATTCTTATTTAAGTCAAAACAATACTATTGGGTTTGCTGTTTCAATGATTTTTTCGTAGACTTGGTATGGAGATCCAAATTACGAACATCTGTAAAATCCCAGGTCCCGACCATTGTGGATTACAGGTCCAATATCAGTACCTGCACAATACTTACAGATAGAAAAGTTAAAAAAAAATGCATGGAACTAAAAAAAACTGTCTGAAGCCCACTGCTCCCTATGAGTTGACTTGGCACAGCCCAGGAGAGCACACAGTAGTTGGTTGCTGAATAACTCAATCAAACATATCCAACTAAACTATTTCTTTCCCACCTATATAAGTCCTTATATTTATAACTTAACTTACAAATGAAAAGATGTGCTCATTTAAACCAAAATAATTTAAATAATAATATCTGCAAGTCTCCCTTCTCATGGTAAATTGGAATTTAAAAGAAGACGGATGCTTTTATTATGTTATCAAGTGAAAGGCTTTGCCTCTCCGTGCTTCCCTGTGGTGCACTGATGATGTTTTATGATTCTGTCATTTCCAATAACCCAAAAGCGCTTGAGACTAGTATATCTGATAAACTCCAGCGCCCCCTAAGGACTAGGATTTCCCAACCTGATTTTTTTCACAGCTATCTATGTATCTGCTCCTGACTCACTTTTTCCTACACAAACTATAACATTTATAAGAACAACAGCATGTCACAAGCAGCTGTGTACAGTCTGAATCAGACTACAACTAATTTGTGCAGGAAAAAATTAAATCAGGAGGTAAATTATTTAATGATTGCTGGTTCCCAGCAGAGCCGGGCATTATTCTGAAGAAAATATCCAATAATTGCTTTCAGCCAGTGTCAGACACATGCAATTCCATTCACTAATGGCTATGTGAGGTAGGACTAGGCCTCGAGGGTCAGTGCAGGACTGGAAATAGCTCAGCAGTAGGTACAGCACTAGAGAGACAGAATACCTAGGAAATGAAGTGGCAATAAGTTCAGTCCATAGGGGAAATGTGCTTCACTTGGAGTTTAATATATTGCCTGTGTGTATCTGGCTGTCAGCCATACAGCAATTGTTTACCTTTTTGTCAGCATCTGCATCTGTTCTGTTTTGTAAGCGGCACTTACTGTAACTCTCAGCCAGTAAATACTGGAATCAATAACAACAGCTGAGGGAATTCCCTTCTTTTTATCATATCCTATAACAAATTCATGCTACCAACAATGTTTGCCTTAGATTAACAAGGAAAAAGATATTAACAGGGTCAAAGGGATTCGGTTAGTATCATTTTATAGCTTTTCAAGCTCAAAGTAATTATATCAGCGCGGTTTGAATGTTTTTTGTACGCTGTCCAAATGAAACTGTTAAAAATTGCTTGCATGCAGTAATGAAAATGATTCTTTATAATTAGCTTAAGTACTATGTATAGGAAATGGCTGGCACCTTGGTAATAATTTAGTTTGCCGTATTGCAGCTGCTGCATTGAAATATTAAGGTGGCTTTTGGAAATTTGTGATGGTGCTAAGCTATGCTTGTTATTTGAAATGGGGAATATAACAAATGAGGAAATAAATCTCGATATTGTCTACTATAAAAAAATAATTTATCAGGCTGCTTCAGGTTTTTTTTTTTCTTATAAGCAGGAATATGCCCTACATACATTGCAGAAATGAATGAAAGGATTGTTATAATAGTTACGGCATCACTTAAAAGTTAATATCATTGAGAGCAAAGGAACACATTAATGTTAATGGGATTTGTGCACGTAACTCCCCATGCACTGCTTGGAAAATGTACCCCTTAATGTCTTGAAATTCAAACTAGACCACTTAAATTGCTTTTCTTTTATTAAACAGTCTCTTTTTCAATTGTAGTCCAACTGAAGTTATATTTTTTTTGTAACATTTTGCTCGCAACTTGGCATTTATGTTTGTTTTTATTCGATTAATTAACCTTTATTTCTTTTTTTTCCCCCAAGTACATTTAAATGCACAATGGTATTCTCAGATGTTGCCAAGCTGTGTATGAAGCATAGAACATTAGAAAGGGCAACTGCATGGTGGGGGATGCTTGTATCATTCAGATTAACCAGTTTGAGTTTTTTGCTGTCACTGCACATCTTATAATGTTCTGCCACCACTAGAAAACGATTATTCACTTGAATGCTGCAGGTAATGCCTTGGAGTTGTCATTTGCTTTTAATGGGTAAAAGGCATTATTACTTTAACACTTTCTTGTCTGGCTAAATATGCAGAACTGAAATGTAAATTAAAAATGGCTTTAGACTGTAAGCCCTATGGGGTAGGGTCCTCTAGCCTTTTGTATCCTTGACATTGAGCACTTAATCTGTATTGTAATTATATTTTTTATATTTATCTGAATTGAATTTGTAATAATGCACTTATTGTTACTTTTTATTTCAATGACCACTTGTTTGTTACTACTAATTTAATGTTTTGCTGTACAGTGCTTTACCCTCAAGGAGCACTTTATAAATAAAAATATACATACATACATACATACATACATTAAAGGAAAACTTTACCCCCCAAAATGAAAACTTAAGCAACCAATAGTTTATATCATATTAATTGACCTATTAAAGAATTTAACCAGATTGGAATGTAGATATCAGTAAGTATTGCCCTTTTACAGTATTTACCTTGAGCTCTCCTTTCGTGATGGTCTGTGTGCTGCCTCAGAGATCACCTGACCAGAAATACTGCAGCTCTAACTGTAACAGGAACAAGTGTGGGAGCAATAGACAGAACTACGTCTGTTTATTGGCTCTTGTGACCAAACATTTTTGTGTGAACCGTGATGTTGGATCCCAGGGGGCGGCCCCTAGTTTTTAAAATGGCAATTTTCTATTTAGGATTACCCAATGGCACATACTACTAAAAAAGTATATTATTATGAAGATTGTTTATTTACATGAAACATGGTTGGACATATGAGCTGTTTTATGGGGTATATTTTTATAGAGAACTACATTATCCGAGGGTATAGTTTTCCTGTAAAAAATGGTTGTATTCATAATTATTTTTCTTTATTTCAGTCCATATATGGACCAGTTATTTCATACACTGTCATTTCCCACTTAATTTTACAATCGTTGGTTGTCAAATAGCCCCCAAGTGATCAATCATCCGAAAGTAAAGGTAAAGCCAACTGTCTGCCCCTATTAGTACATACATGAATTTATTGGCCAACCCAAAGCTACATGTCCTGCATGGACTGCAGGACATTCTATTGGATCACCACAGGGTACCACCCTTGTGCAAATAGCCAAATTAATATTGAAGCAATCTCTATATCAGTTGGTCATGAATAGATCAAGATAGCAGTGGTATTATAAAAGAGGGCAAGTTTTCATCATTCGATCCATAAGCACTGTTTAAAATATTGAAGCATATTGTACATTTAAAATGTATACATTTATATCTTTATATTAGAGTTTCCACTCCTGTAAATCATCAACAGACAACAAACTGGATAATATTAATCTTTAGATAAACTGAATCTTTGGCCAATTTCATCAGACTTTTTTTGTCACTCGAAGAACAAGTAGAAAAAGCTGTCTCTGAAATATTATTTTTCAGATATTTCCATGAAGTAAAAGGAAATCTAGATGGTAAGTAGTAGAGGCATTTTTATACAAATAAAAAACTATTTTAAGCAAGGGGGTAATCTACCTATCCTGTATGTCAGACAGGGCGCATTTTAATTAAGATGGTGATAGGCTGACAGGGGCATTTTAACTGACACTGTTCAGTTGGCAAATGGCAGCTGGTCAACGCCATAGGGTGGGTTAGACTGAGCACTGGCGGTTTCTTTCTGTGTTTAGTGGCAGTCAAAATGCCTATGAGCCTGTAAGGGCCTGAAGGCTCAGTATGGAATGCGGAGCAAGGAGGAGGCAGTTCAACAAACAAAGTTTAAGGTACAAAAGGGTTTGACAATAGAATGGTTGGAGTCCAGGCAAAGAGGTCAATCCAGGCAGAATAGGGACAAAACGGTTAAACAGGCAAAGGTCGGTACACAGGAATCAATATAACAATAACTAGAATCATGCTCAGGAATGCACAAAGCGAAACCTATATTTGGGCAATGTTGCAGTCGTCAGGCTCCTTTAAATAGGCCTCCTTTGGCGCCAAAATTGGACATGATGACGTTATGACGTTGGCATGTTTACACTGGTGTGTTTATGCTGGTATGTTTACGCTGGCGTTTAAACGTTGGCATCCATTCCGGCGATGGCGTCCAATCGGCTGGCGAGAAGGAACTGGCGTCACAATGCTGCGACCAGGAAGAACCATGTGGGAGGACAGGGCGCCGCCATCTTGGATCGAGGAATGGCGTTGGTGAGTTGTTTCCCTTACAGAGCCATAGTCCTAACTATACTTGAAATGGTTTATTATTTAAAAGACATGCAACTTAGTTAGTAAAAGGGATGGAGAATTTAAGAATATGAAGATAGACTGTCAAGGCTGGGGTTGTTTTCTCTGGAGGAAATGTGCTTGCGAAGGGACATGATTACTCTTTACAAGAAGGTTAAGGGCCGGATTTAGACAGCGAGCACCCCTAGGCCCACTGCTGTTAGTAACCCATGTCCCCACCCCTTCATTTGTGCTTATGCACAAAATTATTTTAGATAGGTCAGGAGCACTGGGGATTGGCGCATGGGAAAATTAAAAATCAATTGTATCTCATGATTAGCCCCAGAGATTCTGAACCAATGCAGGTGTGGTTGGGCTTCATGCTGCCCCCTGAAATCCTGACGCCCTAGGCCTGGGCCTTAGTGGCCTTTCCACAAATTCGGGCCTGAGTAAATAAGAGGACACTATAGACCAATAGTAGGGGTTCTTTTTCCCCAAAGAAAAGATCAGCACGCCAGAGGTTACCCCTTAAGACTAGAGGAACAAAACTTTCAGTTGAAGGAGTGTTGGTGATTCTTCACAGTGAGGGCAGTGAGTTTGTTTTGAGTGGTTGGAGCTAAACCTGGCAGCCACCCCAGTCTGCTCCTGCGATGTCACAATTTATACCCATGCATTTAGAGACAGATTTTTTTCTGCTCTGCCACTTAAATATTAGTTATCGCTGATGATCTGTATTTTGTGCAAAATCATGAAATGGAAAATTCTTGTTTCAAAACATACATTTCTCCAAAGTATTGTTTTTGTGTCAAATGTAGTGCTGCGTTTTCTTAATTAATAATCCTAAAGAAGTTCTTGTTTATTATTCATAAACACTTCAAAATCACTGACAGAAACTGCATTAGCTGATCTTGTTTAACTGAAAATACATGATAAAATGGAAAGCTTTTTTCCCCCAAGTGATTGGATAGGCAATGTAAGCCTGCTCCTTTTGCCCCTTTTTTTAGCAGTAACATTTTCTTATTGTTAAAAGTCATCTTAAATGAACAGAGCATATAGCATCACGACAGTCATATAGCCTGTTCAGGTTTTTCATTGTTCTCTAAAAAACTTAATAAAGGTCTTCACCGAGTTTGGATTAAAAGAACCTGTTAAGAAGGCAATTGCTTCCCAAGAGATAACCTCTGTTGATAAGAAAACAGGGGGGAACATGGTATTGCCATTTTCACATTGTGAAAACAGAAAGGTCTCTGTATCTTTGTCCTACAAATGAATTTTAAGAATAATCTCATACTGCTGTAAGAGATAAGATCCAAGTACCTCTTGCCTGCCAGCATCTAAATTTTCCACTAAAGATTTGATAAGGGATTAGAAGTTTTCTATTTGTGCAAGCAGCTAATGCCGGTGTGACTCCGTGGCATGTGACAGCTGTATTCTTAACAACTTATTTTCCACAATTATTGTCTAGCTCCCACATTCGTTACATAAAATAGCCTATATATATATATATATATATATATATATATATATATATATATATATATATATATATATATATATATATATGTACTGATAAACCTTGTGCCCTTGTTTCTCAAAAGTTTACAAATCAAGAGGAAGAAAAGCCTGAAGGAAAATGTCAATTGATCATGGTAGGCAAGTGGGTTTTTTCTCTGCAGAGAAGAGACAAAGTTTCACACAAAATGCAGGAAAAAGGACTTTATTATACTTTACTTTATTCAAGAAAACCAGATCAACAGGGTGTTTATCTTCAAATAGCATTAGTGATGAGCGAGTCAGACCTGTTTCATGTTGCTGAAAACTATGGGTGACAAATTTTTTTGATGTGTCACAATTTTTTTCACCCACTGGAGCCTATGGCTGTCTTTTTCGTGGAGAAACCTGGCAAAAAAAATTCGCTCATCAGTACATGGCATTAAAAATAAATAACAGTCTCTCTCTCTGCTGAAAATATAAACTTTTATAAACAACCTAAGGCCTCTCCCAGACTCTGGACCACCACAAGTATAGCACCCTACTGCAGTTCAGAGATCATCTTCTCATCATCAGCCAGGCCCCACAGCCTACTTCCAATTCAGCTTCACTGAACTTTCCCAAAAACTGCCTCTCACAAGACACAGTCACAGGGCCCTTGGCATTCACTTTCTCTCTTAAGCTCAGGCCGAGGCTCTTTCTCAGACAAATTTAGACTATGATTCTATATTTTTCACGCAAAGATTTGAATTCAAATTAGGAATTCCAAAAAAAATAAGAAAGAAAGAAACGGAGTCTAAAAATTTGACATCTAAAAATTCATGTGAAAGCCAATGGGAGTTGTCCTATCCAAAAATGTTTTTTTTAATTTAATTTTTTTCAAGTTTGAAGATACATTGAAAACAGTGTGTAGACTATGAATGCAATATATTTGAGGGCTTTTTATTTAATTGAGTTTTTTTGATTTTTTTAATACATAAGCAAAGATTAGAATTTGGTAAAATTTTAAGTTTAATTGAATTGAAAAAACAAACTCACAGATTCAAATAAATAGGCCTCCTCATGTACCAGGCAGTACAATCCATATCCTAGAAATTGTACACAAGTCAGAGACTTTTCTTTTCAAAGGTGAACAAAGGAAGGCCTAAGATTAAGTACCTATGAGTGACCTGAAATGCATCAGGTGATGCTAGGTTGAAAAAAGACCAAAGTCCATCAAGTTGAACCCCTCCAGACGAACCCCAGTGCACCCATATACATATACACGCACACTTGTGTGTATATACCAACCTATATATACTGATGTCTGTGTGTCTGTGTGAGTGTTTATGTGTATACACATATATATTGTGGTGAGGTCACCACTAGGATACCTGGGAAAGTCCAGGGCGGAGCTTATTTATGTCCCAGGTTCCTAACAGAGTGGTTCCTGGACTGCTAGTTCAGAGCGGGTGTTTTGGTTTACCTGAGGTATCTCCGGTGGATAATTAAAAGACAGCTCAAGCCAGAGTGAAAGGAAAAGAAGCTGCCTGTGTGAGCTCATTGAGAAGGATTGAACTCACCACTAGGTTTGGGATTTTTTATTTTCCTGAATGTTCTCTGCTTCGGGGAGACAGGCAGTAGGCCTCCTCCTGATTAGTTAGGAAAACTGACCTGTATTAGTTAGAAGCCCATTAAGTGCCATGGATTTTGTTTTGAACTGTTTATTTTGTTATTTGCTGCAAGTGAAAATAAAATGCCCAAAAGAGACTACACTCTCATGCGTTGTGATTGTGCAGCTACCCCCAGAACACACACACTTAGGGGCAAATATACTTACTATGGGGACCTTCCCCATAGGCTAACATTGACTTCGGTAGGTTTTAGGTGGCGAACTAGGGGGTCGAAGTTTTTTTTAAAGAGACAGTACTTCGACTATCGAATGGTCGAATATTCGAACGATTTTTAGTTTGAAAAGTTCCATTCGAAGTTGTAGTCGAAGGTCGAAGTAGCCAATTCGATGGTCAAGTAGCCAAAAAAAAACATTCAAAATTCTAAGGTTTTTTTTGCTATTCCTTCACTCGAACAAAGTAAATGGGCCCCTAACTGATTTTAATATTACAATAGCCTTGAACAGCATTGGACATTATGCTTGTCCCAAAAATCATCCAAGCCACTCTTAAAGGCATTAGTAGAATCTGCCATCACAACATTGCCCAGTATTGCATTCCTCAGCCTCACTGCCCTCACCACGAAGAACCACCTACACTGCTTCAAATTAAATTCCTGTTCCTCTAGTCTAAAAGAATGGCCTCTGGTGTATTGATCCTTTTTATTGGAAAAAAGTTGCCCTGCTATCTGTCTATAATGCACTTGTGTAGAGTGCAAACACATCACCATGCAAATGTATTGTTTCCAGGGAAAACAAGCTCAACGTTGACAGCCTACTCTCAAAGTATAAATCCCTTTTACCAGTACAGTTGCACGTCTCTTCACTCTCTGAAGAGTGTGCCAGCAGCACCCAAAATATTGCCCCAAATCTGTACCTGTGCCAACCAGCACCCAAAATATTTTCCCCAAATCTGTACCTGTGCAAACATCAGCCAAAATATTGTTGCTAAATCTGTACCTGAGCCAGCCAGCAGCCAAAATATTGCCCCCAAATCTGAACCTGTGCCAGCCATCAGTCAAAATATTGCCCCTAAATCTGTGCCAGCAAAATATTGCCCCCCAAAGTCTGTGCCAGGCCAGCAGAAGCCAAAATATTGCCCCCACATTTGTGCCAGCAAAATATTGCCCCCAAATCTGTGCCAGCAAAATAATGCCCCCAAAGTCTGTGCCAGGCAAGCAGCAGCCAAAATATTGCCCCACATCTGTGCCAGCAAAATATTTAGGCCACCAACACACCCATATCGTGTTTATGGTGCAACAATACTCAACATATATGTTGCTAATAACCCAACAGCAACACCACCACAGCCGGAATCAGGATTGGAGAGCGTAGAGTAGTCAGTGGACAGGCAAATGTTCAGGATTGGAGAGATCACCAGTAACCAGTAACGTTTATTCCTTATAGTGACCATTCTGAAGATGTGCTGGATCTATTCCAAGTGTCGGACAAGGCATTCCAATCTTTCAACAATTCCTATGTGCAAACACAAATAAGATGGAATAATGAGATGGTGAATTTGTATTGTACAAGAAAAACGTATAAATTAAATTTGCAGCTACTAAGAATGGAAAATAAGAATTATGATTTGGCCACAACACTGAAAAGAATGGAGCACAATCTAACTGAACTCACAAACAAAATTTGACCAGACAACAACACCTGTTTAAAATCAGTCATTCATTGGCAGAGATCGCTTCATCAATGAGCTTGTAGAAAACACTCAAAGCTCTGACATAACTCCCATATCTAATGTTGACAACACACCAACAACTTGTGATATGGTATGTGACACAATGGCTAAGGCAAAACAGATTGTGCCAACAAGATTGCCTGTGTTATGTAACCAGCAAAGTGCTATAGCATGTCCCACTTCAAATATGCCCAAGAAAAAGGGTAAAAAATAATTGGTAAACACACAGTATTAAAGCATTGGATGACTTTATTATTGTCCTGATATGAAAAGCATCTTCTATTTGTCACCAATGGTCAGGTATACACGGATATCATTGTTTTTTTTTATATTTTGCCACACAAGCCAGAAAAACAAGCACCCTGTTGTAAGTATTTATTTTATTTATTTTTTAAATAAAAATGGTGGCAAAGAGTGATTGTTTATTTGTTATTGATCAATTAAGGGACACCGTTTTTTTAGAAAAATGTAACTCATGTAACCTAGCTGAAATGTTAAAAATAAAATTTACTTAGAGTGATGGGGCAGTAATCCATGTTTAGAAGCATGGAATGTGCAAATGACACTTGTGTCAAAAATCGACTGGCCAAACAAAAACATTACAATGATCCTGCTTGAAAAAAAGAATGTACTGTCTGATATGAAAATGAGCATGTTAATAGATCAGATAGCAGACAGATGACATTGGTAAGCTAAACAATCAGAATCAAGTGTGAGACTTTTGAAAATCAAGTGGCCATGAATGATTTGCTCCTGGTTCCCACATTGGCCTGCATCTGTGGGGTGAACAGAAGGATCGTCATGTTGCATCACATCAATATATTTTTGAACATAAGAAGACTGAAAATTTCATTATTGTTTGAAATACACAAAGACGTAACTGTAAATGTTTTTAAATCACTTTACTTGATAAGGCGCATATTCGATAATAGAAGATGGAACAGAAAGAAGGAGAAAAGGCTTTAGTGATTGGAGTAAGAGCATTTCCACCACATCAAAGTGGTGTAACGGAAACAGGAAATAATGCTAAAGATTTCATGCGTTAATCGTTTTTCAGCCTGAATTGAATTGTGAAAAGTAAGAGATACCGGTAGTTTCTTTGGGCTGTTAGGTAGAGAAAACTTAGGTGACGAAAAGATTTAGTGGTTGGAACTATACGTTTTTAGAGCATAAAACTAAACTGCAAACATGTGGAAAGTAATGGTGAAAAGTACCATATTGCATTGAATTGAGTCCAATACCTGATAACCACATTTTATACATACAGTAAATCTTTTTTTCTTTATAACACAATTTAAAATGCCAACTACAATGGGATCTACATTGTGTGAAAATAAGTAGGTAAGTAATAATTTTATTTTTGATGAGCTACTGTACTAAGAAGGTTGAATATAATATCTATTGATGAATCACTGCTTATATTAGAATGCATTACTCTCTGCATAATAACAAAGGATGTTTTTATTATTAGTCCAGGAAATTGCTCTAATCTTCTGATCTGGTCAGGAAAAAAAACGAGGTCATATTAATATATTAGAACATCTGCCAAATTTTCATAAAGTCGTAAAATTCAGTATTAGTGCATGTATTAGGTGAAATGTCCTGACACATCTTAAAATCTTCCATGGCCTATGCTCTCCTATGAATACATATTTATGTGAGTTGAGTTGAGTTGAGTGGTTAATTTTATTCCTTTGCCCTTTCATAATACAGTAGAAGGAGTTCATAAAAGTCCATTAGTAATGCTAATGAATATACAATGTGGTTGCCTGTACAACCCAAATACTGTTTCTGTTTATAGGCATTAACAGGTCAAACCATTGTGAATAGTGATGGGAAAATTTATTCGCCAGCCGCAAATTCGCAAGGAATTTGCGTGATTCGCAAAACGGCCGCAAAAATTCGCTGGCGTCAAAAAAAATGTTGTCAAAAACGCCAGCGCAGTTTCGCAATTTTTTCACCATTTCGCGTTTTTCACTGGAAATTCACGAAATTTTGCCCATCACTAATTGTGAATTTATGCATTCCTGATGCTTTGAAGTACAAGGTTTAATACAGTAGCTAAGTATGAGGTGACATATGATAATATGATAAAACTATGTTTTACGAATGTTCTCATACAAGTCAGGTAACATTTTCCAGATAATGTTTGAAAGGATTTGTACAGCAACTTTCATGGTTTTGTTTTTTAAGGGGTTTGATTAGATGGGTGGATTAACATACTGGCTTTTATACCACAAGTGACTTAAAGGAACACTAACACCAAAAAATTAAAGTGTTTTAATGGAATGACAATATAATGTACTGGTGCCCTGCTCTGATAAAACTGGCATGTTTTGCTTCAGAAACACTACATTAGTGTATATAAACAAGCTGCTGTGTAGCCATTGGGGCAGCCATTCAAGCACAGGATTCACAGTACAGATATGTCCTGAAGAATGCCTCTGTATACTGCAGATCATATCTGTTATCTGTTGTGTATCCTGTGCCTTTTCTCCTTTTTCATGTTTTTAATGGCTGCCCTATAACTACATAGCAACTTGTTTATACAGTATAAACTATTGCAGAGTTTCTAAAGCAACACACCAGTTTCACCAGTGCAGCACAACATGACATTATATTTTTATGATTTTAAAACATTTTCCCTTTTTGGTGTCACTGTTCCTTAAATTATTAGATATAATTCTGGATTCAAATCAAGGTGATTTGTTATATACTCAAAAATACTTTAATTTCCCCCAAATATTAGGAATTGGAATTCAATCACTTGTTAATTTTGGAAAACACATTAAGGGGGGTTTTAGAAAAGTCCGAATGCAAATAAACTCCAAAAATTTGAGTGTATTTTAACGATAAAATCTGAATTTTTAGTGGAAAAAAAACTCGAATTTTTCTAGATTTACTATACCCGAGGATGGAAAAAGTCTAAATCAGAAAATCTGCCATCTCAGACCTGCCAAGGTTGTATATAAGTCAATGGGAGAGGTCCCAATCCTTTTTGGAAGTTTCTTTGGTCTGCTTCAGTCTGCACTGGAATTATCCTAAAAATCTGACTATTTCGCAAATCATGCAATTCAGGAAAAAAATATAAAAAATCATACAAATCGTATAATTTGGATTCTCGTTTGATTTTATGGAGTTTTTTCCAGATGCGATTAAATCATGTTTTTTTCATAATAAATAAGGTCAAATTGTGGATTCCAGTTTGGTTGGATCTTTTTATATATATATTTTTATTTGTATGATTTTTTTAGGATAAAACCCCCTAAAAATGACATCATATTTACATGACTACAACATTCTAGGCATAATCACGGTAGCTAATTAGTAGACAATAGAGCTGCCCAGAAATTTAGTTTAATTCAACGTATAATTAAGACAGATAATACAATTCCAAATCAAATCCTATTTGTTTGTTGCCTGCCTGTGATTTCTTTGGCTGTTACATTTATTATACTGTAGTTGGATTCCAGCGTGAAATGGAAAAGAGCATGAATATTATTTCTGTACATTAAATTGCAATGACATTTTAAGGACATGCATTAAAGCTCAGGAGTAGAGGTGGGTTGGTATTGGCCTCTACATCATTTATTTACCAGTACAGGTATGGGACCTGTTATCCAGAATGCTCAGGACCTGGTGTTTTCCCGGGTTAACGGATCTTTCTGTAATTTGGGTCTTCCTGCCTTAAGTCTACTAGAAATTCATTTAAACATTAGATAAACCCAATAGGCTGGTTTTGCTTCCAATAAGGATTAATTATATCTTAGTTGGGATCAAGTACAAGCTACTGTTTTATTATTACAGGGAAAAGGAAATCATTTTTAAAAATTTGGATTATTTGGATAAAATGGAGTCTACGGAAGCCAATTTCTGTAATTCTGAGCTTTCTGGATATCGGGTTTCCAGATAAGGGATCCTATACCTGTGTAGTGGGTGTCCTACAATAAAAATGTAATTTCCTTCTTAAGCAATATACATATATAAACATATACATATATATAATCACGTTGATCATGGTTTTTATGGCCCTTGGCTATTTTTGGTGTTGAAATGAGGATTGCAGTTTTTAACTTGTCTGAAATGTTTCTTCAGAGATGATAAGACCTTATTAATTCCTAGGGAGAATGCTAATCATTTACTATCCAGATCAAGCCGAAGTCCACATCATTACATTTGCTGTGGACTTTGGCGTGATCTATGGACTATACTACCTCCATGTCTTGCTCAGTACATACTCAAATAAATAATAGAACAAACATTGGAGTTGCTGGCTTTCAGATATTCCCAGGCTCATCCTAATTACAAACGAGTAAGAAGAAGGTTTAGATCAGTTTTTCACTATATCTACTGGTATTCGCTGCTAGGCTGATCAGGGACACCGCTGCCGTGAAGCAAGTTGAGACTCGTCTCATGCGGCAGTGCTCAGTTGGTCACTAGGGCAGCAAAAAACACTCCTGGTGACTTAAAAAGCTGAATTTCTGATTTTGAAATCAGAATTTGGGCTCTTCTAGTGCAGTTGCATTCCCTGCACTAGTGCAGTTGCATGCCTTAGTAAGTTTCTTAAATCAATGCCGGGCAGCATCGTTAAGGCCACTTCAGGGCAGAACACACCCTGAGATCACCTTTTCAGCTGATTGAGAACTTCTTCTAAAGTACCAGTTTAGCTAATGTTCCAAGTAGGAGTTTGAACAGACATGGGTGCAATGTTTGTTAGATTTCTAGGATCCACATTAGCAATCAGAATTTGCCTTTTAAAGCTCTTAGTGACCAGCAATGCCATTCTAACTTGCATACACATATAACAATATGTATTTCTAGGCTGCTAGTAGTTTGAAAAACTTTTCTTACAGGAGTAAAATGTATTTATTGAATATACGCTAATGCCCTTTTTTTCCAATTGTCTGGGTTTATCACTCACACTTTATACAGTGTTGTGTAAAACATTTACATGCTTACATGTTTAAAATTAATATATTTTTGTTTTCAAAAATAGTTTAGGGGGTTATTTATCCGAATTTATCTCAATATTTTCTGCTACAAACTCTGATCAAATCCACTTGGTTTTTTTTCGTTTATTCATTATAAAATTTCCCCGAAAATTTGCATTCATCCGATTTTCAAGATTTTTTCGGATTTTTCACCCGAAAACTCACATTTTTGCCCAAAAACTTCAGGGTATTGCATGAAGCCCTAACTCACATCAAAAATTCATTGGGACTTCTCCCATTGACTTATATGCAACCTCGACAGTCCTGAGATGCCGGATTTTTGTATTCAAACTTTTCCATCCTCAGGGTTTAATAAAATACGAAAAATTCGTGATTTTTTAAAAGTCAGATTTTATAAAAAAAAAATATGAATTTTTCATGTTTTTTGCATTTGGAGTTAGTAAATAACCCATAAATGTTGCAACTCCACTGAATACAAATGCTTCTGAAGCTTGAGCATGAGCAAAATCTTAGCTGTGTTTTATGCTAGGATCGATCCCAAACAAATCATGATATTGTACAGTTTATTGACAGTTGCTATACTCAGTTTGTAAAATATTAAATGGGCTTGTCACCATTTAGTAATGCAGTGTTTACTTTTCCTGCTGAGCAGCAAATTAAAATGTTCATCATAAATCAAGCACTGATGTAGTACAAATTTTCATTGGCATTTTGTACAATACATAATAACAAATTGGAGATCCTCTGCAGTTTATTTAAACATGTACTAAGTAGTATAGTACTTCTTGATCAGATATATCCAATTATTCATGATTGAAGTTTTGATGTTTTTCTGTAATACCATAAAGTGAAGATATTTTTATGACATTTAGGGGATTATTTATTAACAATTTTTTTCGGTGCAGCTGTATTGATGCTGAAAACATGAAAAAGTTGCAGTAAAAACTATGCCATCTAAAACATGCTGAATTCATATACAAGTCAATGGCAAATGTCCCCTTAACCATTTGAAGATGTTTTAAAAATTTTTCTGGGGCTGATGCTTGTTTTTCTGCAAATACATGAATTTTTAGTGGCTTTTGGGTGTCAAGTGCAAAAAATTCAGGTGTTTTGCAAGACAATCTGAAAAAAGTCCAGTATATTTCCCAATCTGATTTTTTTAGTTTTTTAATTGATAAATAAGGGCACCTCGTGGATTCTAGTTTGGTTGGACTTTTTTATTTAAAAAATAATAAAAATTCGGATTTTGATAAATAACCTTGTTAAGCTCCCCATCGACGCAAAGATTTTTCTTACGACCGATTTTAGCGAAGTCCGACCAATCTTATCGTGAAGAGTGGGATTCGAACGATCGTACATATTACGATTTTTCAGCTGACATCTGTCAGAAAATTGATCAGCCAGGTTAAAAAATCTTTATCGGTCCCAGTGCAATCTATCTATGTTTGTAGGGCCAAGCAGGCAGCAAACCTTTGTTTTCCCGGCAAATGGTCTTTTTAGTTTATGGACAATTCGTATGATTGTACGATCGTTTCAAGATAATCGTGGTCTCATGATGACGATCGGATCTTTTAAAAATCTATGGCCAGCTTGTATGCATTTGTGCCTTCCACACCCATGGATATTCTAGCTCTTGGCAACAAATGTTCTATTTTATCAGAAATGCAGTCCACAGCCCATGTTTACATATAAACAGGGAAAGGCTGTGTAAAGCCCAATGCAATCCATATGCTAACACTGGTAAAGGGGGCTGTGTACTGTCTGTTGAGAAGCTAGGTAATCCAATAAACAGGTTGGAAATTGGTACAGGCAGTAAGTAAAGGAGGTCCGGTATACAGAGCAGAGGTAAGGTGGCAAGAAGGAGCAGTGTCCAGATGAGGCATTTCTCAAAAATTAGAAATCCACAGTCAAGGAACTGGGCAGAGGATCAGCAGCTTAAATAAAGGGCAAAGGGCTAAATGCCAGCCAGGTAGCTTAATTATCAAGCAATATGCATTAGAAAGAGGCAAGCTCATAAAGGCCCTTAATTTGGCATCTACCAGCAGCTAGTGTAAACATGGACAACAATCATTATAGCAAAGCCTTATCAAAACTGTTCACAATGGTGTGCTCAAAAAAATCTCCAGTGGCTGAGGATGATACTGCAGCCAATTGTAACCACACAATGCAAGGTTCAAATCCCAAGTAGACCTGATACCCAACTTTGTAAAAGAGATTCAAATCCTTCTTAAAACAGAAGATGTTTTGATTAAAACTGAAAACATTTAATCAGTGTATAGCTTACAAAAAAACTGTGTTTTTTTGGTGAAGATCCCCATTAACTAATAACATCTGTTTGATTGATGATTGTAAGTTAAATTTGTTATCTGTTGATATTTACTTTAGGAGTTATCACAAAAGAATTCAGTAAATTCCCATCAAGTCCTCTGAAGCAATCACCTTCAGTTTCACTGGAGTGGCTTATATATTTGAAGCCAGAATTATTCCTATGTTCAAGTATCTGTCTTTTTAAATTAGTTTTATTTTTGGTGAGGAATGGATTCATTTACTATATAACAAAATTATTTATGCATTTTTCACTGTGTCTGGAAATAAAACCAGCGCTGCTAACTCAGCTAAACATTATATTGTGTGCCATGTCTTGGCCATTCCTCCTAACCATGCTTCTGCCCCCATGAATAGTGATGAGCGAATATGTGAAATTTCACGAAATGCATTGAAGTCAATAGATGTTTTTTCTTATGGCAACTTTTTTTTCCTAAAGCATGTCAATGGGCGTTTTTTCTTACGGCGACTTTTTTGTCCTACTGCATTAAAGTCAATGGATGTTTTTTTCTTATGGTGACTAGTTGGTCCTAATGCATTAAAGTCAATAGGCGTTTTTTCTTATGGTGACTTTTTTCTCCAAATGCATTAAAGTCAATGGGCATTTTTTATTATGGTAACTTTTTGTTCTCTAATGCATTAAATTCAATGGGCGTTTTTTCTTATGGGGACTTTTTTCTCATGGAAGTTTTTTCACTGCAAATTCTCATGCAGTTTCGCGAAAAAAAATCGAACATGGCGAAATTCTGAATTTTTCTGTGAATCCATGGCTGGAGAATACATTCGCTCATTACTATCCATGAAGATAAATTCAGAAAAACCAGCAGGCTCCTTATTGGTAGCCCAGATGAAATGTAAGTGTAAGCCACTGAATGTATGTGAATAGAAGAGGACAGGGGCAAATCCCTATTACTCCCCAAAAAATGCAAAATGGTAAAATGTTTTCAGGATAAGAAAGAGATTAATTAAAGCAATACTTTACATTACTTTGAACTAGAAGTATATATCCAGCCCCTAGATTTCCAGCACCCAGCCATATTACAGATTTCCAGATTAAACATTTTTGAATACTTAGGAGCAGATGTACATGTACAAAAATTTGAGTTTGAGGGGTTTTTGTGAATAAAAACTAACCCCGAGAATATTTTTGAAAACAAAAATCGTCAAATAAGTGAAGGAAATAAAAAAATGCAAAAAGTCACAACAAAAACTGTGAGTTTCTATAGGCAGCCATCAGAGTTGGCCTCCAAATAATCTTAAAAAAAAACAAAGGCAAGTTGCAATGTTTTCAGCTTTTCAGTTTTTCAGCCCTCCAATACAGGGGGAATAGCAGGGGCATGTTCATTTCATTTTCTGAAAAGTATTACTTTATAAAATAAGTACTTTGTGTAGTGAAAATATATATATTTTTTGTTTTATAATAAATCTGGCACCTGAATTAACAGTTAAAGATGAACTTCCCCACATAATGAAACAATGACATTGTGCTTGATGAAAGAAAATGTAATTTTAATGATTTTATAATTATTTGTAAATGTATTAGAACTGATTGGGATGGGGGGTCAGGTGTAAATCCCTTGTAAGCATGCTTTATTTCAGAAAGCCATAGTAATGCAATTGGCCTCCACTGTAAAATGATGTGTCTCAGGAAAATATGTAAAGTAAATGTTGGCTGGTAATTGCCAGATCTGATGGAAGTCATTGGGGCCAAGATGGTTCATAATCTAAAATCTGCATATGTCCCCACAACATTGCGAAGATGGTTTAAAGACATTTTACAATGTAATTATGTGTAACTGTAAAACTTCAGACTGTCTGACATTTCAAAATGAATTGTGCATAATATTCTGTTTCATATTGTTGGGTATGTTATTTGATCAAAATCTTGCTCTCTTCTCATCTGAGGAGGCGCATGGGCGAGCTTGAAGAGGACAGACGCGCCTAGTCAAGCTCTGCATTCCGGCAGGGTGGTGCTAACATATAACTCCACCATATTTAACGTAATCCGGTTCTGAAGATTTCCAGTGAGTCACAGCAATGTCCAAATGCTCTCCGGGGCGTAGAACGGGTTGGTCAGAGTTCCCAAAAACGGGCCTTGTCTCCCAGATCCAAGATGGCGGACGATCCAGGCTCAGGAGATTTATCCGAAGAGCCTTCCTCGCCATCACAGCATAGTGATACTCTCTGGACTTATTTAAGTCTCTTTTGCTTATTTAAGTCTCTTTTGCAGATGGAACTTATGGCCACAGCTAAAACTATAACTGCGCAGTTAATGGCGGAGATTAATGAACTGGGCTGGACGCACAGATACTTTGGAGACAAAGGCGGGTAAATTACCACGATGAGTCTATTGAGGCTCTCAAAAAACAGATTATAGAGCTAAAAGATCAATCTGAGGATGCCGAAAACCGTTCCAGATGTAACAATGTTCGTATCAGAGGATTGCCGAACACTATAACAGATTTGGCAACAGAGATTCCTGTATTATTACAGCATCTGGTACCAGACCTGCCACCAGAACGTTTAGAAATTGATCGAGTCCATCGGGCACTGGGACCCAAAATGGCAAGTAAGCTATCCAAGGTTATTATTATCCGTCTGCATTATTTTTCGACAAAAGATGCGATAATTGCTGCTGCCCATACGGCAGAGGATCTATCATACCAAGGACATGAATATGAGATATTTGCGGATTTAGCTTATGCTACCATCGCCAAACGCAGAGGATTTAAAGCAATCACATCTTCCTTGGCTGCACATAAGGTGAGATACAGATGGGCTTTCCCGGTCAAGTTGCTCTTTAAATATGGGAACAAATCCTATTCCATTATGTCACCTCATGAGGGCATGGATTTATT
Organism: Xenopus petersii; assembly: GCA_038501925.1. Classification (NCBI taxonomy): domain Eukaryota; kingdom Metazoa; phylum Chordata; class Amphibia; order Anura; family Pipidae; genus Xenopus; species Xenopus petersii. The sequence goes on from CM076673.1 coordinate 171,149,583, forward strand.
ACAACAGTTGGGACTAATGGAGAAAGATAATGATGCACCAGTGGCGGATATCCAGGACCCAGGACACTCTGCTAGATCTCCGCAGCCGATTTCACCGATTTGGTCTTCAGGCAAGCCACGCAGGAGATAACTCTACCGGTTTTTCTCTTCTCTACAGTGGAGATTTACAGTTTTAATAACAAATACTGAAAGAGTCACCATCCCAGTGGGAAGAAAAGGCCCCCCAGATATAAGTCAGCACTTGAGCTTCCCCTTAATATTGGGACGCAGAGATGGCTTCTACATGGCATGAAGATATGAGTGCCCAGGTTAACCAAGTTTTTTGTTTTGTTTTTACACAGTTGATGGTGAAAAGTTTGCTATATTTTAAGCAAGTGGATAGATGCAGGTATTCTCAATCTCAGGGATCTATATTCTGCGAAAAAATTTAGCCGCTTTGAGGACCTGATGGACAAATATGGTCTCCACCAAAGCCAACTCTATGCTTACCAACAAATAACCCATTTCCTGCAGTCGCAAAACAAGGATTACAAATCTCTCCGCAACGATACTTTGATGGAACACCTTTGTGGCAAATTTTGGAGTGGTAAAGCAATCCTGTCAGACTGTTACAAAATGCTCACTCAGAGGGATGTAACAAGTGCCCTGCCATATATGGAAAAATGGGAGAACGACCTGCTATTATCCTTTACGCCTGCGCAATGGAATCAAAGTATCAATAGCTCCAAAGGTGCTACACACTGTACGAACCATATAGAAACCCACACGAAGATACTCACTAGATGGTATCTCACACCAAGCAGAATTGCGGCTTTTTCTCCAACCTATCCCAGTATATGTTGGAGACAGTGTGGTCTTCAGGGTACAGCACTTCATATGTGGTGGGAATGTGCGAAAGTGGTACCGTTTTGGCAGGAAGTCTTCCGGATAATTAAAGAGGTACTCCATCAGGATATACCGTTGCTACCACAGGTCGCTCTGCTCCAAATCTATCCAACCAAAATCTCCAAGGTGGTGAGATGCCTCTTGTTCCAAATCTTTAACACGGCAATAACCTTAATAGCTACTACCTGGAAACAGCCTGTGATCCCCTCGACTCAACAGTTCTGTACGCAACTCAACTCAAGGAAAACAATGGAGATTATGTCGGAATCGGATACTGAGAGGAAAGATAGACTTGTTAAAATTTGGGAACCTTGGACTATTTATCAGATCTCCATGTCTACCCACAATCAGGGGCCCACCCCCGTGGGAATGTAGTATGGGAATTTGCGCTGAGAGTTGTAACAATGCTTTGGTAATTCTTTGTAACATTTTACTTGTATTTGCTACAGTATGCTCTTGCACCAAATACCTTGTACTTACCTTTTATTTTCTTTATCCTTTTTGTTTGTTTAATTTTTGCTTATATTTTACAATAAAAGCAGATTTGAATTGAAAAGTTTGCTATATAATTATCTGTTGTGAATGTTCCTTTGCACACAATGCTTAGAGTTAAGGGTCTTGTAAAATGTGTGGGGTACGATTTGTCATACGAAATAGGGTTTGAGGGGCAAAGAAGGTGAAATAGTAGTTTACTGTTAAATCATTATGGTATTGAGATGTTTAACACACAAGGGATTTAATTCCCCAAACAAACGTACTATTGCATTTAAATATTATTGTCAACACACCATAGACATCCTGTTTCTACAGGAAACTCATTTCTCCAGCTCCTCTTACCATAATTATCTTAACCCTTTTTTCCCCACAGTTTTTTGGGCTTCAGGACAGGTTAAAAAAGGGGGAGTGGCTATTTGTCTTCATAAAAGGTTACATTTTCGAGTAGGAAAAACTATTTGTGATCCGAATGGGCGATATGTTATAGTAGTGGGTCAACTTGAAGATAATGAAGTTACCTTGCTATTAGTATACGCCCCCAAATGAAGGTCAAGTGCGGTTTTACCATAAAATATTTTCGTTATTTGGCAAACATGCTTCTGGTAGGATTATTATGGGCGGGGACTTTAATGGGGTACTAAATAGTACACTAGATAGGGCAAGGGACCAGATACAGGATAAAGGTAATACCTGTGTTTTTGCTCAGTTGAAACAATTGATGGATGAGTTGATGCTATTGGATACTTGGAGGGAATCTCACCCCTTAACAAGGGAATATAACTTTTATTCAAATGTTCACCAGTCATCTTCTAGGATTGATATGCTGTTAGCCTCTAGATACCTAGGTCCCTCAATAGATAAGGCACAAATTTGACCTGTTCTTGGTCTGACCATTCTCCAGTGTTAACTTCCTTTGTTAACTTAACAGCTGGGCAGGGGAAATTTAAAATGGTGGATTAATGAAGCCCTCTTGGGGAATAAAGAGGTGGTTACACAAATTGAAAGTGAGCTTACAAACTTTTTCTCAACAAATGGTCAATCTGATGTAACTTTGGGTACTTTGTGGGAGTGCCATAAGGCAGTTATAAGAGGGGTCCTCATACAAATAGAGGCTAGAAGGAAAAAAATGTGTCAAGAAAAGATAGAAAATTTTACGAGAGAGCTGGTTACTCAGGAAAGGAAACTGGTAGAAGCTCCTACAAGGGAGCAACAAACTAAGGTACAAAAATTGAGAACTGAACTCAATCTTTTTTTAACATTCCAGGCAGACAAATCTCTACCATGGGCTAAACAAAGATTTTTTGCAAAAGGGAATAAGGCAGATTACCCATTAGCCAGGAAACGTAATAATTATTATAATTCTAGACCCTTTACCACCTTAAGAATAAAAGGACACAGGTTGACAGCTAATTCCGAGAGAATGGTGGAGGAATTCTACAGTTTTTATCAAAAACGTTATAATCAGACAAAAGAGCAGAGCATTGGCTTTCCCAAATAGATATTCCGACCTTGGATCAAGACCAAACAGATTTAATGGCCCAGCCTATATCGGAAGAGGAAATTCATTCAGCAAATAAAGAGCTTAAAAACTCCAAGGCTCCCGGTCCAGACGGCTCAAATTACTCACAAAAGTTCTGGCTACCCGTGTAAATACCTTTTTACAACGTATTATCCATTTGGACCAATGTGGTTTTGTTAGAGGGAGACAGACGACTGACAATATACGTAAAATTGTACATTTAATTAACCATGCCACTACCAAAAACACCCCTTCTATGCTTTTATCGTTAGATATTAACAAAGAATTCGATTCGGTAGGATGGAACTACCTTCAGTGTATTCTGGAAAAATACAGGTTTTCCCGAAAATTTTTACAATATATCCAAGCTCTGTATAATGAACCGACCTCAAAGGTCAGTATGCTAGGTTATGATTCAAGAACTGTAATTATGAGGTGTGGGACGAGGCAGGGGTGTCCCCTTTCCCCCATATTATTTATTTTGGCAATAGAGCCTTTAGCTTGTGCTTTCAGGCAGAACCCTGATATCTGGGGACTTAAAGTTCTAGGCAGGGAATATAAATGTACATTATATGCAGATGATGTAATATTGTTCATCACTAGGCCATTAACTACCCTTCCAAATGTATATAAGACCCTTGAAGACTTTGGTACGCTAACGGGTTTGGTCATCAATTCCTCAAAATCAAGGGTAGTAAATATTAATATTCCCCATCCACAGGTTAAATTAATTAAGTTGAATTTTGATTTTACTTGAGAGGATAGATCATTAAAATACTTAGGCATAAATCTAGCAAATTCCCTACAATCTTTAAATAAAGCAAATTATCCTGGTCTGCTTCACCAAATACTCCAAACCCTCATAAGATGGAATGACCCCTTGATTTCATGGGCAGGCAGGATACAGGCGATCAAGATGATAATATTGCCCAGAGTACTTTATTACCTGTCCGCTTTACCACTGGCTCCTGAGCCTGCATTTTTCCCCACTTTAAACAAAATTTGTTATGAATTTATATGGAACAGCACCAAACCCAGAATATCTAGGAAATATATGTCTCGCCATAACACCAGAGGAGGACTGGGAGTCCCAGATTTTAAGAAATATTTCTTAGCTTCTCAGTTAAGCCATATGGCTAAGTGGCACATCGTACTTACACCTCCTCTGTGGGTACCATTGGAAGGAGCTAAATGAGAGATTGTTCTCTTGCTAACTTGCTATGGATTCCCAAAACATTAAGACCTAAAATAAGTAACCAAGTTTTGAAACAAGCTTTAGGTTTTTGGGATCAGACTAATAAATGGTATCTACTTAAATCTTTTTATTCCCCTTTACTGGGGTGGACCCTTAAAGGAAAACTATACCCCCAAACAATGTAGGTCTCTATAAGAAGATATTTCATAAAACAGCTCATATGTAAAATCCTGCTTCATTTAAATAAACCATTTTCATAATAATATACTTTTCTAGTAGTATGTGTCATTGGGTAATCATAAATAGAAAATTGCCATTTTAAAAAATAAGGGCCGCCCCCTGGGATCGTAGGATTCACTGTACTCACAAACAAACCAACAAACCATACATGTAAGGTCACATGAGCCAATTAACAGACAGAGTTGTGTCTTTTGCTTCCACACTTCTTCCTGTTACAGTTAGAGTTGAAGTATTTCTAGTCAGGTGATCTCTGAGGCAGCACACAGACCATCACGAAATGGTGGCTCAAGGTAAGAGATGTAAAAGGGCAATATTTACTTAAATATATATTCCAGTTTGGTAAGATTCTTTAATATGCCACTTAATATGATATGAACTATCTGTTGCTTAACTGTTCATTTTGGGGGTATAGTTTTCCTTTAACCCTGCCTTCCCTTCCTGGGAAAGCAGATAAGTTTGAGTGGTGGCACCGAGCGGGTTTCCTTAGGATATGGGACATGACTAAAACAGGATATTTGCCCTTGTCTCCAGCATTAAAGGGAAAATGTAATATTCCTCCAGAGGAATTACTTCGTCTAGCACAAATTCATCATTATGTGTCTGCTTTATTGAAGGGAAAAGATAAGGAGGCTTCCCCAGTGACATTATTTGAGCATATCTGTATTTCTAAACCCCTGGGCCCCAAAAGTGTTTCATCAATATATAAGGACTTGATCTCAACCACTCCGGTCTTGCAATTGAAATATATTACAGTGCTACGCAATATGTTGGTGCTATATAAATACATGTTAATAATAATAATAATATTAATGACTGGCACCAGGAATTGGGTGATCCACAATCTGAGGAGGTTTGGAATGAGATTCTGCAACAGCCTACTAAGTGCTCAATTAATGCGCTTATTTAGGAAACTTCCTTCAAAGTTTTATTAAGATGGTATATGGTGCCTGTAAAGCTAGCCTAATGGTTCCCAGTAGTATATATGTAGTGTTGTGCGTTCCCAGGTCAATCACCAATTTTTTTAGAGGATGTAATGAACTGGGCACGATGGGCCATATCTGGTGGGGGTGCCCCATAGTGAAATGTTTGTGGACTCATACCTATACCATGATTGACAATGTTTTTAACATCCCTTTGAGAAAGAATCCATATGAGTCGCTGTTTAAAATAGAGAATTTTACTAACCCTCAAATGAAGCCACCAAGCAAGTTATATCCAGGTCTTGGCGTACCTCCTCATTAGAATTTAATATAGAGTGGACAATTTTATGGTAATGGAGAAGTTAACTTATACGATTAATGATAAAAAAAACTCTGTTTCTGAAAATTTGGTCACCCTGGCTGGTCACAGTGGTAAATATAGACCCAGAGCATAAGCATATTGTCCCTATGTTTATTAGTGAATGTACTATGCAAGGAACAAGGAAATAAATACAACGGAAATATAATAGGATCACATTGGATTTTTATTTTACATAAGTCTTTATCTTCACCGGAGTTATAATGTTACAGACATATTATTGATTGTTCTCATTTTTCTTGTAATGTGGATAAAATATGTTGACATGTATGTTTCAAAGTATTACATAAATATGTATCTATGCTTGCAAGTCAACTTGTAATTGTTAAATCCACTAAATGTGGATTGACTCAACATAATTAGTTGCGGTTCATTTGTACTGTGTAATCACAAATGAAAGGTAACTGTATTTGTTTCATCGTTTTTAAAGTATTAAGTGCAGAAAATCCATAGCATTACAGGGACAAATGTAAAGACTTTTTATGAGGAATGACAGAAAAGACTGTCTGCTAAGGGGCCAAACACTTTAATAATACCAAGATGATGTATGGAGCAATACTTATTCATTTTGATTATGCTCACTGGGTGTAGTTTTAAACCCATATAATCCCATAGGAATAAATAGAAAGTAGTTGAGTTTAATTTTATACTTTGGTAAATTTGCCCCAACATTACTGCTAACAGCACTATCCCCAATACCTTGTTGGCTTTCTTGGTATATAACTGGCCTGACATGGCTGTTATTCCCTTGGGTATCCATTTCAATGATGGTGTCCTAGCCACTGACACAGTAATCATAAGGGGAGAGTGCTGGCAGTCAATTGTAAATGCAGGAAATGGGGAAGAAGACGGTATTAAATTGAACAATTTTTATATCAGTTAATGAAAGTTTCTTTGTGTATATGAAAGTGTTCTGACATGCAATATGAACATGAAATGGGTGCTTCGAATATAATAACTTTTCGAAATGAAGCAACACTGATTTTTTGTTCACTATTAGCCACTCGTTATTCTTAAAGTTACAAAACACTTTCCTGATATTCTGGAAAGCAATTGACGAATTGACACCTTTGTCAAAGCAGACACATTTGTGGATTCAGCAGAACCACTCATATCTGCAAATTGTAAAGCTGTTATTCACTATTTCTAAAAACTGTACACAGTCCCAGGCAGTATTTAATACTGCCTTGTTATCTTAGGTTAAAGCCATATACATTTAATTAACATGCTATATTTAAGTAGTAGTCAATCACATTTTTTTCAAAGGCATGTTAGAGCTCAGTGGAAGAACTAAGCTTTAACACCTCACCAAATTGCCCCCAAACATTATGGAATTTGCATTAAATTCATTTGAATATAGATTTTAATTTTTCATCATGGAACATTTTGACTAGGCCTTTGGAAACCTGATAGGATTGTTCTATTGTGCTATTAAAAAAATAAATCCTTATTAGCCGCATACTTGGTATTGCTCTGTGTTCATTATGTTAATGTTCTATTACATTTTATCTTATAGTTCCAAAATTGTTTATTATTCATACTCTTTTGTTTTTACATTTTTCTACTGCTGATAATTCCTTCCTGAACACAGATCTAGGCAATCAATTTCATTTTGTTCTCTGAATATTTCAATCCTGGGGTATGCCCAATACTATAAATTGTCATGTTGTCAATTTTCCCTCCTAGAAGAGAACATGTATCTTTCCACATACTGGATAAGTGAAGTTACTTTGTGTCAGTAACATATCTGGCAGCCTACCAAATGTTAATTTGCTTTCAGCTACTTGAGATTAAATGTAATTCCTTCCCTGAGCAGTTTTAAAGTAAGCAAGCATGAAAGCATTTTCTTGGTAATGTGGGAGGAATTGACATTTAAATGAGTTAGCATTACATCTGCACTTTAAGGCTATTCATTTCATAGATAAATTAATGACATTATTCTGTTTTTATCTTGCATTTTGAAAGAACTCCATCAGCAGTGAAAATGGCACTGGCAGTGCAGGGTCAACTGAAATTGCTCTTATCCCAACCATGCTGAAATTGGAACTTGCTTTTGGAAATGCTGCTGCATTCTGATTGTCTGGTTGCAAAGACTTTGCTTACTTGTTCAAGTAAGTATTTATTCTCCCCACTGTCTCTATCAATCTGTAAAAATGAGAAATGGCTGCTGTTATGTCAAACACCAAAAGTATTAAACCAGTAAACTTATGTATGACTTTTTGTGTAATGTTCTTACATTTCATGCAAACACAGAAATGGATATTTATGCACATAAATGTGCATAATGTACTAGCAAAATATTCTGTTTCTTATGACTCTGTATGTCTTTGCTTACTTCCTCTGTACACTGTGATAACTAATATTACATATAAAGAAAAAAGACCAGTAGAACCAGCACACAGTGTACGGTGTATATTCTATTAATATATTGTAACCTCCGTTACAATATACGTCGATATTGAAATCAACTTTTCGGGGGGGTTAACCCACCCTTCATCAGGATCACTGATGATCCTGATGAAGGGTGGGTTAACCCCCCCGAAACATTAATCTTGTTGGTGACACAATACAAGGGGATATTCCACAACTGCTAAAAAATTGTGTATGTGCGGATCCGGTTACTTCTTTTCACTTTGTATATTCTATGCCACTTGATATAATATTTGCACTAAGCATTTAAAGAATACAGCATAAATACACATACACACTCTATGACTGCTACACCTTATTGGCAGACAACAAGTTAAATCTACTTGAATGGCAAACTGAACCTTGGGCATTAAACATACTGTAGATCACAGTGCCAATATTACAAAGGAGGACACATGCAGTTTGGCTATCTGGTGCTCCTTAGTTGTTGGTGGACAAAGCAATGTTGACTAGTCCAAGCCTTATTAATAAATAGCAGATCACAGTACTTGATGCCATAAATGTCTGGTCATCCTGTCTTCCCTGAGTATTATATGCATATTATTTGCATAGACAATGGGTAAATCTCACCAGTGTGATGTCACTATGGGACAACATATTCAATACATCAGAAAATAATATCAATATCTCCAGAAACAGCCACTCATCCATGTCTGTTATGTGCCAACTGGGGACAACAAAACAGGTGCAGCAAAAGGTACCAACTGATGAGTAGTCATCATCGGCTATAAGATTGAAGACCCCAAAATGCATTTTACTCCACCAAGAGAGCTTCATCAAGGTGTAGGCATTAGAAAAATTAAAAAGTCTAGAATAGCAGATGGTGTGTGCTGATAATCTTATAATCTTTTGACTCTCTGTCCAGCAACAACTATATGTAGTTGGGGGACTTTTTAAAAATCACAAAGAACATGGAAAAAAGTTTTATTCCCAAAGTCAGTTTTTTATAAATAGAAAATATTTCATACTCAGGGGAAAAAAGCAATCTTTTCTCAAATTGCTATGAGAAAATCATATTGAATCCTATTAAATCTACCCCATGCAGAGCTGAAATAGAGCACTATAGGCATAGGGTAGATCTGCACAATTTATTAACTAGTCAAACAAAGTACCTAATACTCAAATAGAAAATGCATTATAAAGTCTGTTATTCTTTGATATTTGATATCAACATATAGTGAGATAAATTGGTCATACTGGGACATGTTCACTGAAGATGAGAACAGGACAAGCCCAGCTGAGTGCCAAAAAATCCAGGAGCACAATAACACAGTCTTTTGGGGGTTTGGACAAGCTCTGATGCCTTACCTCAATACCTATATATATATCTATATATATATCTATATATATATAGATTTTTTTTTTCCATGCAAAACTGTTTTTAATTGGCATGCCCCTTTAAATATGCCATGAGGGTGGTCATCAGAGTCTTATAAAAACTGGTATCTCTATGTCTTATCTGAAAAACCCAATACCCAGAAGCTCCAATTATGTGACAGTAACTAAGCTGCATAAATCGAGATTGTTGGCAAAATAATTTTGTTTATTTAATATTTAAATGTCTTTTTAAGTAGACTTAAGGGGGCAGATTTACTTAGGGTCGAACATCGAGGGTTAATTAACCCTCGATACTTGACTGCCGAATTGAAATCCTTCGACTTCGAATATCGAAGTTGAAGGATTTAGCGCAATTTGTTCGATCGAACGCAAAATCGTTTGAACGATTTTCTTCGACCCAAAAAAGGTAGCAAAGCCTATGGGGACCTTCCCCATAGGCTAACATTGACTTCGATTGCTTTTAGGTGGCGAACTAGGGGGTCGAAGTTTAAAGAGACAGTACTTCGACTATCGAATGGTCGAAGAGTCTACAGATTTTTCATTCGAATCGTTCGATTCGAAGTTGTAGTCGAAGGTCGAAGAAGCCCATTCGATGGTCGAAGTAGCCAAAAAAATCATTCGAAATTCGAAGTATTTTTTATTCTATTCCTTCACTCGAGCTAAGTAAATGGGCCCCAAGGCCCCTAGAGATCCACATTGTAGAAAACAAAACCTGGAAAATCTGAAAAACCCCAGGTCCAAAGCACTCCAGATAATAAATCCCATACCCTTAATATTTTAAACTATTTAATATTTGTCATGGTTTAATGTTTCAAACATTTGAAACCTGCAAAAGTGAAAGGTGCTATACATTGGTCTTTTTTGACAGTTTCACTGACTACTCAAAATCATTTAAAAAATAAATCTTTTTGTGTAAAGTTTAATTTCTTTAAAACTCAACATATTGACACCCCATCCTGTTATACATAAAGTAATTTTGTTCTGTCATTATAAACTGGGGTAACATTTGTCACAAGTACAAGATTGCTTCCTTTTCTGTCTTACCATGTATTGAGAGCTACACAGTATTCGCTTACCTATCCAAATTATTCAAATTCCTGTCATCTTCTTCAAAGACTGACAAATGTTTGATCAAGGTTATCACAATTATCACTGGGATACAATGACAGAAAGCATAAATCTATGCTTGGCCTGGTCGTAGATCTGTGCTTTCATATGAAATTGTGTATTTAACATTAGGAGAACTAATACTATTTTCAATTGGATACATTTGTTATTTTAACTTTTCCACAAATTTAGTCTTAATATTTTATGGAAAATAGTAGTGTACTTAAAATATGCTATTGTTTCACGTTGATTTTCTTATACAAGTCTTAATTTCTCCAAAAAGAGAAATGTGCCTGGACCTTTTTTGCATATCCCTACTGCTGCCTCACCATTGTACCTTCACTGTCCTTCCTGTTCCCTGTCAGCCTTGCCTGTTCTGCCTATAGGTAGGTAGGTAGGTATAGGTAGGTAAACAGTTGAAATTGTAGCATCTGGAAGGCATTTATATTTAAAATGGTATGACCTAGAACCAATTTCGAAATTCTCTCGGTGCTATTGGCAAGTTAAGCTTTAAGAAATCTGATAATTTTCTTTCAAAATAATTATTAAACAATTAAAATAAATATTTAAACAAATTGATATTTTAATGGATACATATGTACATAACCTGTTAGGTAGATACATTCTGTCGCTTAAAGGGCAT